>OZ018384.1:36612081-37812081 GCA_963969555.1 Polydrusus pterygomalis | reverse complement strand
GTTATTTATAATTCCACGAGTTCGAAGAACGAGTGGAATTAGTATAACAAGCTTGAATGAAAATTATCTGGTTAATTTTTATGCACGAGCGGTATTTAGGGAGAATATTTCTAGAATGAAATATATATAAAAAATTTTTTTTGTCATACAATTTTCAATTTCATATAACATAATTAAAACTGTAACTGAAATCCAATAACAATTTTTTTTTTATTTTATAAAAAAACTTAACAAATAGCAACAAACAATTGAAAAATATTAACTAATTATTGATTGAATAATAAAAATTGCAATTATTGTAATTGTTAATTACATTTTGATTTTGTGATGACATGGAACTGCTGCTGTTGCTCGTCATAGAAGAAGTTGGAGTCTGCTGAAGTTCCGTTCCGCGTTTCCTCATTTTCTCGATGATAGTTCTGTGGTGGTCTTCATCCATTTGTAAATAGCTGGATATGGATTTTGCATTGGAATGACCCGTGATTTGTATCAAGTTTTGTTCTGAAACTCCGCTTTTGGCCAGTTTTGATACAGCAGTAGCCCTAAGTGAATGATTTGTAATTTTTTTGATAATGTCAAGCCCTGTTTTTTTTGCTTGCCTCTTTGTCCAAGCCGATATCTCATTAACCCCTACGGGGCTATTTTTAAACCAATTTCCGGATGTTTTCCAATATGGATTTGGAGTTAAAAATAGTCGGGTGTTGGTGACATTTTTTCTTTTTTCTTGGAGCTTTAAAAACATTCTGACGGGGCAAATTTTAGGATCTGTGTCATTTTTCACCAGCCACTTTGAATCGGCTAGTTTTCGGCTACCCCCTTGCGTAGTTTTTGAAAATACAGGGTTATATTCGATCCTACCTGTTTTCTCTCCACTATTGTCGGTTTCTTCTTTAAAAAATGTTGTATCGGCTCTTGCGCCCTCTCCACCTCTCCAGGCAAGTTCGTAAGACAACAAAAAAAATACTTTTTTTTGGATACCTTCTGGGGTTTGTTCATCGCAAGTTTGGATAAGTTTTTCAAACTCATTATAGGTCAAGAAATTTGGTGATTTCTTACGCTTACCATCCATACCCTGTAATTCTTTTCTTTTTGTATCTCTTGCGTCTCGGGCCACTTTAAATTCAATTTGATGGAAGGGATTTATTTTAATATTGTACTCATTAAAGTACTTTTCCATTAGTAATTTCGCTGTAACATTCCAAAGGAGTTTTACTGTATGTTCTTTATATTCTTCGCCGTTTCTTTTCCTCATATTAAAAGCCCAACATTTTAAAATTGACGCGAGCTCGGATGCCGAAGTATCACGGCCAAAAGTATATTTTTTTTCGGTGCAAAATTCCATGAACTGCTTCCAAACACTCTTATTTGATTTGATTGTATTTTTTGGGGTCGTTTTTATAATTTCTTTGTCTATTTGTTCATTAAGTGTATGACCAAATCGGTTCATTTTGACTTTTTTAATAATAACAATACAAACAAACAGGTATCTACGATACAGTATTTCGCCCGACCAATCCTGACTGTTGTCAAACTGCTTTACAATGCTGCACCTAAGACAACTCTTTTTGAATAATTGACGAATAATATGTAAAGCCTTTGATGGCTCAAGTGTTAAGGAGTTGCGTTTCGCCAGGACGACCCCGGACAACCCGGGTTGGGGTTTTTTTTTTTTAGGTAAATAATATTTATATTTTTTCATTTATGCCATAATTATATCTTTGTCGTTATCTGTTGAGAGGGTTTGTTTTTCAAAAGCAATGAATTTCCCGAAGGGAACTCATAACAATAACGATCACGTTCGCAGTAAAAAGGTAAAAAAAAAACTGTCTCGTCAAATAGGTTCGATTGTTGTGTGTTGGATATACAAAGTCTAGGCAACGTTGTATATCCGCTGATATTTTTTTATTTTTAACGTTTCTTATGGGAAAATTTATACATGAGTGAAATATTCACTTATAATCTCCCTAGCAGCAGAATTACTGCTAACATTTAAAATTCTGTCAAACAAATCTGGAGCCATGAGACTCTCGATATTTTGCAAACAATATAACCACTTTTGATTTTGCGTTAACCATGGCACACGCGACGTATTATAAATATTTGTAATTGTTCCGACAAATGTTTATTATTGAGTAGGTAGTTAATGAGTATATTATACAGGGTGTCCCATAACTTATGGGCCGTAGAGTAACTGGAGATACTAGACATCAAACTAAGCCGATTAAGTCATACAAGTTTTTTCGGATTGTTACTCGTTCTAGAGATACAGGGTGTTGAAAGTAAAAGTTTATTCTCGAAAATAAGCCATACTTTTAAAACCGTTTAATGAATTGAATTGAAAGTTGGCAGTATTATGTTTTTATGAGCAAGAAATAAGAATTTGTAGAAATTTTTAGGTTTCACACTAGAGGGCGCTAGTTGCATACACTGGGCTTCATAAATCTATGATTTTTTTTCTTACCTGTGATATTAGGTGTTTTTCAATTAAAGTTTCTTAAAGAAGGGCATTTTCTGAGTCAAAAAGGTGTAGTTGATTGATCTTAATATCTTTAACGGGTTTCGAGATATTTCCCTTTAAACATCCCAAAGCATAAAAAAACATAGTACATAATTAAATTAATATTTTAATTATCACAACGCAATAAATTCGAAACAGTGGAACAAAAACAAGAAGCTCACTTTAGTAAATGTTAAAAGTGACCACCGTTGACCTCAATACACTTTATTAAACTTTTAACTAAATAAATAATAATATTATTAATAATAATAATAAACTTTTACTTTCAACACCCTGTATCTCTAGAACGAGTAACAATCCGAAAGAACTTATATGACTTAATCGGCTTAGTTTGATATCTAGTATCTCCAGTTACTCTACGGCCCATAAGTTATGGGACACCCTGTATAAATAATTATAACTTACTATTTTAGTGAATTTAAATACAAATATGAACTAACTTCCTAATTCGAGTATAGTATTAATTTGATTATGAAACCTATAATATGTAAGTAATTTTTACTAGCTATGTTATTGTTTGTAGCTGTTTGGTGTTATTCTCGTTATCGATACTATTAGGTACATTATGTCTAGCAACCTTCCTTTTTACATTATTTGAAACGTTTTAAATGGAAATAGATTGAATTTTTTTAGAGTCGGAGTTGTAACTAATTAATTTTTTCCCCATAGAACTATTTGAGATAAAAATTTGATACTATTAGGAACAGAGGCGCAGCGAGGGGGGGGTTTAGGGGTTAACCCCCCCCCCCCCCCCAGACGCCCAGACTAAGATGGTTTTTTACGGTTTAGACCAGGGCTGTAGCCTTTGAAAATGGTAAAGAGTGAAAAAAAATAATAGTAGGATGAAACCCATTGGAAAAGGAAGAGAATATAACAAAAATGAAAGAAAAAATAATTTACGGGCGATCCGAGGTCGGGAAGTGGAAAGGCGTCAGTTTTTAAGGGTAAAAAACGATTTATCTCGATTTCCGGCAAAACTACAAGTCCTGTGGAAGAACGTTAAATGGCAAAGTTGTAGGTAATAAAAAGATCTACAACTTTTGTATTTACACTTTTTCACATAAACTCAAAATTTATGTGAAAAATTCAAATAACCAAGTTTTTGGTATTTTATTTTTATCTTTTACAAGAAAATTTTTTTTACGAAATTTGGTGAAAACTTACCTTTTTATGTCCCAAACACACTGTAATTTTTTTGATTTAAAATATTTATTTTTTTACCTTATCTTGACTTAATATCGAAAAAGCACCTAATTTTGAATCGAAAATTCTCACGTCAACATATCTCCTTTTTTAAAAAAGTCGGTGGGCTTTTTATTCGTTGAAATCTCTATTTTCTGATGGTGTAAAAAAATACATTACTATGGTAAATGTGATGAAATCTCCTTTAAATCCTACCTTTAATTATATTTAGAACAACTATTTTCGCATATTTCTTTATGTTTTATGGATTTGTAATTTTTTTGTTGATCAATGTAACATGGAATCTTACGTTTTTGGAGTAATTAAAGTATAAATTTTAATACATAGCTCAAAATTGTACATAATAATTAAAAAAAAAATTCGGATTAGAGTTTTTTTCGTTTCTTTGCATTTTTTGAGAACATTTACCATAGTAATGTATATTTTTTTATACCATCAGAAAGCAGAGATTTCAACGAACAAAAAGCCCACCGACTTTTTTAAAAAAGCAGATATTTTGACGTGAGAATTTTCGATTGAAAATCAGGGTGCTTTTTCGATATTAAGTCAAAATAAGGTGAAAAAATAAATATTTTAAATCAAAAAAATTACAGTTTGTTTGGGACATAAAAAGGTAAATTTTCAACAAATTTATTTTTCTTGTAAAAGTTAAAAATAAAAAACCAACAACTTGGTTACTTGAATTTTTCACATAAATTTTGAGGTTATGTAAAAAAAGTTTAAATACAAAAGTTGTAAATCTTTTTATTACCTACAACTTTGCCCTTTAACGTTTTTTCATAGGACTTGTAGTTTTGCCGGAAATCGAGATAAATCGTTTTCTACCCTTAAAAACTCACCCCCTTCCACTTCCCGACCTCGGATTGCCCGTAAATTATTTTTTCTTTCATTTTGGTTATATTCTCTTCCTTTTCCAATGGGTTTCATCCTACTATTATTTTTTTTTTGTTTCAATAATTATCGACCCTGGTTTAATTTTAGTTTTTAAAATTTTGAAATCCTGTTCTTTTTTTTGAAAACAAAATACAAAATTCTGGCTGTGCCACTGATCAGGAAAAGGTAATGTTGATGGGAGGAATCGAATTCAATAAAAAAAAAGAGTAGTGTTACGTTTAAAAAAATATTTCTTGAGTTACAGAAAAAACTAGAAATCTGGCAATGTCGCAATTGTCAATTTTCAATTCAATTTTCTAAGTTATCCACCTGTACCAAATTTCATTTATTTAGCCATGGTAGTTTTGAAGAAAATTAGCCGTTCCTGTTATTTCAACTAACCCTGTATATAAAATGAATAGAACTAAAATTCTATTTATGGAAATCATGGGTATTCTTTTAAGCCCATTACCCAAAACTTTTGCTTTATATCTCAAGAGATAAAATAAAAATCATCATTACATCAAAATAACAACACTAGGAAGGGAGTATTTTGTGATACAGCTGGAATAAAGTTTATTAGAAAATAGAAAATTTATAATGTGTTACTGATGTCGTTGTTGAATTCTTTTTTATATTAATTTATTAGGTTTTCTCTTATTAAATTGCCAAGTGAGCCGAATACGGATAATTGGCCTCGAGTTGCTAAAAATAACGTCTTTTCAGTATCTATCTAAAAAGAATTATATAAGTACATTGCTCCAATCTAGAAGATTAAGAAAGCTTTGGAGTTTTTTTTATTGAACGCGCATTCTGTCAGTTATATAAATTAAATTCATCAAAACTGTCACTACCACATAATGTGTCAACTTGATGGAAAATGTATCCCTTCGATTAGAGTTTTTTCTAAATCATTATTAGTCTAACAAAATAATTAATTTTTTTTATTGAAAAAATGACGCATATTCAAGCAAAATTTTAATTGAATTGCTTCTTTTATTAGTCTTACGTAAAGGCATTAAATTCCAGTACTATTTAAGCGCTGTTTTAATACAATACAAATATCCTTTGGTCACCACCATTTTTAAACAAGCCTGAAAATAATATTACTTCAGAAAAATTATGTCCTTTTGTCCATTGTCCCCTTAAGGGGATATGGTACAAACGTATTGGTCCTCTGTTTGAAAAAACAAACAATAAATGGAGGCCCTGACAAGCAGAAACAAAGATAAAAATTTTAGATAGATTTTTTATAAATCAAAATTTATTTTTTCTCTTTAATGTTTTATTTTATTTTACCTTTCTTGAGAAGATAATGTATTGCGAAAAAAGCCTTTTAAAGAGGGAAGCATAATTTTTCTTTAATGTTTATACTTTATACAGTGTCTACAAACTTAAGGGATTCCGATCAGTTACACATATGAACAGATTTATGCCTACTGTGTTCTTATTATAAATATTTTAAACAACTGAATATAGAGTATTGTAAACAAAAGATGTTTCACATCATAGATAATTTGGATAATTTGTTTGAAAAGAGGAAATTGCAACAATAAGTTTAAAAAGTTATTTCAATTTTCAGAAGAAACCATAAACTAGAAATCAATTTTACATACAAAAAAATCTTACATGTTGATAAGACAAAAGCTTTAAAAAATAACCAGGCTTTATTTTATTTTTTTCCCATAACCCGAACAAACCCGATGCTCGGTAGTGGTGGTCTAGTCTGACAATTCTTCTGTGCCTTTTTAAGGTCTTAGTTTATTTTTACAATAACAAAATCAATGATTGTATGATTATACCATCTAACATTTCATCGCTATAAATAAATAATATTGATTTAAGAACTGAAAAATTAATAAATGTTACTTAAAAATAATATTTGTTTTTAGGTTCCAAGGTACATAATAACTTTACATGAACTATTGGCTCACACTCCCTTTAACCATGTTGAAAGGAAAAGTTTGGAAGCAGCTCAAGTACAGTTGGAGAATCTATCAAAACAAATGCATGACGAGGTACGAAATAGCTGATTAAACTCTCAACATAGGATTCTATATCATCTAAACAACTTACTTTCAATATTTTTTAAAGTTATAGAGATTTATACTTAGCTAGCTATAAAAATTGATTAGAGCGTTCGAACTGCCAATCAAGAGGTTCTGGGTTCAAATCCCAGCGGGGGTGTAAAACCTTTTTCAAATTTAAAAACTTTGTCTGTGCGCCGATTAACATTTTTTACTTGTATTTAATTCTTACTAAAAAATTTATGATTTATTCAAGGTATCTGAAACTGAGAACTTACGTAAAAACTTAGCAGTAGAACGAATGATTTCAGAGGGTTGTGATATATTGCTGGATGTGAATCAAATATTCGTTAGACAAGGAACACTAATTCAAATCCCCACTGAAAAACAGAAAGAGAAAAAGACCTTTAAAGGGTTTAAGTCAGGAAGTAGGGCTGAAAAAGAAGTAGTTAGGCAGTGCTACCTTTTTACCTACCACATGATAGTTACTACCAGGTAAAGTTTATCATCGTTTTTATATGATTATTTAGTTTTTTGGATAAAAAATGTTCTAGGAGCAACGATGGTAGCTTACATTTGGTCCCAAATATTGGTAAGATTTCTATGAGTGAGGCTATTTTAATTGAAGAACCTACCGACGAAATTACTCTTGGTAAGTCCAATTTAAAATAATTTTCATTACTTATTACATTATGGTGGTCCTTTGACAATTTTTATACTTCTATATTCTTTTACTTTAATAATATTTTTAAAAAATGCCTCTGTTGGTTTAAATTTCGCCAAAATTTTATTGACTCATTATTGCCAATTATTTTTTCTTTAAAATCGTTTTTCTCTACAAAAATACTAAAGAACCCCGCACTTCTCTTAAGGAAAATGGCCCTCGGTTAAATTTTCTAAATTTTTAGTATGTTGTAGAGAATGCTATTCTGATCAAAAGTCTTCATGGCCACAACAATATCTGCCGACCAGTTTTTTAGATACAGGGTGTCCAAGTTGCAAAATATGAATTCTCAATACATTATATTTTCGTAGTTTATAATATAAATTCGTTTTGTTTTTCTAAATTTTTATTGGCCCGGTCGTAGATAGGATAGAATACTATAAAAATAGTTTAAATTTTCTTATTATATACCGGGTGAGTGACGAAAATTATTTAATATTTTTTGTTAAATCATTGTATTTTCGGCATTAAATCAAATGTTAACAAAGTAATACTGTGGATGACATTGGCTTCGAGCAAGCTATCAGAATTTTTATTATTTATATTTATACAGGGTAACTCAAAAAAGTTAATATTTTTTTTATTAGTTTTGAAAGAAATTTTGTACATATTTCTTTATGTACTACTTGTCGCTTATCTTATGCTTCCAAATATATACAATTATCAAGGTTATACAGGGTTTTTTCGATGATAAGCGATAGAAAAATAACATAAAAATGCATGTATTTATAAATCACCCGGTATATTAAAAATAGATCGGTTAAATTTCTTTATTTTTTAATATTTTTTGCTTGAAGTGTCTTACTAACATGTTTGCTATTGATTTTCCTTTTCCTATGACCAGTTCTGGAGATATACAGCGTCGAACAGACTCAAAACTCAAAAAATAAGTAGGTAAATAAAATAACATTTTTTTTAAATTTCAATCAAATTTGTTATGTAAGGTTATTTTATGGTTAAAAATAAATATATTTAATGCCATACAGGGTGTTTCGAATAATTAGGGACCTACTTATTATTTGTGGATAAAATAATTTGGATATTATAAATTGTTCATAGTTTTTATATATATATTTCTTATTTGCAATAATGCTAGAATACCCTAATTATTCGAAACAGCCTGTATAGCATTTATTATATTTATTTTTAACCATAAAATTAATTTAACTAAAAAAATTTATTGAAATTAAAATTTTTTTTATGTTTTTCCTCTATCGCTTACCATCGGAAACACCCTGTATAACCTTGATAATTGTATATATTTGGAAGCATACGATAAGCGACAAGTAGTACATAAAAAAATATCTACAAAATTTCTTTCAAAACAAATAAAAAAAATATTAACTTTTTTGAGTTACCCTGTATAAATATAAATAATATAAATTCTGATAGCTTGCTCCAAGCTAATGTCATCCACAGTTGTTAACATTTAATTTAATGCCGAAAATACAATTATTTAACAAAAAATATTAAATAATTTTCGTCACTCACCCGGTATATAATAAAAAAATTTAAACTATTTTTATAGTATTCTATCCTATCTACGACCGGGCCAATAAAAATTTGTAAAAACAAAACGAATTTATATTATAAACTACGAAAATATAATGTATTGAGAATTCATATTTTGCAAAACTAGTCGGCAGATTTTGTTGTGGTCATGAATACTTTTCATCAGAATGACATTATCTACAACATACTAAATATTTAGAAAATTTAACAGAGGGCCATTTTCCATAAGAGAAGTGCGGGGTTCTTTATTATGATTAATCTCAGGAAACTTTAAAATATTATTTTTAATTACAATAGGAATCGTATACAATCAAATTATCTTGCGTATCATAAGATAACTTACTATGAAATAAAAATTTTATTGGGTTATTACATCTTTTAAAAATATAAACTTAAATTTACTTACTTTGTAGAACCACCCTTTGAATCGGATTCATCAGCTACTACAGAGGTAGCACGTACGTCATATCAAGGTAGAGATTTTAAAATTGTGATTGACAGCAACGCTTTAGAAACTCCGGTAAGCAAGGCATTCTGAAAAGTTAAGTTCCAATAAAACAGAAAAAAATGTTATATTATCTTAAAATTAGTTTCATGCTTCCTAATGACATCTAGGTACAGTTTTACTCTTTTAACACAACTTTAGGGACTTTATCAGTATGGTCCTAAAAGTCAATAATGAGATCCAGAAAATCCATGTAAAAAAGAAAAATGTATCGTCCCAAAACATTTGTTACGACATCTATGTAATACTAGTTAAACTTTCTAAGTGAGCAGAGAAATTGATAAACCCTCACATTAGAGTAGCAGTAGTGGTTAAGTTCAATCAATAGTGCACAGTTTAACATTTCTGTATGCTTTGAGTGTGTGTTACGAATTAAACAAGAATTGCCCTGTGTGACCTGTGCTATTTCTATTTTTAGCGTTTTAAAGTAAGTGGCACATGATTTTTGGAAAAGCTATGTTATTATATTTAAAACTTATTTTTGTTCTTCTATTGTCAAATGATTAACTGAGGGTAAATTATCCTAAAAAGACCAATTATTATGTTTGAGACATTCTTATCTAAAAGAAAACATTTCATAAAAACATCGTGTTATAGTTAACATTTGTAAACCCTTTAAATTATTTTTTAACGTTGGTACAGTTTTTAATAGATTGAACTTTAATTTTAAGCCCTTTTCAATATATTTCAAGTAGTGATTGATTTTTAAATCGACTAATTATTAACTATTATAATAAAAAATATTAATCTGCTACAAACACTTTTTAATCCTAAACCAGACAAACCATTAAACAAGAAACTCAGCTGACCATAATTATTTTCAATAAATAAACAAACTAATAATGTATAACTAATGCTAGTTTCAAGCAGACGCACGTCGTCACTCTTAATTTTGACATTTATATACATAGTTGCCAGTTTGTCCCAGTAATCCCTTCTGCCATCCCAGTCCCTTAAATTCTACTCTTTAACTATACTATACATTTTTCTAAAGTTTGAACCAAATAAAATAAGTGTTATATAACATTTCAATAGTCGATTTTCAAATAGGCAAGTAATTTATATAATTTTTTTTTAATTTTAAAAAACCGAAAATTTTAAAATCGATTTTACTGGAAAATGGTGAATCCTACCGCAATAAAATAAGAGGACCTTTTTCTAACAAAAGGCTTCAAGGCTTCTAAAAATTTAACCTGAAGTTAAAAAATCCTACAAATAAAAAACTGAGGGCAATACTCTCCCAACTACCTACCCAGTGGGACGCCACTGGAATAAATACTGTTAAGCTAATTAAACCGTTTATTGCGTTTAGCCATGGGTTAAACATGTATCAAATTTTGTTTTTATACCCTAATCGGTTTCTGAGATATTGTAAAATCTCTGCTTGTCATAGCTCCAATTCGGGGGCTCCAGCCCCATAGCGAAGCGTTTTTGAAGGTTAATGCAGGATTTTAGTCTTATTTTTGAATGTACTTTATCCCCTTAAAATATTGTCAGCTAATTTCGGGACATCCTGTATATCTATAATGCCTGCTTTATACCTCCCATTTAACATTTATTTTAATTTAAGATTTAAACTAAGCTAAGAATTTAAAAGTTGAAAGTTAATTTTCTTACGCATGCGTTTATACCTCTCATTTAAACTAATTTATCATTTAATTTAATTTAAGAGTTGACCAACTTTCAACTTAAGGTAAAAGATCGTGCCAGATCGTGCTAAATCGCGTTAAATCGTTCTCCACAACTGTCCGTGATTGGCCAGGAAGAAAGATGAATATTTTGATCGGTGACAATAACCTAAAATTATCGTTGGAATTTTTATTTTTATCAACAAATAAAGTGGTTTTTCTCTATTTATTTTGACTGATCTAAATTCTTGTGATTTGTAATGGAAGACTACGATTTGTTTTTTACTACTTGCTTTAATTGTTGTAACAACAGCTGGACAAATCTTCTTTTTTTTGCACTTCATTTAATTTAATTTAGTGGCACGTTTTCGAGGTATAAATTAACAAAATTATTTCTTAGCTTAGTTTAAATGATAAATTAAATCTTAAATTAAATTAAATCTTAAATGAGAGGTATAAAGCAAGCATAATTAAATTTAAAAAAATGTATAAATTCATTGCTGTGAATTTTCGTACATTTTTATGGTGTCAATGTAATTTAAATATAATTAATTCCTACTAGCCAATACCACAACGTGGACGCTGATAAATAAATATATTTATATATTTTTAGGTTATATGCCATTTTATTGCTCCCACAGTAAGTGAAAAAGCTGCTTGGATCTCAGATGTAGCGGGATGTATCGACAATGCTCAATTTAATGAAATTATTAAACCACATATGGCCGAAACTAGTTCAATCAGTCTGCCCCAATATATAAGAAATGATCCAAGACTGTTTCACGATGAACCTGATATTAGATTCTCAAAAGTCCTAAACTCTTGTAAAATACCTCAAATACGTTATGCTACTCCTGATAGGCTATTGGAAAGACTTACTGGTAAACATTAATAATTGGTAATGGTAGCTTTGTGTTATGCTGTAAAGCTCTAATTCTAGATCGAAATATGTTATATTCGCCCTTTTAACATCAATAAAATATATATTAGTAAGACCTTCGCTTTAAATAATTAATTCGTTGGGAAAAGAGTTGACAATTAAAAACTGTTGGATATATCTACGGATAGACTAACCAACCGACTTTGACATGTTGTGTTCGGTAGCAAAATAAAGGCAACGCTACTCCAATCAAATCAGTTCTTTAATTTTAATATAAGGTATCGGAAATTTGGGAAGCTTATAGCAGATAGTCTTGACAATGATTGTTTAACAAGATGAGTTGCCCTGCCGTAATATATACATGATATGTATGATTAACAGTTATCAAATATAAACTTATAAGTACAGAGAGGTTTAAATATTGTATAGGTTTCTAGTATTCAAAATAGTAATTATACTTTACAGTTAACACAATACCAGTTGCAGTGTTTTTTCCTAGTACTATATTTTCATCTTTTACAGTTTGTATTATCAGGACATTTATGTGTTTCGTCCATGTCTGTTGCATTTGCATGCCATCATCTTTCTTCATGGTAACATCAGGTACTGTTGTTAATATATCATTTTCAACTCAATATATATCTAACCCTTTTTCAGATCTTCGATTTCTTTCAATCGATTTTCTGAACACGTTTCTTTTGACATATAAAGTATTTACTGATGGCTCTAAAGTGCTGACAGCGTTAAAAAGAGTTTATTATGCAAGTGTTGAAAAGGAAAAAGAAAGAATGGCAGATTTGGGGTTGCTTCATTTTAAGGACGAAAATACTCTACAAATCTATGATGAATACAGAAGAAAAAGCGGATTGTTTACGACTAGAAGAACTAGTGGTGCTAGCTCGATATCCGGTTACTACTCTGAATCTAGCGACAGAGATAGATCCTTTAGCTACGATTCACAAGGACAGCGAATATTTAAAACATCCATATTTCAAAAGTGTAAGTAGAAAATTAATGGTTTAAGCTTATTTGGTAAGGTCTTTTTTTATAAGGGTACACTTTTTCATGCTGTATTATTCTGCTCAGAAAATCAATGTATCGTTTTAAAATAATATGCTTATTTGAAAAAGTTGTCTTTATCATTTCATCAAATTCATACTTGGATGCGTTTCGTTATACAGGATGTCCCATAACTTATGGGCCGTAGAGTAACTGGAGATACTAGACATCAAACTAAGCCGATTAAGTCATCTATGCCACACCTTCTTGCAATATACAGTCCTATGATACATTGTACGATTTCAAGAGACAAAACTATTTGTTACATTCGAATTTTATAATTATTGGGGATTTAAATATAACTAACTTAAATCAATACTATATAACCGGTCAATCAGATATATACATTGAGCGTTTTAATCAATTTCTGAACTTTTATGTTTAATCATGTTGTGAATTATATGGATCGTTTGTTGGACATTGTGGTAACTAGAATTGAGTGTCGAGTAGCAAGAAGTGAATTTGGCCTTGTTGCGGAAGATAAATTTCACCCGTCACTTAAAATTACTTTAAATGTAATTAAAGAAAGACAAAAAGAATTAAAATCTATAAATCATTCGTACAATTTTCGGAAGGCGAACTTTGAATTAATGTACAATTGTTTTGCTAATGTTGACTGGAGTGGTCTTGAGTTGCAGTCTGATGTTAACTCGGCGGTTCAGTTATTTTATGATAAAGTCTACGAAATTTTTGATTTATGTGTGCCCAAATCCAAGAAAACAAGACAATATCCTGTTTGGTTTAATAAAAGCCTTATCACGAACCTTAAAAAGAAAGAGAAGTTGAGAGCATTGTTTAAGAGAACTCGGTCTGTGGCGGCTAAAAATCGTTACAACCAACTTAGAGCGCAGCTCAAAAAAGATATTAAGTTATCGTATCGGAAATATTTACTAAATATTCAAAATAATATTAAGGGAGATCCAAAGCTTTTTTGGCAGTTTGAAAATGATAGACCTATCGCAGTTTTGAATGTCCCAGCCAAAGTATTTGAATGTATTATTTACAATAAAATCTACAACTCAGTCTGCAGCAAGATCTCAGAGTTTCAACACGGTTTTGTGACTAAAAGGTCCACGGCTAGTAACTTATGTAATGTTTCTCAATTTATCTCGGAAAATCTTAATACGTTTGGCCAAGTTGACGTGGTTTATACAGATTATGCCAAGGCATTTGATAAGGTCTCACATGCGGTTCTCGTACAGACCTTGTGGAGCGAATTTGGGTTCCATCAGAACCTGACTACATTTATTATGTCTTATCTGGCAAATAGAAACCATAAGGTCGTGGTTAGGGATTATATTTCTCGCTCATTTATTTCCGGTTCTGGCGTACCTCAGGGCTCAAATCTAGGGCCATTGCTGTTCCTTTTGTTTATTAACAGTCTTGCCAATGTAATCAAACGATCTAAACGATTATTATTTGCAGATGATTTAAAGCTTTATGCTAAGATTAATAACCTAGATGATTGCATTGCGCTGCAGAGAGACCTCAATAAAGTAATGAATTGGTCTAAAATGAATAAAATTGCTTTTAATGTAAATAAATGCCACGTAATATCGTTTATCCGCAAAAGGGAAAAAATAAATTTTGTTTATGTAATGGATGGAATAGTGTTGTCCAGGGTAAATGAGATAAAGGACCTCGGGGTGACTTTTGACTATATGCTTACTTTTCGTTCCCACATAATAAATATATCTAACAAAGCATCTAAAATGTATGGTTTCATAGTAAGAAGTTCAAGAGAGTTTAGGAATGTTAATTGCATTAAACAACTCTATATTGCTTTAGTGCGCAGTGTACTGGAATATGCATCAATAATATGGTGTCCTTATTATCAAAATCATGTTTATACAATTGAGAGAATACAGAACAGAATTTAAAGATACTTGTATTATAAAGAAACTGACCACTATGATAGAAATATTCCTAAAAATCAACTTTCTGTTAGATATAATATTTTAAGTTTAGAAAAGAGAAGGGATCTTAATATGTTGCTTTATTTACACAAACTCTTACATAATAATGTTGACGATCCAAACACACTATTCAATTTGAATATAAATATTCCAGCTCATCCAACAAGAAATACAGCAACATTTTATGTAAACAATGCCCGAACGAATTATTACTATAATTCTCCCGTTAATGCCATGTGTTATTTGTATACTAAATTTCAAAGTGAGTGTGATATATTTTTTCTAACCTATAAACAGTATAAACAGAAAATTTTGGAACTACTTTAACTTAATAACTCGTTATTAATTACATATTAAAATTGATCTTTATAGTACTTTATAATAGGGTTATCTATATACCTGTAAATGTACTTAAGACTAAATAAATAAGTAAATAAATATAAGTTTTTTCGGATTGTTACTCGTTCTAGAGATACAGGGTGTTGAAAGTAAAAGTTTATTATTATTATTATTATTATTATTATTATTATTATTATTATTAATATTATTATTTATTTAGTTAAAAGTTTAATAAAGTGTATTAAGGTCAACGGTGGTCACTTTCAACATTTACTAAAGTGAGCTTCTTGTTTTTGTTCCACTGTTTCGAATTTATTGCGTTGTGATAATTAAAATATTAATTTAATTATGTACTGTTTTTTTATGCTTTGGGATGTTTAAAGGGAAATATCTCGAAAACCGTTAAAGATATTAAGATCAATCAAGTACACCTTTTTGACTCAGAAAATGCCCTTCTTAAGAAACTTTAATTGAAAAGCACCTAATATCACAGGTAAGAAAAAACATCATATGAAGCCCAGTGTATGCAACTAGCGCCCTCTAGTGTGAAACTTAAAAATTTCTACAAATTCTTAATTCTTGCTCATAAAAACATAATACTGCCAACTTTCAGTTCGATTCATTAAACGGTTTTAAAATTATGGCTTATTTTCGAGAATGAACTTTTACTTTCAACACCCTGTATCTCTAGAACGAGTAACAATCCGAAAAAACTTATATGACTTAATCGGCTTAGTTTGATGTCTAGTATCTCCAGTTACTCTACGGCCCATAAGTTATGGGACACCCTGTATAATAACTCATCAGAAACGCCTCTATCGAAAGAAAGAAAGAAAGAAAGAAAGAAAGAAAGAAAGGTGTTGTAGGGGCAGCACATAGCGAAAATAATATTTTTCTATCTTTTGAAAAATCCTCAGAAAACAAATCTATGAAAAAGTGAACCCGTTATTGAAAATCTTTTTTTTTTTAATATTACAAAACGGAAAATTTAGCTTTACCAGTCAGATGCACATCGCCGAGAAAGAAAAAGAAATACAAACAATGATACAATCGGAATGAAAAAAGTCAGGCAGAATATTCCCCCTGCAACTTATTATCTACATCGCATCTGACCGTTATTGAGAAAGCTAAATTTGTCAATTTGTACAATTCTTTCACTATAGATGAGAATGAATCGAGAAGACCATCAGGCTCTCAAGGTACTCCGGAAAGAACGAAAAGCGTAACAAAAATGATATCAATTAGAGTCGATTCATGTGAGGAAGCTGCTGAGCCAAATGTCTTGTTAGTTCCCAAAGTCCAGTCATCAACTAGTACTGATTCGATTGCCGGTAAGTAAACATTATTCTTAGGAAAATTGTTCTGTTGTTTGTTCCCTGTGGCTCTGAATGTTTTATTACTAATACTGAGATTTTCAGCTAACTATTCCATTAGCCATTCTCGGCGATTACAACACTCTTGCATTTTTGGCTTAAGTGTAACTAAAAAAACCTTATATTTCTGTCAGTGCATCATCAATCTCATAGACAGCAGCTGGTTGTAAGATGCCAGGGAAAACAATTCCAGTTAGGCAGTGAGGTTTATTTTTTAAATTCTCACAGCAGATACCCATTATTAAGTAGACCGGCAAAGTTTATTAATTATAATTGATGTAAACTGCGAAAACACTTTTTGGTATGTCATCTAATAGTTACTATTTCAGGCACTGACAGAAGTTTTGGACTCGGAGTATAACACATATATAATAAACCTAAGAAAATCTTTTTCAGGAGATGTTAATATTCAACCGTGTCAAAGTTGTGGAGCAGAGGTCTCCAAAGAAAAACTTACAGTAGAGCAAAGAAGAAGACTTGACAGACACGAAGAAAAGAAAAAGGACTATCAACGCAGAAAATCTGAACTTCCCGGTATGAGAAACGACGAGCAAGAACCAGGTTCATCCACAAACCAAGAAGGCGTGCGTCGTAAATCTGATGTTATAGCAGAAAGAAAAAAGTCAATTTTATCAGATGAAGCACGTAAAGTGCTTACAGAACGAAGAAGGTCTGACATACCCCACGACCGACTAAAATCCGAAGATCATCGACGACTAGAAATTTTAGAAAGAAGACCTAGGGTTCCGGAAGAGCGAAAACGGTCTTCCGTCGATGGTGCAACTGTTGTCAAGATATCGGAAGAACGAAGAAAATCAGGTGAAGATGAAAAAAAAAAGAATATCTACAGGCATATCTCGTCTCCTAGAATGGAAAGAAAAACAGATAAGCATAAAAGCATTTCAATAGAGAGTGAAGTTTGTACTGAGGAATTGGAAGAAGAGTTAATAGAAAAAACGGACGACGAACCAGCTGAACAAGCAATGGAAAAAGCAAGAACTTCTATTGCATCGGTACATGCATCAACCCAAGCTGTACTAGAGGTAATTAAAGGAATACAAATATATCTATAATTACCAGTGCTGTTTATAAAAAAAGTGAATGATTTGATTTATTTATTTTTAAGCAATATTATATTAATTTAAAATGAAATTAATTTTCTGTCGTAAACCATCCAATTTATTTATTGTACGTTTCGAGGAGGTACATGTTTGGAAATATTAATTTTGGTTATTAGTTCTTTCAAGGTTTTTACAAACGTTCCCAAAGAGAAGGAGAACAGCGTGAGCCTCAGATGTCTAGCCGCTCAACAACTGCTAGATCTAGCTTTCAACATGAAGTGGTTAAAAAGCCAATTAGCAAAGCCGGTGTCGTTATTACTTCATTTAAACCTGCTAAAAGAAGAAGTAGTTATTCCTATGCTAGCACTGCTTTTGCTATAGCAACATGTGCAGCTGACAATCCGTTAATGCAGTATCAACAACGACAGTTGCCACAAGAAGATAAGACGAAGTCGCTGGAGCATATAATATCAACAGCTGCTACTATGAGAGTACTGAATGTTTTGAGGTAAGTTGTGTATAAAAAAACAAGGAGAGATTATCGTAGACAATTAATAAAGTTCTATTTAAAGCATAGTTACTTTAGCTCATATAGTATTTAGTTAATACTTTTTAGACATTGGATATCAAAACAGGGTAAAGATTTTGAAAGCGACAAGGAGTTAAAACGACAAGTCAAAGAATTTTTAGAAGAAATTCGGTACACTCCACAGTTAACTTCAGCTGAGCATAAAGCGGCTGCACAACTGTTAATATTATTGGATAAGCAAGATGAAGACGAAAAACCTACTGTAGATTTGCAAAAACTGTTAAGTCCGCCAGCGGTGAGTTTGTTACAGATTTTAATCTAAATATTTACCGAATTTCTTGATGTCATAATCTTTTATCTTCTATAAAAATATAACTAAATTAACATTAAATTGTTATTTTAGAAACCTAGTAAGGAACGAATTGAAACATTATCAGCATTGGAAATAGCTGAACAACTTACATATATTGATCATCAGATTTTTATTCAAATATGTCCAGAGTAAGTAAAAATAATTGGTTTAATAAAAACCCCAAAATTAATATATTTTTACTAGTACCGTGCGAGCAAAAATTACTTGCATCAAAGAGGGCTTGGATTAAAAAACGTAGGGCTTCCTTGGTTTAGATCCCAATGATATGGGGACGATATATCTAATCAAATCTAGGTTAACATTGTGTCAAATTCATATTATGACATGATATGCCAAACTAATGAGTAATAAAATAAGTAGACAAATACAAGTTTATTTTTGTTGTTTACAAAATTAACAAAGTAAGAATATACAGAAAGAAAAAGAAAAATAATTACATAAATTGCTGAAATTGGCCACCGCCATGCTCCAAGCATAAATTCACACGTCTCTTCATATTTTCGAAACTGTTGTATTGTGTTGTTTGCAACAAGTTGTTCGGTTCTTGCAGATGGTCTTCTTGCTCCTTTTTGTGTTGTATAGAACCTGTTTCCCTAAACACAGCCACGGTTCTTTTCAGGCAATGATAAAAATCCCCAGCAATAAAAGCAACGTTAGGAAAGTGTTCGTGAAAATCGTCCATGCGCAAACCCGGATTGTATTGCCACTCACCATTTATTCTAACTTCGTTTTGAAAATACGCTTAAACCATGAATGTTTTGTGCTGTTCCGTAAAGCCCATTGTGTGAATTGTTCAAGAAATTGGAAAAATTAGCGATGAATCAAATTACTTCTAACGACTGTCAAAGATGACGGAATAACTGATTGATTGTTAACTCAGGTAGTTACTGACACCCAACAGGTATTAAGCTCTACGGCTAAGCATTACGTCCTTAGATGCAAGGCCCTATTTGATGCAAATAATTTTTGCTCGCACGGTAGTATAAATGCCAGTACAATATCAAGTCAAAAAATGGTCGCTTAATTTTTTTTTAAAACTTGACCTATAATTTTCATAAAGGTATATTATCTCTGTAGGGAACTGATGGATCATGCATGGATAAAAGCGGACAAAGAACAAAAAGCACCTCACATAATTATAATGATTAAAAGATTTAATGACGTTTCACGTTTGGTTTCATCTGAAATTTTAAGTAGAAAAACTATGAGTGCCCGGGTATCGGCGATAGAAAAATGGGCAGCTGTAGCAGATATTGCTAGATGTCTTCACAATTTCAATGGAGTATTACAAATTTGCTCAGCGTTTACGAATGCCGCAATTTTTCGACTAAAGAAAACATGGGACAAGGTTTCAAAAACGGTAAGTAAATATTACTTAAAATATTTGTGAAACTGCATATCGGCTGTTTACTACCAATACCTCCTATCTACACTTTTGGTCAAAAATGAGTTCGTTACACCAATAGGTAGATCTTTGTTAAATCTTTGAAATAGAAATACCTCCTAGTTACTAAGATTCATATTTTCGCGTTAGTTTTCATATGGAAATATCACCAAACTACACAAGTCTCATATAGTGTAAGCAATACCTCCTATCTCCCATTTTGTTGTGAACGGTGTTGTGTTAAGTTTCATGTGATTACTTGTGATCTGTAATGTAATAGTTTTAATTCGAACATGCTGATTTATTTGTTAAAATGAGTAAATCAATATTCTATTGTAGATAGGAGATATTTCTGTTCTATAAAAGTGAAATTATCTATTATAATAAAAGTTAAACAGTTTTTTGTCCCTACTGAACCTTTTTTAGTTTTTACACTTAGGAGCTATTGGTAGTAAGCAGTCGATATTATAAATTTAAAAAATCTATTTTGGTTGTATTTTTTGAAAATGAGGCTAAATTTTTATATTGGAAATTTTTTTTGAATTTTCTTGCATAAGTAAATATACCGTGCGAGTAAAAATGATTTGCATCAAAGAGGGCCTTGCATCTAAGGACGTAATGCTTAGCCGTAGAGCTTAATACCTGTTGGGTGTCAGTAACTACCTGAATTAACAATCAATCAGTTATTTCGTCATCCTTGACAGTCGTTACAAGTAATTTAATTCATCGCTAATTTTTTTAATTTCTCGAACAATTCACACAATGGACTTTACGGAACAACACAAAACGTTTATGGTTGAAGCGTATTTTCGAAACGGGGTTAGAGTAAATGGTGAGTTGCAATACAATCCGAGTTTGTGAAGGACGATTTTCACGAACATTTTTCTAACGTTGCTTTTATTGCTGGGGATTTTTATCATTGCCTGAAAAGAACCGTGCCTGTGTTTAGGGAGACAGGTTCTATACAGCGTGTCTTCGGAAGTTCTTACCAAATGGGAAACTTTTTTATTATTAATTTTACGAAAAAAAATTATTCTTTATAAAAAGCTCTGCATGGTCTAAAACCTAACATGCAACCATCAAATATCGAAATTTTCCAGTCATATACGAGGTTTGTCAAAAAATGTGAGTTTTTCCCAAGAATGTGAATTTTTCCCAAGAGTAAAGTACCTTTATTTTTGACATTATCAGAAATTGTTATTAAAAAAAGTTGATCAGATCTAAAAACTACGGCTAAATGTGTAATTATACGCATTTATGTTAAAAAATTATTTTATTGATTTATTATTAATTATTTAATTATTTAATTAATTTAATACGTGTCATTACACATTTAGACGTGGTTTTTAGTTTTGATCAACTTTTTTTAATAACAATTTTTGATAATGTCAAAAATAAAGGTACTTTACTCTTGGGAAAAATTCACATTTTTTGACAAACCTCGTATATGATTGAAAAATTTTGATAGTTGCATTTTAGGTTCTGGACAATGCAGAGCTTTTTATGAAGAATAACTTTTTTTCGTAAAATTAATAATAAAAAAGTTTCCCATATGGTAAGAACTTCCGAATACACGCTGTAGAACACAAAAAAGGAGCAGGAAGACCATCTGTAAGAACAGAAGATTTGGTTAGATATATCGTCCCCATATCATTTTGTGATCTAAATCAAGCCCTACGTTTTTTAATCGAAGCCCTCTTTGATGCAAATAATTTTTGCTCGCACGGTAGAAGTATTAAAATACTCAAATGACCACCATAATGTAATAAGTAATAAAAATTATTTGACATATATTCTAGTGTTAAGGAATTATTTATAGATAAAATAAAATGATTCTTATCAGATTTATAAGTGTTTCTGCCGCTAAAAATGAGTTAACTATTAGGTTGCCAATGAACAAACTCGAGCAAATCACATTTGTTTTATGCACCTCCGTTACTTCTTAAATAATTAAAAAACCTATTGACTTTCAGTAGAATTGTAATTAAATTCAATTTCCCCCCTTTTGGCTCTTGGACACGTATGAGTATAAAACAAGTGTTTTTGCTTTTTATTACCCAATAAAATGTATAACTTTTTGTCTAAAATACCTAGCCATTTACCAGATTTAAAATAACTTATCCACCTCAAACAAATTTGTATCGTAAAAACTGTTTTTTTTTTAAATTAATCATTTAAGCTTGTCTGCATAACAAATGATCAATTCTATGTGTAGCTCGCTAATTTTCCTAAATTAAAAATCATTTGGTACAAAATAAAATATATACTTACATTTTAGGCTAAACAAACCATTGAAAAGCTCCAAAAAATTGTATCATCAGATGGTCGATTTAGGGCTCTGCGTGATGCACTTCACAAATGCGACCCACCCTGTATACCTTATCTTGGTGTTTACCTAACAGATCTATCCTTTATTGAAGAAGGGACTCCTAACTTTATAGATGATGACCTTTTAAATTTTTCGAAGATGAGAATGGTAAGTACATAGTAACTTATTTATTAAATGATTCGTTTGGATTTCAACTAATTTTAAATTAATTATATAAAAAAAATAAATACATACAAAAATACGTTTTACAAAATCTGTCGCCCTGCAATTCTTTTTCGAGGATTCAAAATAAAATTACTTTTTATTTTTTTGGACATAGCTCTAAAGATCACAAATTTCAAAGGAATAATAAATTCCGAAACGCATAGGTATTATTCTCAATTGTTGATCTTTAAAGCTAAATTTTTTATTAATTTTTTAGATATTCCCTCCTAAATACAAGAACAATGTCCTTAATCTAAGTGCTTAAACTAATACTTTAAACCTTATTAAAAAAATTACTAACATTCATCGCATTTCATCCATAGACAATTTACCTTTAGATAAGCAAACAATAATCACGAAACTGGCAGATTTATTGCCTCGCGTATGTAAACAAAGCTAGAAACTATTAGACATGCGCACTGCAACATTATCGTTTGACGAATGGGAAAATAGACTTGTTTGGGCTTTAAAATTTAAATTCTTGCCAAAAAATTGGACTTCTTCTCAATTTTTGATCAAGTTGGGAAAAAAGTAGTGATTTCTGGCATTTTTAGTAGTAGCAAACCTATTATATTTTATGATACAAAATTGTTTTTAAGGTTTTGTTTTTAAAATTTGTTTAAAAATGATTCGTCGTCGTGTTTTTAGTTCGAAAAGGAAGAGAACAAGAACAAGTGAATTAAACTAGTCCTATAAAATCGAATATAAAAACAAACAAAACCAGCAAAATAACCAATCTACGGTGTTATCGCGTGCCTAACCTCAAGTCAAATATTAAGTAGTTGGTATATAACTTGTACTGATTTTTACAATTTGGCAAAAACTTGGGTATGTGTAAAACATTTTCAAGCAAAATTTCTTGTTCAAGAATTTGAAAAGTGTTTGCCCGAGAACTTGCCCCCTGTAATACTGGCTTTATTAAAAGCTTAATGTCGGTGTGTACAGATTTTAACCAAAAAATTAACCAACTAGCAACTTTGACAGAATTAATTTTCTCACAATCAGACACAATTTAATATTAATGTATAATATATTTAATATTAAACACCCACAATCCACAATAGCTAAGAAAACTACAAGGAATCCACAAAGAAACCTTAAAACACAACAACAAAAATGGCCGCCGAGCCGGTTCTGGAGTGTATTTTGAGCATGTCGGTAAAGTAGGAGAGGCGGATAACACGAGGTTTGCGCGCATGCCCGAAGGTGCCCAGAGGGAAGGCAACTGACCGGCGAGTCATGCGCTCGGACATATCTTTTCACCCATAAAACGTAACTTTTGTTTGCGCAGGAGATAAGCTGTACGTATCTAAAGGTAAATTGTCTATGATTTCATCCTATTATGCCTTATTCACGACTTAAACCTCTTTGCAAACTTCTGTTTACAAATAAATAATGGACGGATTTTTCGTTTTTTGAGCATTGGTGAGATCCGATAATAATTCCTCATATTCGTGTAAAGCAGGCGCCCTTGTCAAAAAACTTAATAACTATTTATAGATAATATACATGGTGTCCCAATAGTCTCGTGCAAATTGTTCTTCCTATTATTTAGCTCTAAAGAAATAATTTATGTTTGCTGCTTTAACAACCTATTTTATAGGATCGTACCTTTAATACAGAAGTATTTTAAGTCCAAAACATAAATTGTAATAAGTCTACATACAAATATTATTAAGTCTCATTTTGATCTGTGAAGCTTACACAGTGTCCGCGGAAAAGTTTTTTTTGCAAATCTGTTTTTGGCATGAGGTTCTGCATGACCCAAAACAATAGCTTAAAACTTTTGACCTGTGACATTCGTTACACCTGTCAAATGTCATTTCAAAGTTATAAAAAGTTATAAAAATATTGCTTCTTCATATTTTGAGTCTATACGAGAGTTTTTGTTAAAAAATTAATATGTAAATTTTTTTTTCATTTTTTTGGAAATTCATCTTGTTGTCACCTTTTTGCTTAATCTTTTCTATTAGTTCATTTAAAATACTTATTTTAAATCAAAGTAAATGCATTTTAAAATTTAGTTATCGCATAAACCCATTTTATAACAAAAAAAAAATTCTTCAACCATTTCAAGGCGCCCTTGGACTATTTGCCTTGTTTGCCTAGGTCAAATTTAAAATTAAAGAAAATTCTATTTCTTCTATTTAGTACATAATTATTGCACCTTGCACTCCCAAGCACTCTACAATTATTGTCTTCCCACGAAGAATTTTTTACTCGAAAAGTATACATATAAATAAAGCAACTAAATTTAGCCATATATTATATATCTACGTTCTAAACCTACATATTATAATAATTGCATTGAAACGCATTGCTGTGTAGTTCTAAATTTTTCGTAAAATAGATATATACAATTATATAAACACCCTAATTAAGTTTCCAAATAAAAACAGTATAGTAGTTTGCACTAATTAAGGTGTAGGCAAACAAGCGCGCTGTTTATGTACTTACCTCCCCTTAACTACTATTAATACTACTTCTACCAACACTACTACTGAGAATAAAAAGTAAGAAAATTTGTTACAATACCCCTACTAACTAAAGTAGTTATTATAAAAACTAACTTTAATATTATTATTGGAACCAGTTAACATAATAATTATATAAATATGGATGCAACCAAATTATAAGAAATGCCTGTTTAAATGAATATATTAGAATAACAAAACGTAATTTTAAAGAATACACAGAGTGTGTTAATAAATCTTAAAGTCATATTTAAGAAAGTGATAGTGCTTCTGAAGATAGAAAAACAATTCTTATAAACATGCGGTCAATAAGGCTTCATGTTTGATATACAGGATGTCGAGTTGATTCCTGCATATTAGCAAAAGGAGGTCATATTCAGCAGTTCTTACAGTGGCGGTTGCTCTATAAGGCCGCGTGGCCGCGCGCCCCTCCTAGGAATTTTAACATAACACACAAATTAAATGTTTATTTAAACATTTATTATTACTATTGATTTTAATACTAATATTTCTAAATTTTAAAAAACCATAGCAACTCACTAATTCTGAACTCATCTCTAATTGTCCGTTTTCGTTGACCAACGATAAGCAAGCCTCCACGTGTGAATTTTAGATAATTGAATTCCGTCGTTGAAACGCTGCGACGGACGGTGAATCTCACCTGGCGTATATAAATTTCGCCGAATGAACCCGAACGTCACCCGGTTATATCCGATTTATTTAGGGACTCTACGGCCGCGGTATTTTCGGACTTTGTTGTGGCGTAAGCGCGCGTCGAGTTCGAACTAATAAAAATGAATTTCATCCATAATATAATGTGAACCGACGGGCCGAAAACCGATCTTTTACGCGTCGGGTTTCAAAAGACATTTATAAATGTATGTATTAATTTACCTAAAATTTTTTTATAAATAGATTCGTTTTCGAGCAATTTGCTTATATGTCATTTGGTATTGGATTTCTATTGCGCCCCTCCAAACACAAACCCCACGACACGCCACTGAGTTCTTATATTTTTAGTTTTAATTAGCGAACTAGATTTTTTTAAAGTTTTGTAATAGATACAATAAAAATGCAAGGAACCAAAAGAATTGAGAAATGAACGGGGACCCAAACTACGATATCAGTATTTTATACAAGGTATTCCAAAAAAAGTACAGGATAGTGGAATTGTCGGTAGCGTAAAAATATATAACACCCTGTATACTGCATCCAACATTTTTGATATTTCTTTGTAGAGATTCCAAAAACTAAGCGTACCAAATAAGAAATAATTATCTCGGAAAATGTGTGAGAAAGACAAAAAAAAACAAAAAAAAAATTAAAACTATGACGCTGTATATCAAAAATAAAGCGTTTTTGATCTCATGTCTTAGGGGAGTATTTTTTTCCTATCTTGAGGAGCACTATCACTCCCTTAAATATCTACGTGATATTTGTTAACGCCCTGTATATTATATTTCGATATTTAAATCAAAATATAATTAAAAATAAGATTAATCATGTGAATAACAGAGAAGGCAAAAAATTTTAAATTATATTCTAATTTTTTTCGAACTTAATGTATTTTTGCACTGGGCGATTATGCTATTATTTCGAGGTGACACACGAATCCTAGGTCATCGAACATCACTTATTTTGAAGTACCCTAAGAGGGTAACAATACCATCTTCACGCCTAAAAAATACTTTTAACCTTATTTTAAGATATGAGTTGTCTTGTTGCCTCGCGTCACCCTTGCCTGATGATATGGAGGAGTCATTGCACACTTTCGCCAGGAAGACAATTAATACTTTAACTAGGTATAGAAAACATGACGTACTGACCCGCTTGGTGTTGGCTGCCAGAGTGAGACAAGACAGTTAAAGAATTTCTTTTGCAACAGAATTCGACAATGTCGATTAAGTAGGACTTCATGCTGTCACCCCTCTATTTATTTAACAAGCTGGGCTTATTTAAACAATTAGTTGATATAACTAAAATTGTTTTTAAAAATATAGGTTTAATACTTATTTTATTAGTTTAGTCTTTGATGCGTTTGATTAAATTTTCAAAACTTTTTGAAAAAAAAAATCTAATAATAATTTCAATAATTAAACTAAAATTAGTACAATCGTAGCCAAAATAAAATTTTTCGTTAATAATTTAAACTCTGAAACCTGTATCCCTCCTGGAAAGTCTTATCTTATAATCAATGAAATGTCATCTTCTAAATGGTTTCGCATAATATATTAAACATAGATCATAGATACGTCATTGGATTCTATGTCATTACATCTCATGCCATACCGACAGAGGTCATCCGTCCAAAGTTAATTGCGATGCATTCTACTAGTAATGCTAAAAAAAAATAGCAGAAGCATTAGTTATAAGCAGTGTATTTTTTCTTAAGGTGAGCCATAGGGCTTTATAATGCTTGAAGTTGGGTCCTATGCTATTGACAAATTTAAACCAAAATTTGGTTCCTGATTTTATTTAAAAAATTGTTTGTGTTAATAAAACTGAGACACTAGGAATTGCAGAGATTTGAGTAAATTTGAAAACATTTTCGCTAACACTGTAGCTTCGTCAGATGACAATGATTTAATAAAGGTGAAAATTAAAAATTGGGTTGCAATAAAATTAATTTATTGAAGATGTAAATAAAACAGTGGAGGGGTTACAATAGCGGGAAAATCCAACAGAGGGTTTAAAAATTAAATTAAATTAGGTACAATATGGGAAATTTATAATATATTAAGTAGGTATATGGTCAACAGAATAAATTTACCAAATTTGAATTATTTAAATCTAGTTGATCATTAAGTAACAGGTCCGTATTTTTAAGTTTATTTATTTCCATAGATTCTAACATTAGTTTTAGGCCTTTGTTTTCTGTATCTAAGATTTTAAAGGTTTTTCTCCGTTTTCCATAAACCATCTCATACTGATACTGTCATACACAACTCTTCTTGCCACCCTATACAACACAAACTAGCTTCTTTTCACAGTATTAAAACATTGTATTAAATAGCAACTAAATAACTAACTCCGAAGAAATATACTCTATTGTTTAAAATGCTTTGAACATTTAAAAAAAAACTTTATAAATTTGCAAATAATTTGATGGGTAGAAGCCATTCAAAAATAATTATTAATTACCAGAAAAAAATCGTTTTGATAGACTACCAAAATTCTATAATTAATTTCTGTTGGGCTTTATGCTTGGTGAAACTGTTGTTCCATTGCACAGGAAGAAAAAATAATAACTACTTGTTGTGTTGTGCAATACCAAAATTCTATATAAACAACGTAGAAAGCACGTACAAAATTAGTACCTAGTACAAAAAATTTTTTAAACACTTCTGAATATCTCAAACACATTAGTTACCCACCAATACCTCTATCTACTAGATACGAATCTACTTGTTAATTAAATAAAGAACACAATATTATTTTACTGAATATTTGTAACTCATGGTAAAATAATAAGTCCCTTTTTTATTGGATCGGTATTACGATTAATAAATTAATAATAAAAATGAACTGCCAAAGAAAATTATAAACTTAGTAATTGCTAATAAATGCTATCGTAAAATTGCAGAATTAAATCAAGGTTTTTTTTTTAGATTGCTCACATAATTCGAGAAATTCGGAACTATCAACAAACGTCCTACAAAATTGACTTAGTTACGAGAGTATCGAATTATTTGCTTGACACATCCCTAATGATGACCGACGATGAGCTCTTTGCCACATCCCTTGCTATGGAACCACGAACAGGACGTCTTACATCTCAATCAAGCATTGGTAAAAGTTAAGAAATAATTGTAGATTTGATTTGATGCGACTATTCATAATATTATCATTCAAATTTATTGTTGTCTTTGAATACTGACAATAATAATTGATTTAAAATAATACAATTCATAACATTATTTATGATATTTTAAACGCCCCATAGATGAATCAACATTCAGACTAGGGCTGGGCGATATTGAAATTCCAATATCGAATATCGATATTAAAAAAAATATCGATATAGTCGATATATCGATAATATCGATAAATATCGATAATATCGATAATATAGATATATCGATATATCGATATTTTATTTTTTAAATATCGAAAATATCGATATTTTATTTTTTAAATATCGTTATTCGATATATCGATATGTCGATATTTTATGTTTGGAATATCGTTATTCGATATATCGATAAAACATAAAAATATTATATTATAAATACCGTGTCACCAGTAAATTCCGCATCATATTATTATGGGATTTTTTTTTATTAATAGCTTTATTCAAAATTTGACTTTGGCATCAAGTTCTGCTTCGATCAAGATGAAAATTAAGCAAAAAAATAGTTGGCAATGCGAATCACGCATTATCTGTCAAATTTTTATTTTTATCAAAAAATAAATCAAAAGTAGGGTTATTTCTGAAAAAATCGAAAAACGTTATTAGAAAAAGGTTTTCTAAATGCAGTTTCTGGCCCACATGCAAAATTTCAGCTGCATAAGATAATTTTGATTTTTTACTCATATTTATTGTACCACATTTGCAAAATAAGACTCAACGCAACCTATATAAAACTGACAATGCTTTATTTCAGATACATTTTCTTTAAAGTAGCGCCATATTAAAAGTGTGCTTTTTTTTTACAAAAACGTTATTATGGCATAGCTTAATAATAAATTATAATATAGGGGTTTTAAATTAAATCGTTGAAAATAGAAACTTTGCGTTGTTAAACTAAAATTTATTTTCCACTTAAAAAACACTTTACTAAAGACACTGTGTTCTTTTTGTCTTAATATTAAGGTGTATTACTTTTAGACAAAAACTACGTTTTCAAAAATACTTATTTTATGAAGTTACCTTATACAGGGTCAAAAAAACATAAACTTTGCATCACATGCGACCAAATTTTAATAGCCCAATTTTGATTTTGTAAATAAAGCTATTAATAAAAAAATCCCATATGATGCGGACTTTACTGGTGACACTGTATATCAATATTCTCTTATGTGCCCTTTAAAACTCCGTACCTTCATTTCAAGGGGAGACTCTAATTATGAAAACATGAAGAAAAAAGATTGAATTAAATATTGGTCCTTAAATGTGTTATAAGGACGATATTGAAATTCCAATCGAATATCGATATATCGATATTTTATTTTTTAGATATCGTTTATCGATATATGGATATATCGATAAAAATATCGATATATCGAATTTTTGCCCAGGCCTAATTCAGACGACTATGTTGTCGAGCATTTTATGTGAATAATGAAGCAGTATAAAATATTTTGTTTGTTGATCCATTTCGACATCTGCCTAGTTGGGTATCTTCGATCAAGTTTGCATTATTGCTTACTTGTTTAAAGGTGTCGGGTTCCTGTTGGTTAATGTGGTAAAATCAGAAAAACGATTAAAATTTCGTTTTAGAAATATTTTAGAAGTGGTATTCAACCCCTGCTTGAAATTGTAAGTAGGTATAAATAATTTTTAATTTTTTTAATAAAAAACCCTATATTATATGATAATTTCCATATCTCCAATTAAAAAATAACACACTTTGCAGTTAGTCCAGCTAAAGGTAATTTATAGTACAAATTGTAGTCTTTTTAGATGATCTATAAATAAAATTGTTTCTGGTTCTGCAATCTTTTTTACCGACTAGGTAACCGGACTTGTTACATGTTTTTTGAGTTATGGTGGGGGGGGGGGTAACTACCTACATTTCCACTTCCCCCTTGTATACGCGCCTGGTCTGTTTGTCTGTCCATCAGCTTATTTGTTGGCTCGAAAGGTTAAAACCTATGTGATGTGGAGGTACGAAATTTTAAATATAATTAGACTTTATTGCTCGAAACAAGATATACTTTTACGGTTAGATATATGCAGGGTAAGTACTATCTGTTACTAGATAAGATAAATAATTTTACTTTTGTAAATATTGTTGCCTTAATAAAAATTAATTTGTAACATTATCGTTATATCTTTAGTCTTTGAGCCATTAAGCCGCTCTTAATTTATACAGTCATCCTTTTAGAGTGACAGCTCCATTTCAATATTATTCGTTACCAAACTTCCTCTAAATTTTCTGGTATTGTCACATAAGCTTGAAGTTGAATTTTGCCCTATTTTATGCCACCCATAGGTGCTGGTTTAGTTTCAAATTAATTTAAAATTACCTCCAGTTACCATGTTTATTTTATTTTTTTTATTTTTAGGAGGTGTAACGCCTTGGTAAAGAAATGGTTTTAATCAAGATGGTTACTTCCTTCGTAACCAAAATTAGTAGAAATATCAAGTAGTATATTTGATAAGATTCTACTTTTAGCAGCTAGGCCAGATCAACCCCTAAACTTTTTTCCAAAGACTTAAATCCCTGGCCCTTCGTCAAGCCTTTCCCGTCCTAATATAAATGTTAGAATGTGTGTCATGAAGACGCCGGTCTGGTTACTCCGCTTACAGTGGAACTAACGCTTTGTACATAGGTATGTATTATGTATTTATGTTATCTTCCATTATTGATAAAATAATAAATATCTGTATTTTTGCAAATTTTCTACATGATGGTACAAAATATTGTACTAGATGTATTGTGTTAGATGTATACAACTGTTTATCTATTTGTATATAATATATTATGGAGTATTCGCTAAAACTGGTCCAAAATATTAAAGATTGTTATTCTAATAAAATAATCTAAGGTTTCCATATCTTGCCAATCTTTTCACATACGCTGTAGTGTAAATACAGAGGGTGTTAATAATTGTCACATAGATATATATATATATATATATATGCGAGTGATAGTACTTCTCAAGATAGAAAAAAAATACTTTTGGTCAAAAAAGCTTTATTTTTGATATGCAAGGTGTAAAAGATTTTTTTTCTTTCTTTTTAGGTTTCTCACCCATTTGTCGAGATAGTTAGTTTTTGGAATCTCTATAAGAAAATGTCAAAATGGTCGGATGCATTTTGAGTTGGATGGTTAATTGACCACTAGCTATTTGACCGGTTAAATTCAGTCAAAATATTGTAGCATTTTATTTTAGTTTTAACAATTTTTTATCAACATTATTTATGAATTTATGATCATTCAAGTTGACCTGAAAGGCTAGATCTAATCAATGACCCAACTACTTACAAAAAAGGAACACGCGATTTAACCTCAAAATTACAAAATAAAATCAATAGCACCGCAAATAATTGGGTTGAAAAAAACTATATTTACGAAAAACTAAAAAATAAATTAAACTGTCACAACGGGCAACTTTCGTACATTTATGGACTACCCAAACTACATAGAAATAATATTCCTTTACGACCAATTGTTAGCACGATGGGATCTGCCACCTATAATATAATATCTAACATTCATTATCACCAACATTCTCGGCAAAATTGAATATCATATAAAAGAGTCTTGGAAGTTTCATAAAATTATCAATTTTGAAAAAACCAAATTGATGAAAAATTCTACTGTTAGAAAATGGTGAGAAACTATGAGGTGCTGTCCAAATACAGACGTACCTGGTCGGTTAACATGTTCTTTTATTCTTATTCCGAGTTTCTTACGGTTTTTCTAATGTATAGAGCTGGGCAACTACCACATGATAATTTGTTAACTCTGCTTTTGTCAAGTTTTGAAACGCTTTCTCAATTTCTGACTAAATGAAACTGAAGATTGTTTTTTGTTTTAAAGGAGATTGTTGTATCTTTTACATTTTTATTAAGTACTTTAGCTATCTGAGTAGAAATTGGACCTCTGTAAGATAAAGAAATATATTTTTTGTGTAAGTCATTTTGCGGAGGGTTAAATGCAGTTTGTTGATCTTATCTTAATTGTATTATCCTATTAACAATTTCATGTGAATAGTCGTTGTTAATTGCTATTTGTTTAATGGTATTCAATTCTTTGTTACGGTCATTCTGTGACATATGAACGTTAAGAGATCTATTGATATAACAGTTAAGGGCAGCCATTTTGTGATTAAGGGGGTGGTTTGAGTTAGAAGGAATCATGTGATCAGTTTGTGTATCTTTTCTGTATATTTTAAAATGTAATTTGCTGTTTAATTTGTGAATATTTAGGTCCAAGAAGTTGATACAATTATTTTCTTCTATTTCAACTGTAAATTAAATGTGACTATGTAATGTGTTGAGAAAATTTAGGATTTGATCACCATTGGATTTGTTACCGGGAACTATAGTGAAACAGTCGTCGACATAACGATACCGAGTAAGTAGTTTTTTGTCTTTAATTAATTTAGATATATGTACAACTTCCAGTTTATTCAAAAAAAAATCTGCTAATAATGGAGACAGAGGGTTGCCCTGAAGGTTGTGAATAGATTTTGCTATTAAAAACGACTCAAACCACCCCCTTAATCACAAAATGGCTGCCCTTAACTGCTATATCAACAGATCTCTATGTTCTATGTCACAGAATTATTGTAACAAAGAATTGAGTACCATTAAACAAATAGCAATTAACAACGGCTATTTACATGAAATTGTTAATAGGATTAAAAATAAAACACAATTAAGAAAATATTAACAAACTGCATTTAACCCTTCGCAAACGAACTTACACAAAAAATATATTTCTTTATCTTACAATGGTTCAATTTCTACTCAGATAGCCAAATTACCTAATCAAAATGTGAAAGATACAACAATCTCATTTAAAACAAAAAACAATTTTCAGTCTCATTTAGTCAGAAATTAAGAAAGAGTTCTTGACAAAAGCGGAGTTTACAAATTATCATGTAGTAGTTGCCTAGCTCTATACATTGGAAAAACCGTAAGAAAACTCGGAATAAGAATAAAAGAACATGTTAACCGACCGGGTACGTCTGTATTTGAACAGCATTAAATTATTAATTATTATTAGCACCTAGATTTTTTTAAAATTTTGTTAATTCGATGATACTTGGTACTCTGTATAGTGCATCCGACAATTTTGGTAAATTGGAAATGATTAGCGATATGAAAATGAACAAAAAACAATGAACACAAAATTAAAACGTTGACACACCATATATCAAAAATGAAACCTTTTATAAGTTTGTTTGAAGGTTGTAGACAATGATGTATCTTGAGTAATAGATGTGTTTTGGACTTCCATTGCCTTTAGTTTTTCATATTACAACGTTTCAACTGGTAAGTATCTCCAGTCGTCTTCAGGTGAATACTAAAAAGTATTTTGTACTGGGTAAGTATTCATCTGAAGACGACTGGAGATACTTACCAGTTGAAACGTTGTGATATAAAAAACTAAAGGCAATGGAAGTCCAAAACACATCTATTACTCTTTTATAACTTATTTTTTTTATCACTTCTTTAAATATCTACATGACATTCATTAACATCCTGTATTATATACAGGGTTCCCCATTTAAAACGAAACAGGCTAAATATCTGATTCCATGTTAATTAAAAAAAAAACGCTCGTACACGTCATTAGATTTGTCAAGTGGGAGGTTTTTTGGGGCCATTTTAAACACTGCAGTTTGCGCCCTCTAGGAAGGGTGGGACCAACCCTTAATATTTCAAATGAAACAATGGGTCGAGTGATACCCCTTTTAAAAGGGCATTTAATTCTCTTTCAAATGAGATCTCATTCGTAAAATTTGGTCTGATAGGTTCCGAGATAATAATAAAAATCAAGTTAAATGACGTGCTTTTTAAAATACTTCTCCGGCAGAACTCTCAGCAGAAAAAGAAGTCTAACGCCGCCACTGCATCGTAAGCAAATATTATTATTAAAGTATAAGTGGATATTAAGGTCTTTAAAATACGCGCGATTTGAAAAATTGAAATAGAGCAAGTGTTTTAAAGACCAGTTATCCACGAATACTTTACATTATTTTTTTTTATTGGTACACTTTGAAATCATTAATTGATTGGTATTTATATTACAAAAAATGGAAATAATAACTTAGTAAGTAAGTGAAATCGTTGAATTCGTGATGTGATATACCTGTCGTTGTCATGAAAACGAGGAGAACAAAAAATAACTTCCAATCTGTCACAAAAGATTCATTGTTGTCACCGTTGACATTGGTTGTGTATTGCTTAAAAATAATATTTTATTTGACGTTAAAAGGTAATTCTGTCAAGTCAATAATTAAAAAGTTGACATATTTAGACTTTACGTTTCACGGGTTGTTGATGTTGCCATGGTAACTTTAAAACACGCGCGTTTTTGAACATTTTTAGTCTTTACTTAGTGGAAGTTGTGTTTGAAAGTGTGAGGTACCTACTGTGATTGTGAAGTGATAAATGGTTTACTCTTGGGAAGAAAGAAAAGAGCTGCTAAAAATGTATTATCGCAACAATGATTGCGCTAGAGCAGCTGCTAGAATTTTCAACGCGCAGTTTCCTGACAAGAATGTTCAGGCCAAATACGTAATGGAACTTGTCAGAAAATTTTATGAAACTGGCTCGGTGCAGAATAAATAACACAATCGTGCCAGGACGATAACCAATGAAGCTATGCAAATAGAGGTTCTTGGACTTTTAGAAAGTGACCGTACTCAATTTAATAGCATAGCAACATTGTCAGAAGGATCTGGGGTACCTGAAACTTCAGTTAACAGAATATTAAATCTTGCAAAGTATTATCCATATAAAATCAGTCTTGTTCATGAGCTCAACGAAGATGACTATGATCGCCGGACAGAATTTTGCGTGTCAAATCGCATATTAGAAAATAATATTATTGTCTATAATATATGTTTCTCAGATGAATGTACATTTACTCTTGCCGGGGCAGTTAATAGGCATAATTGCAGGTATTGGTCCGATGAAAACCCTCATCTCTACAGGGAACGGCATACTCAAAGACCTCAAAAATTAAATGTATGGGCGGGTATTCTTGGCAACCATATTATTGGTCCCATTTTCATCAATGGAAACTTGACTGGACAAATTTACCTTGATTTATTACAGAATACAATAAATCGTATTATTATAAGGGTAGCACAGAAAGATGAAAATCCTATAGGACAGGAAGTGGTTTTTCAACAGGATGGGGTCCCTCCGCATTATTATGTACGGGTAAGAGAGTACATTTCCAGGAAGATGGATCGGTCGGAGGGGGCCCATTGAGTGGCCAGCTAGGTCTCAAGATCTAACGCCACTGGACTTTTTCTTATGGGGATATCTTAAAACCAATGTTTATGCAACTAAACCCAACGATTTAGAAGAACTAAGGGAACGAATTGTCCAAGAATGCCGGCTGATAACTCCAGAAACGTTACAGGCAGTTCGTGAAAAATTTGAATCACACCTTTATCATTGCATGGAAGTTGGCGGTGGTCATGTTCAACATCTGTGTAAATAATTACGCAAGTATTTTATTACATTTAATCATTAGTAATAGTAATTTAAATAATTAGATTAGAAAAAAAACATTACACAATCAGATAATTATCTCGGAACCTATCTGACCGAATTTTACGAATGGGATCTCATTTGAAAGAGAATTTTAAAAGAGGTATCACTCGACCCCTTGTTCCATTTAAAATATTAAGGGTTGGCCCCACACTTCCTAGAGGGCGCAAACTGCAGTGTTTAAAATGGCCCCAAAAAATCTCCCCCTTGACAAATCTAATGACGTGTACGAGCGTTTTTTTTTTAATTAACGTGGAACCAGATATTTAGCCTGTTTCGTTTTAAATGGGGAACCCTGTGTAGCCAGTTCTTAAAAATATTCCTAAAACCAGTACAAAACGCCTTAATATTCTACATATAAAAAAGGTGCACAGATCTCATACAAAATTTCAAAAAATATCTTTTACCTATTTAGATTATTTGTATTTGTTGTTAAAGATAAATATTTACTTTAAAATAAGATAAAAATATAACCATCTAAAAAATAATATACCGGGTGTTTCTCAAAAGACGTTTACCCCTATAACTTTTCTGAATTTATAGATATTAAAATGAAATTATGAGATTATGCATAAGAGATGAGTCTGCATTTATTGGCATAATTTTCAATTTGTTCGCACTTCCGGTTTGACCGGAAGTGACCTTGACTTTGGAATTTTAAATGGCATATTTTTTATTAAACTTTGTTTTCTTGACGTTTACTCCATTTTTCCAAATGGAACGATGGTAGTTCACTAGGATATTTAAAACGAGCAGTTTTTTTCCAACAATTTGATACCATACACTCCTATGCCATTTTAAAACTGACACGAAAAAATTTGCGTTAAGTCCCAATCGCAAATTTAAAAGCGTTATGCATTATTGCCGCCCTGTCTTTTCTAAAGAAATATAAAGGCGGCTTTAAAAAAGAATGGAATGGTTTTGAAAATCAATATATGATTTTATATTAAAATTGTAATGTCATTCGTTTATTAAACTTACATTGTAAATCAGATAAAATGGTTAATTTTACTAGAAATGAACAAATTGATATGCTCCTAATTTTTGGAGTGACCAAAAAAATACTTCTGAATCCGCAAGATTGTATGTATTGTATGTTTTATAAAATAATGACATTACAACTTTAAACCAAAGCCATAATATTGCTTTTCAAAATCATTCCATTGTTTTTCAAAGCAGCCTTTATATTTCCTTAGAAAAGAGAGGGCGGCAATAATGCATAACGCTTTTAAATTTGCGATTGGGACTTGTCAATTTTAAAATAGCATACCTAGGAGTGTATGGAATCAAATTTAAAAAAAATGCTCGTTTTAAATATCCTAGTGTTCCGTTCCGTTCCATTTGGAAAAATGGTGTAAACGTCAAGAAAACAAAATTTCATTTTTTAAACACTTGTGAAACTTAGAAAGTCAATTATTATGACATAATTTTAATTTTCATATACTACTTGACTATAAATTAACAGATTTAATTAATTTGTAACACTCTAGATTGAAAATAAAAAATAAACATAAAATTATTATAACACGTCAAAAAATGACAAATGAGGTGTCATTTTACTCTGAATGTTATCCTGAATCTCAATAAGTAAAAATATACAAGATGTCCCATTTAAAATTCCAAAGTCAAGGTCACTTCCGGTCAAACCGAAAGTGCTAACAAATTGAAAATTATTCCAATAAATACAGACTCATCTCTTATGCATAATCTCAAAATTTCATTTTTATCTATAAATTCAGAAAAGTTATAGGGGTGAACGTATTTTGAGAAACACCCGGTAGAATCATTATAAACGTAGTTATAATTAAGTAGATTTAAAGAAACTAAAATTAACTACAAAAAACCTTCTTTAATATTTGGACTACTAGAGAATTACTCTTTTGTAACATTCCTGTAATAAAATTCCTTATTATAAATAACAAGACTATATCATGTACATATTAATTTTCTAGTCAATTCTTTCTGAGCGAATGGAATTGAAAATTAGAATAGATCAATACTTAGCTAAGACAATTTGTGAATATATGACTGTCACTTAATAAAATTTTTTAAAATGTTTTAAGAAGATTGCCTGACGATTTATTGAATAATTCTGTAACAAAATTTACAGCGTATTAGGTTACAGAGAACTGTCACAATTTAATTGTACCGGTCATCTGTCTCACAATTGAGCCCCTAAAACAGCGCTATAAAATTTGTTAGACACAATAAAATATACTATCATTAAAAGTACTTAGATGTGATGTTCACATTTTTAAGCCTTATTGTTCTAAAATGTATTTGAAAAAATCTCAGGCAATTGTTTTTTCCTCAAAAAAAAACATCACATGATGTAACCACCTTGTAGTTTATGATCACTGAGCATGCTAAGTGATCATAAAATACAAGGTGGGGCACAATCAATTTATTGACAACTACAAAAATAAAGTAGGTACTCATAAAATACTTAAGCATAAAAAAGTACTTGAATATAAATAAGAAATTGTTGCTTAAATATTTTAATGGTCTAAATTCAAAACATAGTAATTTAAATGAAATATATGTATATCCTGCAATTATAAAATGTACATAAAACTGCAATACCAGAGATACAAAGAAAAAATATGTTATTAACATCCACACACAAGTTTTTATTGACATATGCAGGTATAGGGTGAACAGAATTTAATAGTTGACACCCTACTCACTCGAAATTTAAAAAAAAATTATTTTATATTTTCGTTTTTTTATTCTAAGATATACTTCACATATTTACGTTAAAATGAAAATTTTATTTAAGCTAAGTTTTTGAAAAAATTTCTGTATTTTTTCATTTTGCTTATCGTATTATGCATAAGAAAAATATTTTACAATTCATTTTGATCTTAATTTTAACACGATGCGCATGGAAACAATTAAAAAAATTATCTTTTTGGTCATGTTTTATACATGACGTAACGCTTAGAATGGGAAATAAAGTTCGGCCCTGTAAGGGCTACTATCAAAAAATTGTGAAAAAAGTTTATGAATTTAAGTGTTAACCAGTTGCATGTATGTTTCACGTGTAGAGTTAAAAAAATAGATTGGTTACCATACAGGGTGTGCACTGTGCATATCCATTATAATAAAAATCAACAGATATTATCTATGGTCTATGATTATTAGTTTCCGAGTTATAGTCCCCGGCCATTCTGAGTTGATCGCCCGGTACAAAGAAGAGCTCTAATTGGTCTTAAATTTGCCTAATCTGCTTTAGGTATAACAATATTTTAGTTGTAAAGCAAGCATACCTTGTGTGTTCGCCAAAACTTTAAAAAATATCAGTATTTTCTAGTTGTAGAAATTAAAAATCCCAAGAAATATATTGGGATATATTTTTCGTATATGTTTAGATTGTAAGTTCGTGTTTTAATGAGCCTTTACTCAGACAGAGACATTTATTATAAGGGTTTACAAAAACAGTAATAAATTTAAACATCATTCAACTTAAGAGCAAACAAAAATAACGCCTTCGCCATTTCGTTTTTTTTTATTATCAATATTTCGTTACTTCTTCGTTTTATCAAAAAATCGGCGAAATACTCGTCTTTGCAGTACAATTATCTACAGTTTAATGTTAAAAAAGGTTGGATTTATAAATTAATAAAAGCAAAAAAAGTAATATGTGCAAATTTGACAAATTTTAGTTTTATGCTCTTTACTTATTTATCAATTCAACGATTTTCTTCTTAGTCTGAAAATATTAAAACATGAAGTATTCCTTAGATATAGGCAAAGAAGTAAAAGACAAGCTTGAAGTTAACTTTTGTTGTAATTTTATAAAAAAAAAGTAGCGCAAAGTTAAAATAGAGGCTGACTGGTATGGTGCAAGATGCATTATGAAAGCGCAAAAAACGATTTGAACTTATTAATTAAAAATAGTTCTACTGATGCAAAGGTGCAAAGGACATTCTTCATGTTATTTCTAAAAAGTTTAAGTTAGTGGATAATTTTTTCTTCTTACGAAATATTTATTAATTTTAAAATAGCTTTAGTTTAAAAGTTTTGTTGTACTGAGATGTAGATCAATGGCGTTTACAACAATTCTCTAATAACACGTAAATATCAACATCTTTTTAAGAAAAAAAAAGTCTGAGTAAAGGTTAGCCTTTAATGTGATTTTTAATGTTAGTGTCAAATAAACGTCGAGTACTTTTATAATCTTCAAACTGATAAGAAGCACAGGATATTTTTAGGTTTACTTACTTAATTTGCATAGAGTCAGGCCACAAAGTAAATCATACTCATTTTTTTTATATAATTATAATAAAAATAAAAAAATATATTTATTGGTGCCAAAATATAAATTATATTTGTTTAATAAAATGATATTTTTATTAAAATTATACAATAAAAAATAACTATTTGTGCGAGTAAACTTTCTATCTAAATTAAGTAATAACAGATTAAGTAAGTCCTTGAAATAACTTCCCTGTGCATATTGTTGTTTAATGTCAAATTATCTGTGATTTATTTATTTTATACCGTCAAGTATTCCATTATAGGATATTTTATTTCTTAAAGACTTACGTATCTACATTTAAAGGGATAGTTTGTACGGGTATCAGATTTAAGCCTGATGTGTTCGTTTTATTAGTATTTTCAAGAATTGGATATATGGAAGCTTTATATACACAAAATATGTTTCGTATTACAAAATAGATAATTCAGAAAATGTAACGAGAAGTGCGGAAAATGGCAATGACCTTAATAAAGTAAATCCAATTTTCAGAAAAATCTATGCACTTTTTCAAAAACGTCCCTAATCATTAATTAATTTTATCTACAATCAGTTAATTTTAGGCGTATAATCATTGTCATAGTACATTATGCTATGCATATACAATTACTAGCACAATTTTATTATAACTTTTCATAAAACACCTAGGACTATTATGAACTCGTAATGATCCCTGAGACACAACCATTTTAAACCAAAACGTTGGGAATGAGTAAAGAGTAAAAAGTGTTTTCATTGAAGTCCTAACCACCCACTAATACCCTGAAAACGATTGAATTAGTTAGTTAGTATAAATATATAAAAATAAGCTACGGCGAAATATCTGACCCAAATCAGATGCAGACTCCCGAACTATCTAATGTCATTCAAAGAGTGTCAATAAATCAATTTTACAAAAAAGTGTAAAGCTAAATTTTAAAAAGAAAAACTATTGGCGGTGAATGATAAAAAAAATAAAATAAATTTCAAATTCTGAAATTTAAAACTGTTTAGAATCCATTGTTCGACTTTTTCAATAAATTTTTGAAAATGTTTTTAATGTTGAATGAAACAAATTTTGTGAAATATTCTATTACCAGTTTTCGAAAGTATCCATAATATATAATAGCATAACAAAAATAAATTTGAAGCAAATAGAAAAATTGAGCCACTCCCCAATTAATAGTGTTGTTTACCACAAAATATATTTTTAAATGGCAAAGAAAATAGTAGTAAACGTGTTGTAAAGAAAATTTTCTCAAAAATTTGAATATATGGGAAAAATTTTAATAAAAGATTTTTAATTAAAGATTTTTAATTAGTTTCAAATATTTTTAACTTGTAATTTTTGTAATATTACTTCATTGTCTACTACCTTCAAACAAACATTGTAATTTATTTGTCTATTAATTTCAAAAAACTTATTATATAATTAATAGCTAATGATTAAAAATAGCTTAGTAATAACTGTAATAAGGCCCAGTGGCACAGCAAGAAAATTTATCTGGAGGATGGGTCTAGAGAAATATGTCTTAGGAGACCAGGGAAAGAAGTAACCAGGGTCGCAAACAATTTTCTTTTACAATATTTGAAATTTATAACAATCACTTGTCAATATGGCCATATAATAAGCACCACAGAAGAAAATTTTATAAAATTTACAATAATTAAGTAAGCAACTAGGTTTTAATAAGTTTATGGATTTTTATCAACTAAGGCTTTACCAATCGTGTATAATTAAAATTTAAAAAAATTGGTAATATCCATAAATTAAAATACTTAATAAAATAGTCTAGAAGGCAAACATTTTTACTCAAACAAGAAAAGTTAAATAAATTTAGAAAAAAGTATTAATATCCTGTATCTCAACGCAATAGACACGTTTCCTGTATTTTTCAAAAATTATTTATTGAGTGGGGAAATATTCGTCTTATATTATTAATATTTCTTATAATAAGTATGTTCATTTACCTTTACTGTCGCCATTTTTTAGAAAAATGAAATGCGTTGAAAATTATTATCTAGTAAATTTTTTTAGAATTTAAAATTGAATTATCAATTGTTTTTTCTAATTTGGTATCATAACAAGTCTATTACGATACGCATTTGCGTATCGTAATGAAGCTATTTCGATATGCGTTTTTTCTTTATTTGATGTTGGTAACATTTAAATATTTTATTTCATTGACTTGCGCGGCCTTTGTGATTTACGAGAGAACCCATTTTTCGCAGAGGAAAAATAGCTTGATAACCTACTTTTTTATTCTGTGTAGATAACAGTCATGTATGTTGGTTGCATAAATCTATAAATCAATCTTTTGTAGATGCTTCAAGCTATCATTTTCTGCCAAATCCTATCCAACATTCAATCTACTTAACCTGTCAATGTCTATTTTAACTTCAACTTTATTTGAATTTTCCATCTTCCCTATACTAAATTGCAATGCCATGACATAAAATCACGTCTTTTGAAATTCGAAAAAAAAGTAGCAAAATCGCCCGAGTATATGTACCGAATGTACAAGGATCACATAACGTATTCCGTCCAATTTCAAATCTCATATCGCTAAAATAACTTTAGAATCTCGTGGTGAAAATGGGTCAATAATTCAAAAAATGACAGTTCGCAAAATAATTTTTGTTGTCCAGAGGCTACTATGATAAAAAATAGTATTACCAACATAAAATTTAGACATAAAAATTTACAAAATTTGAAGGATTTATTTCCTTTTTAAATATGTGTTTTTTATTGAAAAAACTACAAATTAGAAAAAATAGTATAACGTACGTGTTATATAAAGCAGTTTTAAGCACTTGTCCGGGTTTGTTCGCCGCAAGCGGCTCGTTTTTTAACATGGACGCGTGCTATAAAATGATGCTTTATAAAACGTGTACGTTAATATACTATTATCATCAAGAGAAACTCATACAATAAAAAATAAATTAGGTTTTAATAAAGCCCTCGAAAGTATGAAATACAATTATTTATCCACAAACACTATAAAAGAGATTTTTTAACGCTTGTTGTCCGTGTCTAAAACATCTGTTTATTAAACTAGTGTTAAAAATAACTAAGGAAATTTTTTCATATTAACACTTTTTGTACAATTTGATCAACCAGAAATATGAATTCTTCCAGCAGTTCCACGTAAGAAGGCTTTCCTTCCTATTTTCCAGTGAGTTTACAATTATTAATACTTTTGTCACTATTAAGAACTTCCTCCATATCTTTTGATAGTTCTCACGTTCGCACCAGAGTCTGTCAGATTAATTTTATAATTCATATCTTAAAAATGGTTAGAGATAGGTATCCAAAAATGCTAAAATATACAGGATATTCTATTTGAAATAGCAAGGTCGGCCCCATAACTTCCAGTATAACTGGAAGTGATTCAAACGTGATAATATAATACTTTAAAAGTTCAAAGTCAATTATGTCTGCCCCAATTTTTAATAAAGATAACTTTACTCGTATCCGAGAACTTTTATTATGCCACTCACCGTGATTGACCCTGTACACCCAATATAGTTTCATCATAAGGTACTTATCGTCTGATTAATTTTTCAGAAACTGCCCAATTTGGTATTTCGTGAAAATCATAAGAGTTTCTAGGTGGATAGCCTTTTAGTTTTCACTTCAAAAAAAGTTTGTAATATTTGCTAATATCTACATTGCAATGAAATTTCAAAGTGGCTCCATATCTTACATTTCTCTTCAAAATATGAGAATACATGTTTTTGAGAAACGTCTTTTAAAAAAATCATACAATTGGTGAAAAGTTCCTTCTTTCTCAAGTCTGTTAAAAAATAATGCTCTTAAAAGCACAGTGCTAGTGATACAATAGCTTTAAAGTGAACGTTCTGTATATATTGTCTATTTGTTTGTTCGGGTTAATCCGGGTTTGTTTGTGCAAACCATTCAATATACTGTTCTTCTGTATATAACAGTAAATTATACAGGGTGCCTGGTCCATTAGAATATTTCGTAAAGTTATGCGATTTGATACCTGCCAATTTGTATAATGAGGTTTTCGTAGACGCTCTCTTCAAATGAAATAAGCGACCTTTTGCGACCTCAGGCTATATCGGAAGTTGTCGCAAACTTACTTATTTTAAATGAAGAACTCAGCATAATATATTTTTTGTGTTCATTTCTTCATTTTGAATTACTTTTATTCAATTCGAAATTTTTTAATGGACTGTCACCTTGAGACACCCTGTATAGCAGTAACATTATTAGATCAGATAGATAAAAACAGTATAGTTAGTGTACAGAACTTAATGTAGGTATATGTAAATCGGTAGGTAGGATAATAATAAATTAAAATGAATGTGCTGTATATGGTGCTGTTATGTATGATGAATTGCAGTAAAGTTGAAAAAATGTGTATATATAGGGTGTTAATGAAGTATGTGTACATTTTTGATTGATTTGATTAGGCCAGAAGAACAATTATTGAAGTAATAGTCCATGGGCCAGTCAACTTGTCGGTATAATTTGGGGGTACCAATTTTCCTTTTTACAGTTGGTATATAGGCTTATTGGGATGCCAAAAAACCATGATTGCCATCTCAATGTGGTAGCTAATAGAAATGGCGGCCAATCCAAGATGGCGGATGTTGAGTTTTATAAAATCAACTGTATCTCTGGAACTGCTGATCCGATTTCATTATTCTTTTTTTTAATGAAATCTCTTTATGTGTGCTACAAAGTTTGTAATAACTACTTTTTCGATAAAATCAACTGTAAATTAGTAATTTGAAAAAGAAATATTTTTAAAAAAATTTTCAGATTTTTTTTTTACGAACTGTAATGATTGTGTTTTTCTGTAAATTAATAGTGTCCATAACCTATAACTGTGAATTTTAAAACTTTTTCTTAGTGTAGCTATATAGGTACGTATTCTGTGCCAACCTAAGAAAAAGTTTTAAATAATAGTACCTATAAATAGTTTTCGTTTGTTACAGATATGCGTATAAATTGACATGGAATTGAATTGAAATCACAACGAAAATAAGTGCTGACACAAATAAAAGTTGCTGAAAATATGCAAAACAACCCACATATATGTAGCATATGTGGAGAGATATCACCTTTGAGTGAATTGCACCCTCCAAAAGACAGGGAATCTTGGGCAGCGTTATAGTGTCAAGCTGAAGAACCTAAAGTAATGGTTCTCTAGATCGGCTTCCCTTCTTATATTTGCTTTCTTTATCACAAAATATGCAGTGGGTATACAGTTTTTCCTACGCCTGATCTTTCTCGCTTCAAACGCTTCTGGGTCGGTTGTGATAAGCTTGAACTTTCAGTATTAGAAGAGGACGGCGAAGCTGATTTCTCTGTTTGGATTCTTTTCAAAGCCTTGATATTGGTGAAATTGGCTTTACATTTACGATGGTATTTTACAGTGTACAAGAGTTCCTCCAATATGTCTCATAGTTTAGTAATAGGGTCGAAATTTCTTATTAATGCAGCGTTGTATAACGCTGCCCTAGATTCCCTGTCTTTTGGAGGGTGCAATTCACTCAAAGGTGATATCTCTCCACATATGCTACATATATGTGGTCCGTTTTGCATATTTTCAGCAAATTCTTTATTTGTGTCAGCACTCATTTTCGTTGTTATTTTAATTCAATTTCATGTCAATTTCTACGCATATCTGCAACAAACGAAAACTATTTAGGAGGTACTATTATTTAAAACTTTTTCTTAGTGTTGCTATATAGGTAGGCACAGAATACCTACCTATACGTATAGCTACACTAAGAAAAAGGTTTAAAATTCACAGTTATTGGTTATGGACACTATTAATTTACAGAAAAACACAATTAATACAGATCGTAGAAAAAAGACTGAAAAATTTTTTAAAAATATGTTTTTTTTCAAATTACTAATTAACAGTTGATTTTATCGAAAAAGTAGTTATTAAAAACTTTGTAGCACATATAAAGAGATTTCATTACAAAAAAGGAACAATTAAATCGGATCAGTAGTTCCAGAGGTATAGTTGATTTTATAAAATTCAACATCCGCCATCTTGGATTGGCCGCCATTTCTATTAGCTACCACATTGAGATGGCAATCATGGTTTTTTAACATCCTAATATGTGTGTCTAACTGTGGTAAGAAGGAAAATTGGTACCCCCAAATTATACCATTTCCTTATATTTAGCCAGCTGGCCCATGGATAAGGTTAATATATTAAATGTTATTACAATATATGTATGTATACAGGGTGTCCGGAAAATACGTGTACAACGTTTGACGACAGACTCCTGACGTCAAAATAGGTCGATCTAAGCCGACTTAGTTATATCCAAAATTGTCTCGTTTAGCCGGTAGAGGGCGTCAAAAATTTGTAAAAATATTGGTTTTTCCTAAATTACGTGAAAACCGATTTTAATGATTTTTAGTATGTAGACTAATACTATAAAATTACGTTTTCTAGTAGTATAGTCACCGGCTGTGAATAAGTGGAAGTGTTATAAAAGTGATATAATACGTCAACATTTCTCCTCATTTTTTGTATGAACGGCGTTATGACAACCCAGATGTTTTTGTAGAGTGACTGGATGTATTTGGAAGCTATTTTACCTCTTTAATATTTTTCGTTAAATGAGCTGTTTTGCCAGAAAAAAATATTTACAATATTTAGTATTATAGGAATTTTTACCGACTGATCCCCCCATGCGGCTTACATTTTGTCAAATTATTAGAAACAAAAGAATCAGTGATCCAATTTTTTGTAGAACAATTATGTTTACTGACGAGGCGTGCTTTACAAGATCTGGAGTAACCAATCTGCACAACGAACATATTTATTCCCATGAAAATCTATATGCCATTAAAGTTGCACATCATCAGCATCAATTTAAATTAAATATTTGGGCAGGTATTATTGATCGCTACCTTATTGGTCCCATTTTTATTCCAGACAGGTTTGATGGAAATATTTGTTTAATTTTTTTGCAAGACACATTAATAATTCTTCTGGACAATTTGCCCCTTTTTCTTCGGAGGGAAATGTGGTATATGCATGATGGTGCCCCGCCCCATTTTTCCGTTGCCGTTCGGCAATACTTACATCATCAATATCCCAACCGATGGATTGGAAGGGGCAATGATGCACCAGTAAAATGGCCACCACGTTCTCCTGAGTTAAATATGTGTGACTTCTTTTTGTGGGACGCTATTAAAACAGAAGTTGACAAGACTCCGGTAAACACACGCGATGATTTATTGCAGCGGATTTTAAATGCAGGCAACCATTTTAATAACCCCGAGACAATAGATAGGGTGCAATATAATTTTTTAAGGAGTGTTAATAAGTGTATTCAGCAAGATGGCGGTCATTTTACACATTTGCTTAAGTAATGTTTTTGTTTTACTTAGTTTCTTACAAAACATACTTTCAACTTTGTTGTACTTTGTTTTATTTTTATTGTTAATAATTGATGTATGCAGGTAATTGTAGATATTTTCTTCTGGCGAAACAGCTCATTCAACGAAAAATATTAGAGAGGTAAAATAGCTTCCAAATACATCCAGTCACTCTACAAAAATATTTAGGTTGTCATAACGCCGTACATATAAAAAATGAGGAGAAATGTTGACGTATTATATCACTTTTATAACACTTCCACTTATTTACAGCCGGTGACAATACTACTAGAAAACGTCATTTTATAGTATAAGTCTACATACTAAAAATCAATAAAATCGATTAGCAGGTTTTTACGTAATTTAGGAAAAACCAATATTTTTACAAATTTTTGACGCCCTTTACCGGCTAAACGAGACAATTTTGGATATAACTAAGTCGGCTTAGATCGATCTATTTCGACGTCAGGAGTCTGTCGTCAAACGTTGTACACGTATTTTCCGGACACCCTGTATACAGGGTGGTCCATTTGTGTGCCAAAGTAATATATCGGCTCTACTATTAGAGTTATCCAAAAAAGGTTTTTACAAAAGTTATAAGGTATAAACAAATATATGTTTTAAAATTATTTTTATTTATACAGGGTGGTCCAGAAAAGTACGACAACAAAAATATATATTTTTTTATATGGAACACCCTATATATTTTTGCATTTTTGTCTTTCCTACAAAATTGTTTATATGACACCATATTTATTTTTTCATTTTTTTGCAAAGGGAAAATTCCTAAAATTTTGGAAAAATCATGATAGTATAAAATTATCTATTCAATAATTTCTTATAAACTCTTAAGTATAGTGATGGAAAAACTGTTTTAAATCATAAAGTAATCCAAATTTTGTACAGATCGTTTTCTGTTGACATCCAAATATAAAGAATTTAAAAATTCAATAACTATGTTTAATTAAATAATGAAACACCCTATATTTTTTAGGCTTGTCCTAGAAATATGTAAAGTCTCCTTTTTTCTTGGTAAATCATCCCTATACCTATCTTTAGTAGTTTTGCTAATATTTTAATTTTTTTTTTTAATTTGGTAAGAAACCTATGATTTTAAATTTTCTAGTTAGCTAGGACTGCAAAATCAAAACAAAATATAATTGAAACCTTTAATGGCAGATTAAATTAAATTAATAACAATAGTTCTGTATTTATTTATCTATAACTTAAATTAACCCAAAAAACAATACATAATTTGAATAAGCTTTAAAGCAAAACCAGAATTATATTTCACCTTTAATATTAATTTGATTTTGCTGGTCATGGGCTCACTGCTAACTAGAAAAATTAAAATCAGAGTTATTTTACGAAATTTTAAATAAAAATCGAAATATTGACAAAACTAGTAAAGATATAGGTATAGGGATGACTTAACAAAAATAAAGAAGACAACATATTATGGGACGAGCCTAAAAAATATAGGGTGTTTCATTTGATTAAACAGAGTTATTGAATTTTTAAATTCTCTATATTGGGATATCAACATACAAAATTTTGATTACTTTATGATTTGAAACAGTTTTTCCATCACTATACTTTAGAGTTTAAAAGAAATTTTTGATTTTCTAATTGAGAAATATAGATAATTTTATACTATCATGTTTTTTCGAAAATTTTTGGAATTTTCCATTTTTCTTGCCAACGTTGCAAAAAAAAATAAAACAATTTTGTAGGAAATACAAAAATGCAAAAATATATAGGGTGTCCCATTTAAAAGAAAATATATTTTTGTTGTCCTACTTTTCTGGACCACTCTGTATAAATAAAAATAAATTTATAATATCTAATTCAATTTAACCTCACAACTTTTGTAAAAACCTTTTTTAGATAACTCTAATAGTAGAGCCGATATATTACTTTGTCACGCAAACGGGCCACCCTGTATATATTGCAACGAAAAATAATCTCGGCTAGCGGACTAAGTGTGAAAAAACCTGCATTTTTCATTGAAGTACACAGGAATGCCAAAAACAATGGACTCCCTGGGGCAGAGTAGTCCATTGTTTTTGGTATCCCTGTGTACTTCAATGAAAAATGCAGGTTTTTTCTTCACACTTTTAAGTCCACTAGTCGAGATTATTTTTCGTTGATATAACTTATACGGAAGCGATTATTTTATTATTTACTTTTTTTTATTATCATGTATATATATTCCTCGTCTTTGGTAAATCTGCTTAAATAAAACGCACATTAAGTTCCTGTATAGCAGTAACAGCTAATTAAATAGACAATTATTACAGTAAAGTTTGTGTACTGTATGTTGTTGATGTATATGTTGTTTGTCTTCCTCTTATTTTTCTTAAGTATAAACACAACGCACACCATTACAGGTTAAATAGCAGTAACAATAAAATTAGGCGATTGTATAACTTAATACTTAATACCTGCCGAAAAACAGACACATTACAGGTTAAGTTACTGTATAGCAGTAACAGCAGATTAGACTAGATATACAATAACAGTAAAGTTAGTGTAAATGTTATTTGTCTTCGTCTTTAGTAATATATCAGCACAAATACAACGCACAATATTACAGGTTAAGTTCCTGTATAGCAGTAACAGCTAATTAAATAGACAATTATTACAGTAAGGTTTGTGTAAAGTTTGTGTACTGTATGTTGTTGATGTATATGTTGTTTGTCTTCCTCTTAGTTTCCTTAAGTATAAACACAACGCACACCATTACAGGTTAACTATAGCAGTAACAATAAAATTAGGCGATTGCATAACTTACCTAATATTTAATACCTGCCTGAAAACAGACACATTACAGGTTAAGTTACTGTATAGCAGTAACAGTAGATTAGACTAGATATACGATAACAGTAAAGTTAGCGTAAATGTTATTTGTCTTCGTCTTTAGTAATATATCAGCACAAATACAACGCACAACGTAGATACAGGTTAAGTATAGCGGTAACAAATTAATCCATTGTATTTTAATGTAATATATCTTTATGCTTATTAAAGCATCTACATAAACAGATACATTACAGGTTATCTTAAAATGTTTAATCAGTGTCGGATCTATTATGACCCAATAATTATAAAATATATTGATAAAAAACCAGGTATCTTCGTCCCATAATCAACCGTAAATGTTCTGTCAGTAACCCCTTCCACTTCCAAGAATACTGGTATAGAATATATTGAAAAGTATAATAAGGAAAACTAATTTTCGCTGTATTTCTCGTACTTTTTAAAAATTTGCTTTAACATTTATACCTTGTAGCGCAAAATTTCTTATTGATTAAATTCCTAACAAACTTTGGTCGTGGTTCCGAAAATTTCGCTTTTCCACTGCATTGACAGGATCAGGGGGTTTGTTTTGATATCCTCAGGATATCAAAACAAACACATTCTAAACACTCTGCCTTGCGGTAGCCCCCCTTAACTTCATCGTTGTTCCGCCACTATATGTATAATATGTTATATGTATTCATCTTTAGAAATATATCTGCATAAACACAACGCACAAAGTTACAGGTTAGGTATAGCAGTGATAAGAAATTAGATAAACAATTACAGTAAAGTATTGCCCTGTATATGACGTAATAGGTGTGTATGGGTGGGTGTATGTGCGTATGCATTGGTCAATTTTTTTATAGTCAACTATGTATATATTTATATAAATAATAGAGAAATATGACTTCAGTAATAATAAATATCAAAAAACGAAAAATAGATCTCGGCTAGCCGACAAATAGGTGTAAAATCTGCCTCTCTTGCATTGAAGTTCACAGCAAAGGCAAAAACAATGGACTCCTTCGAGCCGGGTATAGAATGACGGACCGTTTCGTCTTTATTAGTAGTCATCAGAAAGCTACAACCCGAAGTGAAGTTGCCGAATACCTTGTATAGAAAACATGTCTTTCAACTGTATCTCGATTTATTGACTTGAGAAAGGGTAAATTTGTCTTAATTTATTATAGTTTTTGGTGTAGATACAATTTGACACAATATCAAAGCTTAGTTTGCAAGATTCATGCTTTTAATAGCCTAAAAATTACCTCTAAACGACAGAATACCATTCCTTACGCTACTCTGTTTTTGTCAATGGGACTTTCCTTGTTATTATTTTCAAATATTTACTATGCGGGGGCGTTGATAGTAAAATTGGGAAAAGTAGTACGAAGGTCAACTGTTTTATGAATGAACTCGGCCGCCATCCTTCGGTTGATATGGTAACCCGAAATAAGGGCGAAGCGGTCTTCGACAAAAATCGTCGATTCAAAATGGCTTCTTCTAACGAGTTACAGGTGTTTTGGTGTTTTGAATATTTTTCAAGAACTGTCGGTGTTTATGCGAACGTTTGACCATGTAACTGTTATTAAGTGTTAATATTGTGATATAAATAATGTATCTTATGTAAATTGCCTGGTGAGTTTGTGATTTCTTCCTGGTTTTCTCCAAAATGCGGAGTTTTGTCTTTAAAACTACGAAGAGGTAGGTGAATTATTTTGTAAATTTTTATTTAAAATATTTTAAACTACCTATGCAGAATCTTTGGTATTACACTTACAGTGAAATTATCTTTAAATTTAGAACCTGTAGCCCGTTTTCTTTCTACGACACAGATTAAATCGAAGCCTTTATTTTTTACGAGGTTTACGTACAGTACACACTGTACCTACAGCTTTAGAATTTTCAAATATTTTCATGAAAATAGGGCTTAAAAAATCTGTATTTTTCAAAGTGTGTTAATATTTATACTGTCAATTTATACAAGTTAACAACCGGGCAAACAACAAGCCAAAGCAAGGGACCCCGCAATGGACCTAGTTAGTGGGTTAGTTGTTATCTACAGCAGAAGTGAAATACCTAAATTGAGGCAAAGCGAAAATGTTATCACCAGTTTACCTTCAGTGTCAATTGAGCGGCTCCTTTGTGCCTGAAAAAGTACCTAGTATACGAACTTGTTATTTATTCCAGTTGGTTACTAATATTACTATATGAGACTTCAATGCAAAAGACATGTTTTCACATCTAAAGGGTGCTTTTTTAAGAGTGTCTGAACTTTAAATTTAAATTAAACAACAACCATATTAGATATCTCTAAACTATTTATTTTATGTGAAATAACATTTAATGGCATTAATGTTTGAAAATAATGTCGGTCAAATATCCGCCGCGGCTTCTTCTAACAAAGCGCATTCTGTCAATCCAATTTCCGACCACTTTTTCAAGCAATTGGGGACTTATGTCTGCAATAATTGTCCGCGTTATGTTGTGTTCTAATGCGTCAATAGTTGCCGGTTTATCGGCATAGACCAATGATTTAACGTAAACCCACAGAAAATAATCTAATGGCGTTAAATCAAACGACCTTGGAGGCCAGTTGGCAGGTCCATTCCTCTAAATAATTTTCTCACCGAATTCTTCCCTCAATAAATCCAGTGTTGCGTTGGCTGTATGACATGTGGCTCCGTCCTGTTGGAACCACATCCCCTCCAAATCATTACCATTCAAATTTGGAATTAAATAGTCAATAGTCATTAATCATCGCTTTGTAACGATCCCCATTAACTGTCACGCGGTTTCCAGCTTCATTTTTAAAAAAATACGGCCCAATAATGCCACCGGCGAATAATCCACACCATACCGTGCATTTCTCTGGATGCAACGGCAATAAAATTGTTGAATCATTTTGGGATTATTTTCACTCCAAATGCGGCAATTCTGTTTATTGACGTAACCGTTTAACCAAGAATGAGCTTCGTCGCTGAACAAAATTTTGCGGTTAAATTCTGGATCAAGTTGCAATTGACTAAGAGACCATTCAGCGAACGTACGACGCAAACGATGATCTTGCGGCTTAAGTTCTTGGGTAAGCTGGATCTTGTAAGGCACCAGACCAAGATATTTAGTCAAAATTGTCCACGTAGTCGAATAACAAAGCCCAACTTTTTGCGAACGTCTACGAATTGACAAATTTGGGTCTTCATCAACACTGGCAGCTACAGCGGCGATATTTTCTTGGAAACGCACAGATTTTTGTCTGGTTTTTGTTTTAATATCGAGTGATGCAAATTGCATTCGAAATTTGTCTATAATTCGGCGAATACATCGTTCGGTTGGGCGATTATGGGCACCATAGAATTCACGAAGTGCTCGATAAGTTTGGAGCACAGAACACTGGTTTTGATAATAAATTGGGATAATTTGCAAGCGTTGCTCTGATGTTATTCTTTTCATAATGATTTGCCAGACTATACTTAATAATTCTGACACTACAAGCGCGAAAAGTAACAGTTCATTTCACATGATTTCACAGCCTTCTCGGATAAAAGTTCGGACACTCTTAAAAAATCACCCTTTATATGTCCGCTAGCCGAGATCTATTTTTGTTGGTTTGCTTGTTTATATTTAGCTAAAACTTTGTCCTTAACAAAATATCTTCATCTTCCAATTATTAAATTAAGGTTAATGTACTAGATATAATCTATAATATGTACCCGGTACCGGGAATACAACTAAAAAGGGATGCGGGCTGCTTATGCTAAGGTAGCATTTTTTAATCTAATGAACATTCTGGATAACTCTTGTTCTTATGTTTATGCTCTACTTTTTTGCTTAACGGGGGTGGGAGGGGGACAAATATTGCTATAAAAAATATTCAGAACTATGGTTTGTTTTGTTTTGTCAAGTTAATAAAAACAAAGTCGTTCGGAATTCCGTTGCGACATCTAGAGGGCGCTATTTAGCGAGAAAGAAATTTTCTCAATACTTTTAAATGTAACGTAAATATATCTTTTTTGACTTAACCAAAAATAATACTAAATTAGTAAGAATATCTGTAAAAACCGCAAGTCAATATCTTTTTAAAACTGGAGATATGGAAAATTTAATATACCGGGTGTTTCTCAAAAGACGTTCACCTCTATAACTTTTTATATTTATAAATATTAAAATGAAATTTTGAGATAATGCATAAGAGATGAGTCTGCATTTATTGGCATAATTTTCAATTTAACAGCACTTCAGGTTTGACCGGAAGTGACCTTGACTTTGATATTTTAAATGGGACATCTTGTATATTTTTACTTATTTGGTTTCAGCGTAACATTATGAGTGAAATGACACCTCACTTGAAATTTTTTGACGTGTTATAACTTTTTTATGTTTATTTTTTATTTTCAATCTAGAGTGCTACAAATTAATTAAATCTGTTAATTTATAATCAAGTAGTAAGTAGGTATATGAAAATTAAAATTATGTCATAATAATTGACTTTCTAAGTTTTACAAGCGTTTAAAAAATGAAATTTTGTTTTTTTAACGTTTAGGTACTCCATGTTTCCAAATGGAACGATGGTGGTTCACTAGGATATTTAAAACGAGCATTTTTTTTTCAACAATTTGATATCATACACTCCTATGCTATTTTAAAATTGACACTGAAAAATTTGCCTTAAATCCCAATCGCAAATTTAAAAGCGTTATGCATTGTTGCCGCCCTCTCTTTTCTAAAAAAATATAAAGGCGGCTTTGAAAAATAATGGAAGGGTTTTGAAAAGCAATATGGCTTTAATTTAAAGTTGTAATGTCATTAGTTTATAAAACATAAAATACATACAATCTTGCGGCTTCGGAATAATTTTTCTGGTCACTCCAAAAATTAGGAGCATATCAATTTGTTAATTTCTAGTAAAACTAACTATCTAATTTACAATGTAAGTTTAATAAAAACGAATGACATTAAAATTTTAATTTAAAACCATATTATTGGTTTTCAAAACCATTTCATTGTTTTTTAAAGCCGCCTTTATACAGGGTGTCCGGAAATGACGATGAAAAATTTTAGGGTGTGATTCTACATAAAAAGATATGAAAAAAAATATATATTAACATAGGTCCGGAAATGCTTCCAGAGGGAGCTACAGGCCCTTGAAGATGGTGTCATAAAAGTGGTTTTTATTTAATTTATTAGGATCTACTTACAATACAGAAATTAATTTCTAGTAATAGTAACTAGAGATCACTCTTTGAGAATATCAAGTGACCCATAATTGCAACCAGTGGCGTGGGAACAAAGGGGTGGTTTGTTATTTAGGGTTATATTTTTTCGCCGAGTGTATTTTCGCTATCTTTTAAATAAATTATAATTCTTTGAATATTTCTACGTAAAAAAGGTTCCCTTGGTATAAAGTCATATAGTCGACCGTTTTCGAGATAAACGGACTTTAATGCTCATATTTTTTTTTGAATGATAATTTTATTAATAAAAATACCAACAAATCAATAACAAAATAATAAACAACGCTGTCCCTAAATTTTTAAATCCTTTTCAATGTTATTATAAATTTTATAGTAAGTGTTGAAAATGATTTCCGTTCATTTCAATGCATCCTCGAACTCGTTTTCTCATAGATCTTCTAACTTTTCTAAAAATATCAGGTTTATTTCTTATAACTTCACAACAAGCAAACAACCGCTGCTCTAATTCTTCAACGCTGCGAACTGGTACTTCGTACACTAAGGATTTTAGGTAATCCCATAAAAAAAATCTGATCATTAAATTCCGTTTATCTCAAAAACGGTCGACTATACGACTTTATACCAAGGGAACCTTTTTTACGTAAAAATGTTCAAAGAATCATGATTTGTTTAAAAGATAGCGAAAATACATTCGGCAAAAATATATAACCCTAAATACCTAACCACCTTTGTTCCCACGCCACTGGTTGCAATTATGGGTCACCTGATATTTTCAAAGAGTGACCTCCAATCACTCTAACTTATGCGTAGAAGTTAATTCCTGTATTGTAAGTAGATCCTAATGAATTAAATAAAAACCACTTTTATGACACCATCCTTAAGGGCCTGTAGCTCCCTCTGGAAGCATTTCCGGACCTATGTTAATATGAACTTTTTTTCATATATTTTTATGTATAATCATACCTTAAAATTTTTCATCGTCATTTCCGGACACCCTGTATTTCTTTAGAAACGGCAATAATGCATAACCCTTTTAAATTTGCGATTGGGACTTAAGGCACATTTTTTCGTGTCAATTTTAAAGTAGCATAGGAGTGTATGGTATCAAATTGTTGAAAAAAAAAGCTCGTTTTAAATATCCTAGTGAACCACGTTCCATTTGGAAAAATGGAGTAAACGTCAAGAAAACAAAATTTCATTTTTAAACGCTTGTAAAACTTAGAAAGTCAATTATAATGACATATTTTTAATTTTCATAATAGGTATACTACTTGACTATAAATTAACAGATTTAATTAATTTGTAGCACTCTAGATTGAAAATAAAAATAAACATAAAAATGTTATAACACGTCAAAAAATGACAAGTGAGGTGTCATTTCACTCATAATGTTATGCTGAACCCAAATAAGTAAAAATATACAAGATGTCCCATTTAAAATATCAAAGTCAAGGTCACTTCCGGTCAAACCGGAAGTGCTTACAAATTGAAAATTATGCCAATAAATGCAGACTCATCTCTTATGCATAATCTTAAAATTTCATTTTACTATCTATAAATATAAAAAAATTATATGGGTGACCGTCTTTTGAGAAACACCCGGTAGGTGAGGCAAAAAGGTAGAGCACAAACTTAAAAACAAAAAATATCCAGAATATTCATTAGATTGAAAAATGCTACCTTTGATACACCTTAATTACGTATCCCAGTAGCCAAGTAGTAACTTTTATAATAATTTTTTTTTCTCAAGCCCTACGATAACGGTAACGGTTTCCAAGATATAGACGACGTCCCTTTTTTTGTTGTACACCCGATTTAATATATGTATATAGGTATGCCTTCGTCTTTCATAATGTAGGTATCTTTTAAAAATATCTATATAAAAGGAGAAATTATGGGCTAGTAAGTGCGTAGCGTTAGGCTAATAAATTTAGTAAAGTTAATATGCTCAATATTATGTGGTGTGTGTAGGTGTATGTAAGTAAGTATGTCTGTATCGTTATAGTTTTTTTATTATATCTAGCTGTAGCTTCGTCCTTAATAAAATATCTGCAAAAAACACGAAAAAAAAAACAATAATAAATCATGTATTCTTGAGAGTAGCTATTTATGTATGCATTGGTCAATTGCTGTAACGTTAATGGTATTACTGACTGTGTGTATATCATTTAATGCATGTTTAAATATAATGTTTGTTGCTATTGAAACCATAATCCTTATTAAAATATCTGCATTAACAGATAAATTACAATTTTAGTTACTGTATAGCAGTAGCAACAAATAAGGCAAATGTATGCCTTATTCTTATTTAAATTTAAATAAGCATATAAACAATTATTATATATATTATTATTATTTGACTATTAGTAAGGGCGCTATACTTACCTAACTATATATATTATATTATTATATATTAAATAAAATATAAATAATATATATACTGTATATAATATATAAGTAGATTACGTTTGCATTCGTCCTTATTCAAAAATATCGTCTTATGACACAGATAAATTAACAATATAATGGATGAGAAAGAACAACATAAGTTTAACTTTTATTAATTTAATTACATGCCTTACCGTTTCTTACGAAGTCAACTACAAGGCAAGATCAAAAGATGTTCAACTAACAAGTATTTTATTAAGTTAATATTTTATATATCAAGAACTAACAAAAATTAAAGACATTAGATCACTACCCAACGTAAGATATCTCATAAAAATAATTAGAAAATCAAAAATTACCTAAACTTGGAAATTTTTCACCGTACTTACTGACAAAAACTTGACATGTTTTTCTTCACAGGAGACAATGTTTGACTGAATCATGAAATCATGAAAAATCTGTAAGGGTGGTTTTTCCATTATAAAATTAGGGTGTGTTAGATTAAATAACATACCACCTTAATCTTGAGTATTGGAAAACCCGAATGTTATTCTTATAATTACTATATATAGGGTGTTTCATTAAGGGTGGCCACCGGCCATATCTCGGAAACTACTAGGCATAGAAACTTGGAAAAAAATTATGATTAAATCGGTCATGAGAAAATTCTGGAAATTAATTTTAAGTTTATCATTTCACCGCAAGGGGGCACACTTAAACTTTTTTTTTTTATTTCTAAATTTCTCCGAAAATTCCCATATTAAGGTATAACTTTGATTACATCATCAAAAAGCTTAGACAATTCTGCATCATTTTGGTTTAAGGCGTACCGACCTTGATAAGAGTGGGGGAAGCTATTAAAAGTGTAAACATTAAAATCCCTGTAACTTCTAAACGACTTATCCGATTTTACTAAATTTAAGCTTGTTTGGAAGAACCTTCCATTGTCGTATCTAATGGTACACAATAATAAAATTGCTAGAGGGCGCAATTTGTAATAATAACAGTTTTTTTGATTTTCTCCCGAAAATTCAAATCATACGGTATAACTATGACATCATAATCGAAAAGTAGATGAAATTTGCAAGAAAAGATATGAAGACCGCAGTTCGATATCTTTGTTCGTTTCGGAGTTATTGCCAAAACAATAATTTTGAATACAAATTGCGCCCTCTAGCAATTTTATTAGAAGCGATCTTGTACCATTAAATACGGGAATTGAAGGTACTTACCTTTTTCTTCCAAACAAGCTTAAATTTAGTAAAATCGGTTAAGTCGTTTAGAAGTTATAGCGATTTTAATTTTTATACTTTCACTTGATAAGATTTAAAAAAAAAATTAATTGTGCCCCCTTGCGGCGAAATGAGGAACTTAAAAGTAATTTCCAGAATTTTCTCATGACCGCTTTAATCATAATTTTTTTTCCAAGTTTCTATGCCTAGTAGTTTTCGAGATATAGCCGGTGGCCACCCTTAATGAAACACCCTGTATAACAGTAACAATAACAAAAATACATATTTTATACATTATATTTTTATATATGTATTATTTATATATTATATGCAATTGTTTTTATTAAATCTGCATAAACAAATAAATTAAAGGTGTGCCAATATTTAGTAGTGATCAATAATATTGCAGGGATAAGTTAAAATAAAGTTTTGTATAAGCAGTGAACATTTTATTATTGTTATCTATGAGTCAAGACATTAAACATTTTCAGATATTTTTTAAACCTAGTGGAATGCACATTCTTATATTTGTGTCTAAAATACGTTGTCTGCGTGACAGGGGATTTATGGCTCTGCTTTAACCTTTTTCAAAAAAGTTAACCTGCTTCAACCAGATTACCAACATCTAAACTACGTTTGTACTCTAACAAAAAAATTATCTATAATGGAAATACTATTGTTCTTGTACCTTAAATGTTATAATATTGTTAGTATATTTATATCTCCCAATTGATGGGTAAAAAAAGAAAAATATATTTATGTAGCAAGAACCTAAACTTGTGATATCTATTACCGAATACTGTAATGCGTTGCAGATACGTACAGGGTGTGCCAAATATTTAAAGTAATATATGTATAATATCTTTAAATGTAATTTAAAAATTTTGGCTTATTATATACAGGGTTCCCCATAATAGACTACCCATTTTAATATTTGAATTAAATTTTTTTTAGTTAACAAAACAAACTTTTTATTTTACTAAATTACAGCTAACTCTTTGAGATTTATGATAACTTATAAATATTTGGCTAATTTAATTCTAACTTTTAAAAATCACGTCTTCTAAATGACCTCCACCAACTTCAACACATTTTTCAATATTAGATAAAAAGTGGTTCATTACACGGCGTAGCAAACCTTCGTCTATTCCTTCAACTTCTTCACGAATTTTGACTTTCAGTTCCTCGATTGTACCTGGACGACTCGCAAATACTTTGGCTTTTAAATATCTCCACAAGAAAAAATCGGGTACCGTTAAGTCGGGGGACCTCGAAGGCCAAGGCAAATCTCCGAATCGAGAAATGAGTCGGCCATTAAACATTTCTCGCAGGACCCTCATTGAGTTTCTGGCGGTATGAGCTGTTGCCCCATCTTGTTGGAATAGTAAGGCATTGTTTAGTAATCCTCGTCTATTTAATTTTGGAATGAGAAATGTCTCTAGCATAATAACGTAGCGCTCGGATGTTACTGTTACAGCGCGGTTATTTTCATCCTCAAAAAAATAAGGGCCAATAATACCAAAAGATCCTACTCCACACCACACAACAACTTTTGAATTATGGAGGTTCTGTGTAAAGATTTCACGAGGATTTTCATTTGACCAGTATCTAAAATTGTGTTTATTGACCATGCCGTTCAAATAAAAATTTGCCTCGTCGGTCATTAGGAGACCGTGAATTGCTCCTTGATGTAAATCCAAAAATTCTTGACAAAATGCTAACCTTACTTCTTTATCTTGATTGCTAAGGTGCTGTGCCATTTGGTATTTATAGGGATGAAATTTTAAATCCCTTTAAAGAATTCGATCTAAGCTTCCCTTCGATATTCCTAGGATAAGGGTTTGTCGTAAACGCAATTCTAACTCGTTCAATATTTTCTGGTGTACGAACTGTTCTTTGACGTCCAGGCTTCTTCAAATTTTGTACAGAACCATTTTCACGCCAATGACGAACCCATAACTTAACAGTTTTACGATTTGGCGCGTGACTCCTATTGTTGTTATTAAACTGACGCCGGAATGCACGCCTAACTTCTTCTATCGAATTGCTTCTTATGTAAGTTTCTATTCAAAACACACTTTGTTGGACTGAGTAATCCATGAAAGTTCAAACGGATGTTGAAATAATGTTTCAAAGCAAAAAAATTAAATAATTATTGATGAAAACTAACAAACTTCTGGTAGAAATATGTAATTCCACGAAATTATGAATCAAACATTTATTTGTGACAGGCGCCTACTTGATTAATAATTTACTTAAATCCCAAAGAGTACAGAAGATAATCCCACAGAGAACAACCTATTTCGTTATCTCGTAGGGAATTTATTAATAATATAAAATGGATAGTCTATTATGGGGAACCCTGTATAATACCCTAAATTTAGTTAATAATTAAATTATTAATTAATTGCTATATAAATAACAATAATTATTACATTATTATGAAGTTTATAACCTTAAACTTTTGAAAACTATATTTATATTAGGAGCTATGAATAGTGTCACATTTACCGTTTTATTATTTGATCATCTCATCATCTCGATTATCATATTTTTTTGTTTTATTCAAAAAAACAGTAAATCATCAGTCGTAAGTTCCTAATTACCTCCAGTTCTAGGTTATAAATTGTTTTATACATAATAAAAGTGAAGTCGAAAGTTCTTTTTCTGCTTTTCTTAATTTATAAATCAAAATTTTTTAACCTAAAACTGTAGATGTCCCAATGGTCGTTACTTGATCGATATTTCGATAAAATGAAGTACTAAAATGTTAACCAAAAAATAAAATGGAAATGCATCATTAGCCCCTACAGAACAACTCTTAAGTGCCTCAATTGCATTAGACTTGATGCAGTTGAAGTGTTAATAGTCGATACAAAAATTTATAATAGCAAAGAATCAAAAGCTTCTTTTTAAATAATTTAGTTTCCTTTAAGAGGTTTGTAAGATTGAAACATTAATCTAACTAATAAATCTAAAAAATAAGAAAGTTAGAGTAATAATTTTTACAAAGATCATTCCGATTAATAATATATGAATAGAGGGCAAACATGATATTTAAATAATTTAGAAAAAACGCTACTAAAACTTACAAACAGATCGCAAACATGCTAAGGCTTATTTTAAAAGGGGACTATTCATGTGGTATGGGAGTATAACCCCAGAATAAAGACTGGTGTAATTTTTGATCAATATTCGAATTAAGGAATTGATAAATTCTAGTTAAAGCTTTGCAGACAATCAGTTTCAAATATCTAGTTTTTAACTGGCTTCTAACCCCTTCATGCGTAGATTATAGTAGAGCTACCAAAGTATAATCAAGAAATAATCATGCAGAACAAGGCAAAAAATCATATGATATGAGAAAATCTTTATTTATTATTCCAATAGAATTATTACCAAGTTATCATTATCGGATTACAAAAGATTGGCATAATTATTGTACCTAATTCAATTAGGAACATTTATTTGTCATACTTTGTACTATTCTAATTGTTTAGCTACCAAGTCATAACGTTGCAGTATTCACGCCTTTTCTGAAGTTTTTGTTTGCTCTCTAAGAAATAGAAGACATTCTTCTAGAAATGCAGGGTAGACGTATATTTTTGGAAAACAATCTTTGTGGAAATAATATTCTGGTTGTCTAATACAAAAGTATTTATGATAATTGTTAAATGTTTAAATATGATTAAAAAATCATACTCTTTAATGGTAAATGTATCTCATTTTCTGTTATTCCAATGTAACTTCTTTCTGATGTTATATAAGATTTTCTTATGAATCTTTAAATCAAAATAATTAATTTTTGAAACCTGAATATATTTTATTTCACGTGGCAAGACTTTTAATGTAAAGAAATGAATACAAAATATACTTAACTACCAAAACTAACAGTTTAAAATAAGCTATAGCTATATAGCTAAACATATTATTTATTTTCTTGTACCCAAATGAAATGTGAGTGTAAATTGCAGCTTGCCAATATGGTATTTAGGTGCCTCCATTTAGTTGGGAAGAAAATAATAATTACACTACATAATTTGTTTCAGATTTTGTCAATTAATAACTTAAGTAAGTTAATACTTAATAATATGTGAAAGTTAAGATTGGTTTAGTTAATAATTGGGATTAATCAATTATCTTCAAATTATCAATTTGGAAACGTCCATTACGTCCGTCACAATATTTCGGAGTATGACACACACTTTATTTATAATAGCATATCTTGTCATAACATGTTTAGCTGGGATACGCATTTAATAATAAATTCATATAACATGTTTAAAATTTTAATGTACACAATAATACACATACACATGTTTTCAGAATATAGAATCTAAAACCTAATAACCCCACTGTAAATTTATATTTATAAGTTATTATAACAATATTTTAAGTATCTTTGGCAAGACAAATTTAAATTATATTTGAGCAAAGTAAATTGAAACATTCAGAGCGAATATGTAGAACCAATTAATATGTTAAAGATTCATAATAAAACTAATAAAAAACGGTTATGACAGAAAATTCTATTGCATGATTGTTGATTGTATGAAGAGCATATAAAAAATTCACTATTATTGAAATTATCTAATTATAAACAAAGAAATAAGAAAACTTAGGTTTATTTAGTTAGTTTATTATGTAAGAGGGTCAGAAGTGAAAGGGTCCAAGTGCAAAAACAACCTTTGTGATATTTTAATTTAAAAATGTATCTTAAATGCAATGCTGTGTTCCTAAGTACACATTTTGCCATGCTAAATCGATAAACAAGTTTTGACGACATTTTTAAACTAAGGTATGTACCATACTTCTGAAACACTCAATATCGACTGAACTTGGACGCCTGGATTTTAACTTCATTTAACTAAAATTGCAAACTTATTTTATTAATATTTTATCTTTTAAGGCAATATGTAGATGACATATCTTTTTGTAATATTTTGATTATATTTCGTTTTGATAATGTGAAAATTTGTTTTATTTTTACCTTATATTTACATTCAAACATAGTCGAATAAATTGACATAAAGATGGATCTTCTTCTTGTAGTGCGTCTCCTATCGGAGGTTTGCTATCATCACAGCAATCCGGACCTTGTTGACTGCAGCTCGGAACAGTTGAACATTACTACAATTAAACCAGTCCCTCAGGTTCTTAAGCCAGGACACACGGCGTCTACCAATGTTCCTTCTTCCATTAATCTTTCCCTGGACTATCAATTGCAGCAGTGTGTATTTGTGTCCTCTCATTATATGACCCAGATATAGAAGTTTTCTCTTTTTAATGGTGTTAATAATTTCGCAGTCCTTCTGCATCCGGATCAGGACTTCGGCATTAGTGATTCTATCGGTCCAGGGAATACGCCACATTCTACGATAGCACCACATTTCGAAGGCTTGTAGTTTGTCTATGTGAATTTTCTTGAGAGTCCATGTTTCAACTCCATACAGAAGCGTGGAAAAAACGTAACAGCGCAGCATCCTCATCCTAAGGTCCACCTTAATATCCCTACTAATAAATAGTTTTTTCATTTTTACAAATGTTGATCTGGCTATCTCTATTCTCGTTCTTATCTCCCTTGTTTGGTCACCCGATTGTTCTATCCAAGTTCCCAGATATTTATATGTCGGCACATTCTCTATTGTGGTGTTCGCTATAGTCAGGTTCACATGGTTGAGATTTTGTGGGAACTTTGTGACTATCATTAACTTGGTTTTCTTAAAATTGATCCTAAGACCGTACTCATTACATCGATCGTTTAATTTTTCTAGAAGATGTTGTGTGTCTTCAAGATTGCTCGTTAACAGGACGGTGTCATCAGCATACCTCATATTATTTATCACTTCTCCATTTATAACTATTCCCACTGACTCTTCTTCTAAGGTTTCCCTAAAAATAGCCTCGCTGTAGAGGTTAAATAGCAGAGGCGATAGGATGCATCCCTGTCTCACACCACGACGAATCTCCATTTCCTCTGTTGGTTGATTTTCTATCAATGTATTAGCTCTTTGGCCCCAGTATAAGTTACTAATTATTCTTATATCGTCCGAGTCAATGTTTTTGTTGACGAGTAGCTGGTATAACTTATCATGTTTCACTTTGTCAAAGGCTTTTTCGAAATCGATGTAACATGCATAAACATCCTGGTTTATATCAAGACAGCGCTGAAAAAGAACGTTAATCCCAAAAAGCGCCTCTCGTGTTCCAAGTCCTTGTCGAAATCCAAACTGTGTGTTGCTTATGTCTTCTTCGAGTTTCCTGTAAATTCTTTTGTGGATGATCTTTAAGAATAACTTCAGGGTGTGGCTCATTAGTGCGATTGTTCGGTAATCTGAGCATTCTCTTGGATTTGGTTTCTTTGGTATGAGCACAAAAGTGGATGACAACCATTGTTTAGGGATTTCTCCCTTATCATAAATGCGATTAAAAAGGTCCAAGAGAATGTCAATCACATCGTCGTCAAAGAGTTTAATAAGCTCTATGGGTATTTGATCAGGACCAGCAGCTTTACCGGGTTTCATAGTTTCCAAGGCATATACTATTTCTGACTTTAATATTTTTAAATGAAAATTACTCGGATCTACGACCGGTTTTGGAGGCCTTTCATCATCGAAAAGCTCCGACAGGTATGCTTTCCACCTCTTAAGTTTGTCCCCCACGTCAGTTATTATACGCCCATCTGTACCTTTGATAATATTACCAGTAGCCTTCACCTTATTGCATCCAGCCATTTCTTTTATCTTTTTGTGCATGTGAAAACTGTCAAATTTCTTTTCCAGAACTTCTATTTCCGCGCATTGAGCTGCTAGGTACTCTTCTTTGGCCGCTCTAACTTTTCTCTGCACTGCTTTGTGTAGGGTTCTGTACTCATCTTTGTTGCCTTTGTGTATTCTTCTTTCTTCCATAAGGTCTAGAATTTCTGTTGTTATCCAAGGTTTTCTCCTAGTTCTTTTGTTTGTTAGATGTTTCTTGGCTATTGTTTCTAATCCTGTTTGTATTTGTTTCCACTTTTCATCCACACTGACTTCACTTAGTTTATCAATGACTTTCATGCATTGGTTCGTCTCTCTCTTAACTGTGTCATGGATTTTAGGATTCTTAAGGAGTTTTGGATCTATATAGGGGTTTAGACGGTTTGATATCTTTTTCATCCTTATGTTGAGTTTAGCTACAACTGGGTTGTGGTCGGAGTTGATATCAGCACCTGGGTAGGTTTTTGTAGATTTGATTGAGTTCTTATAGCGGTTGTTAATGAGGATGTAGTCTATTTGGTTTCTGACTATATTTTCTTGGTTATCCGCAGGGGATTTCCAGGTATACAATCTGCGATCTGGTAGTTTGAAGAGGGTATTTGTTATCATAAGATCTCTAACTTGACAGAACTCTACCAGTCGATCCCCTCTATTATTTCTTTCTCCCAGACCAAAACCTCCTGTGTGTGCTTCGACCTTGACTTTGCCTACTTTGGCGTTGAAATCTCCCATTACTACTGTGATATCATTACTTTTTATGCTTCTAAAGATATCATCAAGCTCAGCGTAAAATTCTTCAACTTCATCGTCCTCCTTGTCCGCTGTTGGTGCATATGCCTGTATTATGTTCATATTTCCTGTTTGCAGTTTCAGTTGGATCATCATGACTCTGTCTGAGTAAGGTGTAAAATTTAAAACTAAACCTGAAAGTTTTTTGTTCAAAATCACTCCAACTCCATATAAATGTTTTGGGTTATTGTTCCCAGAATAGTAAAATATGCCGTTACTCGTTGCGCAGCTGCCATTTCCTGGCCATCTGACATCACTAACCCCCAAGATGTCTACACTCAGTCTCGACATTTCCTTCACAATGTTGTCTAGTTTTCCCGGTGCAAAAACACTTATTGCATTCCATGTTCCGATCTTTATATTATTTGGTGATGCTTTCATAAGCCTGTTCTCCACTGTTCCCCCCGGAGATCCGATCGGGGAACTATTAACTCCGGAATATTTAGTTTTGAACATTGCCATGATTGCTGTGTACGACTGTACTAAGGATACTTTTGCAGTCTTTAATGCAGTGGTTTCCCCTTGCCTTCTGCATCCACATGCCGTTGATCAGGTTATGATTCATCCGCCTTTAGGTATGATTTCTCATCCCTAGGACAAGTGAGTGTCCTTACTCTTGCCGGCTCATCCACCCGAAGCTGTTGGCCAGCAAGAGGGGTCTGCTTTTACCGGCAGATATTCGGTCGACAGAGCCTCGTTAGTTGTCTAGCAGGATGCACCGCGGGCAGGTGAGGTTGTCATTTGGGCTGGCACCCTGATTTTGCCATCACCCCTTAATAAAGATGGATATTGATAAGAAATTAGGCAAATATAATGGATTAAGGAGGATCCAATAAGATCAGTAAATAGATGTATTATAGTAAATGTCAGGCCGTCGTCGGTTGGAATTGCTTCCTAACGTTTCGCTAGCACGAGTGGCGAGCTTCTTCAGAGGTCCTTCCATCTCCGATCCTGGAAGTAGACTGACGAATTCTCTGGCGCAGGTTGTATTTATACTGGTGGGCAGGGGGCGGAGCTTGTTCCGCGTCGGTTGACTTCGGAATATCTATCGGCATTACTCGGGAGTGTCTGAGGATAGAATTCCAGATCTGGTTGAGCCTGAGGGTATCTTCTTTTCTGTTGAAATTGTCAGGATGCTTATGGATCTCAATGGCTTCTCTGACGAGCCTGTTGTGATAGCCATCGACTGAAGCTAATAACCTACAGTTCTCAAAATGTATCCTGTGGTCCCCGTTACTCAGTGCGTGTTCGGCTACTGCAGACTTCTCAGTTCGTTCTAGTCGGCAGCTTGCTTTATGCTTCTTGAGTCTTGTTCCCATTGATCTTTTAGTGGTTCCAATGTAGACCTTTCCGCAGGAACAGGGTATGCGGTAGACGCCTGCAGCTGAAAGTGGGTCCCTCTTGTCCTTTGCCGATCTAATGGTCTGCTGGATCTTCTTTGTTGGTCTGAAGATTTTCCCGATGTCGTGTCTTCTCAAAACTTTGCCAATCCTGTCCGTGACTTGAACACCTAAAATCTGCGTTCGAGGCGAATGGCTACAACAAGAGAGAGATCAAGAGATCAATGGGCTTGAGATCATCAGCTAGGCCACGGGAAACCGAACGGACATCCACCACCTCTCGGGCATATCTGCCATATGTTCCTAGAGTCACGGACAGGATTGGCAAAGTTTTGAGAAGACACGACATCGGGACAATATTCAGGCTAACAAAGAAGATCCAGCAGACCATTAGAGGACAAGAGGGACCCACTTTCAGCTGCAGGTGTCTACCGCATACCCTGTTCCTGCGGAAAGGTCTACATTGGAACCACTAAAAGATCAATGGGAACAAGACTCCAGAAGCATAAAGCAAGCTGCCGACTAGGACGAACTGAGAAGTCTGCAGTAGCCGAACATGCACTGAGTAACGGGGACAACAGGATACATTTTGAGAACTGTAGGTTATTAGCTTCAGTCGATGGCTATCACAACAGGCTCGTCAGAGAAGCCATTGAGATCCATAAGCATCCTGACAATTTCAACAGAAAAGAAGAGACCCTCAGGCTCAACCAGATCTGGAATTCTATCCTCAGACACTCCCGAGTAATGCCGATAGCTATTCCGAAGTCAACCGACGCGGGACAAGCTCCGCCCCCTGCCCATCAGTATAAATACAATTCGTCAGTCTACTTCCAGCACCGGGAATGGAAGGACCTCTGAAGAAGCTCGCCACTCGTGCTAGCGAAACGTTAGGAATCAATTCCAACCGACGACGGTCTTTAGACCCGAATGATGACTACACTAGCTATAGATACTGTTCGTGGGGTCCCGAATACTAACTGGAATACATACATCCAGTTATTGGTTATCATCTGCAGAATTACTACCGTTGAGGTGATTTTCTCAATTTCCTATTCAAAAAAGTTTGACTGAGCCAAATTAAGACTATTTATACGGTGGGTAGTTCGAATCAAGAATTTTACATTCGCAACGGATGTTTTAGATTATAATTGCCTTGTAAATTATGTAATTTATTAATTACAGGTGCCCACTGATATAACAATCCAGTTTCATAAACGGTCACTATTTTAGACTAATTTGCAGAAATTTGTTAATTCACCTCTAGGGGTGAAGCATAACAGAAATTAAAAGTCGCGTAAACGCAAATGCAATGAAGTTAAAGGAGATTAGGTTAAAAAATAAAAGTCTCTTCTATTAGACCTCGTAACTTTTATAAATATCAATAAATATACGATTATTTTACCGATTTGAATATTTACAATACAAGGTGTTCGAATTCGATAGCGCCTAAACTATAAGAGATTTATAAAAAAGTGTTATATGAAAGTTGTAGGATTTATAATGGAGCATAACGTCAAAATATTTTATGATATACAGGATGGCTCAAAACATTGGAACTACAGAAAAAAATATCTTTAAATGAAACACCCTATATATTTTTTGTCTTTCTTATTCAGCTAGAAAGAAGCTCTACAGTCATATTTACTTTTTTAAATTTGATTGCGACGTTGCCAAGTAATTAATTATTTCCGTATATTTAAAAAAAATTATGGTAGTTATTAAAACAATCATAGTTCATCAATAAAATTAAATAAAATTTTTGCCATAAGTACCCTAAAGTACATAATAAGTAATCATTTCACAAGTTGTTCTATTTATTATACAGGATGTTCGTACGGTCTTGGCAAATCTCGCCAATTTAAATATACAATATTTCATTTTTTTTAAATGGAACACTCCGACTTTTTTTTAACAAATAAGATGTATTTTTTTAATGCCTTAATTTTTTGTTAAATAGGTCACGCACCTAAACCTTCTACTTTTTGAAATATTTTAAAATTTAAAGTGAGCTACACGAAAATGAATAATTTTATTTTTTAATCAAATTATAGTATAGTTTAGGCGCTATCGAAGGCGAATACTTTGTTAATAAACCCTGTATATTAATTTCTGTAATGGTTTTTTGGTAATAACACATAAATAGATGCAAACTATTCTATAGGTTCCACGTATCTTACTACTCAAATTAACGTTCTTCTCACGTTCTTCTAGAATGTTATTATTAAAAATGTATAAAAAGTCTTATTAAATTTCACAAAACTAAGCCTATATCCCCCTAAATAATCAGATAAATCGCCGATATCCCATCTCCTTACTCGTAGATACATGAGAAACAGGCAAACTGTTTCCTGCACTGATAACTTGCCGAGAGATATCAGTATTTCAAACGATATCTATCCAATCTGTATCGAAGGCGCCTTTAACAGTAGAGTAGAGTGGGGCAAAAATGCGCACGTGCTAAAGTCCTACCTACGAATTTTACCCCAGAGTGTCGATGTCTGGCAATGTGTATACCAATTTTTATTAATCTTCCATGTGCCCGAATTGCTGCAAAGTTTACATTTTTTAGAGACAGAATCATATTTTCTTGTCTTAAAATCTAAGATATTGTATCAAATACTTAGTTTAAATTAAGATATAATATATAGGCAACTTTAAGGTTAAGGGTTAAGTATCTGAAAGTTATGGAACATGTTATGGTTATGGAACATGTGGGGCAAACGTCCGAACTGAGTGTGGGGTAAAAAATAAATTATATGTACAACATATATATACAGTGTAAAGTCCGCATCATATAGGATTTTTTTTTATTAACAGCTTTATTAAAAATTTGACTTTGGCATCAAGTTCTGCTTCGATCGAGATGAAAATTAAGCAAAAAAATAGTAGTCACGTGATTCGCATTATCTGTAAAATTTTAATTTTTTTCAATAAAAAATTTAAAAGTTTCTGAAAATATCGAAAAACGTTTTTTTAAATGCAGTTGCTAGCTCACATGCAAAATTTCAGCTGCATAAGATAATTTTGATTTTTTACCTATATTTTGTAAACTGCACCACTTTTGCAAAATAAGACTCAACGCAAACTACATAAAACTTCTTAGTTTTGACAATGCTTTATTTCAGATACATTTTCTTTAAAGCCAGCAAATCAAATTTAAGTGACATATTATTATTTATATTTTTTGTTATATACAGTGTGACCATTAAAGTCCGCATCATATGGGATTTTTTTTTATTATTACCTTTATTCGAAATTTGACTTTGGCATCAAGTTCTGCTTCGATCGAAATGAAAATTAGGCAAAAAAATACGTGATTCGCATTATCTGTCAAATTTTAATTTTTCCAAAAAATAATTCAAAAGTAATGTTATTTCTGAAAGTATCGAAAAAAGTTATTGGAAAAAGTTTTTTTTTAAATGCAGTTTCTAGCATACATGCAAAATTTTGGCTGCATAAGATAATTTTGATTATTTACCCATATTTTGTAAATTGCACCACATTTGCAAAATAACACTACATAAAACTCTTAGTTTTGACAATGCTTTATTCCAGATACATTTTCTTTAAAGTAGCGCCATATTAAATGTGTGTTTTTCTACAAAATCAAAATTGGGCTATTAAAATTTGGTCGCATGTGATACAAAGTTTATTTGTTTTTGACCCTGTATAAGGTAACTTCAGAAAATAAGTATTTTTGAAAACGTAGGTAGTTTGTGTCTGAAAGTAATACACCTTAATATTAAGACAAAAAAGAACACAGTGTCTTCAGTAAAGTGTTTTTTAAGTGGAAAATAAATTTTAGTTTAACAACGTAAAGTATATCTATTTTCAACGATTTAATTTAAAACCCCTATATTATCATTTATTATTAAGCTATGCCATAATAACGTTAACGTGTATTACTTTTAGACACAAACTACGTTTTCAAAAATAGTTATTTTATGAAGTTACCTTCACAGGGTCAAAAACAAATAAACTTTGCATCACATGCGACCAAATTTTAATGGCCCAATTTTGATTTTGTAGAAAAACACACAATTAATATGGCGCTACTTTAAAGAAAATTTATCTGAAATAAAGCATTGTCAAAACTAAGAAGTTTTATGCAGGTTGCGTTGAGTCCTATTTTGCAAAAGTGGTGCAATTTACAAAATAAAGGTAAAAAATCAAAATTATCTTATGCAGCTGAAATTTTGCATGTGGGCTTGAAACTGCAATTAAAAAAACTTTTTCTAATAACTTTTTTCGATATTTTCAGAAAAAGAAACTTTTGAATTATTTTTTGGAAAAAATTAAAATTTGACAGATAATGCGAATCACGTGACTACTATTTTTTTGCTTAATTTTCATCTCGATCGAAGCAGAACTTGATGCCAAGGTTACACTGTATAGATATTATATATTTTTCTGCTTATTAATAGAGAAAATTATACATGACAAACCTCTAACAACCAGCGAGAAGAAAAATATATAGGGTATGCTAAGAAAAAATCAGGAAGCAAGCCTAAAATAAAAAAAAAAGTAACCAATGATATGTACCTACCCAGGTTGGCCACGAAGCATAAAAATATAGATTTACCAATTGAGGACTGGATCTAGGTGCAAGGTCTGCAAACAGTGGTGTCACGAAGATTGTATTGTATTGCATGAAATAGTTGAAGTTTTTCAATGAAATTTCTGCTCGAACAAACCCCACATTAATCCGACTTTTACCACTCATATAAGCAAAAGTAGCATTTTTTTATAGGTTATGGACTCTTTATTTAACACTAAAATAAGTTGTTATGTATGGCAGAAGGATTTACTGTTGAAGGTATTTACACATCAATATTTTTTTATGGTTTGTAATTTTTCTTATCAACCCTTAAGTGCGTCGTTTTGCCCCACTATACTCTACACAGAAAGAGATCTGACGTATAGTATTTCATCAATGACAATGACACACAGTATTCCACGAAAGTAATGATCATTTATTCTATGAAAATCTTATCGTAACTGGCGAAATCAAAAATATTTTTAATGGTTAAAGTCCGTAAAATTTTTAAATCATGGCTTTTAAAATTTTCGCCTCCCGGCATACTTCGGAGATATGAGGTTGTAAATTTTTAATTTAGGCCTATCATTTCACACCCTACCGGAAATTCGATGTGCAGTTTTAAACCCCATTAAATGATAATTCATAACCACATAAAGCTATATTGTTTCTTATTCAACTCCCTGGTATAATAATACTGATGTTCCTTTGAGCCAGAATGTATATTCTCCCAGGGGAAATCAGGCTATTCTCAGTTATTATGCAGGAGTAAGAGAGAAGCAGCAACCATTGTTTCAAATAATGCTCAAATGCTTATTAATTCCCTCATTTAATTTTAATACCTTGGTTTACTTTGGGTAATCTTCTGTGGGGACCCGTTTTATTATTTAATTTTCCTGGTAACAATTTTTTCCTACGCACAGTAAGAAGAAAATTACAAAAAATTGTTAGCAATCTAAAATGGCCTTAATAGGTCGGCGTTGATCTGGACTAAAATATCAAAAACGAAATTATTCAGTCGATGGGATTCAAAAACATTAAAATTACCTTACCCATGGGTTGTGGTGGCAGCCTAGCGCAGCGATAGCGTTCTCGCATCGCATGCCGAAGGTACCTGGTTCGATCTCAGGCAGGTTTGGCGGACTTATTTAGTTTGCTCGACCAGGCCACCGTACTTCGTAGTGTTGCATTGTACAACACACACTGGCATTCTCAATGGCAAAAATAAACATTGCAGTAAAAGGCGACCTCGATACGATACAGCTGTGGAGCTCTCGGGCTCCTCCGGTATCGTTCGGGTGTTCCTTCGGCATGTTGTCAAGAAGTTAGCTACTCCTAAACCAAGTAACGGATCTAGTGACCCACAAAAGGGACGCATGTCTGTTACCGATCCAGACGGATTGGGGGACGCCCCGAATCAGAGGATTTGGTAATACGGACGGTGTACGGTGTGTCCCGTGGAGTGATACTGGATCCCGATGGATTAGGGGGCTCTGCGGCAACATCGAACGCACCACGGAGACATAATAGGCTTCCCTCGTCGAGGTCTGTGGTGGACACGAGGTGTTACAACAGGACCGTAAAAACTGTGCCGAGAATAACATCTGCCGGTAAAATTGTGGTTCGGAACCCACGTAAAACTGTAGGTCCCGTCTGGCTGACATTACCCAGACGTAAAATGGGGTTGGCAAAAAGGGTCGCACTGGCCTACTTGCTTGGCGCTAAGCCCCCCCTTTACTACTACTACTACTACCCATGGGTTATAGTAAAGTCATGCATACATTTGGAAACTTTTATGTTTTTAAACAGCGGCATCATCAAGTTAGTGGTCCAAGATACAAGTGACGGACAGAAAAACAGTAATAAAATTGCGTAAATTGTAGCACTTAGGTTGTCATTGATAAATCTTAAACTATAAATAAATAAAATTTTAAGTTCTTTAGCATTACACAAGCTGGTTCAAATAAATCCAAACTGAATCGGTGTTTTTGCAATAACGACCGGTCAGGGCGTTTTTCTATTAATGTATCGGCTTGGATTAGTGTGCACGGACTAGAAATATATTACAATATAGAAGAAAGATTTGCTGCGTTAATATAGAGATATTTTAAAAAATATCAGTTCGCGAATTCAGGAAATGACTTTATATTTCAGTAGGATAACTGTCCAGTCCATACAGCAATTATTGTTGGAAACTAGTTTGCAGAAAACAATATTGGAAATGTGAACTGACCTTCAAAGAGCCCAGATGTAAATCCAAGAGAAAGTGTGTCGTGGGGATTAATGGTAAAAAAAAATGTATGACAGAAACTTTCGACCACAAAACAAAAATGAATTTTTGAACATTATTCTCAATCATTAAAGAAGGGAATAACTAAGCCAGGACAAAACAAACATTTTTTTTTCCAAAACGCATACTGAAAAAAGCCAGTTAAAGTGTGCTGTTATTTTTCGAAGCCTCCCCAAAGCTTACTCCAAATCGTAAACATTAGAAGTGTATTAACAACAATAATTCACAAACGTATTGATACTGTTGGAAATTTAATAATGCTACTTGGACTATTTACTTAAAATTTCGTTACTACATTATTTACAAAACTAATTAATCAATACAATATTAATTGAATGGGTTAATTAAACATAATAAACCAACTATCAAATCCCAAAAATTACTTACGAGACTGCTTGTACAATTTCAAGCTTACTTACAAAAAATAGTTAATTTAGAGCTACATCATATGCCCTCTTTCTTGAACCCTTTCTAGGACGTTCTGAAATAGCTTGACTATCAGTGGTATTGTTAAATGAAACCTTTGTTGGATCTTCAGTAACTCTTGATCTTAGCCTCATATGTGAACTCTTTTTCCTGAGTGAACCGTGCTTGACTGGTGCCCATGGAATAGCAGCAGATGTAGAGGGAGAAGGACTTACTGAACTTTTCGAAACCAACTGTGTGTCGGGTACTACAGTTGTAGATGGATCCAAAATTGTAGTTGGGACCAAACTTGTAGTTCGGACCAAACTTGTAGTTGGAACCCCACTTGTGGCCAGAGCTGAAACTGTGGTCGAATCGAAACTCGTTGTAGGATTTGTTTCCTCTGGTGGATTGGAGGATGCCGCTTCCTCACTGTCTACTGTCAGATCAATAAACAGTGCGTCACTGTCACTATCGTCTTCATCATCTGTAGCATCTCCTGAGAACGGTCTAAGTTTATTGTGTATTTTCTGGTCTACTAACTGTTGAGCAAATTTTTCAACAGGTGACTTAGCCTTGTTACTAATTCCAGCAGTACGCTTAGCCACTTCTTCCATCGCCTCTTCTGTGAATATACTATTTTCAGCAACCTTTATATTATTATTAATTTTATTTAAATTATTCGTAACTTGATGGAAATCATTACGCCACCGATGTGCTAGTTGTCGATGTGAGAAATTTGAAGAAAAATATTTCTTGGACCGTCGCGTGTTATTAAATTTATACTGGTTAGGGAAGCGTGGCATATTTTTTTCAGTTTGTTGTTTCCTTGTTGTCAAAACTGTAGGGTAAGGCTTAACAAAGCGAACTTTCTCTAATGTATAGCAATTAAGGAGTTTAAAAGTACTTATGCTTTGTGGGTACATCCACGTTTGACTGCAATTTTCTGGTGTATTTTGTGCGACACTTTGCAGTAGATTTACTTGACTGGAGAGAAGAGTTGTAGGTATTTGACTTGCCTGATTGACGTCAGGTGCAAAGTTTTTAGGTTCTTTACCCTCAATGCCTGTCGTTGTTTTTAAGGCATCAGTTGAGATAACTAAAAAAGTTGCATTTGTCTCATCGGAGTAAGATGGGCATTGTGGTATGTTTTGTGTACATGCTGTTTCCTGGACCTTGATTTCATTTGTATTATTATAAGAACCTTCCTTTTTACCTTTTTTTATTGCATTTGAGTTTTTTGGTGTCGAATCCATCAGATTTATTGTTGAATCATTACTATCTTTTGTAATAGTGCATTCTTTCGTACTGGATATGTGTAAATTGTCAAATGTATTTTGAATATCAGATTCATCCAAAAAGTTTATGTAATCTTTAACATCTGTATCTTCAAATCTAGATGGATTAATATCATTAAAACAGTCAGCATATTTTGGCTCTTTAGCATCATCAAGTTGGAAAAAGAGATGAAAAAACTCGTCTTTGTTTGTAAATTTATAGGAAGCTGGTGGTTTAATTCTTTTTATAAATTTTTGGTAATCTTTATCTAGTTTAAGTATTTCTTCGAGACTACTGGTTTTAGATTGATTTAAACTTTTTGTTTTAGTATCAGTTTTATCTTTCTGCCTCGTCCGTTCTTGTGACTTGTGACTAACGGAGTTAGGTGCATAAACATTCGAACTAAGCCACTTTTGAATTGCTGCATTTAATTTGGCATCGTCCTTAGTTTTTCCAATTCTACCCATTGTTATTTTTAAAAGTAGATTTTAAATCTTCCCGGATATGCAAACGCAATTTTTGTCCATGTTCAGAATTTTGAATGGTGGTTCAGCCTTAAACAATGAGGACGCTGTATTAGATATATTATTCGTTAGAATGATCTGCTGTGAGCAGAAATCTTTGGAAGATTTCTTTTAAAAAGATTTTTTTAAATGTATTTAAAACAATGCGCACAATACACACCAGATATTCTAGGTCACAATTTTTGTGAATTAAGAAGAAACACGAGTCTAATAAGTCTTTACCTAAGAATTTTTACATTTTTATTGAACTATTATTATATTCATTACCAAACTATATTCACTACCTATTTATTTAAATACTGTCATTAATGAAAGTATTTTAGAGTACTTATTTGTCTTTGAAGAGTCGAAAAGCCAAAATACTAAAAAAACATACCATAAAATGTACAAAATGTACAGGTTACAAAATTACAACAATGAAAAAAAAGGTATTTATGGATGGAAATGAAAAAAATTAAACACGAAAAATTTATTACAAGCTTTCAATGTTAATGTATAAGTTATTTAAAAAAAGGCATGCTCTATTGTCCACAGTTATGTATCTAAAAAAGGTACGGCAAAAACCCTGACACATTTTGCGTTAAAAATTAATAGTTTAGGCATACATTATAAATATTGATTAGTTTCAAGTAAAAGCTTTACCATTATCTATTTTGACAACCACATATTAGTATAGCTTCCTGCCTTAATAATGAATGCTGATCAGTGATCAGATATACCACTTTGTTTATATTAATTTTGTGTATATACATTAGTGAAATATGAGAAGTTTCTTACTGTGAAACCGCATATGCATTACGCAGTAGTGAAATCAAAACCTCTCAAGGGATGCGCTACCTTACAAATAAGTAAGAGAATAAAAAACAAAATTATGTCTAAGCAAGAGTGTATGTTACAAGGAATGAATTTTTAGGGTTATTAATAATTTAATCTTGTTTAATAAATAGAAAATATATTTTATATGAAATCAAAAAAAAATCTATAAAAAAACTAGAACAAAACCTCGGTGTATAATTCTATGCAGCATAATAAGAACATTCTCTTAAATCATATAAAGTTTAGTATTTTTCGATAGTTCAAAGAAAAACATGGATAGAATAAACATACTTTTTAAATTTCGAAGCCGTGATTTCTGCTGACTCGGAGTTTTTTTTATAAACAATCGGGCAATGGATGTCCCGAATTTTTGCGAAACGTCGCGAATATTAAAAAAAAATATTTTATTCATTTTGAATAGCGATAAAGGAATAAAACAAACTGATCGAGCAAACCCCGGACAACCCACCGACCCAACCTACAACAATTATTATTAAATTATGATAGAAATATACAGTGTCCTGCCCCTGCGTCCTGCACCTCACCTCCCGTCTTCTATAGCTCACCTATTAAAAAAGTTAAGATTTTGATATTTTGCAGACCTTACCTGTATCTTGGGGCGCATTTCATACAGGGTGTTCCATAAAAGTGTGACGTCATAAGTATGCATTTTTTTTAGAATACATGCCATATATTTTCTTACTTATTTGGGTGGCTTCTATATTTACCTACATACCCCTAAAATTTTATTAAAATCGATTTAGTATTATAGAGGAAAAAAAAATAAAAAAATATCAGTTTTGCAGCACTGCCACTGGTTTTAAAAATTAAGAACAAATAAAAATAATGCCTCGTTAATAAAATTATACAAAGGTACTTATTAAATAAAGTCTAACAGTCTTGTTAACCAAGTTTGATTAATACGAATTGAACAGGATGTCCAAAGTTGAGTTTTTTGTCCAAAAATGAGTTTTCTGCAAACAATGCGATAGGGTTGTAATTAGGACCAATGTCTGATTTTTAATTCTGCATCGAATAACTTAAAAAGATACAGGGGTTCCTATTTGAAATAAGAAAAATGAATTACTTAAAAGTTTGCAAAGTTTAACACTAAACTTTGGACACCCTGTACAATTCGTATTAGTAAAACTTGGTTGACGATACTGTTATACCTTATTTAATAGGTCCCTTTGTATAATTTTAGTAACGAGGCTTTATTTTTATTGTTTCTTAATTTTTAATACCAGTGGTGCAAAACTATTATTTTTTATTTTTTATTTTTTTTCGTCTATAATACTAAATCGATTTCAATAAAATTTTGGGGGTATGTAGGTAACTATAGGAGGCACCCAAATAAGTAAGAAAATATATGGCATGTAATCTAAAAAATACATCCTTATGACGTCACACTTTTTTGGATGAAAAAAAATATTTTCCTCAAATGCGATACAGGTAAGGTTTGCAAAACATTAAAAATCGCGAAGTAAACACTAATACAGAAACGAAAGAGGAGCAAACATTTCTTACAATACCTTATGTTAAGGGGATTTCTGAAAAGATTAGAAGGATAACTAAAAACTATAATATCAAAAGAGCCTTCAAATCCGGAAATAAGCTTAGAAGCTTTCTTGCAAAAGTAAAATCCCCCCGTAATGAAAACACAAAAAATATTATCAATCAAATCCCTTGCGAGTGTGGCGAATCGTACATTGGAGAAACAGAAAGACCTCTTCCCGTACGAGTTAAAGAACATCTGAAACATACTCAAAGAGGTGAAACTTTGAGATCAGGTATAGCGGAACATGTATGGACCAACCAACGTAATATACAGTGATCAGCAGCCAAGGTTTTGGACACGGAACAGCACTGGAGAAAACAAAAATTCAAAGAAGCAGCTGTCATGAATCAAAATACCCATACATTTAGTAAACCAAGTATAGATATTCCCAATATCTGGAAGCCTCTTTTTGTCCAAAACCAACAGCTCAAACTTCACACTCCAATAAGCACGTATGCGGAGTCATTAAGCTTCATTGCACATGGATATTATTTAAGACAGTTAGAATTATAATTAAGTTTACAGTTGAAAACGATTAGAGATACTAACTAGCCGAAACGTTGTGTTAAGTAACAAAATAAAGACAACGGAAGTCCGACAAGGTAATTTTTTTGATATTACTTCATTGTCTATCACCTTGAAACAAACAAGTACAGTTTTTGTTTGTTACTTACTAACTAAATCTAAACTCGTAAACATTTATTTTCCTTGTAATTATTAAAAATAAAATAAATTTAAGTGTAACGTTTTCTTGCAGCACCTATTAATATAGCTACTAGGTTAATGGTTAAATTAATTTAACTAGGAACTCAAAAAAATTCGTCTAGACCAAGTGGGACATAATTATTTCACAAAGCTACTAGTTTGCAAGTAACAAGTAGAAAGTTACATACCGTTAATGGTGTTTTAAATGGGTATTAAGGGCAATCTTATCACCTACATGCTATTGGGGCATAAACATTTAGTTGTTTGATAATATTTCTCTTATCTCTAAATGTAGGACTAGTAGCAACAGAGACTAATAGTGCCTAAATTTAAAATTTCGACTTAAGAACAGAGATATTGTCAAAAAACTGAATTCTTAGGGCATCGAAAATACAAATATGCGTTGGGACGAAAATGCGATAAACTTTGAGTTATTATTTTAGAATGAAGATGATTGAATTAATGCCTAGACGGCATGTAGGTAACTGAACAACACACGGGGTGTGTTATTCGTTTTACCGCTGAATTTTTCACCCTAATGATGGCTCACTCCTGTATTTTCTCAAAGAACAAGTTTAGTATGTTTTTTTGTTTACATACAGATATATTTTTTTAAAGAAATATTATTAAAAATATCCTACCCATAAAGACATCTTTGGATTATTGTTGGACAAGGTTCCGGTTCCTGTTGTTTGGGTTTTGCATAAGGTGATGCCCTTTTATATTTCTTTATCATTTGAGGGTAGGCGAAAATGTCCTAAAACCACATATGTTTTTAAAACTGTTTTAAAGAAAGTAAGCAATGATACAAGTATATGATAATATTTATTTTTAAAAATTTTTAATGTCGTCTGAAATGAAGTTCAAAGGTTAATCCAATTTTTAGAAAAAAAAAAATAAAATAAAAAGAACTTATAAGTAAATAGCTTTTTAAGCGTCATTTTTCAATTAAGTACAAAGCACAAGCAAGTTGAAATTGATGCAAAAATATAAGCTAACAGTTTGCAAGCATTTTTGTACAAGCAAAATTACCAAAAAATCGCTGTATATTTTCTTGTCAAATTAAATTAAAATTATCAGAACAGGTTCTTGTTTATCTTATAGTTTTTTTTTCATGCAATTTTCATAATTATCTATAATAGTGTGATATGAAACATACATACATATCTTGCGTATAGCAAGAACTAGATATTTTTATAATTTTGAAGTACCTATTTAAAATTTCTTGTAAGTAAATCTATTTCTTTGGTTTATTTCATTGCGAAGAATTTCGAATTTGTAGGAATCAGCTTTACTTGTTATTTATGTTTTCTTGTTTTTTGATATACGTATGATATACAGGATCTTCGGAAAATGTGTTTGGAAACTCGGAGAGGTTATTTTACGTGACAAAATAAAGTTAGTCATGTAACAAAAAAATGTTTAGTAGTACATTTTTCTGTCTTAATTAACTCATCATGTTTTGAAGATCTTTCATTTCGATGTGGTAAATTTTTTTTTAGGAAATAACCTCTTTATTTTAAATCTTCTCGACCATTCCGGAGAATATATCTATGTCCTATATTTTTTAATTAATTTTTCTTTATAGTATAAATATATGGTTACCATTTGAGGCCATTGTTGGTAGTGACTTTACTGTCTCTTGTAGATATTCTTACTTCGTTGGGTACTAAGAATTTTTCATTTTATAGTATTTAATAACAGGATATTATTAATATGTATTTTGTATTTAAACTTTGTAGTTAGTAAATATACTGTATCTTTTCAATTATATGTATTAAAATGATCCGTTAATTACTTGTATCTTTAATGTATAAAAAATTTCTCAATAGGAAATTTACTATTTTTACTGAATTTTGTCGTTTTATCGGGGAATTATCACTTTGAGATATTTACTCGTACAATTTTTGGCTTTTAACTTGACTTTATCTTTTAAATTATTCCTTTTATTGTGTATCCAAGTTTCTCCATTTCACAGCTGAATTATCTTGTTTCGTAGCGCATTAAAATATTACCCTAAGGTACCGTTTCTTTCAATATTTTTGATGCATACAAAATGAAATATTTATTATTTAGACTTTGACAGTATTAAATAATGTACCATCTCCATTGAATTATCTTGTTATATAACACATTACAATATTACAATTTAAAACTTTTCATCTTCTTTTTCGGTAAATATTTTTTTTCTTTAAAGCTTCTTGTTTCATAGAAAATTTGATTTCGTTTTTAGAATTTGTAAGTAAATAGTAAATTTACTATTTTTGTTAAATAATATTGTTTTATTATGCATTATTATTTGGGGATTATTACCATTTTTTTATTAGAAATATTGTTCTCTTTAAACCTCGTGTGAAAAAAAAAACATTAAAAATTTGTTATTTCATAAAATTTAGAAGTTGTTAAATTTACTGTTATGTTATATGATCTCTAAAATCGGACAATTGAAGGTTGTCAAAGCTTTTAAAAAAATTTCCTCTTTTCTTATTTTTTGATTGACCATTTCAAGGTATTGAAATTTTGTTGTTTATTGACTTACTTTGTTATCTCTGGTGTCTGTTTTGGTGACCTGTTTGATGTTAATTTCTGGATTTTCAGGTTTTTTAACTTCGTTAACGTATTTATTATCTTTAACTTCTTTATTTTCTATAACTTCTTTAAGTACTTTAACTTCCTTAACTTTTTTCACTTCTTTAACTTCTTGAACGTCTTTAACTTTAAGTTCTTCAAATTCCTTAACTTCTTTAATTAAATTTGCCAGCATCACCTTAACCATCGCCTCTGATATACCTTCTCTGGGACCCTGGTTGTCATTATTCTCCATTTTAGCACCTATAAAAGAATAATAGCTTTCTGTAATTTCATGAAATTCTCTATTTAGGTCTTTTTTAAGGTTTAGAAAAACTATTTTCTAGCAGGCATCCGAATAAATATATTGGAGTTAATCCTGCGTGGTGGTGGATGGATTTTATCAGATAAAACTTACCGAGGACTTCCGTAATGAATAAAGATATTTAACTAAATACAGTTGTTAGTTTTGATAAAAACTAGATAACGTAGTACAAGTAGCTACTAGTTACCTTGAGATTTTACCGCGCAAAATTTAATAAAAAAATAACCATTACTTTGCATACGTAGTGAATCTTAGCTAATTCTTTTTTAGAAAACAACATTCCTAATTTTTTTTTAAATTCAGCCAATATTTTCAATAAAAAAATATTATTATATTGTCGGCCTAATGTGAAAACTGCATATATAATTTTACAGTAGAGGAAAAACCTTATTTACAGCATTAGAGGACAAGATTTGGTATCAGTATGATTTGTATTTTTTTTTATTGATAATATGCTATGTGATCCATGACATCAAGATTATGAAAATAGAGCCTTAATATATATATATATATATATTGTTTTTAGGGATAAGTTAAAACCTATTAATAATATAAGTTACAATAACAAATAAGATTACAAAAATTATTATATTTTTAAACCTGAAGTAATAGCCTATTTTGCTAATCATTTAATGGGACATAAAGTATGAGTTGATTATATATTAGGTAGAAAAATGGTTCCTTGAAAAAAAAAGTTGTAATGAACTGTCCATTATCAAAAGTCCAGAAAGATGTATATCTTTTTTTTTTGTGGCAATATAAAACTTTAACGACTGTTATTGTGTTTAATTTAACCGTCTATTAGGTATATCAGATCTTTATATATTGTAAATACAGGGTGACTTTTAGTGTGAAAAAAAATTCCTACCTTATATTTCCATATAGAAGCGCTAGTGTCATCTAGTAGTTTTCACTTGTTTGTGTCAGATATTTCTAATACTAACAACACTACAAACACCTGTTGATCTAGTTGAATTCATAATAATATGTTATAAGGGAAATAAACGTATCGTCTCCTATCTCACGTAACGACGTAACTGACAAAAATCGAAAAAATGTCGTAAAACATATGCTTCCTTCTCACGAAATGACGAAACTGTATTTGTTCTAGCTTCGCCACAACGGCCAAACTGATTCACGACGTATGTGTCAACAGTTACGGAAAATCTCTCACGAACCGACGTAAGTGGATAAAAATTTGAAGATTTAGTGTCTCCATGTTCCGGTAATACTCCTATTATATGGCCAGAATTTCAACAGTTTTACCATGCACTACCGCACGAAACTGCCACAGATTTTACCTAATGTGTTTTGTTTGTAAAATTCAGTATTTACTCTGTTAAATCTGTTACTTGTCGTAATTATTTGTAATAAAGGACCTAGCAAATGATTTTAATGTTTTTTATGCGTTAATTTTTATTTGAAATGTAAATACTTACCCAAATCAATATGTATATGTCTACTTCGCACAAAAAAAATCACACGCGTAACTACCCTTTTTTTCAGTTTAAACAAAAAACAACCGTATTTTGGTGTAATTTCTTGAAAGCCAATGAATAAAAACTAAGGTAATAGCTTTTGCGTCCAGCAATCGCTTAAAAGTGCAGGAATTGCTTCTAGGCAATGCTTTTTCTTAAAAAATAGAAGCGATTGCTATCGTTTGCTTAAAATGTGATGAATAAATTAAGGAATTGCTTTTTCTAGTGAAGCGATTCCTTTAAACTTTTTAAGGTAGATCGACCCCTGCATCATTTGCTTGGTAGCAGTCAACTTTAGTTCTCCGCAGCATACACGTGCGTTGCTCTTAATTTGTGTCTTTAATTATGGCTGAATATATGAACGTCCGTAAAAGAAAAATGTACAGTGTACGTAAAAATTGCAGATATGATGATTTTAGAAAGTTATATCGATTTGACTGCGAAAATGTTGAGTGGTTTGGCAAATTATTTTTTGACTGATACTGGTAAAAGGCGAGGGGTGCACTGTCGCCTTTAAATAAGATTAAAGTCTTTCTGCGGAAATTGTCGGATCCGGGCTTTTAAAATTCTATAGATGAAAAACTCGGTGTTCACCAAACTACTGTCTGTAAGACATACACTTCTGTAATGGATGCAGTTTTGGAGAAGGCCAATATTTTTTATTAAATTTCCTACAAGTGCTGAAGCTGTTGTGGAAGCTAAACGGTTGTGGTCAAAGAGATTTATTTATGTTCCTTTAATTTGTGAACGAATATCAATTGCTTGTCTTTAATTTCTTAACTTCATCACTACTATCACTTCCCTCATTTTCACTGAAATCTGCCATATCACAAATATAAGGTTCCTATTTTCCACAAAAACATAACAGATTACTATTGTACTAAATAAATAGAGCAACGTTGTTGTATTTACGTCAGCTCTTTTACAAATTAGGCACCAAACTGAACATGAAATCTATAATCTGAACAAGTGGATAAGCCACGTTTGAACTTTTGTTGAATAAGCATTTGCTGCAGAGGTGTAAGAAAAACAGCGATTGCTTCAAAATTTTATTTATATCCAGATCTAGCAATTGCTTTTACTTATAGCATTTGCTAGTCAAGCAATTGCTTTTACTAAAAAGTAATTGCTTAATTTTTATTCATTAGGCTCATTGTCATAGCCAAATTTCATGTTGTGTCATGAAGTATAAATACAACTTTTACAGTTAGTTTATTGTCTGCATATATTTATAATCTTTTTACCTCTAAAATTTATAAAATACCATTAACGTCGTCACGTGAGACAGGGTACGGTATAGTTGTACTTTGTGCAAATGGGCCCAACGGGGAAGGTTAAATAAAATTCCCCTCCCGAATTAAAATACGCATTTAAAAAATACAGGTTTATAAATGTTATGGTAATTTTTTCAATTTTCTGATATTTTAATTGCACTAATTTACAGCCCATTTATTTTACTTTGCCTCACTATCATCCCCCTAAAGGGTTCTGACCAACAATCTGGTCGTACAATTCTCAAATTAATTTTAAAATCATTTAATCATTTAATCAACAGAGAGCCATTACCAAGGAAAATAATGGTTTCCGAGAAATCAATATATTCTCGGACAAACTAACGTAAAAAAAACCTCTTGTTGATCCCGAAAAAGTTCTGTTACCTTCATAACACATTAAACTGGGACTAATGAAAAATCAGATAAGATGGAGATGCATTTAAATACATTTTTCCTAAACTTAGTGATAATAAGCCTAAGGAAGGAATCAGAAGTTTGATCAAAAATTAAGTGATTTTGAATTAGGTGCGTGGAGTTTTGTTAAAATAATTGTTTCGAAGTTTTTAGAAAACAAAAAAAACTACAAAAAACTTGTAGAAGAACCATTTGAAAGCAACTGCAAAATGGGATGTCGTATGTGTCTAAAAAAAATTATTTGTACTATCATTTCAATTTTTTCCCAGAAAATTTTGGTGTGGTTAGTGGAGCAACGCTATCAAGGCAAATGAGATCCAGCAATGATGCTGTCAGAAATACATACAAAAGTCAGCATTTGCATAAAAGTTAGGTACCGTGCGAGCAAAAATTATTTGCATCAAAGAGGGATTGGATTAAAAAACGTAGGGCTTGGTTTAGATCACAATGATATGGGGACGATATATCTAACCAAATCTATATAGGTAAAAATTTTGTCAAATTCATATTATGACATGACATGCCAAACTAATGAGTAATAAACTAAGTAGAAAAATACGAATTCATTTTTGTTGTTTACAAAATTAACAAAGTAAGAATATACAGAAAGAAAAAGAAAAATAATTACATAAATTGCTGAAATTGACCACCGCCATGTTCCAAGCATAAATTCACAAGTCTCTTCATATTTTCGAAAGTGTTGACCAGCATCTCTGGAGAAATGTTACCACATTCTTGGATATCGTTAATAAGTGTTTTTTAAATGAGGAAAAACGAAGTAATCCATAACCGTTAAACAAGGTGATCTAGGTGGGAATTCAATGTCTGATCGAAAACTGATCAATCTGTCGTCGAAAAAATTGCGTAAGTAGTTAATAGTTTCGGCGGCTGTATGGGCGGCTGCACCGTCCTGTTGAAAATATTCAAAACGTAGTTCGTCGTCAAGTAATTGCTCCACAAATGGATTTAAAATATTGTCTCTATACCGCTGTCTTGTAACTGTGTCATGGAAAAAAATAGGACCAACAATTCTTCTTTGAGAAACAGCTAACCAGACACCAATTTTTTGACGGTGCAATGTGGACTCTACAAAAAATGGGGATTTTCACTACTCCACATGCGTGTATTCTGAGAATTCACATAACCGGAGAGGTGGAACCAGGCTTCATCCGAAAAAAATGTCTGGTCTAATAAATCATTTATTTCCAATAAATTTTGGGTAAACCATTGAGAGTAATTCCTGCGTCTTTCAACATCTGCGGCTTGTATTTCTTGGAATAATTGCACTTTATAAGGAAATAAATTTAGCTGCTTCTTAAGAATAGTCCTGCATGTTCCATAAGATCTTCCCACTTCTTGGGTCAGACGTCTTATACAATTTGTTGGCGTATGTTGCATTATTTCACGAACGTTTGCAACAAATTCTTCTGTTCTTATAGATGGTCTTCCTGCTCCTTTTTTGTGTTGTATAGAACCCGTTTCCCTAAACACAGCCACGGTTCTTTTCAGGCAATGATAAAAATCCCCAGCAGTAAAAGCAACGTAAGGAAAATGTTCGTGAAAATCGTCCATGCACAAACCCGGATTGTATTGCCACTTACCATTTACGCTAACCCCGTTTCAAAAATACGCTTCAACCATGAATGTTTTGTGCTGTTCCGTAAAGCCCATTGTGTGAATTGTTCAAGAAATTGGAAAAATTAGATTAATTAAATTACTTGTAACGACTGTCAAAGATGACCGAATAACTGATTAATTGTTAATTCAGGTAGCTACGGACACCCAACAGGTATTAAGCTCTACGGCTAAGCATTACGTCCTTAAATGCAAGGCCCTCTTTGATACAAATAATTTTTGCTCGCACGGTACAAAATACTTACTATAATTGTATTTTCATATTTGTTTTTGTGAATAAATCCTGTTATCCTTAAAATATCGTGTTTTTTTCTTGGTTTGAACTTATATATCAATATTATATAACACATTTGTATCAAATGAAAATGACTAATATATTTTATAACTTAAAATCTATACGTGGTGGAAAATTTTGGTTGTTGAATGCTCAATCAGAATGCTTTAAACTCCACCGTACTATCATTATAACATCAATCGAAATTTTTCTTTGTATTTTTTGAGTAGTGTTCTTAACAGAAATCATATTTTACGGAAGGTATCTGCACTAAGAAAATTATTTCTGACCTGCATGCTTTCTGCTGTTGAATTTATTATTTGATACATAACTACGTAATAATATTTAATTTATAACTATTAGCATCCTTTAAATTTTTATAGACCTTTTAAACATATGATCAACGTTGCTGTTTAGAATATTTTTTTCTCTTCGCGAGAAACTTAAATTTTGTAAATGACTTATCCTGAACTTGTTATTTCGTGTTGCGTTGCGAAAACAAGTAAATTCCTATTTAGAAGTTCCTAATCATACGATAAATCGTTGACGGATAACGAGATATTTGAATGGATAATTGATAGTTTAAAGCTGAAAACACGATAGCTGTTGCATATTTTGGTTTGAGGCAGCTGTCAAATCAAATTATTTTGTGCTTTAGAATGTGAAGGATGTACTGAATTTGTAATTACCATGTGCCACAGCCTTTTTTACTCTGGAGGTCCGTACAAACCAACTTTTAATTGCAATTGAAACTGAGGTTATCAGTTAAACGATACACAGTGAAACATGCATGTAGCATTGTTTAATTTTACAATTTCTTGCATTATCGTCTTGGATCCATTATGTCATCAAGTAATAGGTACTAAATAGTTAAACATGGTTAATGCGCTACCATATATTATTACAACACTTTAGCATTGTATACAGTGAGGACCTAAAGTCCGCCCCCCCCCCCCTCTAACTTCTAAACCGTTCGGTATATTTTAATGAAATTTTGAACGATAATATTTGAGCAAGTCTTGCACTTTTTGACATACCAATGACAGCTTTAAATGTCAAGATGACAGCTGGGTCCGCTTTTTTTTAAATGGAAAGGGGGTTCCAATGGTACCTCATTTTGAAGGTCTTTTAATGCTTAAAACATTCTCCAATTTAAAAAACATTTGGTTCAGTATGAAATGAAATTTATTAATTATAAGTATTTTAAACAAAAGATAAAGAGACACATCTACAAAACAGTGGTTACTTCAACAATTGTTGAAAAAGACCGCCATGGACCTCTTGGCAAATAAATATTCTATTAGTAAATTCCTCTCGGACATTGTGAAGCACCTGTGGCGTTATCCTTGAACAAACATCTGTAATTCGTTGCCTAAGTTCTTCTAATGAGCCTGGAGCCGTTTTATAAACCTCAGTTTTAACGTATTCCCAAAGAAAAAAATCTAGAGGCGTTAGGTCTGGCGATCTAGCTGGCCATACTGTCGGACCTCGACGACCAATCCACCTATTTTCACAAGATTCGTCTAGGTAATTTCTGACTTGCCTAAAATAGTGTGGCGGGGCACCATCTTGAAACCTCTTGAAACTCATGTGGGTTTTGGGCAACAACATCATTAATAAGTGAAGTAATTGTATATTGCAACATATCCAGGTACCTGGAGCCATTAAGATTATATTCCAGAAAAATGGGACCTATAATGTGATTACCCAAAATGCCTGCCCAAACATTTATTTTCTGGGGAAACTGTGTGTGTCCCCCCCGAAAAACATGAGGGTTTTCATCACTCCAGTACCTACAGTTTTGGGTATTAACTCGTCCATGTAAGAAAAAAGTACTTTCGTCGCTAAAACAGATATTCCGCAAATAGTTATTATTCCTTACGATTCTTTCTGACATAATGTCGCAAAATTCTAGTGTCGTCTATCTGGATCATCTTCTGTTAATTCGTGTATAATTTTCAATTTATATGGGTGAAATTTATGGCTTTTCAAAATTCTTTTGACAGAACTACGAGAAACATTACATGCCTCAGCCACGTGTTTCGTTGGCTGTTGGGGAGTAACAACCATTTCAGCTAAAACTTGGACTTTCACATCTTCCACGATTTTTGGCCTTCCAGACCTTGGTGCGTCTGTAACCGAACCAGTTTCTTGAAATTTTAAGATTAGTTTTCGCAAAAATTTTCTGCATATTTGGCGTTCCGGATATCGTTCATTGAACATACGAACAGCAGCATGGTAATTTCGGTTAGCTTCGCCAAAAATAATAATCGCTTCAAATTTATCTTCTAAAGAACGAGCCATTTAAGATAATTTCGAGGTAAAAATATTTTCTGTCAATCAGACATTTAAAAACAGTATGACAGCAACAATCAATAGACAACTATAGGTAAAAAAAGTGTGTTATAAACAGTGGTAGTCATAATGTAGAAACCGATATTATTGATTCCTGTTTAGAAAATACTGAACCAAATGTTTTTTAAATTGGAGAATGTTTTAAGCATTAAAAGACCTTCAAAATAAGGTACCACTGGAACCCCCTTTCCATTTAAAAAATATTCCAAAAGTGGACCCAGCTGTCATCTTGACATTTAAAGCTGTCATTGGTATGTCAAAAAGTGCAAGACTTTCTCAAATATTATCGTTCCAAATTTCATTAAAATATACCGAACGGTTTAGAAGTTAGAGGGGGGGGCGGACTTTAGGTCCTCACGGTATACAGCGTTATGATAAAGAAACGTACCTGTCATTTAAATAGAATACCGTCCATTTAATCAAGAATCGCTCAGACCGGTCAAATTTTCTTGAAATGCCTGTATAGCAACTTTATTTTTTTTTTTATTTTTTTATATTTTTACATTTTTATATTCTACAATCAATTCTAGACATTTTTCATAAATCATGACCTATACCTATCTTCAACCGTTTACAAAATATCAACACGTTATTGTTGGTATACACCATTGATATGTTTCTTCATTTAACAACGTTCTAAACTTGTCACAATTTCAAGGCATTGACAATTAAAATTTGTTATTCAAGTTTAAGATGTCAAAAAATTCTGTGAAGGTTAATCAAATTTGAATTTTGCTTTGCTGATAATAATACACCCAAAATGTTGAGATGAAGGCATACCTAGACATTTTTATTATGTTGGGATGTGGAGATGAAAGTAAAGGTCATTGGGTTTCCGTAATATGTTCCCGACGAACAAACCCAAATCGCCCACCTAATAGCCAATCAAACAATTAAGTGGAAAACTTACCGTACTGTTAAAGATAGTGTTAAAAGTAGTCGTCATAACATATTTATAGTATTACTACAAGAAGATTCTCATAGCTCAAGCATACAACTTCGGAGTGACTACGATATTCACTAAACCACCGTATCTAAATTTAAAAAAACAGAAGGAACATCCTTTCAAACCAGACGATGATCCTAATATTTGAGAGCAATTTTTTGAAATAATAATTGAAAAAAATTTATTTCTGGAGACTTAATTCGACGGATCCGAGCGAAGTTATGATCAGTTTCTTAATTATAACCATGAATGTTATTTTGTAGTGTAAATAATCGTGAAAATTTCGTATAAAATAATGTAAACCGGCGTAAATGATTTTGTCTCTTAAATGTAAAATTACATAAAAAAGGTAAACAATCAATATTCGAAAAATACAGCCGTAGACATTTGGTTCTTGCATTTTAAATTTCATTTAAGCAAATTTGTGTAATCCGCCATTATCTTATATAACTGACATGGGTCAAAAGATACCTACCCAAAACAAGTAAACGGAAAAGTGAAGAACCTGAACAGGATTTACTTCATAAATTCTAAATATCTTTAAGGTAAAATTGTTGTTTCTCTTTATGTGTGCAACAACTGTATTTGACAATTTAGCATAGAACAAGGTGAAAGGGGGCCAACTTTACGATTGCGTTGAAAACTTGTGCAAAAATAAATGACACGGCAACAAATATGTGTCTTTAATTAGTACCTTAATGAACATTGAACATTTAATCCTAGACACCCATATTTTCCATATCCCTTTTTATTAGCTTGGACGTGTTAAATTCTTAATTAGATTTTTTTAAAGCCTAACAAGTTAGTGGCGCAAAAAAGGCACATTTATTGAAGTAATGTTTAAAATAAAATTAAAACAAAGTAATCAAATAAAATATACGAATGAAACATATTTATTAGCGTAACTGTTGAAAAGACGATTAAAAATTCAGGATACTTTTATCCTCATGAAAACAGTAGGTGCCTTTTAATTCATCATTGGCCCAGAAGAGAACCAAAATTTACAGTGTTAACCGTAATATGTCATATTAGAGTCCAGGCCATGCACCTTTTGCCTCTAAAAAGGCAAAGTCTTTATGTCATGATCATGATCAACATTTTTTGAATAATTTCTTTCATATAAATGCAAAATGGTAATACTATTATAGCTTCTGTTTAAAGGTGCTTTCTTGAATGATAGAAGAGTTGTGGACTTCCATTATCTTAATTTGTTTTAAATCGCAACGTTACAACTGGTAAGAATCTCCATATATATCTACTTAACAAAGATTTCCATGTAATCGTTCTTATAATTATTATATTCACTTCGCACAAATAATAGGGGGATAGAAAGTGCAACCAGGAGATCAGCTTATTACCTAGCTTTGACATCAAAAGTCTTTACACCAACTTCCCTGTAAGTCGATGCAATATAACAAGCAAAGGAGAAACCAGAAGTGTGGCTAAGATTTGTAGATGACTTCATTATTTGGAATGGAAACGATTACGATCTCAGGGAATTCCTAAATCACATCAATAGTTTTACACCGACAATCAAATTAACCATGGATGCTTTCAGTATTTCGGGATTCAGCTTGAGAGACACTTTAAGAAGCCACCTGACGAATACAAAATCAACAAGCCAAAAAGATAGGAAAAACTGGGTCTACCGGATCCCCTGTGGGTGAGGCCACTCTTATACTGGTGAGACACTAAGACCACTTGAAACAAGGGTTAAATAGCACAGAAACAATACGACAAAAGGATATACCGAAAAGTAAGATGCAGCTGATCATGCCTGGATACATGGCCATCATATCATGTGATCAGAAGCTGAAATCCTGCATAAAGAACCACACTGGAGGAAGAAGAAGAAGTTGCACCGATTGTTTTAGTAAGCCATCAGCAGATAAAAGAAATAGCTGAACACCTTTGTTAAGTAGATGTAATTTTAGGAATAATACCGCGCACAAATTAAACGCGTGACTGCACCCATCTCAGTTATGCTCCAGTGTAGTAGTGTGTAGTAGTATTAATAGAGCTGTAGTAACTTTGCTTATTTGGTATTCGCCTGAAGACAACTGGAGATACTTACCAGTTAAAACGTTATGATATGAAACAAATAAAGATATTCTCTTCCATCACTATAATAGCGAAAGAGGTCAAGATCTAGTCGAATGTAAGAACTCTCAGTCCAAGTCGTTAATACTAAAAAAATACACATATAATTTACCCATGCATTATCCATGATTTTATTAATTTGAAATATTTTTTTTAGTGTAATCAGTTCCTATAGCAATTTGAATCCCATTTCCCATAATTTGGATGCATTTCTATTTGTTGGAAACAACACATCCTGGAAGCAAGACGCATAAACTTTCAAAACAGTTACTTTACGGGGTCGGGGTACGTAACTACAGGTTGGTATGAATATATATGCAATAACCACTGGTCTGATTATGAATAATATAGACTCAAGCGCCTAATTTTCGATTTTGTGCTGTACCTAGGGTATAAAAAGAAGTAGCAGAAATCTTTAAAATTAATTGGAAGTTGTTGAGAAGATAACAAGTTTATTTTTATACAGTGCACCGCTAGACTGACCATTCGAAATCTTATGTAAATTGCGTTACCCTTAAATATTAATTAAAAAGAAACGTCAAATATGATATCTATATCGATCTTGTAACCACTGTGAATATAGCTTGATCAGAGCTGGGCAGTAATTGTCTCAAAAGTGCTTGAAAAAGTGCTCCTTGCACAGTGCACTTTAAAAATACAGTGCTCGATAAATTGGTTATTAAAGCCCTTTATAAAAAGTGCTTGGTAATTGGTAATTGAATTTTGCATTTTAAGCCATTAAAAGGGATTGCAAGCATTAAAGGACACACAACACTGAGTACTGATAGCTGCGGGCGTAATGTCTTTAGTGCCTTTCCAGCACCTTCCTCCTTTTTGCAGATAATCTGGTTTGTTTATTGTTACTATTCAAATGCTACCAAAAATTGTATTAGACTTTTTTGAAGGTCCTTCTATAATGGACTGGCACAACAAATGTTATTGTGAATAAATGAAAATGAAACCACTAGTAACAATTTTGATAATATCAAATGTTATAATCTTTCCAAACTCAGTGTGATGACATGAAATAGAACCAGGGTTGTCAGATCTTTTTTCTTCAGTTCTTTAAGTTTTTTTTATTAAAAATGTTTCGTTTATATCAGTATTCAATTGTTAGTCAGTAACTTTTTTTTTGAAAGCTAGTTTGCAAATATACTTCAAACCGAGGAGTTTTGAGTGTGACAGAAAAAAATAACAAGCCATTCATTGTTATAATAATTCATTCTTTAGTCCTTAAGAAACAATATAACTAAAATCAAAATAAAAAGTGTTTTCAGTGTTAAAAACAACTAATTAACAAACCCTTGTTTCACCTATACTTATATATTGTATTTACAAACCCGAAAATTTGGTAGAACTGGCAACAGCATACAATTTGTTCACGTTGCCATGGAAACAGACGCCAACGGGCGGTCTGGGACAGTCTGTGAATAATACTAGACAAAGACAGTAATTGCAAATTTATATGTTCTAGACAAAAAGGGGGAATATTTTTACCGAAGTATTTCTACCTGCTAACAGATAATGAAGTCATCCTCGCACTGTCGCGACATTTGTTATGGAAATAGGACAGTGTAGTAGGTGGTTTAATTTGCTGTAATTTACGTATTTAATTTTGCTTTGTAACTGTAAAGAAAGGTAAGGTTTTTTTTACTCAATATATTTTATTATTACCAATGGCTTTTTGGCGGCCATTTGAAACTGCGTGTTCGAGGGAAAAACGTGTTATTATTCTTCATGCCGGAGGCAAAGATGGCTTTGTGTCTAATGCGTTGCTCTTGTCGGCAAAAAATATTACTCAATCTTCTGTAGATTATCATGAAGATATGACCGCGGATTTGTTTGAAGAATGGTTTGCTGAACAGCTTTTACCTAACATTCCTCCGAATTCAGTAATTGTTATGGACAATGCGTCATATCATTCGAGAATATTAAATAAAATACCTAACATGAGCACCAAGAAAGATGATATTCTAATTTTTATAAGAAATACAAATATGGATATTCCTGAAAGGATTCCAGTCAAAAAGGAATTAATTAAAATCATCAAAAGGAGGAACTTTAAAAATGAATACGTAATTGATACTCTTTGCACTAGGCGCGGCCATACTCTGTTGCGATTACTCCCATATTATTGTATCTTTAACCCTATCGAAATGGTTTGGGGTACCATAAAAAAAAGTTTACGAAAAAATAATCAGTCACCAACATTAAACGTAGCTGTCCTTGATAATATTCGGCAGGTAATTAGCGACATGAGTAGCGATGTATGGAAAAACTACGAAGCTCATGTTATAAAAGTAGAAAAGGAATATCCTGTTTTACCGCCTATAGCGCCAATAGTGATCCAACCTGGAAACGATTCTACTTCTGAATATTCTGATGATTCCAGCAATTAAATTCACACAAGAACTTACTTAGAAAGGAGTCGCTAAACTCGACGCTGTCATATCTAGTTTAAGTAGTTAGTAAACAAAAAAAGCCTACAAAAAAATATACCTACCACACAAGAACTTACAACACACAACACTGCACCAATGCACACAACTACACTAACACAAGTAAGTTCTTAGTTAGTAACAATCTACACCCTACAAAGCTTACTTCTGCCCAGACCAGCGCTGTTGGTTCTCTCCCAGAAACAGTGGGGTCCCCATTGCGGAAATGCGTGGGCACACAACAATCTCAGCTGGGCACAAACAACACAACATCGCAAACACAAACACCAACACAGTAAGCAACACCTTGCTACTGCTCAGACAATCTGAGCACAAACATCGCAAACACCAACACAAACACTAACACAGTAAGCTTATTACTTAGCTAAAGTAGTTAGACGACAAAGCCAGCTTAAGTACGCCGAGTACCAAAAGTGTTGGCGAGTATGACGCAAAGCACGCATTAAGCGTGCAGAGCCGAAATACCGAACCGAGTCGTCTGAAGGTTTGTACGCCTACGGCGCGGAAACCGCAGGAACACGGTGAGTTTAGTCGGTAGGCGGCCCCATCAGGGTTGAATCCGATACTCCTCTGTTAGTATCACCACAGGGGGTCAGTCTTTGGAAGATTCTCATCGAAAAAAAAAACAATTAAATTGTCACTGCATTTTGAATTAATACTGTTTGCTTAAAACGTGTTACGTATTAAAGTTGCTTTATTTATAATATTATTATCATATTAACAAATTAAAACAATACCCTGCATTTTAATTATTTGTTTGGGACGCCTATGGTTAGGAGTTTAATACTGTTTTATGTCATTACATTGACCTGGGAAACACTATACTATAACTCTGTTTCTTAAAGCCGGACAGTACAGCTGAGGGTCACGAGTCGTAAAACCTCAATAAACCATAAGTGTAACAATAACAGGTACCTGATCTTAAGTAATTAAATTATCTATTATTGCATAGGTATACAGGTAGGTGGCTTATCTAATAGAATATTTCCAACTTCAAGTGCGGTAGTTTAGTTTTATTTTTAACGTGTTATCGAAAGCTTGTGAATAAAAATAAAATAATACAAAAAAAAAATATTCAAAGCTCTCGTCAAGCATTTATAGATGGTTTGTCTACTGGTTTAAAAATACCTGCAGGTAAAGGTCGCAGGTTAATAATAACGCATATAGGTATTGAAAGTGGATTTGTAAACGGTTGAACACCTTATTCGACCCCATTAAATAGTTTTTGGTATTGTTCTAATTTTCAATAATAATTTTGTATAATTTCTCATCAGTTCTTTCATAAAATTTAAAACATCACAATCAACAATTTTATTTTATAATGGTTTAACGTTTTAAAGCTTTTAAACAACAAAAAATGCAACGTATTAATTATTTAATGATGTTTTGTTTTCCAGAGATATGCAATAAAATTGTTTTTATTTTTATTTCTCGAAAACCAATCAAGATAAGAAAACAATTTAACAGACAGGAAAATGATATTATTAGTAGCTTAATCCGAAAAAAATTACCAAAAAATCAGTGGCGTCTTATTTTTTCCAATATTATTTGTTAAGAGACGTCACTGGACGTAATAGTTTTATCACTAAAAGTATCATTAACAAAATTAAATTAAAATCGGCTAAGGATATTAAAAATATTTATAATTAAAATACTCGTTAAAATTATTTTTTAAAAAAACTTAACCCCAAATATCTCCTTTCATGTTGAATTTATCAAAATTTTTTATGAGATTTAATTTGACCAAAAAATAATTATCTTTGAATTGATTGACAACATTTAAAAGTTCCTGTCATCGAAAAATTTCCTTGCACCGTGGCGCCACCTATATCTTGTATTATTCAATCACATTTTTTACACAGTTGTGAAACCAATCATAGAGGCTAAAAACTGGCGTTTACAGAATTTACATGCTGCGTTTAGTTTTCGAAGTAATTGGCCTAGGAGTTTTTATTGAAACACCCTGTATATAAAGCTATAAAAATAAGTATCTTGTAAAAGTGCTAGTAGTGGAAAAAAATTAAATTAACCACGGTTTAGACGGCTTATAGCACTGGCGTCTTAAATCCCTCGTTGCTACGTTCCTCGTGATTTAAACTTGACCTACTCTCCGGTGTTAATAGTAGATTTCTAAACCTTGGTTAATAATATACTATTATATCATACTATAGATAATTACAATATTTCAAAAAAAAATTGTACTAAGGCGGTAAAGCGGTTAACTCCAGACTTCTACCGTGCGAGCAAAAATTATTTGCATCAAAGAGAGCCTTGCATCTAAGGACGTAATGCTTAGCCGTAGAGCTTAACACCTGTTGGGTGTCAGTAACTACCTGAATTAACAATCAATCAGTTATTCCGTCATCTTTGACAGTCGTTACAAATAATTTGATTCATCGCTAATTTTTCCAATTTCTTGAACAATTCACACAATGGGCTTTACGGAACAGCACAAAACATTCATGGTTGAAGTGTATTTTCGAAACGGGGTTAGAGTAAATGGTGAGTGGCAATACAATCCGGGTTTGTGCATGGACGATTTTCACGAACATTTTCCTAACGTTGGTTTTATTGCTGGGGATTTTTATCATTGCCTGAAAAGAACCGTGGCTGTGTTTAGGGAAACAGGTTCTATACAACACAAAAAAGGAGCAGGAAGACCATCTGCAAGAACAGAAGAACTTGTTGCAAACGTTCGTGAAATAATGCAAAATACGCCAACAAATTGTATTTATAAGACGCCCGTCCCAAGAAGTGGGAAGATCAACATGCATGACTTTATATCCTTATAAAGTGCAAGTATTCCAAGAAATACAAGTCGCAGATTTTGAAAGACGCAGGAATTACTCTTAATGGTTTACCCAAAATTTATTGGAAAGAAATGATTTATTAGACCTGACATTTTTTTCGAATGAAGCCTGGTTCCACCTCTCCGGTTATGTGAATTCTCAGAATACAGGCACGTGGAGTAGTGAAAATCCCCATTTTTTTGTAGAGTCCACATTGCACCCTCAAAAAATTGGTGTCTGGTTAGCTGTTTCCCGAAGAAGAATTGTTGAAGAACTATTTTTTTCCATGACACAGTTACAGCACAGCGGTATAGAGACAATATTTTGAATCAATTTGTGGAGCAATTACTTGACGACGAACTACGTTTTGGATATTTTCAACAAGACGCAACCGCCCATACTGCCGCCCTAACTATTAACTACCTACTTACGTAATTTTTTGGACGACAGATTGATCAGTTTTCGATCAGACATTGAATTCCCACCTAGATTACCTTGTTTAACGGTTATGGATTACTTCGTTTTTCCTCATTTAAAGAACACTATTTTTAAAACACCAGTTGCAAATTTAGAACAATTACAAGAAAGGATTATCCAAGAATGTGGTAACATTTCTCCAGAGATGCTGGTCCACACTTTCGAAAATATGAAGAGACGTGTGAATTTATGCTTGGAGCATCGCGGTGGCCAATTTCAGCAATTTATGTGATTATTTTTCTTCTTCTTTCTGCATATTCTTACTTTGTTAATTTTGTAAACAAAAAAAATAAATTTGTATTTGTCTACTTATTTTATTACTCATTCGTTTGGCATATCATGTCATAATATGAATTTGAGAAAATTTTAACCAAGATATGGTTAGATATATCGTCCCCATATCATTGTGATCTAAACCAATCCCTACGTTTTTTAATTCAAGCCCTCTTTGATGCAAATAACTTTTCCTCGCACGGTACTACGTAATATAAATACACATAATAGTATCATTATTATTTAGTTTAATCTTACATTCAATTAATAAACCGACCAATCCCTGTAGAAATTTGGTTTTAACTAAGTGAATAATAAAGGTAAAACAGCAATACAGTAAATATTTTATTTAAAGGCGTAAAGACGTTTCCTAAGCCCGGGATATAAAAGACTCATACAAAAAGCGTGCTGAAATTGGTTATAAAGTTTATAGCCTCATTTTGCGCCATACAAGTAAAGTTCGTTGAATTGCTAGCCCGTGTATATTTTTAAATGTCATAAATGACATTGTATGTAAATAGTTGCAAATTACTCCTATAGGGGGACATACTGGGAAAACTTTTCTTAAGGGCATGCACCTTGCGCAATTAAGTAATAACATTCACTAGAACTCGAATTTTAATTTTACCGTTCTGTTTACTTACCTACTGAAATGCTCTTTTAATTAAATATTTCTTTGACTGATTACAATTCTAGTTGACAAAGGAGAACACTTTTTTGGGTTCTCGAACAACAAGAACATTACAATTTGTTAAAAATTTATTTTTTATTGTCCGAGATCATTGAGGAAACCCCCATAGGGACCCTTACACTGTGCTCTAATATAGACATAATTAATAATCCTAGGTAAAGACTTATTAGGTTATTTGATTATTGTTTACCATTTTTGAGTCCGGGATATATTTTTCAGAACATTAACATACAATACTGACAAAACATTATTTCATGTGTTATAATATCTTAAATGGTTATTAAATATAGGTGCTTTTTAATATAAAAAATGCATAATCAAAAAAATATATGCATAAATTTGTTTAATATCAATTTATTTTATGCGATGTTTTCGTTTTTATATTTAATATATTTTGGTAATATTTTGTTAGTGCCCGATAGACATATGCTTAATTGCACATATTATATTGCAACAACTATGGTTTTAAAACTTACTAAATAAGCATTTGAAAAACTGAGTTTTAAATATAGTAATATTTAATTTAAAATTTTTTTATTAAAATGTATAATTTAACTTACCAAAACGTAGGTGATCTTAACGGCAAAAAGTATTGAACTGGAACACTGAAAGGAAAAATAAAAAAAAACATTAATAACAATAATAATAGTAATAATCACAATAATCGATGACATTATTATAAAACAGGCACAACTTAAAAGGCGAAATCTGAGTTCGAAAAATATTGTACTCACACGCTTTTAATTCGACAATTTAAACGATATGGTTCGTAATTACAGTCTAGTAGTGTGAAGTCCGCTGCTGTAGATAAGTAAAAATAATTCAAAAATTTAATGAAGAGATCTAGAAAATTGTGTTTTAATTTTTTACATTGATTTAACATGATTTAAAGCGATTTAAATTGATTTAAGTGACTTTTAAAAAAAGGTTAGCGATTTAAGTAAAATTTGAAAATAATTTGATTTAAGAGCAGCATGTACAGAATGTACACACATTTAAAGGCGTTAGTAGCCCCTCGTCGGCAAAAGATGAGGTTAGGATAAAGAGTATTTGACCAACATTTATGAAATATTCTCGATGTTATATTATATGACAAAATATAGGAAATTAAACCAAAAATATTGCGTTCTCTTGACCCCAACCCTGGCTACGTTTATAATTCGATTTTCAAAAAACTTTTTTGATTGGCTCGACAGCAATTGGGAAGTATGCGAAACTTATTTTCATTTAAAAATGATTTTTTTTATTGCACAGGAAGAAAAAATAATAATTACTTGTTATGTTTCACAAATATAACCAGTTTCCTGACACATGTTTCGGCCCTTGCGGGCCATTGTCAAAGGAGAAGAAGAATGGTAATTATAAATATGTCATAAAATTAAAATTAGATTTAGAAGATTGAATGTTCAACTGTGGGTTTTCCTAAATTTTAAAGGTTAAAGATGGTCTTCCTGCTTCTTTTTTGTGTTGTATAGAACCTGTTTCCCTAAACACAGCCACGGTTCTTTTCAGGCAATGATAAAAATCCCCAGCAATAAAAGCGACGTTAGGAAAATGTTCTTGAAAATCGTCCATGCACAAACCCGGATTGTATTGCCATTCACCATTTACTCTAACCCCGTTTCGAAAATACCCTTCAACCATGAATGTTTTGTGCTGTTCCGTAAAGCCCATTGTGTGAATTGTTCAAGAAATTGGGAAAATTAGCGATGAATCAAATTACTTGTCACGACTGTCAAAGATGACGGAATAACTGATTGATTATTAATTCAGGTAGTTACTGACACCCAACAGGTATTAAGCTCTTCGGCTAAGCATTACGACCTTAGATGCAAATAATTTTTGCTCGCACCGTACTACTACAGTACTACCACTAATTTTTACAGTAAAACAATAATTTTATCACTAATTGAGATATTTTTATAATAATAGTAATACCTATGTTAACGGCCTCTTAAAATATTGTAAACTATCGTTTACTGGTTAAACTATTTTTAATGTCAATTTGATAATAATTTTATTGTATTAATAAAATAAAATATGCACATAAACTTTAGTAAAACGTTGATATCATATGTTTTAAGAGCAATAAAATCCAGTATGTTATTTTGTCTGTTAAGTCATTACTTCTATTATTAATTATTGACTTTATCGCGGCTTTATTTATTCTTTCGCTTTAGCATACCTACACTCATAAAATAAGTAGGTATTCTTTATTTTTATTCCGAAAGAGTAATATTTAACAAATACTCAACGTTTCCCAACTTCAATAACGTCCTATAGTAACTAATAATAGGGGTACTTACATTGTAGATATTAAAATGATAGAATGTAGGTAGAGACCCAACAGGTAGTAGATACCGGTCCAAGCAGCAGCGGGCAACTGCTGGGCAGTAGGCAGCTTTAGGAGGGTGATTTTTATAGCTGAATCAACTAGCTTGGTTGTTAAATATCTATGAAATAATTTTCTTATTAACTTTACAATATTTTAAAATAGTTTAAGGTGACTAGGTGATTTTACATAACAAAAAAAATTATACGTATATACTTATGTTCGTCAAAAATAGTTATGGCCTAAGAGTATGAAGATGATAAACACCCGCATATCGTTCTTAAATTGATGACGTCGATAATTTTAGACAAAATCCTATAATTATTGTTAAGACATTTTTATACCCCGGTTATCGGAAATACCCTGTATAACCTTGATAATAATATATATTTAGAAGCATACGATAAGCGCTACTTGTCGCACATAAAGAAATATCTACAAAATTTCTATAAAAACTAATAAAAAAATATTAACTTTTTTGAGTTACCCTGTATAAATACAAATAATATAAATTCTGATAGCTTGCCCCAAGCTAATGTCATCTATAGTATTACTTCGTTAACATTTAATTTAATGCCGAAAATACAATGATTTAACAAAAAATAATAAATAATTTTCGTCACTCACCCGGTATATAATAAAAAAATTAGTTTTTATAGTATTCTATCCTATCTACGACAGGCCCAACAAAAATTTAGAAAAACAAAACGAATTAATATTATAAACTACGAAAATATAATGTATTGAGAATTCATATTTTGCAACTTGGACACCCTGTATCTCAAAAACTGGTCGGCAGATATTGTTGTGGCCATAAACAGTTTTGATTCGAATGGCATTCTCTACAACATACTAAAAATGTAGAAAATTGAACCGAGGGCCATTTTCCATAAGAGAAGTGCGGGGTTCTTTCACTCTTACAAGATGAAAATTTTGCAACAACAAAACCCAACCGGCCTTTCTGAAAGAATTGCGTAAGAGGATATTTGATGCTTTTATTCCTAGAGACATTTTTCGGAAAGTTACGTAGAAATTTGAAAATCGTTCTGTTTATAACAAAATGGAAATCATTTTAAGCACTAAAATACTTTAAAAAGAGCTAGTATTTGCGTTATTGCAAAAAACTATAGAGCTTTAGCACTGCAATAGTGTTTTAATTTAGGCTTGAGATAATTTTTCATCATTTACTTTTATTTTCTGGTTTTTCCTGTCAAATTTTGCAATAGCCAGTTTTAAAACATTTTCTCAAAATTTTGCTGACATTTTCAAAGAATTGTTACAAGTGGAGTAGTGCTATTAACGATTTTAAAGTGGATGCAGGGAGTCATTCAGCGGTGCGTGAGGATGGTCCGACAAATACCTCATTATTTTACCGCGCGTTTTTGTTCAAATGTTTTTTTGATTTCTTGATATCTTCTCGAGTGTAAAAAATTTGTTGTCACCCTGTATATATTTTATGTCAGAAACAGTAGTCAATAGCCAGTTTTCAAAAACAGTTATATATATTAGCAGTATGTAGTAGCATAAATTAAAAAAAAAACACACTTTCTTTCATTTAAAGATAAATATTATTGCTTATAATAATTATTACAAAATAATGTGATGTACTGCAACTGCATGAACGTTCCGTTGTAATGCAATTGATAAATGTTACATAAAATATTCGATTCCAATATTGCTTGCACATAGATAAGATAAGAATTAAGATACCGAGGTGCATAATAACTGCTGGCAACTAAACAAGGAAATTTTTATTATTAACAAACAACGATAGTTTAGATATTGATTTTATGGGAACAATATTTGAGTGATAACAAACATAGTTTTAAGAAAAATATTAAACTTCCAGACATAGGCGTAGTTAGGGGGGTACTTGGGGGTGCTAAGCACCCCCGAAATCTAAATTAGCACCCCCAAAAAAAAATTACAATATATAGGCTAATTTTAGAACTAACCTATTTTTATAATATAGGTACATTATATTTAATGAATTTTTCATATTAATATTTCAAGCATTCGTATTCTGCCAATTCTGGTACAAATTCAAGTATATTTAGGTAGTTGCGGATTCTGTTCAAAATTTCTCTCCGTGTACCGTGTAATTCACGCCCAGTTTACTTGTCAGAGCGGGTCTATGATCATAAAAATCTCGTAAAATACGAGAGCGGCATAATAGCTTGTGTATGTCATGTTCTGCAATTCTGCATTAATTTGATAATTTAAATTTAACCAGTCGTAGTCGTTCAAATTCGCGGAAATTTTTAGCCGGTATTTTGACTATTTTTTTGTTTATTAAGGTTTAATATGATTTTATTGACTTCAGTTAAAGTTTAAAGTTAAATAAACACGAAAAAACAATGAGTGCGTCGTCGGATATAAAATACACCGTGGAATTTTTGAAAAAATATTTTAGCAAGTTACCCTTGGGGGAGAAAGTGATTGTCAAGAACATTGAAAGACCTAAACCTGCTATTAACATCACATTAAAATATTTACTAAAAATTATTGACCAAATTTGGGCATGATCTTAAAATTTTTTCGCCTGCTGCGCATTTCGCCTGCAGCGGGCTTTTTGTGCACCCCCACGTTAACCTGTCACGAGCCGCCACTGGACTTCAGCACCCCCAATGTTGACCGTCTAACTACGCCTATGCTTCCAGATAGGGTAAACCAAGTTCATTTTCTTAAGCAGGTTTTGCCTCAATCAAAATGATACATTTAAACGTTAAAAAACTTTTAAAAGTCCGAAAAATATGCTTTATAAAATAATTTAATTCATAAAAAGGTATTTTGTATTGTATAAAGTTAAATATTAGATTTAATTTTAGTTGGATATGTAATGAAATAAAAAAAAAGACTAAATATAATAATTATTATAATGAAGTCTACGCTGAGAGAAAAGTATTAGGTTGTTTTAAATAAAGTAATAGTCTTTTATCAATAATTACTTTATTATTATACGTAAATCCAGATCAAAAATGATCGTTTGAAAATATTTTTTAACTAACTTACTTGTCATGTTTTACTCTAATTATGGTTTGTTAAAAATAAATTTACTTTAAGAAATTAGATGGTAACGATGTAAAAAAAAACTATAATAAAGTTTTGACGTCAATTTCTTAATACACCTGTATAAAATAATTTTAATTACTACTATATTAACAATAAAAATATCTTGCCCTGATAAAACAAAATATTTTTATTAATTCATGAATCACTATAAAATATTTAAGTAAAATTTCAAAATTGATAACATTACAATAAATAAATGATATTTTTTTGCTATCTTTACACAGGCATTTTATTACTAAATTATTATATTATCTTTTAGCCTATTAAAGTGTCTTAAATTCATGTTTAATAACTAAATTTTATTTCATATTAATTAGATAATAATTTTCCTTATCAGTTTATTGTCAATGTTTGGAGGTTCTGCCTCAACTTCGCCTTTTGTAACTTATTTACAATAAAGTATTTTATTATTATTATTATTATAAACTTTTGTTAAAACCATTTATGTCACATATTTTCACTCACAAAATTGATTGTCATGCAAAAAATGTCAATATAAATAATGATTCAACAAAAACTAATTTTTTTTAGTAATTTCTAAATTTTGTAATATATGGAGCAACTTTTCAATATTTGCAATGAATTCATGTGATAATGATAAAGGTGTTTAGTTTGCTGTCGTTTTTTGGGTCACCAAGGGCTGCGGTATGAAAACTGCCCCTATCCTTGGTAATATGAGACGGTTGCGCACCCCTTATTCTTGGGACAACAGCTAAAATCCTTTTTGCAGATATCACGTTTTTATTAAAGATTGTATGTTATTATAAATTAATGTTGGTTTAAAAAACTTACCTAGTAAAAATAAATATGAACAGCAGCTAGCAGGTATAGGCAGCTTCTAAGCAATAGGTAACTGCTGAGCAGTAAGCAGCTTTAAGGGGGCTAGTGTTTAAGTCAATTGCTAACCTTTCCTAGTTTAGCTCGAGTCATAAATACCTATTGAAGTACAAAAAAACTTTAAAAGAAATTAAGAAATATATGTACATATGTTTACTAGATCAGCGATTTTTTGCATAATATGACAAATGCATTACATTTAATAGTTTCGCTTGACGATATATTTATGACAGTTTTTATAATCAAAATTAATCAATCCCAATAACTACTAAAATTCGTTAACGTAAATATTTCTCATCAATACCAATTTCTGACGGCTTGTTTTAACAAAGCTTATACAGCTTATTGTATTATGCCAATTACTTATTATCGAATATTCAAAAATGCACGCTCAAATTAATTAGCTCTTATTTCTTTAATAATGAACGAATTTAATTTTTTTAACTGATACAAATAAAATTCTAGAATTAAGGCAAAGTAGTTTAGGTCCTGATACGTCTAATTATAAAGGGTAGCGCATCAAATTTAGATGCATGCAAATTTCCTAAAATATAAATTTGACATATCTTACATAACAAATAGAATTTAATTCATATTTTTAAACTAAACCAATTAGATATCTATCTGGGTAAGATACTGCACCGGCCCAAAATTTTCGCCATGCCACTCGAGGTAACAAAAAGTTACCATTTCTTTTGAATATGTTATTTTGTCGACAAAACGTTTCGTAAGTGTTGCCCACAATTCACCAAACTGATACAACCCTTTAGCATAAGAACAACTTTCTGGTGTTAAAAATCAAATAGATCTTTAATTGGTTTAGTTTAAAAAATTAATTGAATTAAATTTTTATGTAGGATAATAATATGTCAAATATAAATTTTGGGAAATTTACATGCACCTAGATTTTATGCGCTATCCCGTATCAGGGCATAGACTATTCTACCCTAAATCTTATGTCTGTTAGTGAAAAAATATTAAAATTGGTTCATTATTAACGAAGTTACAGCTTATTAATTTGTACCAGCATTTATGAATATATTCGAAAAAAAAACGGGTTTGTTCGGCTATGTAACAATTTGAATTTCCCTTTAGAATACCGAAAAACGACAATAAAATTTAAAAAATTATCCTAACTTTTAGAAAAACACTAAATATAGTAATTGGTATATTGAAGTACTAAGTACAAAGCTATTTACTTTTTATTTTATAAAAATAGTTGTTTATATTATTTCCAATAAAAGCTTTTTGTCAAAACCAAGTTTTGTATTTTACTGTAAAATTGAACTATAAATATTATTTATTTTGTTTTTTCAGTTTATAGCTTTTGCTAAAAATTTGAATAACTTTTTTAACTCGCTAAACTGAATAAATAGTATTTCAATAAATAAAAAAATATAATAAATGCAACGGCGGATGCCCTTCATTTACCCAAAAAATAATTAATACAAATAAATCTTAAAATTTGCCTTGTTTGTATTTTAGGCTAGAAACATTTTTTTTCGTATTACTAAGCTTCCTAATTTATTTTTTTAGAAGTTTAAAGTAAAAACAATCAATAAAAATGCATTGAAAAAGAATATTCATTTTGTTTTTTAGTATTTTTGAAAATTGTTTAAATTGATTTGATTTAAAACAGTATTAATTTTTTTTATTTATATAGAATATATATAGGTAATAATATAGAAAACCTTCAGTTAGAAATCAGTTTAAAATTGTAAAAGTTAGAGTAAACTTATTTTAAATCTTGAAAGAAAACCAAAAAAAAATCAAAAAAAATAAACTTAAAAAGTAAACTGAACTGAAACTATTGTCGTATTATCAAAACATTTGTTATCTTAGTTTAGCATGCACATTTTTCATATTAAAATATTCCCTATGTATTGATTGAGTGTTAAAACAAAAAGTTAAAAACCTTCTAACGTTTATCCAAGTTCTTTTTACCACAATTTCTTACCGATTCTACTTAAACTTCAAGGCACTTCACCACACAACATGGCGACTTTTCTAATCCGGTTTCTATTTATTTCTATTAAGCATTACCCCCACTACTCCTCTTTTCGGTCACTATACCCTGTCATATTGCCAACATGCTAATTAGCTGCTCCCCTAGGTTCCACCTGAGTAACAAATTAATTATAATCCTCAAATATTGAAAAAGGACAGAGATAATATCACTAATTGGCATACATTAAGCGAATGCAGCTAGGAGATTTGCCCTGGAGGCGCTGCTTGTGCTAAAACGAACACTCTTGGTATAATATTGGTTGGTAAGTGTTCAGTTTTGTTCACTATGATGTTTACTGGGTATTATGCAACTCAGCTTTTTAAGCTCGGCTGAATGTACAGGATGTACAAAGCTTTCAGGGATTTTGTAGAAACATTTATTATTTTATAGGATGAGAGCACACCACACCTCAGTCAACGGTCAGTGAAGACGCATGATATATACTCCCCTGACAATATGTCAAGACGGCCTTTGACGTAAATGAAAATTTGCAGTTTTTTGTTAAAACATCGTATAATCAGAGGCCCCATTTTACTTAAATGTAGCTAAAGAGAAAATGTAGATTTAAAACATTGTTTAACCCCAACTTTATGTTTTCTACAATCAATTCTAGACATTTTTCATAAAGCATGACCTATATCTATCTGTCTTCAACCGTTCACGAAATGTTAACTTAACAAAATAGACAGATGACAAAGCATAAAAAGAAATTATTTTATAAGATATTGAAAATGTCCTCCTCAAACTGTCCTGCAATAGATCAATCGATCTCAACATTCCTGTTGGATACGTTTTGTATAACTTGTGGAGAAGTATCTCGTATTACTCGTTGGATGTATCCTTAAGCGTATCTATAGCCCTATAAAAAAAAGTCCAGTGGGTTAAGATCGGGTGATCTGGGTGGCCACTCTATATTGACCGCCGTATACCTGTCCATATGGCTTCGGAAAAATTATATTTAAGTACTCGCTTGTAGGTAAGCACCATCCTGTTCGAACCATAAGGTTAAACTTCGTTCGTAAATAAGGATCATTACTATCTGGAAATAGAGTGGCAAGAGCTAAAACCCGATTATTTCAAATTAAATTTAGATATCTTTATCTAGTTAGGCTCGCATTAAACAAAAATGTTTCAATTATCATATTTTCAACAACATTAACTTTTTCTTCCTCATCCTGGGTATTCTATGAACCAATGAGGATTTTCCTGTGCCCAGCATCTGTTGCTTTGTTTATTAACCTGACCATTTAAAGATAACGTAGCTTCATCTGATAAACAAATTCTTTGGACAATTCGTGCGTGACAATTGCACTCGTTTATCAAGATCATACTCCAATAACTCTTGGTTTGTAGGGATGGAACTTAGATGCGGTGGTTTGGTGAATATCGTATAATCAGACCCAAGTTGTGTGCTTAAGCTATAATCTTACTGTAGTGACAATAATATGTTTACTCTTTTCTTCTTAGGTATACCAACAAATTTTAACACTGTCTAGTTCCCTACTTAGTTGCTACCCTAAACACTGCCGATTAACTAATATGCGGGCGATTTAAGTGTTTTTCATTGAACAAATCACGGACTTCCCTATGACTTATTTTATCTTCACAACCCAACATAATCAAAATTTCTATATGGGTTCATCTTCAGCAAGGCGCATTTTGGTTGTTATATCAGCAGAGCAAAATTCAAATTTGATTATTATTCACTGACATTTTTAGAAGCCTCAAACTTAAATAGCCAATTGTCATTGTCAATGCCTTAACGATGGGTACTTGAGTCCAAAACGTTGCTATGTCGAGGTCAATGGTGCATAGCAGCATTAAGTGTTAATATTTCGTAAACGGTTGGTGATATAAGGTATAGGGCATGATTTATGAAAAAAGGCTAGAATTGATAGTAGAATGTAGAAATGAAAAATATATAAGTTAGCTTAGGTTGAAAGTGAGTGGGTTATAGCTAACCCTCCACTGCAACCATGCGATCTATTGTCGCTCACACCTTGTTTATATTTCCCCCAATAGGTCTAACTTTTTAATGAAGTTAATGATGGTATTGGGAGAGACATTTTTTATGTCGTCTGATGGCAGTGGAGTCACCTCGCCGAATAGGGCGAATCTGATTCTTCCTGCTGCGGGGCAAGCGCACATTACGTGTTCTGCTGTTTCTGCATATTCCATGCAAAGCCGGCATTCATCAGTTGGGGATATTCCAATTTTATATATATGGTGTCGCAATCTGCAGTGGCCGGTGTTATACAATCCTACTAGTGTTTAAGGCATGACCTGTTGAGTACTAGAAGTTTGTCAGTTACTTGTTGGTTTATATGGCTGTTTATAAATGCTTTTGAGTGTGTTAGGCCTGGTAGATTTAACCAGCGTCTTTCTCATTTACTTTTTGCTTCAGCTAGTATTGTTTTCCTGGCCGTATCATGAGATATACTTATTACCGGCTCGGGTCCTGTGAATTTCAGTTCTGCACCTCTCTTAGCGAGCTTGTCGGCAGCCTTATTACCCTCCAGACCCATGTGTCCCGGTATCCATAGTAGGGTTATTTTGTTGCTTAGACTTAGTTCAGATATTGTTTCGTGACAGCTCCAAGGGCGTCCATAGGGGGGGGGAACAGGCACTTGCCCCCCCCCCCCCCTAGGCGCCCACATTACTATTTTATTTCATAATTCAGTATAAATATTAAAAAGTACAGTGGTTAGTTAGTAGATAAAAAAATATTGTTTAAGTTTTTGCCCCCCCCCTGAAAAACACTCTATGGACGCCCTTGGACAGCTCCACACCGTTTTTTAGGTACATCAGCTCGATTCAAGAGCTTTTAATGCAGCTTGACTGTCAGAGAATGTCTTGCACACATTTCAATTGCATGAACCTCTGCTTGAAATATGGTTGTCATAGTTCCCAGGCTGATTGTTAATTATATTTTTTGGGTTTTGCCATATAATATATTTCATTAAAAAAAAATTAAGTTGATACACCCCAAGCGATTTTTGATGATTGAAGTGGGTGATGTTTTATATAAAAGACTGATCTGTTTCTTTATTATTATGCTCTATATTGTTTAAACCTCGCTGGCTGGTGCAAATCGCCGAACCACTTTTAAAATTATTATTTTACAAAATCATTTCTAATAAAGCAATGGAGTAAACCATTTATTTTCTTTCTATTTCATCTGGAAAATATCTTCTGGTGGACGGATGGAAATGTCTGCCTATCTAAAAAAAAAACACAGGAACAATTTACGTATTATAAAATATCCTGTTCGCCCTGTATTTCATTATTCACTAGACGTTCTAAAAGAAATTACTTTTCCTAACACGATTAGGCGTTGTTGTTATTATTCGTATCATATTAAATTTCAATAATACACTTTTCGATAAAACTTTTTTATTAACACTGATCAATTGATGGGAGTTAAGTTTTAGGTTCCCAACCTTTTTACGTTTGGTAAGTTATTTTTGAAATAAAAATTAAAAATATGTTTTCAAAAAAATAGAATTTTTCCAATTTGCCTACCAGCAAAACTTTAGCTCAATTGTCATTTTCATTTTATCTTAAAAAATTCATTCTAAGTAAAACTTCTTAATTCACTTGGATCGAACTAGCAGAGAACACTGTGGCTAGACCACTGGGATCAGTCAAAGAGGAGATCGAACAGCTAAACAACTTACGCAAACAGATGGACAGGGCTGACAACTTGTAGCATCTCCAGGCAATTGTGGCCCCTACTTGACGACAGGAAAACCGCAGCGCTATTACAGCACAGTCGGAAGGACCTAAGAAACATCACTCACTGCCGTAGTCACCGGACATTGCCTGTTCGGTAGACATGCTGAACGTATGCAAATACCAACTAACGACTTCTGTAGAAGTTGCAGAGATGAAGAATAGGAGAAAAGTTTTCAGCATTTCTTGTATGAATGCCCCGGCCTCGCTAGAAGAAGGTTCAATTTCAATGCTCTGGGCAAACCATTATTTAATGATCTGGAGGAAGTGAGCAGTCTGCAACTGGGTCGACTCACTACGTTTATTAACAGCAGTGACTGGTTTAAATGAGCTGTCAAGAATCTACGGTCTACGTCGCGTTAACCATCAGGAAGCTGATGCGGATAGGTTCAGCGGAACATGTGTGGTACCACAACTAGGACTACGATGTGACTGTTTGGGTAATGCCAGAGGTCTGCCACTCTAACCTAACCTAACCTAATATCTAGAAAGTTACTGATGGCATTTTCCTCCTCAAGAAGGAAAGTATTGTAATCCAGAGAATTTTTTTTAAATCTTATGAAATCTTAACGTTTTAGAATCTACAGATCATCTGCTTGTCTTGTGCCCCGTTTATTTTTTGACTCGAATGCTCAACTATTTTAAAGTAAGTTAGGAAATTTTGTTCGTGGATTATTGTAGTTAACAATAAAAAACATTCACAAAATCATTCAACATCAGAATTGACATCGGGAGAGTGCAAATCGACGAAGCACCGAAACGCCAATATTTCATTTTTCTTCCGCTGTTAATTCTGATATAAAATGATTTTGTGAATCCAAATTTCCTCCAGTGTTTCTTGGCCTGGTTTTGTTGGTGATCTAACCAACATCCGGTAGGTGGACGGAATGAATATCCGTTCCCTGAATTTGGTAAGCGGTGAAATCGCTAATCCACAAAAGTGCATTAAAAACCATTGTTTTGACAATTCGGTGCCTATTTGATACACTTTTTGTAAATTTTCATGCAAAATTTCTTTGGTTTTAAAATGCAAAACGGTAAATTTTCTGTGAAATATATCCAATATAATTTAATATTAAAATATTTCCCTTCCCACTTATCAAATTCATTGCCTATCAAGAAACTATTTTGCCCTTAGCGTATATTTATTTATCACACTCATATTTTCCTAAACCTCTTTATATGATTTACCGTTCTTTTTGTGATCATAATAACAGTAATAAATGAAAATATATTGGAGCATATTTCTAAAAAAAAAAGTTTCTTTTATGCTTCGTCTAACGATATGTTTCTTTTTGGGTTAACATTCAAACTTTACATATAAATGTATACAAAACCGTCTATTTATTACATTTAACATTGAAATGCTAAAGGCTATAAGAAAAAGGTATGTTTTTGGGTGAATTGAACATATATTTACTTATATTATTATTCCGGACATCGGTTATGCTGACCATTAAGTATATGGATTTATTTTTATAAGGGGTATTTTAAGAAATTATAAGAGGTTATTGTGGGTCATGATTTTTAAAACAAACGAAATAATATTTTAAAGATTTTTATAGGCATAAAGGTACACTAATTGGATGTCGTCTTTTAAAGGATTTTTGTAATTGTTAATTTAACCCAATTTAGAAATTTAAGCATAGCATCCCAAATAATTGTCTATTTAAATACCGTGCGAGCAAAAATGATTTGCATCAAAGAGGGCTTGAATTAAAAAACGTAGGGCTTGGTTTAGATCACAATGATATGGGGACGATATATCTAACCAAATCTGGGTTAAAACTTTGTCAAATTCATATTATGGCATGATGTGCCAAACTAATGAGTAATAAAATAAGTAGACAAATACAAATTTATTTTTGTTGTTTACAAAATTAACAAAGTATACTTGCACTTTATAAGGAAATAAATTTAGCTGCTTCTGAAGAGTAGTCCTGCATGTTCCATAAGATCTTCCCACTTCTTGGGACAGGCGTCTTATACAATTTGTTAGCGTATTTTGCATTATTTACCGAACCTTTGCAACAAGTTCTTCTGTTCTTACAGAAGGTCTTCCTGCTCCTTTTTTGTGCTGTATAGAACCTGTTTCCCTAAACACAGCCACGGTTCTTTTCAGGCAATGATAAAAATCCCAGCAATAAAAGCAACGTTAGAAAAATGTTCGTTAAAATCGTCCATGCACAAACCCGGATTGTATTGCCACTCACCATTTACTCTAACCCCGTTTCGAAAATACGCTTTAACCATGAATGTTTTGTGCTGTTCCGTAAAGCCCATTGTGTGAATTGTTCAAGAAATTGGAAAAATTAGCGATGAATCAAATTACTTGTAACGACTGTCAAAGATGACGGAATAACTGATTGATTGTTAATTCAGGTAGTTACCGACATCCAACAGGTATTAAGCTCTCCGGCTAAGCATTACCTCCTTAGATGCAAGACCCTCTTTGATGCAAATAATTTTTGCTCGCACGGTATAAAAAATACCATAACTCAAAAATCTTAATAAAGAATTTTTCAAAAAAAAACTGCACTGGATTTGCTGAATTCATTCGAAGTTACAAACTCACACCGTATATAAAAATCACGTCTAGCCAGAATTTATTTGCAAAATTATTAAATAATTATACATACTCAGTTATAAAATTGTTATTTCGTGCCAATTTTGCCAAAACACGCCAAATCGGGGAAACATCACACCATAAATATTATCTTTTTAAAGGATTTGATAAGAGTAAATAAGTCATTTATCCAAAACGAGCTTTTCGCGTGACAAAGCTTTGAACTTCTCCGTTCAATTTATTTTTCTCAAAGTAAAAGGCCCCTAAAAACAAATAGTAGTTTGAGCCTTTCAATTTTCGCGGGTGTTTTGTGTTTCTTGTTTGTAAAGTTAAACATTTTAATATACCAGCTGTGCTGATGAATAGAATAGAATAGAAATATATTACATACTGGGTTATAAATTATAACACTGTATTTTTGTACTAAAAGTACCTAATCTAATACAAAGTTAACATTTTCTGTAGGGTTTTACGTTTGCACCTAGAGAACTAAATCCCTGTATGCGCAAAATAAAAAATATTCTATAATATTTAAATTATTAGTTACATTTTGATTTTTTTTTAGGAACTAGGTTATTATGTAAATACACTTAACCTAAAATAATTGCACTATTAGTGTGCATAAACAAGAAAAATATTTATAAACGATTATAAAAATATGTCAGAGAAAAGAAAATTAAGAATTTAGAATAAGTCAGTGAATTAATGATTGTCTATATATATATAAATGTTTTGCAACACTTCCTGAATTTTTTAATATTGTTGATATTTCTAATTTCTACGGGTAATATGTTATATAGTTTTGGCGCTAGGTAGTTAGGTAGCTAAAGAAGCGTAAATTAATATTTGTATTACTGTGAGGTATTCTGAGGTGTTTTTCAGTTTTGCTTCGTGTTGTATATCTATGATTAATAGGTTTTTTTAGTTCGGGTTTTTTGTGAGTGAATATTGAGACTGCTAATATGTATACGGATCGTACATTTAAAGTATCTTCATTGTAAAGTAATTGGGTCGAGTAGCGTTTGTTTTTTTTATTAATTATTTTTAATATATAATTTTGAACAACATTTAATGGTTTTAGCGAATTTTTGTACAGGCCACCCCATGCAATTATGCCATAATTTATTTAAGATTCTACAAGCGCTTTATATATGGATAGTAACAATTTTTTTCCAAGAATTTCCCTTAAAATGTAAAATGTGTAGATTAATTTCCTTATATTTTTCGTTAGGTTTAAGACATGTTGGTTCCACTTAAGGTGTTTATCAACAGTGATGCCTAAATATTTTGTAGTTTCTACTTCATGAATAGCATCATCGATGCTAATAATTTTTATTTTATTAAAATTTGGACGATTATGTAAGGTAAGAGAAAAAGCTATATAGTTGGTTTTTGATGTATTCAGCGTTAATTTAAAATGATCTAGCCATGGTTTTATTGTACTAATTCCTTGAATAGCATTATTTTTAATCTCCTCCTACGTTTCACCTTCAAAAATGACCACCTGTGTCATCTGCGTAAGATATGACGTTACCATTATTGATATATATTTTTGTTAAGGAATTTATGTATGTTATAAAAAGAATTGGTCCTAGTACGGTTCCTTGCGGTATTCCAATTTTGATGCCCAGAGGATCACTCTGGGTATCAGCTATTTTTACTACTTGTTGTCGATCTTTTAGGTAGCTCTCTAAGACATTCAATACAACGCCTCTTACTCCATAATTGCGCAACGTATCAAGTAGTAAATGATGCGGCACTGTATCGAACGCTTTTGCTAGGTCAAGGAATACGGCAAGGCATTTCTTGTTATTGTCTAATTTGTGTATTATCTGACTAGTTAATTCATATATAGCGGTTTCAGTGCTGGATCGGTTCATAAATCCGTATTGATTTTTTGAAAGAATATTATTAATTTCGAGAAAATTGATTAGTCTATCTTTAACGCACTTTTCAAAAAATTTTGCAAAATTATTTATGATACTAATTGGTCGATAGTTACCTACATTGTTTTTATCACCCGATTTATAAATGGGAGTAACAGTTGACTTGACAGCTTGAAGCTTTAATATTTGCCATATTTTATTTATTTTGCTACCTTTATGGCACCTGTGCAGGAGGGCCGTATCTAAGAGGAGGTTGGAGAGGCTTAACACCCCCCCACCCCACCGAAAATAATTTAAAACTTACAACTGCAGTAGGACAAAACGTAATATTGTAATTATACAATATTATTTATAGTCAGCAGTTTTTATTAAAGTCATCATTTTCTTATGGAAATTAAATCTTAGTGACAAAACGAAGTTTACAAACATCATTAATTAATTTTTTCGGTAAAAAGAATAAATCCTCAACGACCCCAACCAAATCGACAGAAGAAGCTGCAAGTGGCAGCCACACAGCCAATTTCAAGTTGCATACAGATGAAATAACAACAATATCGAAAAATAATATTATTATTTATATAGACATCAGTTGGAGCTTTGATCAAAAACGAAATGATGATTTTAAGTATAAACCGTTGGTTCCAGATGAAAAATATAAGTTTTCCATATCCAAAAAAAGACACTTAAAATTTCAATTAGGTTGGCTAAAAAGTTTTCAGTGGCTTAGCTACACCGCCAAAGGTGATCAAGGTGCAGTGTGTAAGTATTGTGCAGTTTTTGTACGAGAATTAAGTGGAAAAGGAGATCATCAGAAGCTCAGCGCATTAGTTGCAAAACCTTTTAATAACTGCAGGAAAGATGCTATTGAGGTTTGTTCAACACAGTAAAATCACAAAAAAAATCTACGCTTTTGCTGATAATTTTATTGCAACTATTGATAGATCTGAGCCAGATATCATGATGCAACTCGATTCTAGCTGTTCTCAGCAAATTGCGAAAAATAGAAGAAAGCTAGCCCCTGTAACTTCCCATTCTGGGTACATATATGCAAAAAGAAACGAAGTTTAGCTAGTGAGCCTGGGGGCAACTTCTTTCCAGGCCCCTTTAAAAAATTGACTTTTAATATAAATACCTGTTTACCAAATAAAGGAGTAAACAACACGTAATATAAACTCCCGGACAAAAAAAAACCGGCACCCTGAATTTTTTGCTTACTTTGATGCTTTATAACTTCTTTATCTTGAATCCGATTTTTACAGTTTTTTTGCCATTTTATAGATAATTTAATTAGGAATCTGCTGAACTTTTTTATTTATGGGTCATGTTCGATAGGGCGATATTATACCAAGTGACCCAATGCTCCATTAATCTGAGAACAATTTATACTAATGCATGATAATGCTAGGCCACATGTTGCACGGATAGTAAATGAATATTTGGATGAGGTTGGTATTCGACGGTTAGATTGGCCTGCATGTAGTCCGGATTTGAACCCAATTGAACATTTTTGGGATCAGTTGAAAATGTTAAAGTTTAAACAAAATTAGTAACGTGTATGTCCTCCTCTAGCTTCAATAACAGAACGCATTCTGCTAGGTAATGACTGAATAAGTGTCACGATTCTTCCTTGAGGGATTACATTGTATTCTTGGGAAAGTGCTATCCTCAGCTCCTGTAAAGTGCCTGGTTGCATAGGGCGACGACGAACAGCTCTTTTCAACTGATCCCAAAAATGTTCAGTTGAGTTCAAATCCGGACTACATGCAGGCCAATCTAACCGTCGAATACCAACCTCATCCAAATATTCATTTACTATCCGTGCAACATGTGGCCTAGCATTATCATGCATTAGTATAAATTGTTCTCCGATTAATGGAGCAAATGAAACTACTGCCTCTTGAAGAATATCTTCAATGTACCGATGTGCATTTGGTGCTCCATTATCTACAAATATCATTTCAGTTCGCGAATCAGCTAAAATACCAACATTGTTTTAAAATTAATTGTTTTAATAAAAAATGCTTTATAAATAGAGTTTCATTTAAAAAATCGTATCTCTTTTAAAAAGAGAGATATCGTAATGAGTCAAAAAAAGAAAATGTTAGGAATACATGTAACTTTATTATAAAATTGACAGTATGAAAAATAATATCCTCAATAACTCCACAGAGTGTTAAAAACTTAGGACGAAAAAACACACATTGGGTCACTCGGTATAATATCGCCCTATCGAACATGACCCATAAATAAAAAAGTTCAGCAGATTCCTAATTAAATTATCTATAAAATGGCAAAAAAACTGTAAAAATCAGATTCAGGATAAAGAAGTTATAAAGCATCAAAGTTAGCAAAAAAATCAGGGTGCCGGTTTTTTTTTGGCCGGGAATTTATTATCGTTTCTATAGTTTTTTGTGTAATAGTTATTAAATCGTTTTGTTGAAAAAAATGAACTTTTATTTCCAATACTTTTTCAAAAATAGTCTAGACTATTTTACTGCGAACAAGCAGATCAGATAGCTGGTTACACCAAAGATCATATCACTGCAATATCCAAACGCGTCTGGGGATGATTCTGACGAAACGAAAGGAAACAAGAAACTCTGCTTCATTTAATAAAAATAAATATAGTTTAAAAAAACTAAAAAACACGCCTAAATAATTAATCGAACTAAAAAGCGGAAAATAAATATAGTTTAAAATAATTCTTGAAATTCTTAACATAGGCAGAAAATAATAATGAACGATAAACATTATCATTATTGTGAAAAAAGCGTGGGGCGCTTTGTGCTATAAACCCGAACAAACCCGATCGTCTATGCCGAATTATAAGAAAGGAACGATATTTGCAAATTTTTTAAAAATTTTAATTTTCCGACATTCTCCATACATATTTTTTAAAAAAAATTGTCAAAAGTTTATTTTGACGGTATTTTTTTTATAATTTTTCTCTATTCTTAGCGACAATATCTATACGACCCCGCATTTGTTTCATTACTATCGGTTATTGTAATAATTCTGACATATTTACAGGTGTCAAATTTTAACAACAAAATTTTTTGCGTTTTTTTCAACTTTCCATCGTCAATATACATACGACCATATAGTTTTTTCATTAATATTATTTTTTTTAAACGATTTGACATATTGACACCTGTCAAATTTTGACAGGAGAATTTTTTCCTTATTTTTCCCGAAGTCTCCGCATCGAATACTATACGACCCCATAATTTGTTTCGTCAAAATCGCATCTTCGTTTTATGCTTGACAGCTGTCAAAATTTGACAGGAGAATTTTTTGCGTATTTTTTCCGAAGTCTCCGTGTGGAATACTATACGACGCCATTTTTGTCAATATCGCACTTTTTTTTTATACCTGACAGCTGTCAAAATTTTACAGGAAAATTTTTTGCGTGTAGATTATTGTATTGTCAGCGGTTCTTGATAAGTCTACAAAATTTAAATTAAATCTGACCGTTTAAAGTGGGTCAAAATCGGGTTCAAAGAAGTCGGTTTCAAACAAACAAACATACATACAAACATACAGGTGAAGCTCAGTGGCGGCTCGTGACTAGTGAGTCAGGGGGGGCGCTGGCTTTAAATTAAAAAAAAATAAAATGTCCATTATTTTCGAAAGTACGTGTCTGTTTTTTCTAACTTTCTCGTTGTGAATTTTAATTTCATCAGCATAAGCACTACTTAAACAAGTTAAAATATTAGTTTGTCCTAACATCTCAAAACTTACCACATTATAACGATGGTTTGCACTATTTTCATGTTTTTTATTTTCTCTGAAAGATGTTTTAAGTCCTGCACCCCATTTATAGTCCAATTATCATCCCCGTCAAAAAGAAGACACACGAAACAAAAAAAAAATTTTGTCGTCACAACCGCATATCCAGGATTTTTTATTATATATTTATTTGTCAAACTTACGCGTAAACTGTGCCTTACTTTTACATTTTGATTGCACTTGTAGGTACTGTATTCAATATTGGTAGTGGCCGCCCTGTATTTTTTAAATCAAGTTTTTCACTTAAGCTCAGAGAACTACTAAACACAAGCTTCTGTAAATCAATGACCTTCATATTAGACGAAATTTTCCAACTTCATAATGTAACTAATAAATAAATCAAAACAAATAAACAAAACGTGAGCGGCATCGACAGGTCGAATCGCGGGTCGCGAACAGCTGTTGGGCGGAAAATCTTGAGCTCCTCGTTGTGCGATATGTAGGTGACGTCACGCCTCCGTAGTCATAACGAGAAGTCCCGTTGAATCGGGACGAATAATCGGTCGCCCGCCCGCGCTTTGTATAATCTTGAGAGCGCGCAACTCGCTTGTCTATATGAGTATAGCCTGCCCGCTGGAATAGGGCTATTTTTGGTTTGAATAACTATGCCCGCGCTTAGTATAACCTACCCGCTGGAATAGGTCTATGTTTGGTTTGAATTATTTTAATGGATTACTTACATACATTGCTTTATTGGTTTTTTAAGTGAAGTATTTTTGGATTCTGTTTGAAATAATTGCAGGGAGGGCGGCGCCCCAGAGCCTTTCATTAACGAGCCGCCACTGGTGAAGCTAACAAAAGCGTGTTAATAATTTTGTCAAACCAATATTTACTGTCCACATAACCACCTTGTTAGAAAAGCCAAACCGAACGGTTTGGTATTGGCACCAAAATTAAGCACTTACTGTAAACTAAGTTATTCTTCGTATAAATAACCATTTGTATACTTTTGTATACCTCTGTATACATAGTATGAGGGTACGTGGCGTGACTAATAAAGTTTTATAACTAATTAAAGGTGAGTTTTCCAAATAGCTTTGCAGCCGTCAAGAAAATAATATAATTTTGGCGCTGCCATAATGACAACCTTTAAAGGAAAATAGGGTAAGGGCCCGTCAGGACACAATGCATTCAAATAGTAGCAATTTACGGTATGATTTATATTCAGAGTTAAGAACAACATAGGCCAATTTAGAGGCAGGGTACTAGCAATTACAACGATTCCATTGTCTATTTTGCACACAAGTTATTGTGGCGATGTAAGGTTTCGCTATTCACTAAGACTTCTGTGCCAATTAATTGAAGACCTAACGGGTGGGGATAATTTGCATGGACTGCTCTCAAATATTAATAAAATAATGCTTGAGTTTGAATCTACTTGGATATATTCGCATACAATGCAATACAATACAATACAATACAATCATATTAATATAACTTGGTTCAAATTCAAATTCAAAATTTATTTTTTTCTCAAAATACAATAATATTACCTAAAAAACGTACCCACTAAAGCCTACGGTGTGCGTGGGTACGCTTTCATTTATTATAACATTATACAGGGTTGCCCAGAAGTCCGGAATAAAATTAATATAGCCCTAACCTGTAACTTTTGGGGAAAACTCTCGGACATGTCAATTTAGTTTTATACAGGGTGTTCATTTGAAAACTTCCCACCTTGATTTTCCTGCTTTAAAATAAAAATGTGGAAAATCGCTCGGACCCGTCGATTTTTATTTCGAGGGGGACATCTTTTGCGTATATTGTCAATCTTGTTACTTCAAGCCCCTAGGAGGGAGGGGGGGTAAGATCTAAATCTTAAATGGATACCCCTATTTTATTTAATTTTTTTCGATTCTGCATAGAATTCTGAACATTTTTTAATAAAAGCATTATTAGTCTATACTAAACAGTTTCCGAGATATTGACTCTTGAAAAAATGACATTTTTGAACTTTGACTGCGTCTAGCTTTCTAACTGTACGTCTTAGAGCAACGCCTTACATGTCCCTATCTTCGATTTTTATTATCTTTCCAATAGTGTCAACTTCCGGTTAAACCGGAAGTACTATATTTCTTACATCCGGTTTAACCGAAAGTTCACACTATTGGAAAGATTATAAAAATCGAAGATAGGGATATATATGACATATTGGACAACTTAAAGCATAATTTTGTTCAGCAACAGCATGGGTTTTTGCAAGATAGGTCTACTGTAACCAATCTATATGTTTTTACTAATTATATAGCTGAGGCTATAAATGGCAAAGGTCAGATTGACGTGATTATGACAGACTGTGCAAAGACATTTGACAAGGTTGACCATGGTATATTGTTGGGAAAGCTGAGAGATTTTGGCTTATCTGGTAGTGCATGTGTGTTTATGAGGTCGTATCTTATGTTTAGGTACCAATAGGTTAAAGTTGGCCAATGTTTATCTAGGGAATTCCTGGTGACTTCTGGTGTGCCACAAGGAAGTAATTTAGGGCCTCTACTTTTTGCCATTTTTATAAATGACCTGTCCAACTGCATCAAGTATTCAATGGACCTTCTGTTTGCTGATGACTTCAAGATCTTTAGACAAATCACTTCATTTCAGGATTCTTACAAATTACAAATTGACTTAGACTCAGTTACTAAATGGTTTAGGGAGAATGGAATGTCTCTCAATGTTGATAAATGTGCTATTGTGACCTTCACTAGGAAGCAAAATTTCATAAACAATCAATATTTTCTTGATAATTCAGAGTTGACTCGGTGGGATGAGTTTAGGGATCTGGGAGTGCATGTGCAATCGGACTTAAAATTTAATACCCACTATGATTGTATCGTTAATAGGGCCTATAGGATGCTTGGCTTTGTAATTAGAAATACAAAATTTTTTAAACATGTAAAATCTATTATAAAACTGTATAATGCCTTGGTAAGACCTCATTTAGAATATATACGCATGTATCATTTGGGCGCCTCAAGCTAAGACGAATATAGATCTCATTGAAAGAGTACAAAAAAGATTCCTGCGTTATTTGTATGTCAGGAAAAATAATGAATATCCATATATGATATCGTATAGGAGTATGCTTGATTCTTTTAATTTTGTAACTTTAGAAAGTAGAAGATCTATGCAGGCTGTATTATTTGTATTCTTTATCATTAATAATCTTAAGTACAAAGACTTGTGTTTAATCAACAATATAAATATATTGGTACCTAAAATCAATTTGAGAATTAGAAGTATGAGGCTGTTTTATACAAATCCAATGGATTGTTCACCTCTCAACCATATGTTAGAACAATGTAATCAATTAATTGATGGGGCTAATATTGATTTATTTAAGTCAAATGCTATAGAAATTAAGTCTTATTTCCTTAGATAACTACTACAGATCTAAATGTTAAATAGTAAAGCGCTTTAAAAATGTTGAAATTTTCTTTAGTCTTCTAGTCCGTAGTTTTAAGCTCTCTCTTACTTGTTAATACTACCTCTTTGTGTTTGTAAGAGATTAAATAAATAAATAAATAAATAAATAAATAAATAAATAATACAGTTTACGCATTCGCACTTGTATAGTCATCAAACGCGCACCACCAAGAAATGCATTTAACAATTTTTGCAAGGACTGGCAATTCTGGTACAACGTTGTCAGCTAATTTTCGCTAAGATTCCAAGGGTTACTAATTTTTGCTACAATGACACATTGATCCCGATTGTTTCCGGAAAATTAAAATAATCCATTTAACATTGATTTTACCTGAAGAATATTATTACAGAAATTACTATACATCAATTAATAAGTGTCAACTGTTTCCATATAACATATAATTTATGTGGCGAAAGATTAATATGTTATGATATGGCAAGACAGCATTTTAGTGGTTCTGCAAATTTATAAGACATAATTTAACAATTTTGTAAAGTTTTTTACTTGTGAGATGTGAAAGGGAAGGCTTCAATTTATATATAATTGATATGCAATTAATTTAACCAATTTCTACAGCCTTTAGTTTCAACTTCTATTATTGTTGTAAATATTATTCCTGCACTCATGTTACAAAAACTGTTGCTTTGCTGTAAATGTAAATCATACAAACGTGTTTTACAATTTTGTAGGACCCATATCAACTGCCCAGTTGTATTTATGCTTACACTTGCAAGAAATAATGCTGCAATTTGTAAGAATAATTGGCCCACAAGATTGTAAGACAATTTATATCTGGATTTTTTTTGAGTGCGGACTTCTGGACAACCCTGTATACATTATTACATTAATATATTATAAATATTATGAACGAACCCTTTATAAACCCTATCAGCGTTATCAACCAAGCCAAAATCATTTAAACCGGAACCCAGCAAACAAAATAGCACATTATCGACATACTGCACACCTACACTAGTATATCTATACAGTACAGTACCTACAGTCAGCACACGCACGCTCGATAACAGGAGTTCCGCTACGTACATAGGCTATCGATTTGAGGACGGAAACTAATAAAATTACAAACGTTTTTCCTTTTATTGCGTCAAATCCATCTCCAGACGCCTTTCGTAATATCATGGCTCATCCACAACCACCTTGAAAAAAGCCGTGAAACAGAAACATCGACAACACTGCTTGAAGATCCATGTGTCACGTGACTTTTTTAAGGTTATCCATGCTTTAGTATGTAATTTACGCGCGACGTGGGTGTTAACTTTGCGGTTTTTCGTATTAATTTGTATTTTTATCCGGTTTTCGATTGATATCTAATAGAAAATTTAAGTGACATGATTGCTAAGAACCTCTACAAAATACTGATGAAAATTTTTGGTGCGGGTTTGCTCTAATAGCATTAATAAAGTGAAAAATCCAACAGCCCGGCCGGCCTGGCGATTTGTTTACGGGTCTTATAAATGGCGGCAGAATTTAATTTGTTTTAATTTAAAAGTTGTGTTTTTTGTATTCTAGTTAGCTCTTTGGGATAAACCTTTTGAAATTAAACTAAGCAGGTGGTCTCAGCTTAAAAACTTATTGTAACGAAGTTACCCAGATAGTAGGTGACTTTCTTAAGGCAAGCGTAGATTTCTTTAACAGAGCCTTAAGCTTCCTAAATTTTGAGACTTCAGAAGTCGATAGTCAATCCTGTAATTTGAACGCAGAAGATAATAATTAGTATAATAGAATATTACTTTTGATCGATCAAATAAATCTACTCGTAGTGAAACAAAAACAGCTTCTCAACGCAATATTACTATTATTTAATAATTAGGTTAGTTGTTCTTATTATCCAAAACTATTTATTACTTTTTTGTACATTTTTCAATATCAATATAGTGGCAACAGGGCCAAAAAAACACAAAAAATATTAGAAATAATAAAAAAAAACTCGCCCGTTTCCGCGCGTCATAATCTGCAACTCCCAGCTGATGCGGCGTTGCCCGATCTCACTTTAACTTCATGGCTTCTTTTTAAGGTGGTTGTGGCTCATCACTTAGTTTAGGTTCCGACGAAAGAAAGGAAACGCAAAGTTCAACTTGAACCAGTAGGTACACGTAAACTGTGTCTTAACACTCATTTTTTAGTATTCTTGAACGGCATAGCCGAATCTTTTAGAAAACTTCATTCTCAAAAGGAAAATGATTGTAAAATAGGTTTTACAGGTCGACTTTTCGCAAACAGCGACGATGCCAAGTAACGCGACCCTGGTATAGAATTACAAACGAGGGTAATTTTATGCTTTTGTGGTTAACAGTATGGCTTTAATAAATCGCTTTTTTTAATTTTGGACTCATTAAAAATTTCTTTACAGCGTTTTTTTTACAAGGTTTGTAAATCACGTTTAATTAGCGGAAAGTGAAATTTATGAATAGCTCAACTCAGTACTAAGGCGCAGCTATACAAACCCAAAGAGTAAAGAGTTTTTAACTGCATGAGAAATAAACACCATGTTGGCCGTTGAATCTCACCGAATGTCTCCAAATCCACTTTTCTTTTCAAAATATACAGGGTGGCGCACCGAAAACTTTTATTTATTTATTTATTTATTTATCAACGGGCAAAACACAATGACAACTTTTACTTAACAAACTAATAGTAATTATTATAACAGTTAAACAAAAAATAAGATAACTGCATTTTAAATTAGCTCTCCCATAATATGACAAGAGTAAATTCTTACAGTGTAAGTTTAGAAACATTTCTCTTAAAGGAAGCGAGGATAGAGTTAAAAAAGTCATGACTAATTTTGTTCCCATTTATTAACGATTCTCGGTATGGGAGAGGATTTACCGTAGTTGCATCTATGATGGTCAAGTCCAAAAAGAAAGTGATTTCTTGTGTCCCTAGGTGGAACTCGAAAGTTAACTCGATTTAATACATCTGGGCATTCAATTATTCCATTCACTAATTTAAATAAAAAATATATGTCAAATTTGATTCTGCGTTCAGAAAGCAAGTCCAAACTCAGTCTCCGCCTCAGACCATCATAGGAGTCAACAGGCAATCTAAACTTGTATGCAATAAATATAATAAATTTTTTTTGTACCTTTTCAATATTTTAAATATGTATTAAATATGACGGTGACCACACACAAGAAAGGTATTCCAAACATGACCTAACAAGAGTTTTGTAAATCGTATTCAAGCTGTCAATATTTTGGAAATCTCTAGTATTTCTACACATGAAGCCCAATACCTTTAATGATTTATTTACAATATATTTATAGTGAATATGGAAATCTAACTTAACATCCAAGTGAATACCTAAGTCACACAGAGTGGTAAGTCTTTTAAAGTCATTTAATTTATACTCATAGTTAAGTGGCTGCATTGTGCGATAAAAAGTAATTATTTTACATTTTTTAATGTTTAACTCCATTTTATTTTTAATACACAACTCATACACTCTGTTTAAGTCCTCTTAGATTCTCAAAGCATCATAAACTGACTTAACTATAGCAAACAATTTTAAGTCATCAGCAAAAAACAAACGCTGTGAAAATAAGATTTCCAACATTAAATCGTTAATAAAGATTATAAATAAGTAAGGACCCAAATGGCTGCCCTGTGGTACGCCAGATGTAACGGATATCTCCTGTGAAACAAAACCCTTTACTTTAACCAACTGTCCACCCAGGTTTATTTTCTTGTTAATAAATAAATTAAAATTCGCTCGAACACGGAAAACTTAGTTCTCAGAGGGACAGTAATTAAACATAATTGTAAAATGCCATCAATTCCATCAAATCAAGATCCTAATTGCTCCCCTCTACATTGTTTTTTAAATGGAAAGGGAGTGATACCTTATTTTAAAGGGAATTGAATTGCCTTCCAAACGCGACCTTGCTCGTTTAAATCGAGTGAATAGTTTCTGAGAAATAGGGCAAAAAAAAAGAAAATTTAAAAGTAATAAAATTTATTACCACTTGTATCAATCAAGTAAATGTTGAAAATGTCCACCTCCAACCTCCCTGCAATTGCAAAGGCACTGTTCAAAATGTTCGTGAACACACAATATCCAAAGGTTAACCCTTTGGATATTGTGTAATTTTTTTATTAAGAAGTATATGAATGTTACTCAATTACAACGCGGTAGGTACTGGGCGTGAAATACACACACTGCGTTTTAATCATAAATAGGTAGTGGTTATTTTTTATTTAATTGCAGGTATTTAATTTATACGTCATAAGGAGGCTTAATTAAAAGGCCGTAAGTACTTTTTTAAAATTATAATAAAATAAAATGAATAAAACAAAAAACAATTAGCATTACATATTATAACAGGTCCAGGCATTAAACTTTAAGAACAACTTCTCCATGCATATTTAAATTAAGTTTTAATTAAGGACGGTAAAACAATTATTGGGTTACTATTAAAAGTTTAGTTGTTACGCACCGTTTATTCAAAAACTGTGTTATAATAATTATTTTTAAATGTTTTAAATAATAGGTACTGAAAGCTTCAAAGGACGCATTTAGCAACAACGCGGCTTTCATCGCTTTTAAGTAAAAAAGGTTATATTATTATAGTCCTCAGTCACAACACCTTGAAAAGAAGCCATGAAGTGACATCGGGCAACGCCGCATCAGCTGGGAGTTGCGGATCCACAAGCTATTATTATGACGCGCTGCAACGGGCAGGTTTTTCAATCTTTCTGATATTTTTTGTGTTTTTTGGCTCTGTTAATATTGATATTGAAAAATGTACAAAAAAGTAATAAATAGTTTTGGATAACAAGAACAACTTACCTAATTATTAAATAATAGTAATATTGCATTGAGAAGCTGTTTTTGTTTCATTACGAGTAGATTTATTTGATCGATCAAAAGTAATATTTTATTATACAAATTATTATTTTCTGCATTTAAATTACAGGATCGACTATCATCTTCTGAAGTCTCAAAATTTAGTAAGCTTAAGGCTTTGTTTAAGAAATCTACGCTTGTCTTAAGAAAGTCACCTACTATCTGGGTAACTTCGTTACTTTCACAATGTATGAATTGGTACCGAGACAGTAAGTTTTCAAGCTGAGACCACCTGCTTAGTTTAATTTCAAAGGGTAAAATCCATTTCAAATCATTGTAAGCCAATTCATTACTTTTTAGAAAAACCTTTACCTTCATATTAATGTCCACTGAACCTGATGAACAATGTTTATATGGTCATTGGTCAAATCTAAACTATAAAAATATATAACACTTTCTTCACCTGCTTTAAAACACTTTTATAGTTAGAGTTACACCCAGGATTACTGGGGCTTGGCATGTTGATGAATAAATAAATAAATATTTCTTTATAGGTATGCTACAACAATTTGTTACAATATAAAGTGAAATAACGTCAATAAAAGGAAGAACAACCAATAAAAACAAACTAAAAGAAAAAAATAGTACTTACCTAAGTACCTAGGTATCTAGAGGTATCCTACCTACTTATGAACTATCTCTACTAGTGATATTTTAAAACTAATTCACATAAACCTTCAAGTTAAATAAACACTTCAATATTTAATAAATTAACTCTAGCCACAAAACAATAAAGTTTATTCTAAAGAGATAACTAGAATACAAAAAACACAATTTTTAAATTAAAACAAAAAAAGCATGGCTAACCTCAGAGAAGTCACATGGCACATGGATCTTCAAGCAGTGTTGTCGATGTTTCTGTTTCACGACTTCTTTCAAGGTGGTTGTGTCTCAGTCCTCGTTAACATGTACCGGGTGATTCAATAAGAAAGGCAGCCGGCTATATATCGGAAACTACTAAACGTAGAAACTTGGGATACAAAAAATTATGATTAAAGCGGTCCTTAGAAAATTCTGGAAATAATTTTTAAGTTCCGCATTTTGCCGCAAGAGGGCGTAATTGAAAAGTAAATTTTAAATTTTACATAACTCCGAAAATTCCACATTAAGGTATATGTTTGATAACACCATTTTAAAGCTTGGACAATTATGCATCATTTTGATCTTATGCTCGTTGGCGTACCGACTTAAAAAAAACTAAAAACTATTGTGTACCATTGAATATGACAATTAAAGGTACTCACCTTTCTCTTACAAACAAACTTAAATTGAGTGAAATCGGATAAGTCGTTTAGAAGTTACAGCGATTTTAATGTTTTCACTTTCACTTGATAAGAGTGGGAGAAGCTATTGAAAGTGTAAACATTAAAATCGCTGTAACTTCTAAACGACTTATGCGATTTCACTCAATTTAAGCTTGTTTGGAAGACAAAGGTAAGTACCTTTAATTGCCTTATCCAATGGTACACAATAGTTTGCTAGAGGGCGCAATTTGTATTTAAAATTAATGTTTTGGCAATAACTCTGAAACGAACAAAGATATCGAGCTGCGGTTTTTATATTTTTTCTAGCAAATTTAATCTACTTTTCGATTATGGTATCATAATTATACCATATGATTTGAATTTTCGGGATAAAATCAAAAAAACTATTATTATTGCAAATTGCGCCCTCTAGCAATTTTATTGAGAACTATTATGGACAACTAAATACGATTGGTGAAAGTGCATATATTTCTCTTCCAAACAGTCTTTAGTTTGCTAAAATCGGATAAGTCGTTTAGAAGTTACAGCGATTTAAATGTTTACACTTTCAACAGCTTCCCCCACTCTTATTAAAGTCGGTACGCCAATGAGCATAAGACCAAAATGATGCATAATTGTCCAAGCTTTAAAATGGTGTTATCAAACATATACCTTAATGTGGAATTTTCGGAGTTATGTAAAATTTTAAAATTTACTTTTCAATTACGCCCTCTTGCGGCAAAATGCGGAACTTAAAAATTATTTCCAGAATTTTCTCAGGAGCGCTTTAATGATAATTTTTTCTATCCCAAGTTTCTACGTTTAGTAGTTTCCGAGATATAGCCGGCTGCCTTTCTTGTTGAATCACCCGGTATGTTGAGAGTCTTAGATATCACCCGTATTTAATCCGGGAGAATAGGTTTTCTAAACCATCTAAAAAAATTATAAAATAAATTCGTTCTTTGTAAGAAATTATTTCAGTTACGCTAATTAAATTCGAAATAAAATCGAAAAAGTATATAATTTAATATATGCGCCTGGACTAAATTATTTTCTATGCTGGCGATTTTATTCTGAGGTATGCCTGGTGCCTATGGTTTTTTTTGGTATTTACAAGTTGTTTTGGTTTACATTCAGTGTTTATAGAGTTACGTAAGTGTTATAGAGTATGTAATATGACTTGGCTTTTATAAACACCTTCGTAGTAACACATATTACAATTTTATGGAAATAATTTGTACATTTATTTTCTTCTTGGAATAATTACTATTAATAGCTGTCTATAAAACAACTAGACCCTAACGAAAATCATACGCAAGTGCAGTGTGTGTGTGTGTGTTTTATTTATGGAATTTGCTAATTATTGTGAAAATCATTTTCGTTTATTCGATAAAAAGGTACGTTGTCTTTTCTATTTTTACACCTTACCTATATTTATAAGTTGGCCGTTAATGATTGAATGTTTACGACATTATGAGTTATTTACACAAAACCTCACTTTATAGTTGGACATGATCACTGGTCATCAACCACAGAACGCAACTAAAGTAGAATAACTTAAAAACAAGGGTTGTTTTTTTGCCAATTTTTTAATGGGAGAACTGAGACTTCTTGGGGTTTCTTAGTATGTTAAAAATGTATTTGTTAATATCGAAAAGCTTGTGAGATCATGGGAGCATATACAGGGTGGCCTATTCGTATCGGCTGTACTATTATCCAAAAGGAAACTGTTTAGAAAAGTTGTGAGGTATAATTAAATATAAGTTTTAAAATTATTTTTAAATGGAATTAAATATATAACATAAAATTTTCCACACGGTTATAGTTTTAATTTTTTAACACTGTCAAACAAATTGGAAAATTCTTAAAATTTTGGAGAAAAATAGTTTGAAATCATAAAGTACTCGTAGGTAAAATTTTCGGGTTTTATTAGAAAAATAATTTTTACGAAAATTTAAATAAAAATCGAATAATTGGCAAAACCAGTGAACTTCGGTTAGGGATGACTTAACAAAAATAAAAGAAAATTCACATAAAATTCAATCTATGAGACGAGCCTAATAAATATAGGGATTTTCATTTGAAAAAACCGAGTTATTATACAGACCAGTAAAGTCCGAATCATATGGGATTTTTTTTTTATTAATAGCTTTATTCAAAATTTGACTTTGGCATCAAGTTTTGCTTCGATCGAGATGAAAATTAAGCAAAAAAATTGTAGTCACGTGATTCGCATTATCTGTCAAATTTTAATTTTTTCCAAAAAATAATTCAAAAGTGGGGTTATTTCTAAGAATATCGAAAAAACTTGAAAAAAAAAAGTTTTTTTTTAAATGCAGTTTTTAGCCCACATGCAAAATTGCAGCTGCATAAGATAATTTTGATTTTTTACCCACCACTAAAATTTATTTTCCACTCAATGAACACTTTACTTATGAACTGTGTTCTTTTTTGTCTTAATATTAAGGTGTATTAATTTCGGACACAAACAACGTTTTCAAAAATACTTATTTTATGAAGTTGCCTTATACGGGGTCAAAAACAAATAAACTTTGCATCACATGCGACCAAATTTTAATAGCTGAATTTTGATTTTGTAGAAAAACACACATTTAATATGGCGCTACTTTAAAGAAAAAGTATCTGAAATAAAGCATTGTCAAAACTAAGAAGTTTTAGGTAGGTTGCGTTGAGTCTTATTTTGCAAAAGTGGTGCAATTTACAAAATATGGGTAAAAATCAAAATTATCTTATGCAGCCAAAATTTTGCATGTGGGCTAGAAACTGCATTTAAAAAAAACTTCTTCTAATAACTATTTTCGATACTTTCAGAAATAACCCCACTATTGAATTATTTTTTGGAAAAAATTAAAATTTGACAGATAATGCGAATCACGTGACTACTATTTTTTGCTTAATTTTCATCTCGATCGAAGCAGAACTTAATGCCAAAGTCAAATTTCGAATAAAATTATTAAAAAAAAAATTCCACATGATGCGGACTTTACTGGTCACACTATATTAAAATTTTCTAATGTCAACAGAAAACACCCTCTACAAAATTTTAACTACTTTTTGATTTGAAACTGTGCCCCTACACCTATACTTAAGAAACTATAGGAAATTTTCGATTTTCTCAGTGAGTACAGGTAATTTTATACGTCAACATTTTTCCACATTTTCAGAATTTGTTATTTTGTTTGGCAACGTTGCAAAAAAATGAAAAACCAAATACATATCGATAATTTTATCTGGAAACCAAAAATACTAAATTATATATTCCATTTAAAAAACGATATAGTTTGATTGTCCTGCTTTAAAAATACATGTTTTAGATTTTTTTGTAAAAAGTTTTTTGGATAACCTAAATAGTAGAGCTTATAAGCCACTTGTTTATTAAGAAATACTAGTAATTTTTGACTTTTCTGCTATTAACGAACACAAGATCAATATTTCAAAAATTATTGCAGAAGTTCTGCTATCACTAAATATAACATTCGATTTATGTGATGTAGGTCTAATTTTTAACCAAGTTTAAATTAATAATTACTAATGTATAGGTACCTACAGATCAACCATTTACTACCGTAACGTATTATTGTCCTAACACCTCTCTTCGATGTTAATATTGAAACACCACTACCTGTCTAACAAGTCTGAAAAGTTTGAGAAACTTACAAAATTCGCCACATAATATACTTAATATTTACTTTGCTAAAGAAATGCTATCAATCATGTCAAGCTAACACTAGTATCGAATTACCAACGTCAAAAGTAGCGAACTGCAGTCTACCAAACTCAGTTTTATTTTTTTTTAAACTAATTAAATCATATTTCATAGTTCTGCTAAAAACTTTATATTATTAGGTAGGTACTGTTTATTTTTGAGACAAGGTGCTTTGCGGGGAAGAGGAAATATGAAAACTAGTACTTACAAGCAAAAAATAATATCGATTAGTTTATCATTACGATTTCAAATTACTGGAAATGTAATATACCTACAATAAATTAATTTAATTGTAATTTCGCAATCTAGAAAATAAAACGAGGAGTTTAGAAATCTTAAAGCAAATAGGTAACAAAATGTCGGATAATGGAAAAGTATATAATTTTTGAGGTCCATTAACTAACTAGTTAAAGCAATAACGAACGCATGACATGAGATCTAATTTTAGATAATGTTGCATAGAGGCCATAAATGTGTTATTTTAAATAATAATTGTATTGTATGTATATGTAATGAGAAGTTAATGACAATACAATATATGACAGGTAATTACCCCATTAGACTAAATGTTTTTTCAGTTTTGGCTATACCTCCGGAACCGATCAACCTCCCCCCCTCCCAATACAACATTTTATTTTCCACCATGGGCTAATAAAAACAAACAAATAAAAAAAATTTAAATGCAACATAATATAATATTATTATAAAATGAATAAAACATATGGAAATTATAAGTAGAACAACACCAAAGTAACATACCGTGCGAGAAAAATTATTTCCATCAAAGAGGGCCTGGCATCTAAGGACGTAATGCTTAGCCGTAAAGCTTAATACCTGTTGGGTATTAGTAACTACCTGAATTAACAATCAGTTATTCCGTCATCTTTGACAGTCGTTACAAGTAATTTGATTCATCCCTAATTTTTACAATTTCTTAAACAATTCACACAATGGGCTTTACGGAACAGCACAAAACATTCATGGTTGAAGCGTATTTTCGAAACGGGGTTAAAGTAAATGGTGAGTGGCAATACAATCCGCGTTTGTGCATGGACGATTTTCACGAACATTTTCCTAACGTTGCTTTTATTGCTGGGGATTTTTATCATTGCCTGAATAGAACCGTGGCTCTGTTTAGGAAAACAGGTTCTATACAGCACAAAAAAGGAGCAGCAAGACCATCTGTAAGAACAGAAAAACTAGTTGCAAACGTTCGTGAAATAATGCAAAATACGCCAACAAAGTGTATAAGACGACTGTCCCAAGAAGTGGGAAGATCTTATGGAACATGCAGGACTATTCTTAAGAAGCAACTAAATTTATTTCCTTATAAAGTGCAAGTATACTTTGTTAATTTTGTAACCAACAAAAATTAATTTGTAGGTATTTGTCTACTTATTTTATAACTCATTAGTTTGGCATATCATGTCATAATATGAATTTGACAAAATTTTAACCTAGATTTGGTTAGATTTATCGTCCCCATATTTTGCTCGCACGGTATATCCTAATAAGAAAACTTTTGACTAAATATGTTAAAAAGAAACATCGTTTATTGACTGCCTGTCAATGACTAAATAAAAATTAAAGATATACACTTTATGGACATTTCAGTATAATAGTTTTCAAAGAACCCAGCAAATTAAAATGCAAAATTACTTACTTTGTACTCCCAAAAGAAATTGTTTATACCTTTTTTTAAATAGTACACCATTAGAGACATTAGTTAATTCTTCAGGCAAAGAATTATAAGAGACGACAGCATTATAAGGAAAAGACCTATAGTATTAGTGATACATCGTAATTGTTTAATAATAGATTGTTAATAAAATAATTTGAATATAAAACTACGCGGAGTTACTTTTCCCGTGTTACTTCTTTTGAAACATGTTATTTTAGGAATTTCATAATTAGTTTATGCATGCAGTATGTCTATGAATTTTACTCTGGGGCATAACAAAGCATGTTTCCCAAAATTAAACCTAAGTTTATCTAGTGTAAAGACATATTTCAAACCATATTTAGCGCTTTTCTACGGTGAATTTGATGACCCAATTAACAACTTTAGATACTTTAAATTCATTATGCAAACAAATTATAATTTTCAAGTGTGTTGATGAGCATAGAAATAATTTATTTTTTAATAAAGTAATCAACATAAATTTTTGATACATTTAAATAGGTTAAAGTTTTCCTTCAAAAAAATTGGACTTAATCACCCTGTAGACTCTTCATATTTTTTAACGTTGTTATATCAAGACCATTTATTTTAATAAAACATGTAGTTTGGATCTCATCGGGCTCCGCTATATAAAAATATGGTATTTAAATATTCAACCCCTCTTTAAATTTTCACGATCATTCTCCTGTTTAAAGTATTATCTTTGTTTCTTTTGCCTATTCACATTTGTTTGAACCTTAATCTCTGTTTAATCTTTTTCGGGACTCGCTAAAAAATTATAAAGATAACCTTATTCTGGGGTAAAATCCCTTTTAAACCTTTGCTGCAATCCTGATTTAAAAAGACTTACATTTTAATCTTAAAAAATATATATTTTTTGGCGTCCAGCAAAAAAGCATTGAAAGATTAGATTTTTTCTTGTAAGTCCTATAGATTAGAGATTATAGTGTTTACTATGGAAATTATTTTTTAGGTACATCGGGTTTATTCGGGTTTGTTCGGGCTTTTATACAGTGATGGGCTAAAATATGGAACAAATTCATTTAAAAATCAGGTATTCATTTTTTGAAAAAACGCTCGGACACGTCGATTATAATTCTTTCTTCCTGATTTTTTGCCTCAAAAAGAAATTATACCGGGTGTGTCAAAAAGTAGATGTAGCAAAATTTTTTGTTTTTTAAATAGAACCCCCCTAGATAGATAGATAGATATGTAATCGGGTGGCGTTCTTCACCTCATCCACTGCGACCTTTTCAGATCTATTGTGGTTCCCTTTTTACGCTTAGAGGACTTGCTCTAGCTTTATCCTCTTGATTGTTCCTAGGATCCTTGTTAGCGGGTGCTTTACGTAGCTTTCCGCCTCGGGATATTCTAGTCCTGTTTGTGTGAATCTTGTCCTTACTAGTCCTTCACATTCACAGAACCCCCCTATTTTTACTTATTACCCTAATTATACGTCAAATTCTGCGCATAATTCATGTAGCATACTCTATCCTTATCTTTAACGGTTTTAGAGAAAAATTACATCATAAAAAAAAATTCTTTAAAAAAAGGTTAAAAAATTAGTTTATTAAGTGTTGAAAATGCAAACCATTAACTTCTTGACAATATGCTAATCTACTTAAAAACCCTTCTAAAACATTATTTACAGTATTTTCATTAATTTGCCTAATTTCATATCTAATTTTAAATTTTAAGTCTTCCAAATTTTGTGGTTTATCCTTATATACTTTTAATTTCAAATAACCCCAAAGAAAGAAATCTATGGGTGTAAGATCGGGAGATCTTGCAGGCCATTCTATGGGTCCTCTTCTACCTATCCATCGTTCGGGAAATACAGTATTCAAATACTCTCGTACTTGTCGAGCAAAATGAGGCGGTGCACCATCCTGCTGAAACCAAATAGACGCTTCTGGTAGATGAGGCTGATTCGGATTTGGAAAATCCGCTGCTAGTGTGGGAATTAATTCATTTTGAAGAAATTGTAAATACCGGTCTCCTGTAAGATTTCCATCGAAGAAAAAAGGTCCAATTTTTTGTACGGATGGTACTTTTCTTGTTTTAATAGCCGCAACACAGATCGTCGGCTAACATCATTATTAAGGGCTACTTCAGTGGATGCACTATGAGGATTATCTTCAACCTCTAACAAAATGTTCAATTGTGAGTTTTCACTAATTTTTGGACGACCTGGCCGTAGACGATCCTTTACATTCCCTGTTTCCCTGAATTTCTTCTCAATTTTACTTACTGTAGATCTTGTAATCGGCCGTTCTGGATACTTAGCGTTAAACAAGTTACAAACTTCTTCTTGACTTCTTGTTTTGTCTCCACATCCAATTAAAATTAAAATTTCGATTCTTTGTGTTTCATTTAAATGCACCATGATCACCGTTTTTCAAAATTATACGTAAACTAATTTTTGATTGACACATGACTTGCTATCGTAGTAACAATTCATTTAAATTTACCTGTTTACCTTTAAGTAGGTACATGTACCTTTTTTTAAAAAATTTTTTTTTATAATGTAATTTTTCTCTAAAACCGTTAGAGATAAGGATAGAGTATGCTACATGAATTATGCACAGAATTTGACGTAGAATTAGGGTAATAAGTAAAAATAGGGGGGTTCTATTTAAAAAACAAAAATATTTTGCTACATCTACTTTTTGACACACCCGGTATAATTTATTTTTGAGGCAAAAAATCCGGAAGAAAGAGTTATAATCGACGTGTCCGAGCGTTTTTTCAAAAAATGAATACCTGATTTTTAAATGAATTTGTTCCATATTTTAGCCCATCACTGTATAAGTATGCATAAATTTAGCGTTAAAAAAAAAAGAAAATTATATTTACTTTATATAAGGAACCATTTTGCCCCGAGTGGGGGCAAAACGATTACTTTGCAGATGTCTACATACTGGCTAAAATCTCAAAATTAACCAACCAAAAAAATACGAATACTACAGAAAATATAAACAACATATGAAACTACATATTTGCAAAAATGCAACTCCGAACTCTTCGTGGGTGTGACATCTAAAACCGAAACTATTAGGGATCTTCTTGCCCGGGTCTCCCCTACCAATACATTATTTTTTTTACCGCCGTTAGTAAGACAGCCGTAGTCCAACCTACCCCTGGTATTCCAGCTTGATCTATTATTTAAAATTGTAAACTGGCTGACTGACTGCCTAACGCCCAGCCTAAACCCGTAATCTTAGAATCGTGAGGATGCCTTCTCCTAATAACATAGGCTCTACGAACAAGGGATTGTTCAAAAATTAACACCTAAGTTGGTAAACACAGGGATTTACATTTTTATAGGAATTTCTGTAAAATAAAACTGGTGTAGGTCTAATAACTGGTACATAATTTGCTTTAATATAATATTAATATAACATGTACTTATTTCGTCATTTTTTCAAAATTCCCTTAGGGGTTGAAAAAAGGGATGTAGCCTATTTTGAGGGGGTATCAATAACTGTGTATAATTTTTAGCTATGTTGGTGAAAAATGGCACTATACTTACTCTGTTAAAAGAAGCAAGTGCGTTTCAATGTGTTGGTAATTTTTTCCCCTAGGAGATAAAAGTTTACATTAAATATAAATTTTTTGTGTCCGAATTTCTTGGGTGAAAAGGGATGATAAAGTTTACCTATATTGGAAAAAAAAATTACCAACGACCCCTAAGGTGTTTATAAAGGCAAAGTCCATGTGAAGGTTCCGTGAGTGTTATTAACGATCTGTAATGATAATGAAATAGATATATTTTTCAATAATAACGATGAATCTATACTGTGGCTCAAACTAAAGGAGTACACTTTTTAATCGTAAATATTTTTTTTCCTTTGGCACTGATTTGATTTATTTTTGGAGTAATGATGAACTAAAATCGTCTCAGTAAAATGTGTAATTTATATCAAAATATTTTTAACAGGGCCGGATTTACAGATTTTTTTAATCAAACGGGCGCTTAGGTCGTTGCAAATGGACACTGTTTTATTTAAATTTAAGATAATACGTTTTCTTGGTGGTTTAACTATCGGAAATACTCCAGTGTAGGCTTAATTTTAAAAGGTTTTAAAAGTCAAGAAATAGAACTTTTTCTTTAATCTTAATTAACAAATTTATTAATAATACCAATTGTTGCCATTAAAACTAAGTATCACTTAAAGTCGACAGTGGGCATGTAACATTCACAGGATAACATTATGAATATGACCACCAAGATTTTCTATCACCGATTGCAGTCGCATTCGTCATAGGTTAATAGCGCTATTGATTATGTCATGGTTAAAATTATTCCAACAGAACTGTAACCTTTCCTTTAGCTCTTCGATGGTATTAAACCTTTGACCATTGTGAACATTTGCCTCCACACAGAAAAAACAATATGGTATTTTTAACCATAGCCTTATTATTGGGAACGAACACATTCATACAAATAAAATGCAGTTGGCTTTGGGTGTTGTATTCAACTTAGTTTAAATATAAACATATTGTTAGATTTTACATAATATTATTATTATTGGATTTAAAAAAAATAATATTCAGCAAATTAAACCATGTATTTGTGGTAAAATGAGACCTCTAATTAAATGGAGTGTAAATTAATAGCTGATGCTAATAATATATATTTTGAAGAGACATTTGAATATCATTGTAACAAGTAGCGATGCTTTTTTTGCATCAAAGTGCTACATAGGTCACAACTATTATAAATATCGTTTATCACATCCTACTTTACAATCGAATCCATTATTGTATCTTTTTATACCAAATATTATAAAAGTTTTTAAACGACTGAAAATTTTATTGTACGAAACGTAGCATATTGTTTTCAATGATATGCTATTGTTCGCTCAACGTTAGTACTGTCCATACGATTATTAATATAGGCTTGTGGTGCTGTTTCGGGTGGGAGAAACACGGTTCGTCATCATAGGCGACCGGCGTTCATTCGGCATTTTAATTTCAACGTATATGATAACCGTTATGTGATATTATTGTGATGCATAGTGAAATAATTTTTGAAGTGAAAACTTCTTTAGGCGCGTTTAGCACTTTTTGTGGGCACTGAATTAAACTGAGCCGTCACGCGTCGCCGTCACGCGTCAGGCGTCAGACTCGGGTGTGCTACGCTCGAATTCAACTGCTATATTCAATCCGAACTGACCCTGACCCGAATGAACGTTATATGAAAGAGCATGCCGCCATCGGTCGCATTCAGTATCGACGTATCGACGTGGAAACAGTCAGTGTGCGTTGTCTAGACACTCGTGTATTTGATATTGTTAATTTCACCTTGTTGAAGTTTTCACTTCTGTCGTGCGGTCTTAAGCACACACAATTTTTGAAGTGAAAACTTCTTTAGGCGCGTTTAGCACTTTTTGTTGGCACTGAATTAAACTGAGCCGTCACGCGTACACCCGTCACGCGTAACGCTCGGCTGTGTTACGCTCGAATTCGACTCCTATATGCCGCATCAGTCGCATTCAGTATCGACGTGGAAACAGTGTGCGTTGTTTGTGTGTTTAAGATCACAAGATAGACATTTGTTGCGTCTCAGGTATGTTCTGGCATTTTTTTCAAGGGTTGTTCAATTTTAGGAAATATATTTATTCGATATTATTAATTTCACCTTGTTGAAGTTTTCACTTCTGTCGTGTAGTCTTAAGCACACACAATTTTTTTTTTATTTGAAGAATTGTTAGATTCATGGGGCATGTCCAATCTAATTAACTATCAAATAAGGGTAGTCTTTGAAAAACTTGGAAGTATTTTTAGGCAAGGAATATTGTTTAAGTTGAATATTTATAGGTCTATTTACCTGTTTTAGGTTAGTGTTTATATTAGACTGTTACGTAGGTACCTCATAACTGTCATAGGTAGTCTACGAAATCTTGTAATAAATACATCCCTCATCCCTTGCTGTGCTTATTGCTGTGACTGTTTTATAAGTGTAAGTTTTCATTCTGTTTTGTTTGTGTTTACGGTTTATTTCTTTTTATTTTCATAATTAAACTTGTTTTAAAAAAAATTGTGTTTACTTTCATTTCATAGATACCCATATCTAGTACAAATTGTATACATCTTACGCATAATTATTCAGTCCATTCAGTAGTAGAATAGTCCTTTATTTTTTATAATGTACATTTTATATGTGCTATACAATAACTGAAATTCAAATTATAAAGCGAATTTGTGAAGCGAACCTCAGTTTTACTTTTATAAGCTCAAAAGAAAATCATATTGGTGTATCAACAATCAACTAATCTCTATTTTTATATCACATATAAAAATTTATTTTAAATAATCATAATATAGATTTAAAAGAAAAGTAATGCTATATTAAAATTAAAACAAATCTAAATCTATGCAAGAACAATCAGAGCTTAATTGCAATAAAAGCAGTGGATTAACCTAGAGTATACTCTCATTAAAATAAATACACTATAAGTACCTGTAATACTAAGAACTTTTAGGCTAAAAACATATTTAAATTGTTGCAAACAGGGTTAAGTTTAGTCAGTATCATTTTATATTTGCTACCAAAAAACACTCTCATTGAAATCCAATTAACCATATCGTTAAATATTCTATTGGAAACCAATGAGTTCCTATAGTCGAGACAGTGATAGTGTATATTCCGTAACCAATAATATAATTTATTTTAAATCAAACACTGTTATACTCGAGGAATGGGGAAAGTAGTATAACCTTGCCGCAATAATATTATCTTTGTAGATACGATAGTGTTTTTTCTGTGGCAAAATTCCTCATATGGAATAGTCAACAGGGTTAAGGTCTGGACTATTGGGTGGCCACATCTCCGGTTCGATGTAATCGGGACATTGCTCAAACAAAAACATTCTTGTACTTCGAGAGGTGTGGGAAGGGGCATCGTCTTGTTGGAACACGTAATCGTCGCAGATTGCTTTAATGTCAGGAAGCAAGTGATGTAAAATTTGTTGTTGATACGCCTCCGAATTGAGTTTTACTTCGGCATCGATAAAAATTAGCCTTGACATTCCCGATCGGGAAACTGCCACTGAGACCATTACGTTAACTGAAAAGTGACTTCTCTCGATTAAAATCATTTCCAAAGGGATTTCCCTCTTCACTCGCGCATTTGAGTATACCCTATTATTTCGCGTATTCTTTGGCGGCCTCAAATAAAACACTTTCTCATCTGAAAACCATATTTTTGCGGAACGGAATCTTCGTAGCAACATATACAGGGTTTCCGGAAAATACGTGTACAACGTTTGACGACAGACTTCTGACGTCAAAATAGGTCGATCGAAGCCGACTTAGTTATATCCAAAATTGTCTCGTTTAGCCGGTAGAGGGCGTCAAAAATTTCTAAAAATATTGGTTTTTCCTAAATTACGTGAAAACCTGCTAATCGATTTTAATGATTTTTAGTATGTAGACTAATACTATAAAATGACGTTTTCTAGTAGTATAGTCACCGGCTGTAAATAAGTGGAAGTGTTATAAAAGTGATATAATACGTCAACATTTCTCCTCATTTCTTATATGAACGGCATTATGACAACCCAGATATTTTTGTAGAGTGACTGGATGTATTTGGAAGCTATTTTACCTCTTTAATATTTTTCGTTGAATGAGCTGTTTTGACAGATGAAAATATTTACAATATTTAGTATTATTAGTATTAAAATCAAATTAACTGTAACAATAATTTTTTAAGTGACCTTCTTGCTATGGCATTTAATAATTTGACAATTATTGACAAATTGTCACCAGTCTATGAAATTTACTCAAGTATACGATCAACATTCTTGAATTACAAGTTCATTTTAACATTAAAAATGGAAAATTATACGAACTCTAAGAAGGTTGACATGCTCCTGGTATACGGGTTTTGTCAAGGACATGGGCGTCAGAGTGTTAGGGTTTACATGGAGAGGTTTCCTAACCGTCGAATACCAAACCACCAAACATTTGCCAATATCGAGCGTCATCTTCGGGAAACGGGCAGCTTTGAGAAAAACTTTGAAGGCAGGGGTCGTATGCGAACAACCCGAACTGTGGAAACAGAAGAGATGATTCTGGAAAGAGTTGAAGAAGAACCAAGTACCAGTACCCGTCGCTTAGAACGTGAGTTACATGTTCCTAAAACGATTGTCAATGAGGTTTTAGAAGAACAGTTGTTACATCCTTATCACGTGCAAAAAGTCCAGGAACTTTTACCGACTGCGGCTTACATTTGGTCAAATTTATTAGAAACAAAAGAATCCGTGATCCAAATGTTTGTAGAACAATTATGTTTACTGACGAGGCGTGCTTTATAAGATTTGGAGTAACCAATCTGCAGAACGAATATATTTATTCCGATGAAAATCCACATGCCATTAAAGTTGCACATCATCAGCATCAATTTAAATTAAATATTTGGACAGGTATTATTGATCGCTACCCTATTGGTCCCATTGTTATTCCAGACAGGTTAGATGGAAATATTTATTTAAATTTTTTGCAAGGCACATTACCAATTCTTCTGGACAATTTGCCCCTTTTACTTCGGAGGGAAATGTGGTTTAAGCATGATGGTGCCCCGTCCCATTTTTCCGTTGCCGTTCGGCAATACTTACATCATCAATATCCCAACCGATGGATTGGAAGGGGCAATGATGCACCAGTAAAATGGCGCCACGTTCTCCTGAGTTAAATATGTGTGACTTCTTTTTGTGGGGCGCTATTAAAACAGAAGTTTACAAGACTCCGGTTAACACACGCGATGATTTATTGCAGCGGATTTTAAATGCAGGCAACCATTTTAATAACCCCGAGACATTAGATAGGGTCCAATATCATTTTTTAAGGAGTGTTAATAAGTGTATTCAGCAAGATGGCGGTCATTTTACACATTTGCTTAAGTAATGTTTTTGTTTTACTTAGTTTCTTACAACACATACTTTCAACTTTGTTTTATTTTTATTGTTAATAATTTATGCATGCAGTTAATTGTAAATATTTTCTTCTGGCAAAACAGCTCATTCAACGAAAATCATTAAAGAGGTAAAATAGCTTCCAAATACATCCAGTCACTCTACAAAAATATCTGGGTTGTCATAACGCCGTTCATATAAAAAATGAGGAGAAATGTTGACGTATTATATCACTTTTATAACACTTCCACTTATTTACTGCCGGTGACTATACTACTAGAAAACGTAATTTTATAGTATTAGTCTACATACTAAAAATCATTAAAATCGATTAGCAGGTTTTCACGTAATTTAGAAAAAACCAATATTTTTAGAAATTTTTGACGCCCTTTACCGGCTAAACGAGACAATTTTGGATATAACTAAGTCGGCTTAGATCGACCTATTTTGACGTCAGGAGTCTGTCGTCAAACGTTGTACACGTATTTTCCGGACACCCTGTATATTACATCTTTCTAACCTTGAGTTATAGATGTGTTTTGGCCTTCCATTGCCTTTAGTTTTTCATATCACCCACTAAAGGCAATGGAAGTCCAAAACACAACTATTACTCAAGATACATCATTGTCTATACAACCTTCAAACAAACATATTTCTAACCGTTTCTCCTTTACATTGACATTAAGTTTTTGACAGTAAACTTTTTAAAGACTTTAAGTTGGCAATCATATTTAATAACTCTTTGAACTGTAGAACTGTGAATTCTTGTTCTTTTCGCTATTTTTATGGTACTGACAGAATATTCAGGTCTCACATTTTCTATGATATTTCTTACCATGGCAATATTTTCTTATCATTGAACAAAAAACGTTGTATTTCTTGACTTTTAAAATCTTTTAAAATGTGGCCTACACTGAAGTATTTCCGGTAGTTAAATTACCAAAAAAAAAACGTATTATCTCAAATTTAAATAAAACAGTGTCCGTTTGCTACGAACATAAGCTCAGGCTTGTTTAAAAAAATCTGTAAATCTGGCCCTGTTCAAAATAAAAATAAACTAAATCATTGCAAAATGAAAAAAAAAATATTCACGATTAAAAAGTGTAGGTACTCCTTTAATTTGAGCCACAGTGTATATTGACAATGACATTTTTATTGAAAGAGAAAAAAAAAGTAAGAAAGCATTAAAGAAATGTATTTAAACAAATAATATGGGTACCTATTATATTATTATGTTCTATTGGGTAGTGTGTATAATACTTCCTGCACTTAGTTTCTCTAGGGTTATAACATAATGGATGTATCTAATTGTTTGAAAAACTAACAACCCAATTAAGTCAACAAAGTTTTAAAAAAAATGCAATAAAAGGTAAGCTGAAAGATCGAAGATTCGCTAAATAAAAGTCGATAAGGGGCACAGGAATGTCGTTTAGGGGTTGAATAGTTAGAGGGAGTAAGCGTCGCCTTTATCCTGAAAAAGCATTGGTTTCCAGACGCTATTCGCTGCCGACGCCTTTCAGTCACACGAGATATCTCGCACTGCTAACAATTCCGACGATCTGCAGCATTTTCATCTCGTCTCTGCGAGCACGCGATTGATGTAACCTAAAAATCGAAAAAATATATAAAAATACAATTTAACAACAGGAACGTTTTAAGAAAAAATGACTGTCATTTCGGTGTTTTTGAACCGTTATAAAGTTTAAACAACAAACGATTATAAATAAACAAATACAATTATTACAACATTTGCTAGTGGGAAAATATAAAATACTTACAAAAACGATTTGTGTTTGTTATAAGCATATTTGTTGGTGTTACAAAGTGTAACTTAATAGAATTTTGTTGGTTGGTGTGTAAGAAAATGTGGCGGGAAATGATCCTCATACCCACTGCTTTAGTTTTCTTCTTTAATACAGGTAAATACATATTTCCCGTGTTTATTTAATGTTTAGTCGTTTAAAATAAATTAGAAAACTATTTTCATGATAATAATAATGTGTGAAGTAATTAAATTATTATGTAAAAAGTTACTGTTCATTTAATATAATACAACGGTAAATTTCGACATAGGTAAGGGTTTTAGATAAAAAAATTTAAACCCAAATAAAAGTAACAATGCCAACGTCCCCTCGATAATACATATTATAAATAATTAGGTATTAAAATGTTGTTAAAAAAATGATTAAGGTACACATAAAACAAATAAAAAGCTAAAAATAATAAAAAAATTAGAGTAAAAACTATGGGTACCTACACTAATTTTCCAATTGGTTTGAGTTCGTTTTCTATTGGTTCATAGGACAAAAAATGTTATTATCAACGCCTAGAATATGTAGATTCGAACTATGCTTTAGACTTCGTATATTGATAATGTAGGATTAACCTGATTAGTATTTCTTTAAATTATTATGTCTAGTTTACTGAGAAAATAATAAAATTGCCTTAAAAATTTTTCTTTACAATAAATTTCTTTCGTGAAAATGTTACCGATATCCTAAACAGCTTAATGATTTTTATAAACCTTACAATACTAATATTTTATTACTGACTAATCTTTTGTCATTACAAGAATAACTAGGTTTTAATGCTACTCTTTTTGGTTCATTTTTTAATTATTAAATAAAATATTAAAAGTAAATCAATAATTTTTTTCTTTCCAAAAATTAAAAAGCTTTAATTGTATATAAGTATTTTAAATTTGGAAACTTATTACCTTTATAGCAAATTTAATTTTTCCATTATATTTAATAATCCGTGTATTTTTTTTGTTTGTATCGTCGTTAAACATTAATCATTTAAAATTCCAATCTAATGTAGTAATAATAAAAAAAAATCGTATAGGTGGTTATTTAGGTTATTGGTTTATGCTTTCAATATTTCTAGTTTATTGTCAGAATGTGTATTAAATTGCCAACAGAAACATTTCTAATTTTCATTTGTTTTATTATTAAAATTAAAAAATAGCAGTTCTATAAATGGCCCCAAATAAGTTGGTTCGAGTCACGCGAAGCTAGTCACACAATAGCTGTGATTTTTTCACAAATTTCGCTATATTATAATTAAACAATTATTTATTAGTAAATATATATGTTATAGTAAAACACTTAAAGCTTTTTAATGTTTCATTAGTATTTATTATAGAATTCCTCTACATGTAGTACATTAGTATTTATTATAAAATTCCTCTACATGTAGGAATTTTATAATAAATACTAATGAATCATTAAAAAGCTATAAGTGTTTTACTATAACATATATATTAAAAATGTTTCACAAGGAACCAACTGCTAAATCAATACAGTGTATTTATTAGTAAACCCCATTTTCTAATAATATAACATTAACAATAACTAACTTAATAAGAAAGAGCCAAAATTTAGTTTCTCAGGTATTTTTGAGTATTATGTCTGTAGTATGTATTATATCATATATATTATATAATATAACCTAACCTAACCTACGATCTTTTTCTTATTTTTCTCTTCAAATTTAAAATCGGGCTTTTTTCTCTTCAACTTACAAGGCAAAATTTAAGTAGCATTATTTTGGAAAATGGAAATAACTTTAAAAGAGCTATTACCAATTTTCTGTAATGATGATATTAAATTTAAAATACTGGTACCTACTGGTACCTACTGGTACACTTTATCATAATGAAGAAAAGTACAAAGTCCGAGTTGAATGAGAACGTATGTATACTAATTGAAACAATAGTCAAGGTAATGATGCTGTAAATAGATCAAAACCAATGCTCTTCTAGTTATGGAAGTATATGGGAAATTATTTCTTCCCTGGTTCGTTTCAAATTATTTTAGGCATAAAGAAAATAGTAGTACCTAACTATATAAATAAACGCTCCTAAATTGCTTCTTCTGGATTTAACAACTTTTATAATAATATGCTGTTTACATTTCCATATTGATGATTGCAGAATAGCGAATATACTATTTTCCTTAAGTATACACAGTTTGAGTACATACATTTTTCTATACTTAAGTCTAATTACCGTTATAGTTATCAGTATTATAAAATCATAAAAGGCTGTTAAGTCTACTAAAGGAAATATATTGTTAAAACTGTAAAAAGGTTTGTTGTGCTATAGTATGATGTAGAAAGAATTTTATAGGTAGATATTTATGGCTATGGTATTTTACAGTACTATCTGGAACTATAAGAAATTAATTACCTCAGGGCAGTTCCAGTGTATATTTATCAGTGCAAAAATTTAGCAAAAAACACAATCAATTAACCTACCAAATTTATAAAAAACCAACTACCCCATATATAGTTATCCCCGCAGATTCAAAACACCCCCAACAAACAAAACTAACTACATTTAATATATTGGCTAGTTAACATTCCTCTCTCAGACATTGAATATAAAAAAGAACTAGATCATAAAAAACTATAGAACAAACCCGAACAAACCCAACAAAAAATCATAGATCAAATAAGAAGGAAAAATCAAAGACAAAACAAACAAACTTCTCCACAAAGAACGTCCCACTCCAATAAACAAAAAATACTGCTTAATCAGATATACAGGAAACACAAACTAAAAACTTAAAAACCTTAATATCATTCCTATACTAGTCAATAAAAACAACACATATCCAATGCGAAAATATAAAGTAAAAACAAACTTTCACAAAGTGGGGTCTATCAAATACAATGCGATAACTGCAATTCTATTTACATTGGACAAACAGGTAGAAACTTTGACATCAGGTTTAAAAAATACAAAACATCTATTATAAAAAACCAAATAAAACAGGGTTAGCCGATCACTGCATAAAAGACAATCAGTCAATCTCTAACAACATAAAACCCATATACATACACAATAAAAGCAGAAAAATAAACCCATTAGAAACAATAGCTATCAAAAAAGCCATAAAAATCAAATGTAATGTTGTTAATAATCAAACCGAAATACATTCAGGTGGTTCCCTAATTCTTTATAGCACACTAATTTAGGACAAAATATGCATCTGTACTTTAAAAATAGAAAAACCCTAGTTGACCATTGAATCATTCCAATCTTATGACATGTTCACAATTACCATAATAAGATAAAGATTTGTAATGTCATGCAGAATTTAGTATTTTCTTGTACTCCCTTGAAAATGACCAGCAAGGGCCGAAACACGTGTCAAGAAACTGATTAAATTTGTGTAACATAATAAGTAGTTATTTTTACTTCCCGCGTAATGAAACAACAGTTTCACCAAGCATGTAGCCCAACGCAAATTAGTTATAAATTCGATAGGTTTAGAGGGTTTTGAGTAAATAGTATAAATGCATATCGCCAGTAAAAGCCATGGTAGTCTTCAATTATTAAGGTAATTAATCTAAATTTATCATTCTCTGAAAGTTAACAATAGAGGGTACAAATCCTCGAAAGAAAACATTGAAGCACAAATCCAAATAAAGAAAAAACGTGACAATATGTATAAAAAAATTATTATTACCAAAAGTTGTAATGATTGGGAGGAGTACAAAAAATTAAGAAACTGTTGTGTCAGTGTCTTAAGAAAAGAAAAAGAAAAATATTATGATAAACAAATAGATAGAAATAAATATGATCCAAAAAGAATGAGGAAAACTTTAAAGAATTTTGTCAAGCCAACTACAAAAAGTGAAATAAAGGAAATGATATTAAACGGCAAAAAAGAAACAAATCCGTATCGTATTGCTGAAAATATGAATAATTATTACGTTAATAGTATTAAAGAAATAGTTAATGATATCTAGGTTGAAAATGAAATATTATGTCCTAAAATTTTTACATGTTCCAATATCATTGAAGAATTCCGCGAAGTTTCATTAAAATAATTAAAATTTAAAATTAACAAACTCAAATCAAACAATAATTATACATACAAATTATTTATATAAATGTTAAACAGTATTGGATCCAATGCTGTCCCTTGCGGTACACCATACTTAATTTCCTATAAACTACTAAATTCTTGTTTTACTTCAACTTTTTGTATACGATTTAAAAGGTAGCTGTTTAGTAGGGAAAGTGCCGGACCGCGAATACCTATGTTCTCTAATCTTGACAAAAGTCTGCAGTATCAAAGGCTTTTGCCAAGTCCAGAAACACCGCGGCACAACATCTATGTGAGTCGAGATTTGCATTTATTTTACTGGTTAATAATGCTATAGCATCGTTAGTAGGTACATTTTTTGAAATCCGAATTGGCGGTCTGAAAATAATTTGTTTTTATTTAAAAAGTTCGCAAGTCTATTTTTTAAAGCTTTTTCAAAAATTTTGCTAATATTTGATATAAGATTGATTAATTGGTGTAAAATTTTCCACGCTTGCATTATCCCCTTTCTTAAAAACCGGTTTTACAATTGCTATTTTAAAGTGGTTTGGACAGACACCTTTAGAAAAAATTAAATTTATTATGTGACTTAAGGGTTTAGCTATAAGAGCGGCAATGTTCTTTAATGATATACAAGTAATGTTGTCAAAACCAGGTGACGAATACTTTTTTAGAGAGTGAATAATTGAATCTACCTTTAATTCATTTACTGGGTTAAGAAAAATAGACGTATCTATTGTTTTGTTGTTCCAAAAAGTTGTGATGATTGTCATCGATTACCTGATTCTGTTGTATTTTTTGGTATAATACAAAATTATTTAAGACACGTTTTTTCAACGTTTGATTGGTTATTAGGTGGGTTATATTCCATTATTAATGATCTGTTTTGCGAGCTATCACAAAACCGGTATTCTTTTTTTTATGGGAATAGAGGGGTTCTGTGCTACAAAAAAGATTCACTCTGTATAGAATATCTAAAATTCAGCTTGGCTTTCTCTTTTTTATTTTCTACCACAAATCGTTAAACTGTCTTCAAAACATGTCATCTTACCATATTTTTTACTCCTCAAAATGTTAAGAGCCATTAAAACAAAAGCTCGTTACAGCATTTTGCCCGGACCCTTTTTGTGTAAGAATAAAAGAAATCAGAAATAAATCATTCACTTTCTTAAATTCGCATACAAATAAAAACCTCGAAGGTAAAGCACGAGCATTTTTATGTACCGTTAAGAAGTTTAAGGATTATAGGGTATACCACTGGGAGAAGGGCAAAAGTAACAAGAGTTCTGTTAATGGTATCTAAAGGTCCGGGCCCTGATGGAATATCTGCTTATTTTCTCAAAAATTGTGCATTTCCATTGTCCAGGCCGTTATGGCTATTATTTAATAAATCTCTTTCTAATGGATTATTTCCAGAAACCTGGAAAACTTCTTATATAGTACCGATCTTTAAAAACAGTGGAAGTAGAGAAAACATTGAAAGCTACCGACCTATCTCTTTAATGTCACTTATTCCTAAGATTTTTGAATCTATTGTTGCAGACTTTTTCAAGAAAACTTTTAAAAATATTATAATTTCAAATCAACATGGTTTCTCTCAGGGTCGTTCAACTGCCTCCAACCTTCTAGTATATCACGAGCAGATAGTGGAAGCTTTGGAAAGTGGCTATAGTGTTGACTCTATTTACACAGACTTTGCTAAAGCCTTCGACAAGCTAAATATTTATATCCTTTTAAACAAACTTTATGCTTATGGTATCCAAGGAAACGTTTTGCGTTGGCTGAAATCATACTTACTTGACAGAACTCAAATTGTAAGGATAAACAACTATGTGTCTAACTCAATCAAGGTTCAATCAGGTGTTCCGCAAGGCGCCCATTTAGCGCCCATTCTTTTTAACATTTTTATAAATGACGTTGCTGGTTGTTTTCATTTTTGCTATTTTCTCTTGTATGCTGACGACATAAAGATCTTTTTACCGTTACTTAATGTTTTTTCAATGTTTAAACTACAGAGCGACCTTGACCGATTTTACACTTGGTGTTGTAGGAATAAACTGTTTTTAAATATATCAAAGTGTAAATATATACAATTTAGTAAATCTTTGAATAGTGTTGTAAATAGCTATCATTTTAATAATAACATATTAGAAAACGTGAAAGTTATTAGGGATCTTGGAGTGATTTTTGATCATAAGTTAAGTTTCCATCATCACATTGAGATTTGTAGAAATAAGGCTATGAAAATGCTAGGATTTATAAAAAGAAACACCAGGGATTTCTCTGACGTCAAGGCAATAACATTACTGTATACCTCACTGGTGCGACCACATCTAGAAAATGGATACAGTGTGTGGTCCCCGTATTATAATATTTATCAAGATATGTTGAACGGTGTTCAAAGGAAATTTCTTAAATATGTAGTTTATAAGAGACATATATTAGTAGATAACATTAACTACTCTGAATTGGAAAAGGATCTTAATATAGGCTCTTTAGAAACCAGGCGAAATAACATGGACGTTATATTTGTTTTTAAATTGATTAACGGTCTATGTAACTGTCCCGAATTACTATCGAAGTTCAGTTTTTATGTTCCACCTAGATCTCTTCGAGAAAGTAAGATTTTTGAACCTCAACATCATCGAACTCGATATGGTCAAAACAGTGGGGTGAACAGAATGATGAATAACTGCAATAATGCAAATACTGATTTATTTAATACGTCTCTAGCCAGATTGAAGGGTTACTTAAAAAGAAATAATTAGAATGATATTAATGAATATTATATATAATTGTACTTTGTAAGTTACGTAAGTAATTGCCATTAATGTATGTTATTTTGCATATACAAATTGTATATAACTTTAATTTTATAGATTGTATTTTATTGGGCAATGCCCGTTTATTTGAAAATAAATAAATAAATAAAAAATAAATAAAAGGGCCTGCACCAAGCCCACTGGAAGTTTTGTTGGTCTTTTTAGTGTTTTGAGTTCGGCATCTACTGTAATTATAAAAACAATCAATTATTGCTAAAATATAATATCTATGCATTGTTTTGATGTGTTTTCAATTCACTTCGTTAGCTTTATAAAATTTTGCTATTATTTGAAGTTATAAGTTGTAATAAAACAATTAGGTATCAGGATTTGAACTCTGCAGCTCTATATAAAGTAAGTTCCTAAATACTGTCTAGTGTCTATTCCGGTAATATGAACTACCACTGTTCTATGGAATAGTAACTATTCAGCCACCATATAATTCAAATATAATATGTAAAGTTACCAAGTGTAAGCACATTTAATATTGTACTTTACACGCATGATACAACGAAAGAAAGATATGATCGATCGTATTCCCAATTCGGTCCGGTCCGCGCAATGACGTCATGTGGTGCTAACGAGATTTAAAATTACATAGGATTAGCCGGTAAAAGTAGACATTTTACTGCATATTTTGCTATTATTGCTTTGGAAGATTTAAGTGCATATTATTTTAAGTACTTTAAGGATAGAGGTTCATAAATCAGAACGTATTTCATGATGTTCTTGGGTTAAATGTTAAAATTTAGCATATATTTGGTATCAATGAAAATAATTGTCTGCTTATGCATTTTATCTTTTAAATGATTACAATTACTTATTTATTTTTACAAAATCATAAAAAAATACCCTATATTTTTTGGTCCTTCCACCTTAAGCAATAAATTGTTTGAAAAAAATTTAAGAAAAGAAAGAGAAGAAATTTAAGAAAAATATACTAGGACTGGTAATTATCATAATAGTAATAATAAGAGGTACATTAACAATTATTAAAAAATAAGGCACACATACAGGGTGTCCCAGATAAGAATGCACTCTACAGGGATCTCGTAAACCATAGGAGATACAGAGATGGTTAAATTAGAGAAAAGTTGCGCAATACTGAATCCTGTAACGTCATGTTTTCAAATTTAAAAAATTCCGAATGCTTCCGAAGATATTTGGATAAAACCGAATTTTCGCGATTTCGTTTTAATTGATTTCTGATTTTATTTGAGGAGACATTTCAAAATAAATTTAACATTCTCATTGCAACTTTTTCTCCCCTACAACATGGTTTAATTACATTTTTGATCCGACGTTTCGTTTAGTCACAACCATCATCAACTTTGTTATTTTAAATTGTAGGAAAATTTTATTTTATGCTTAGTAAATTCTACGTTTTATTTTAAATCTAACGGTGTGTATCACGCTTATTATTTATTAGACGTTTCGATATTTAGAAACACATCATCAATGAAAATAGGCACATTATCGAAAATATTTTTGTTTTTATTGTTTTATTTAAACACTATAGTTGGATTTTAAAACATTTTTTTAAAAGAAACTTATAACAAAACATAATATCTAATAAAATTTATCTGAAAAATGCAACAAGTAATAATTAATTATAATTATAATTAAATATTTTTTATTTTTAAAAAATACATTATAATATTCAAACATATACCATTTAAATTCGGCATCATATGGGTGGCTATGAAATTGATTGACGACATTGACGTTCGCAATTGTTTAAATAGTTTCTTTAGATCTGTCACTTAGCTACAGAGACCTGTTAGTTTTAAATTTGGTAATAATTATTATGTTTAAAAAAAAAAAAATAACTCCAGAAATGTTAAATAACGTTATGGAATAAATTGTTTCCCGGTGTTATTTATGTTTAGAGAATGAGGGTGGAATTTTTCAAAATAAAAAATAATTTATTATAAAAATATTTGTATTTAATAATTAAAATTAATTATTACTTACTTGTTGCATTTTTCAGATAAGTTTTATTAGATATTATGTTTTGTTATAAGTTTCTTTTAAAAAAATGTTTTAAAATCCAACTAGTGTTTAAATACAACAATAAAAACAAAAATATTTTCGATAATGTGCCTATTTTCACTGATGATGTGTTTTTAAATATCGAAACGTCTAATAAATAATAAGTGTGATACACCGGTAGATTTAAAATAAAGCGTAGAATTTATTAAGCATAAAATAAAATTTTCCTACTATTTCAAATAACAAAGTTGATGATGGTTGTGACTAAACGAAACGTCGGATCAAAAATGTAATTAAACCATCTTGTCGGAGAGAAAAAATGGCAATGAAAATATTAAATTTATTTTGACATGTCTCCTCAAATAAAATCATAAATCAATTAAAACGAAATCGCGAAAATTCGGTTTTATCCAAATATCTTCGGAAGCATTCGGAATTTTTTAAATTTAAAAACATGACGTTACAGGATTTAGTAATGCGCAACTTTTCTCTAATTTAACCATCTCTGTATCTCTTATGGTTTACGAGTTCCCTGTAGAGTGCATTCTTATCTGGGACACCCTGTATAACGGTTTATTATTTTAAACCAATTTCGTCAAATTAAACTTTTTTATCTCACCTACGAGGAGAACAATTTTTTTAAGCTAAAATTTGAAATATTTTACATTGATTTGTATCATAAATATGTAGGTATATACTTTTGCAGATAATTATAACAAATAAAAGCTGTCATATTGTCACCTATGTATAACGCCACTGCACAACGCATACTAACAACTAATTGTCACTAACAAACAACAATAATAATCCAAAAAAATACTAAAAACCTCTTTCTGTATAACAAATAATAACAATAGTACATAAAACCAAACGTATTTTATACGAAGCCCGCCAGAAAATTAGCACCGCATGACGTAAGCGGCTGTCGATTTGGCTCCGCCCACATGCGCAATGTCATATCTCTTCTTTCTTTGTATCATGCTTTACACGCATAGCGCCAGTCCTTCGTAAGCAACGTGTTTGTGCCACTGGCACTGGAAACCATTTTGTGATTTTATCGTTGTAACATGTAAATTTTTGGTAACTTTTACAAGGTTACAATTAATAATAGACTAACCAACATCGTGCAAAACAAGGGTTAATTAGCAATTAATGTTTTAAATATTTGAATTAAGATTTTCGTAAAGTGGAGTAGTTACACGCTGTTCTTTGACAGTGGATGGCATGTGCTATTAACATCACTTAATTGAATGGACTTTCTCGGCAATTAACTGACGTAATTTAAGAAGTAGCTATTAGCTATAGAAATGGTCTACAGGAACTAAATGTGAAAAGAAAAAGTGTAGTAAAGCTTTCTCGTAATCGTAGTATTAAAAAAGGCAGGAGAGAAAAACCAGAAATAAATTCAAATTCCAAAAACTAGGTTTTTTTAGTGTCTTCTATACACTGAGGAAAATGATCTAATATAACAGGTTTGCTAAGACATACTTTGTATTGATAGCTTATTTTGTATTAACCCATAATAAATAAATTGCTAGTGTATCAAACCCGCTTTAGTGTTATATCAATTCCAGATTTGCTAGAACAGTGTTTTTATTGGTAGTAATTAGTTCCATTAGCAGCAGAGTCTTGTTGAATAATGGACTACTTTTAATACAGCAATTTTATTAAGAAATAATATGCGACGCATTTTGTTCCCAATAAAGTGCTTTCTCTACAATTAAGAAAGCAAAAAGGCGTCCCCAAAAACGAATTGTATCCGTTAGAACCTATAATCCACAAGACGTTGGTGGGGGTTCGTAGCGATCGGCAATCGCCGCGCGCCGTAGTATTAGTTTTAACGTATTTGTTGCGCAGGTGACATCGTTGTTCGGAGTCTTCTAGCTATCCTGTTTGAGTACTTATTTATTTTTTTTAAAACTTTGCATGTTAGATAATGCAATAGAAGATTCTTATTTTGCACAAACCATCATTAGTATTGGACTTTATAATCTATTGGCGAATTTTACTATCTCAGTAAACCATGTTGCATAATAGAAAATCATATGCAATGTTAAACACTAGAAAATATTTAAATTTTTTAGAACTACAGTGCTGATTTTCAGTGGTAAGTATATCCCAGGTAGCAAGGTGACGTATTTAAGACGTCGATTATTGATCATGAGCGACGTCATAAATTACGTAAATTAAACGTTAAAAAGACGTGCTTAAGTCACAGACCAATAACGTCTTTTTTGACGTAAAAAATACGTCATCTGAAGACGTCTTTTTAGGTGTAGAAAACGTCATATTTTTTTTTAGCTGTATTCAAAACTGCACCTATTTCGAACTGATTTGACTTGACTGCTGTAAAATAAGCACTCCGTATTTAACACCTTATTATATCCTTAAATTATTTCCTAATTTTTTACGATTTTTTAAGCATCCTGTATCAATATAACGAACATTTACTAAAAACTTTCTAAAATAATACATAAAAGGGGTAAAAAAAACATAATATGTATATTTTATGTACAAAATCCTTTTAATGATAATAAATTAAATATTACAACTTTCATGTGTGTGCAGAGTTGGAAAAGACACTAACTTATTATCAGTTGTAGGAAGTATCATCATTTTTGCTACAATATCATCTATAGTGACCAATATTCTACATATTCTGATATATGCGAGAATGCTAAGGAATCCTTAATGGCGGCCAAAATACTTCTTTTTTTCGGGGCGTCACCCAGTTTGAGTGCACAACGGCTACTCCCCCGCCGCCGTTTGCCTCGAACTCGATAACCGGGTACATTTATATTCGTTTATAACACAAAATATATAGAAACCATGATAGAAACTAAATCACCATAAACTTTTCACTTTTGCCGAACTGTCGACTGCCTGACTGCTAGCGCCAACAACAGAATACCAATGCGTTATGCCTTCTGTCAGACAAGTCGCAGACTGCCAATGTCATAAAACGAAGCGCGGGTAATTTAAAATTCGCAGACTTTTAATGACATAATATTCGCTTTTACAAATTTTACATACATAAATGGTTAATTTGAAATGGTAATATTTTTAAAGTTTTTTTGCATTGGTATAAACATGAAAATGCAAAAAGATAATATATATATATTAAAAGTTTTATGATACGTACATGCCTTTAACTATAAGAAAAAGCTATTCTCAGCGTTTTACTTATTTAAAACTCTGCCCACTCTATTTCAAAAAACTTTTTAATGATACGTATAATTCAATAAAATTACTAAAAATCGACGTGTTTATGACGTAAAATTATAACGTATAATACACGTGTTAAAAACTACGTTATTTTGACGTCATCTCGCGACCAAAAGACGTCAAGTGACTAAAAATCCCCAATATTCGACGTCATAAAGACGTAATCCTGGCACCTGGGATGCTTTATTAACAGTAGCAAGCAAATATATTTATGATTAATGTCCAGTTACATTACAACTTCCAGTCGAAACTAACACAGTATATAAAACCAGATTACACCCCCAATAGAATTTGATAATCACTGTAAGTATTCAGAGCAATAATGGCTAAATTACCGTGATATTATCACTATACAAAACGGTCTATCACTTTTCGTTGTCTTACAGTAGGAAAGCGCGTTGCTGTCATATATAGTATTAAACAGTTGTATAAAGAGTATGTGAATTCTTATAAGGAATAGAAGACTTTTTCTTTTTCTCAGTGTACTATACATTATAACTGAAAAATGTTGAGCGGCGTGTAGTTTTTTAAAATTGAGAATCGTGCAGATGACGCTATATTATATCCACGAGGCATGGATGAAAGATAAAAAGGCATCTTTAAGATCAGTGGTCGTGAGTGAGGTCCTTTTCCTTAAACACCCTCTTCCCTCGCTTAAAATTGCATGATATTCCAAACTGTATACCGGGTGTTCCTTAATGACGTGCTAATATTTAAGGGTGTGATTCCTAAAGTCATTTTATGAAGAAAAGTTCAAATAAACATATGTCCTAAACGGCTTAAATTTTTTGCTACAGCGTGTGGAATTTTTTCTTTTTTAATACGTTTTTTGTAATATCTCCGAAAGTACTTTAGATAATATTTTTAATTTTGGCATGTGCTAATAGGACATAAAACCACATGTTTTAGTTATAAAAGTTATTTTTTTGTCCCACCAGTGGCGTCCCTGCAAACATGTCCTATGATATTTTTTAGAAAAAAAGTGGTACATCACTGACATTTTTCCATGTGGATATTATTTCTGATTAGCCTGATCAATTCTACATAAAAATGTTATCTTGCGTTTTTCTCCTTAGGCACACTGTTCTTAAGTAAACTAATTAAATTTAATTAGCTTCATTTTGCAGTATTAACGAATAATTTTTGATCACATAAATCTAGCTATCCTGGAACGGGGACGTTCTTAAAAACATAATTAACGCCTTAACGGCAGTCTTATCTGCATTTCCTCCAAGAAGAGCTACCTGTGTTACTTGAAGATGTACCATATGCGCTAAGGAATCAAATGTGGTACATGCATGATGGAGCTCCTGCTCATTTCAGTGTAATCGTTCGCGGCCATTTAGATGCAGTTTATCCAAATCGTTGGATAGGTCGCGGAGAAGCTCAACAATGGCCAGCAAGATCCCCTGATCTCAATAGTTTGGATTTTTTCTTGTGGGTCATCTTAAAACTCTAGTGTATAAAACTCCCATTAACACTTTAACAGAGCCAATAATTGCCTTCTGTGAAACAATACGGAATTCGCCTGGAATATTTGAACGAGTGCGCTATTCGATGCAAAGACGGGCGAAAGCATGCCTACTAAGTGAAGGTGGTCATTTCGAACAATTTTTATAAAACAAAATTTTGCATTATCAATGTTAATAATAATAAACAGTAGAGCTAATTTAATTTAATTATTTTAATTAAGAACGGTGTGCCCGAGGAGAAAAACTCAAAAGACAATTTTTATGTAGAATTGACCAGGCTAATCAGAAATAATATCCACATGGAAAAATGTCAGTGGTGTACCACTTTTTTCCTAAAAAATATCAGAGGACCTGTTTGCAGGGACGCCACTGGTGGGACAAAAAAAATAACTTTTATAACTAAAACATGTGGTTTTATGTCCTATTATGACATGCCAAAATTAAAAATGTTATCTAAAGTACTTTCGGAGATATTACAAAAAACGTATTAAAAAAGAAAAAATTCAACACGCTGTAGCAAAAAATTTAAGCCGTTTAGGACATATGTTTATTTGAACTTTTCTTCATAAAATGACTTGAGGAATCACACCCTTAAATGTTAGCACGTCATTAAGGAACACCCGGTATACAGTTTGGAATATCATGCAATTTTAAGCGAGGGAAGGGGGTGTTTAAGGAAAAGGACCTCACTCACGACCACTGATCTTAAAGATCCCTTTTTATTTTTCATCCATGCCTCGTCGATATAATATAGCGTCATCTGCACGATTTCCAATTTTAAAAAACTACACGCCGCTCAACATTTTTCAGTTATAATGTTTAGTACACTGAGAAAAAGAAAAAGTCTTCTATTCCTTATAAGAATTCACATACTCTTTATACAACTGTTTAATACTATATATGACAGCAACGCGCTTTCCTACTGTAAGACAACGAAAAGTGATAGACCGTTGTATAGTGATAATATCACGGTAATTTAGCCATTATTGCTCTGAATACTCACAGTGATTATCAAATTCTATTGGGGGTGTACTACTATCATAACATTTAGTTAGTTATATGGCCGAAGTTGATGAGAGGATGTCAGAGTCTCTGTAGTGCAAATGGCAGAGTGTTCGACTGGTGATCGAGAGGTTTCGTGTTCGATTTCGGGCGGAGGTATAAAACTTTTTAAATTTTAAAAAAATTTGTCTTCAAAAATTGTTCCATTATAACCTTTGATTCTCATATTTGCTGGTTTCAGTGCTTCATGGGCTTTAATGGGATGTTCAACAGGAAATTCAAAGTTGTGAAAAATTATTTTACATGAACATTATTATTGTGTACTTGATTTTGAGCCCTGGGGAAGATCGCAAACTAAACAACCGAAACGTAATCGAAAATTAGCATTTATTAAGAGCTAAAGTTATTGGTACCTCAACACGCTTGAGTTGTATCTTTACCAAAAGAAACACGCTTAAAATGTTAATAGGGTAACTCTGATTTTTTTACCAAAATAACCTGCCGTATTGATGTCAAAAAGCGTTTATATGAAAATGTCAAAACTTCATACCAACTAAGTACGAAAATTGTATTGTTTTTAAAAAAACTTTCGGTTAATGACGGACAATGTTTGATTACGGTTTTCTAAAACTGGTTTAAGCTTAATTAATAAAATTGATTGAAGACGTAATGATAACATTTCTATTAATGCAAATGACAGTTAAGACATTTTAAAACCTTGGAAAAAAGATGAAGTTGGTCCTCAATCCATAAACTTTTAGGAAAACTTCTTGAGGTACTGCTTAGGTTTAGGTTTGGGTTCAGTCTTTAGTGTATTTGATACAAGGAGCAAATATAATAAATGTGATGGAATCAGTTATACAGGGTGTCCCAAAATTAGCTGACAATATTTTAAGGGGATAAAGTACATTCAAAAATAAGACTAAAATCCTCTATTAATATACCTTCAAAAACGCTTCACTATGGGGCTAGAGCCCCCCGAATTGGAGCTATGACGAGCAATTTTTTTACAATATCCCAGAAACCGATTAGGGTATCAAAACAAAATTTAATACATGTTTTACCCATAGCTAGACGCAATAAATGGTTTAATTAGCTTACCTGTATTTCTTCCAGTGGCGTCCCACTGGGTAGGTAGTTGGGAGAATATTGCCCTAAGTTTTTTATTTGTAGGATTTTTTAATTTTAGATGAAATTTTTAAAAGCCTTGAAGTCTTTTGTTGAAAAAAGATACTCTTGTTTCATTGCGGTAGGAATCACCATTTTCCAGTAAAATTGATTTTAAAGTTTTCGGTCTTTTGAAATCCGGTGAAAAGGCTAAGGTTTTTTTTTTGCATATCCCAGCAAACACTTAATATTAAAACATGAAAATTATTAGAAGTTCTACTAGCAACAAATAATAATAACTTGGGGATTTATTAGATAATGTGCCACTGGATTTACGTTTAGGGCACTTCTTTCAACATGATGGGGCACCAGCTCGCTACGGACGTCAAGTGAGGAATTGGCTTGAAGAAAATTATCAGGTGGATTGGTAGCCATAGCCTGGCCACCAAGAGCACCTGATTTAAATCCCCTTGATTATTATTTTTGGGGACACATGACTGGTACTTGCTTAAGAATTAGTTTCCTGTGTGGTTCACAATCAAATTTGATCTGCAGTTTGTTATTATTTTTTGTTTTATTTTAAAACTCTCTTAAAAACTCAATGAAAATAAATATTTAAAAAACAAAGGAATCTAAAAATATGTTTAATTTAAAAACGTTACATTCTGTTAAATTACAATAATAGAAGGTTTTATTAACAAAAAATTTAAAATTAAAAAAAAATTACATTAAAACTGAAATTTAAAAAAAAATAGTAATATTTATTTAAGGCTGGGTGCGACGTCACTGGAAAAATATTTTAAAGTAACATCCTTTAATACATATGCCTTGTCGCTAGTAGAACTTCTAATAAATTTCATGTTTTAATATTAAGTGATCGCTGAGATATGCAAAAAAAAACCTTAGCCTTTTCACCGGATTTCAAAAAACCGAAAATTTGAAAATGATGAATCCTGTCCAAGGCTTCTAAAAATTGTACCTGAAGTTAAAAAATCCTAAAAATAAAAAACTTAGGGCAATATTCTCCCAACTACCTACCCAGTGTTACGCCACTGGAAGAAATAAAGTTAAGCTAATTAAATCGTTTATTGCGTCTTGTCATGGGTAAAACATGTATCAAATTTTGTTTCGATACCCTAATCGGTTTTTGAGAATATTGTGAAAAAACTGCTTATCATAGCTCCAATTCGGGGGGCTCTAGCCCCATAACGAAGCGTTGTTGAAGGTATATTAGTAAAGGGTATTAGTCTTATTTTTGGATGTACTTTATCTCCTTAAAATGTCAGCTAATTTCGGGACACCCTGTATAAAATAGAGGCATAAGATAGGCATAATACACTTAAAATACATATTATCTGTTATAATAGTCAAGTAGAAATAAATTAGGAATATTTATGTTGTCTTTTTCATAAAAAAATCAATTGATATACAAAGTCAATACACAGAAATATTATATAACGAAATCCTTCCATAAATTGCTGCTGGGTCAGGGAGAAGGGCTTTCTCATAGAATATTTAGTGGACAATTTGAAAACTCGACATACCAAGAAAACATTCTCTTTTATTGTATTCCCTAAAAAAAGTCCTATTAAATCCTACAACTTTTATAAGTTTTTCTGTAATTCAAGCTATCAGTTCCTGTTTATTTTTCGAGAAGTTTGCGTAAATAACTCTCAGAGACATAAATAAAGATACTCTTGATTGGACACATTAAACTCAGTTTAGTATATAAATAGGATGTAGAGCTCGACAATAATTCTGTATAACATTTACCAGCCAGGGGCGAAACAGATTTTTTTTTTGGAAAACAATTTTTTTTTATTTATATTTATTTTCGAGACTTTCCGATCCAGTTTCTACAACACATGCATAGTATGCGAAAATTCACAATTTGTATGTCTTCCATTATTGGTTTGTATCAATATCCTAAAAAATTGTACAGGGTGTTTTTTTAAGGTCGACGAGCGGCCATATTTTGGAAACTACTGGGCATAGAAACTCAGGAAAAGAAAAATGGTAATTAAAGTGGCCATGAGAAAATTCTGGAAATAATTTTTAAGTTCCGCATTTTGCCGCAAGAGGGCGTAATTGAAAAGTAAATTTTAAAATTTTACATAACTCCGAAAATTCCACATTAAGGTATATGTTTGATAACACCATTTTAAAGCTTGGACAATTATGCATCATTTTGGTCTTATGCTCATTGGCGTACCGACTTTAATAAGAGTGGGGGAAGCTGTTGAAAGTGTAATCATTTAAATCGCTGTAACTTATAAACGACTTATCCGATTTTAGCAAACTAAAGACTGTTTGGAAGAGAAATTTATGCACTTTCACCAATCGTACTTAGTTGTCCATAATAGTTCTCAAAAAAAATGCTAGAGGGCGCAATTTGCAATAACATACATACATTTTTAGATTTTACTCCGAAAAAATAAATCATACGGTATAATTATGATACCATAATCGAAAAGTAGATGAAATTTGCTAGAAAAAATATTAAAACCGCAGCTCGATATCTCCGTTCGTTTCAGAGTTATTGCCAAAACAATAATTTTTAATACAAGTTGCGCCCTCTAGCAATTTTAATAGAAACTATATTGTACCATTGGATACGACAATTGAAGGTACTTACCTTTCTCTTCCAAACAAGCTTAAATTTAGTAAAATCGGTTAAGTCGTTTAGAAGTTACAGGGATTTTAATGTTTACACTTTCACTTGATAAGAGTGGGAGAATCTAGTGAAAGTGTAAACATTAAAATCGCTGTAACTTCTAAACGACTTATCCGATTTTACTAAATTTAAGCTTGTTTGGAAGAACCTTCAATTGTCGTATTCAATGGTACAATATAGTTTCTAATAAAATTGCTAGAGGGCGCAATTTGTATTAAAAATTATTGTTTTGGCAATAACTCTGAAACGAACGGAGATATCGAGCTGCGGTTTTAATATTTTTTCTAGCAAATTTCATCTACTTTTCGATTATGGTATGATAATTATACCGTATGATTTATTTTTTCGGAGTAAAATCAAAAAATGTATTGTTATTGCAAATTGCTCCCTCTAGCATTTTTGAGAACTATTATGGACAACTAAGTCAACAGTCTTTAGTTTGCTAAAATCGTTTATAAGTTACAGCGATTTAAATTATTACACTTTCAACAGCTTTCCCCACTCTTATTAAAGTCGGTACGCCAATGAGAATAAGACCAAAATGATGCATAATTGTCCAAGCTTTTTAATGGTGTTATTAAAAATATACCTTAAAGTGCAATTTTCGGAGATATCTAAAATGTTAAAATTTACTTTTCAATTGCGCCCCCTTGCGGCAAAATGCGGAACTTAAAAATTATTTCCAGGATTTTCTCATGGCCACTTTAGTTATTAATTTTTTTTTCCTGAATTTCTATGCCCAATAGTTTCCGAGATATGGCCGCTCTTCGACCTTAATGAAACACCCTGTATGTATTATTTGGGGGATTTTTATTTTGAAAATAATAGCACAATTGGAAACAATTCCCCATTATTTTGATTTTCCTTATTGTAAAATTTATAAGTTCCCGTTAAAGTAAATGATTACAAATATCATAAAATAAAATGTCAAATTCGCTCTAGAAATACAATCTAATATTATTTTTCCATAATAAAATATTTATTCAACAATAATCAAAAATCGCTTAGTGTAACATTCATATAATAAATTGAAACATATAATAGCTACCACGGTGTACATAAATTGAGTACCTAACTTATTAATTTTTACAAATCATCAAATATCCCAACTGAAAAATGTTACAAAATTTTTGAAGTTAAAAATTTTTTTGCCTCTACTAGGATCTAACCCAGTTTATGTAATGATTTAAATAAATCGTTTTTTCTTGTAAACTTATTATGTTAACACAATAAACGTTTTTTCCGATACCCCATAAGACTTTATGTTTCAGGTTTTTCTGAAGCTGCAAACTCTTGAAATGAAACAAAGGGTTATAACAAGCTCACAATAAAAATGTTCATGTAAAATTTTCAAGATCTTCATTAGTATGCAGGAAGATACAAATTCGTGTGAGTACATGAAAAGGTCTTGAGAGAAAGTTGGCATAAATAATGTGGTAAAAGAAAATTACTACTATTTTTAATACTTCAGGAAATTTCAGGAAATATCCCGAAAAAAAAGAGAAATGTCAGGATTTTGTTTTATTATTTTACTTTTTTTATTTTTTAACGTCGACACAATTGAATTAATGACACATCCTTATGACAGCTTCTTATTGTTCTAAAATTCGACGCTACATAGCTTTAATTATACAACAGTATAATTATTTATTAGAACAAAACCATTAAATTGTAAACATAGTAAAAATTGTCGTTAATGTACAACGTTTTAAAATTTACCAAACACTTATCATCAACTATAATAATAAACAATTCCTATGTCCATTGTCCGATTTTTTTACCAAAAATATCACGAAACCCATATAAGGCCTAGACAGCTCAAATTTGCAGGTGGATAGCGCTTGCCCTAAAGAGAACCATAGGCATAATAGCGACCTAAAACTTCCAATGGGGGTGGGGACGCCAGTGACGCCACTTGTGTAAGTTTCGGGCTTAATTACTAACTAGTAAGGGAAAGTGGTGCTACCGGTGCCATCTATCATCGTTTTGTGGTACCGTAATGGATATATTACATAGGATAGCAAAGGTAGTTTAGATACCTTTACCAGAGTTGCAAATTAAAAGGCGTTATTATAGTGTCTCTATTATAAACTAGCCAATGCAACACTTAAAAATCACACAAACACTATACTATACTAGCGTGTACCCGGCCTGCGTTGCAGCCCGGCATTATACGACGTGATATTATAAGGCGAACAAACCTCAAACTCAACCGTTTGCCGGCCCGTCCACAATTCACATCCATGCATAAAACATAGTCTGTCTTCGTCTATTCCGGCTTCGGTGCTTCGGATCGATCGTTGAACGGGCCGGGGACCGGTTAGGTGGGGTCGTTCGTTCTCCCTACTCTAATTTATCAGTGTTTATCAGTGTTTCTCTATAATATTATGCATGTATTGTACATAAAAACCTTCCTCTTGAATCACTCTATCTATTAAAAAAAAAAACCGCTTCAAAATCCGTTGCGTAGTTTTAAAGATTTAAGCACATATAGGGACAGGACGGGCGATAGCGACTTTGTTTTATACTATGTTAAGATTAAGATATTGCGCATGCTGGCTATCCCGGTAACGAGCCGCATAGTGGCCTCACGTTTTAATAGCCTGGTTGCATACTATTGGCAATATACTTTTACATACAGGGTTAGTTGAAATAACCGGAACCGCTAATTTTCTTCAAAACTACCAAGGCTAAAGCAATGAATTTTGGTCCAGGTGGATAACTTTCAAAATTAAATTGAAAACTGACAACAAAAAAGTTAATTAGTTACAACTCTAACTATAAAAAAAATTCAATCTATTTCGTTTCAAATAATGTGAAAAGGAAGGATGGTAGACATAATGTACCTAATAGTATCGATAACGCTAAACAAACCCGAACAAACATCTACTAACAATAACATAGCTAGTAAAAATTACTTACATATTATTATAGTACACTACAATAATTTGATTATGAAACCGATAATATGTAAGTAATTTTTACTAGCTATGTTATTGTTAGTAGTTCTTTGTTGTTATTATCGTTATCGATACAACCTTCCTTTTCACATTATTTGAAACGTTTTTAAATGGAAATAGATTGGATTTTTTTAGAGTTAGAGTTATAACTAATTATCTTTTTTTCCCATAGAATTATTTGAGATAAAATTTGATACTATCAGGAAATGGTAATGTTGATGGGAGGAATCGAGTTCAATAAAAAAAAAAGAGTAGTGTTACATTTGAAAAAAAAAAGCATGCCTTGAGTTACAGAAAAAAACTAAAAATTTGGCAAAGTCGCAGTTGTAAATTTTCTATTCAATTTTTTAAGTTATCCACCTGTACCAAAATTCATTGATTTAGCCTTTGTAGTTTTGAAGAAAATTAGCCGTTCCTGTTATTTCAACTAACCCTGTATAATATGTGGTATAGGCTAGTATATTTATAATTATATTATTAAAATAAGGTAGTCAAAATTGTCACTACTATATAATAAATCATTAAAAAAAGGAAGATTAATTTACTTTATTGAAGCACTGTATAATATTAGACCTCCTACCTTCTATTTTATTTCGGTACCTGATATTTATTTTCATCGGGCGGGGTCAGTAGAACACAGTCAATCAATCATTCTCGAATAATGAACTAATATTATTCCAAATTTATTAGTAAAAAACTTTGTTTGCGTAACTACCATGGGCACCTGTTATATATTTTTTATCACAAAATTACATTTTTTAAACTAATATAGAATATATACATTATGTTTTTTAGTATTATTTTATTTTCCAAGGGGTATTTTGTATATCTGTAATGACATAAATAAATAATACATAGCTAGAAATGAGGTTTTGGTAATTAATGATATTTAAACTACATATAATAAAATAAAAACTTACGACTTGTAATACATTTTTAACTATATCGTTTTATTAAAAGTCACGAAACAATATTAACCATTATAATAAGTTTTATTGGTACTTTGTTGGATTTCCACACACAAGTAAAGCTAAAATATTTCCTGCAATATATCTTCAACTACGTACTTTTTTTGCAATAGATACTTGTAACATTTTCAAGAAAATTTGCATATTTTATTGTGTGTATTTTTCTTCGGATTTAATTTAATTTTTTTTCTTTCTTTTTATTATTTTTTATTTTTATTTTTTTTACAGAAATGTATTAAATGGAAGAACTAGTAGTAGAAATGATTTTTCTTTATGGCGCTTAGGGCATATGCTATTTAAGAACTGTCATTACACTTTTAATGAAAGACATTGAAATAATACAGAAGAAAATATTTTCCTTAATTTCTTCAGATCCATCTTTAGAAGCGTTTTCCCCATATTATGGCTCATCAGTAAGGCTAGGATTTAACGAATTAAAGAAACTTGTGTACTATTGAAATGTAGTAAATATTATGTCGATCAGCCGAGAGGATGAAGCGCATGGCGACATCTACCGTCGATTTTAGACACCTTTCAAGCATACCAGCAACCACAACCACTTTGAAAACAAGCCATGAAGTGACATCGGTCAACGCCGCATCAGCTGGGAGTTGCGGATCCACAAGCTATTATTATGACGCGCGACAACGGGCGAGTTTTTTATTCTGATATTTTTTGTGTTTTTTTTGGCTCTGTTGCCACTATACAGGGTGTTAATTAATGTCATGCAGATATTTCAGGGGGTGATAGTACTCGTCGAAATAAGAAAAAAATGTAAATATATGCATGGTCTAAGACGCGTTATTTTCGTTATACAGGGTGGCAAAGTTTCAATTTTTTTTCTCGTATTTTGCGTTTTCTCTCTTATATTCTGCGATATTGTTTCAAATTTGGAACATCAACCCTTTTTTTAAATCTCTACAATATAGTATCAAAATTGTCGGTTTCAGTATACAGGGTGTTACATTTTCTTGAATCGGCTACAATTTTATCTTTCAGAACTTTTTTTTTTTGGCTCCCTGTATGAATTCCGGTATGAAATTTGAACTCTCTGTTCCTTTGTTTAGCGTTCTGGTCTCTTGCACTATTCTCGTATCTGTGACCGTTTTCGATTTATTTGCAAAAATAGCCATCGATGGAAATTAAGTGTAGGCGAAATAACGCAGAGTAAAAGACCATTTTTCCTACCAGCAAGCCTAAACGGACAATATTATCGTCAATTTCTTGAAGAGGAACTCCCAGGGCTGCTAGAAAAGGTACCAAATCTTGTCAGAAACCAAATGTGGTTCATGCACGATGGTGCACCACCGCACTTCAGCATAGAGGTGAGAAACTTTCTCAATCATTTTTTTAACAACCGTTGGATAGGTCGAGGAGGACCTCAGCCATGGCCCCCTGGATCTCGAGACCTGAATAGCCTGGATTACTTTTTCTGAGGACACCTGAAAGCATTAGTGTATCAGACCCCAGTCCAGACAGAAGAGGATTTAAGAAACAGAATAATAGCTTCATGCAGCGTTCGGAATACTCCTGGAATATTTGGCCGTCAGTCCATGCGTGAGACGAAGACTTGATTCGTGCATTTTAGCAAGAGGCGGAAATTTTTAACAGTTTTTATAATTTTGTTTTATTTTTATTTGATTAACTAATAAATTATTTTGTTACAGAGCTTTTTACTGCGTTATTTCGCCTACACTCGATTGCTATTTTTGCAAATAAATCGAAAACGGTCACAGATACGAGAATAGTGCAAGAGACCAGAATGCTAAACAAAGGAACAGAGAGTTCAAATTTCATACCGGAATTCATACAGGGAGCAAAAAAAAAGTTTTGAAAGCTAAAATTGTAGCCGATTCAAGAAAATGTAACACCCTGTATACTGAGACCGACAATTTTGATACTTTATTGTAGAGATTTAAAAAAAGGGTTGATGTTCCAAATTTGAAACAATTATCCAGAATATAAGAGAGAAAACGCAAAATAAGAGAAAAAAATTGAAACTTTGCCACCCTGTATAACGAAAATAACGCGTTTTAGACCATGCATATATTTGCATTTTTTTCTTATTTTGACGAGTACGATCACCCCCTAAAATATCTGCATGACATTAATTAACACCCTGAATTGAAAAATGTACAAAGAAGTAACAAATAGTTTTGGACAACAAGAACAACTAACCTAATTATTAAATAACAGTAATATTGCGTTAAGAAGCTGTTTTTGTTTCACTACGAGTAGATTTATTTGATCGATCAAAAGTAATATTCTATTATAGAAATTGTTATCTTCTGCGTTTAAATTGCAGGATTGACTATCGACTTCTGAAGTCTCAAAATTTAGTAAGCTTAAGGCTTTGTTTAAGAAATCTACGCTTATCTTAAGAAAGTCACCTACCATCTGGGTAACTTCGTTACTACAACAATGAATGAATTGGTACCGAGACAATAAGTTTTCAAGCTAAGACCAACTACTTAGTTTCGTTTCAAAGGGTAAAATCCATTTCAAATCATTGTAAGCCCATTCATTACCTTTAAAAAAACCTTAACCTTCATATCAATGTCCACTGAACCTGATTAACAATATTTATACAGTCGTTGGTCAAAATCTAAACTATAAAAATATATTACACTCTCTTCACCTGCGTTTAAAACACTTTTATAATTATAGTTACACCCAGGAATACAGCAAGGGCTTGGCATGTTGATAAGTAAACAAACTAAAAGAAAAAAATAGTACTTACCTAAGTACCTAGGTATCTAGAGGTATCCTATCCACTTATGAACTATCTCTAATAGTGATATTTTAAAACTAATTCACATATACCTTCAAGTTAAATAAATACTTGAATATTTAATAAATTAACTGTAGGCACAAAACAATAAAGTTTATCCCAAAGAGCTAACTAGAATACAAAAAACACAACTTTTAAATTAAAACAAATAAAATTCTGCCGCCATTGATAAGACCCATAAACAAACCGCCAGACCGGCCAAATCAGGCCAGGGATTTTTCACTTTAATAATGCTATTACAGCAAATCCGCACCAAAAATGTTCACTAATATTTTGTCGAGGTTCTTAGCAACCATGTCACTCAAATTTTCTATTAGATATCAATCGAAAACCGGATAAAAATACAAATTAATGCGACACCTACATCTCGCGTAAATTACATACTAAACCATGGCTAACCTCAAAAAAGTCAGGTGACACATGGATCTTCAAGTCACAATTAAAAGAAAAAAATGTTTCCTCATTGAAATAATATACAGGGCATTCAATCTAATAAAATACAACTTTGAGACGTTTCGTATTTTGGAGCAATCTCTGCTGCTGTACAGGGTTATTCAACCAAGACTAGACAAGGCGATTTTTTAACTTTTCCTGTACTTTTATAAAAAAAACTGAAATAGCCATCTTAAGTCATTTTCTCCCGTGAATTCGAATATCTTCAGCAAAAAACAATTGAACATCAAACAAAAGTACTAGGGGTCACTTTGATATTTTTTTAAATGGGATGCCGTTTTTTTAATGAGCTTATCCGATTTCTCATATAAATTTTGATCTAAAATGTTGGATTTTTAATTCAAAAACGCCTTTTTTCTTCAGTTTTAAATTCGGAAAATGTTCGTCTACCGTACGATTAATACCTGATAGATGGATACCCGTTTCACCTGTTCACCCTTTAACCTGCTTTAAAGTGTCCGTCAGTTAGACAAAATAATCAAGTGTCAAATTTCTATATATTTTTCACGAATTAATTACAAATAATGAAATATTCTTTAGAAGAACGGCTAAGTGTAATAAAATTATATTACAAAAGTGGAGAGAATGCTCGACAAACACAAAGAACATTTTTTGAGAGTTTCCAGAGACACATTTCAGTGGATACAATTCTCAGAATTAAGACCCTATTTGAAGAAAGTAAGACATTGAAAGATAAGCCAAGAAAGATGAAAAGACGGAATATAAGGGATCGAGCTATTGTTCAATATTTTACTATAAATCCGAAGAGTTCTATTCCGCAAGCGGTACGAGAAGTAAGGTATGGTCCAGGGCTCCGGAGAGTAAGCTATGGAACAGTTCACAGAACTTTAAAAAAATGAGGTCTAAAACCATATTGCATCCTTCCCGTTCAATACTTAACACAGCTTCAAAAAGAACTGCGATTTCGATTTGTTGCTTCAATGCTGATGAGAGAGCAAGACGAAGATTATAATTTATATAATAAAATTCTATGGAGTGACGAAGCGTCATTTACAACATCGGGGGTATACAATCGGAAAAATACAATATACTGGGCAGCAGTTAACCCCCTTATAGATATGAAATGATAAAGTTTCAAGGTTGGAGCTCACTTAATGTTTGGTGTGGGATGTTAGAAAATCGAATTATTGGACCACTATTTTATCGTGGCTCTTTAACAGGCCAAAGATACCTCCATTTTCTTCATAACGATATCGAGGATTTCTTGAAAAGGTTGCCATTGCAAGCCTACAACAATATTATTTGGCAGCAGGATGGTGCTCCGCCTCATGCAGTTCGAGAAGTGGTAACATACCTAAACGAGCGTTACAATCAGTGGATTGGCCGTAACGGAACAATTTATTGGCCACCAAATAGCCCCGATATCACGCCAATGGATACATTTTTATGGGGTCATTTAAAAAATGTAGTTTATCAACGACCCAACAGAAGTCTGGAGGACATTCAGCAAAACATCATAAATGAAATTAATAGACTTAACCAGAACCAAAATATTGTAAGAGATTCTTTGGAGAGATTGAAAAGGGGGCATCGGTCATGTTTTGAAAATAATGGAGGACACATAGAACAATTATATTAATGAGATTAAAGTTATTCACTTTAGTTTATAGTTTTTTATAATATGTCATACTTTTTTTATACGTGAGCAATAATAGATTTGCAAAAACTACTAAATTTGTAATTAATTCGTAAAAAATATATAGAAATTTGACACTTGATTATTTTGTCTAACTGACGGACACTTTAAAGCAGGTTAAAGGGTGAACAGGTGAAACGGGTATCCATCTATCAGGTATTAATCGTACGGTAGACGAACATTTTCCGAATTAAAAACTGAAGAAAAAAGGCGTTTTTAAATTAAAAATCCAACATTTTAGATCAAAATTTATATGAGAAATCGGATAAGCTCATTAAAAATACGGCATCCCATTTAAAAAAATATCAAAGTGACCCCTAGTACTTTTGTTTGATGTTCAATTGTTTTTTGCTGAAGATATTCGAATTCGCGGGAGAAAATGACTTAAGATGGCTATTTTAGTTTTTTTATAAAAGTACAGGAAAAGTCAAAAAATCGCCTCTTCTAGTCTTGGTTGGATAACCCTGTACATGTATGAAAATGATTTTTAAGTGTACCTCCAGTAATTGTTTTATATTACAAAAAACTTGAAAATTATATTGGTTCAATTAATAAGAGAAAAATAGTTTTTAATAGAAGATCAATAAACCTATAAATAGTTATTTACTTTATGTGTTTATTTTGGAAGACAACCATTTCCCTTACTGGTTTCGATATATCGATGGTAGGTTGTCATTCTACATTAGTGTCATGGTCATTTTTGTTTTAATTTTCAATTTGATAGATGAAGGAATTTCGTATCCTATTATCCGGCTTTTCTGAATACAAAATAAGCTGAAAAATTCAAAAGTCGAGTCGCCTAAGTAAAAATTAAAGCGCTTAACATTGTCGCAAAAAGCTGTGCTTTTAGTAAAAGTTATTAAGAAATATATTTTCTTTTCTCCATAGTAAGATCTGACATTCATCGCGGATGATTGATATTGTGCTTTTGAAGCAATGTTTCCTTCTATCCTATAGTTCAGGCCAGAGTAATAAAGGTATATACGAAAAATGATAAATTACGTTTAGCCTTATCTAAATAATTTTGTGGTATTAATGAATCTACGCCAGAGATCTGGCTTTAAGGCCTTTTATAGCAAAATAACAAAACAAAAATATGTACATGTTTGCACATTTTTTTTATTAAAGCTACTCGTCTACGGAGTAATGGCCTTCTTCAATACACAAACCAATGGATGAAAATATAGCTAATTGCTTTTTGAAAAAGTCATTAGTAGATAGAGCTATACAGCTCCCACGATAATAACCCCATAAGAATAACATGGGGGCCGAAAATATACAATTTTCATCCCACCATTTCATCCACAGATGGTAGACCTGTGTCCCCTACAGAAGGTAATACATTAGTAGTTAAGGTTAGAGTGACACATGATAGATGACGTAACACAGATGACGTTTGACCAACCTTGGTGGCTAGCATCAACGATTGGTGAGCTGGCGCCAATGGCAACTAGTGCCAATGGAAGATAGTGCCAAAGATGGTTAGGGCCAGTGGTAGTAAGTGTCAGTGGGGGTTAGGACCATGGGTAGGAAAGTGACCACGCCTTAAAATGGGATGAAAATTGTATATTTTCGGCCCCCATGTTATTCTTATGGGGTTATTATCGTGGGAGCTGTATAGCTCTATCTACTGTCATTCTGTCTTCCTTAGCTAAGCTATACTCTTTTAGGCTCCTTTTTAAAACTCCCAATTTAAGAAATAACGAAAAGGGAAAGAAAAACACAAAGTCTTCCTCCACTAGTTTAATGGAAAAAATAATTCCAAATATTAAGGGTCTCTACATGTTTCGAACGTAGAAACGTTCATCTTCAGGAGACAGAAAGTTTTAAATCTATGCTGATGGTGTTAGCAAAAGAGAAACTGAAATTTAGAACCTTAATGGAGCTTTATGGATTTAAACAGAAGTGTAGAAGAAACATGGGTAAAATATTTGATAGTGGCGAAACCACAGAGCGATTAGAACATAATGAAGAGTTGTGAAACAACCAAAAAGTGGGGAAGAAGAAAACCTGTCTAGGTGTCGAGGCTTATTTAAAAATTTTTTAAAATTTTTTTAAAATTTGTTGTTCAAGGAACTAAAAATTATTGTAGACATTATGAAGGTGTACACCTTCTGTTGTAGTATAAAGTTGTTATAAAAAACAGAACCTTTTGGGGTCCTGAGGACTAAACCTCAGTAACCCCGCGGCAGGTTAATTTGTAGATAATAAAAATAGTAATTGAAAAATTGAACATTTTTAGACTTTTTCTTCGTCTGCCAAAAGGCCGTTCACCTCCACGTGCTAGCGAAAAAGTGAATCCGATTCACTTTTTCGCTAGCACGTGGAGGTGAACGGCCTTTTGGCAGACGAAGAAAAAGTCTAAAAATGTTCAATTTTTCAATTACTATTTTTATTATCTACAAATTAACCTGCCGCGGGGTTACTGAGGTTTAGTCCTCAGGACCCCAAAAGGTTCTGTTTTTTATAACAACTTTATACTACAACAGAAGGTGTACACCTTCATAATGTCTACAATAATTTTTAGTTCCTTGAACAACAAATTTTAAAAAAATTTTAAAAAATTTTTAAATAAGCCTCGACACCTAGACAGGTTTTCTTCTTCCCCACTTTTTGGTTGTTTCACAACTCTTCATTATGTTCTAATCGCTCTGTGGTTTCGCCACTATCAAATATTTTACCCATGTTTCTTCTACACTTCTGTTTAAATCCATAAAGCTCCATTAAGGTTCTAAATTTCAGTTTCTCTTTTGCTAACACCATCAGCATAGATTTAAAACTTTCTGTCTCCTGAAGATGAACGTTTCTACGTTCGAAACATGTAGAGACCCTTAATATTTGGAATTATTTTTTCCATTAAACTAGTGGAGGAAGACTTTGTGTTTTTCTTTCCCTTTTCATACTTTCAACTCCACTTTAAGCATGGACTATTTCTTCAAATTAAGAAATAACGTTAGAAATCCCTTTTCGCACCTACAATAGAGGGAACTATTTATTAGGGAACGCTAATTTCCTTTTCACCCTTTACAGTAATGTGTAACTCCAAATGGTTTCTGGTTTCCATAATGTTAATTTTTCTGAAAGCTTTATTATGTCAGATACACGTTTTTTACAGCTTTTTTTTGTAATTGCCTTTGATTAGTGCGAAATGCGATACCTACATTTGGGCTTAATGGTTTTCTAATAATGGAGTGACTTGTATTGTTAATTTTTTTTTAGATTCCCATAAAAAAATCCTTGTCTCGCCAGCAAATCAAATTTAAGTGACATATTATTTGTAATATACAGTGTTGGTCACACAGTAGTCCGCATCATATGGGATTTTTTTTATTAATAACTTTATTCAAAATTGGACTTTGGCATCAAGTTTTGTTTCGATCGAGATGAAAATTAAGCAAAGAAATAGTAGCCACGTGATACGCATTATCTGTCAAATTTTAATTTTTTCCAAAAAATAATTCAAAAGTTAGGTTATTTCTGAAAGTATCGAAAAAAGTTATTGGAAAAAGTTTTTTTAAATGCAGTTTCTAGCCCACGTGCAAAATTTTAGCTGCATAAGAAAATTTTGATTTTTTACCCATATTTTGTAAATTGCACCACTTTTGCAAAATAAGACTACATAAAACTCTTAGTTTTGACAATGCTTTATTTTAGATACATTTTCTTTAAAGTAGCGCCATATTAATTGTGTGTTTTTCTACAAAATCAAAATTGGGCTATTAAAATTTAGTCGCATGTGATACAAAGTTAATTTGTTTTTGACTCTGTATAAGGTAACTTCATAAAATATGTATTTTTGAATACGTAGTTTATGTCTGAAAGTAATACACCTTAATATTAAGACAAAAAAACACAGTGTCATCAGTAAAGTGTTCATTAAGTGGAAAATAAATTTTAGTGGTGGGTAAAAAATCAAAGTTATCTTATGCAGCTAAAATTTTGCATGTGGGCTAGAAACTGTATTTAATAAAAACTTTTTCTAATAACTTTTTTCGATATGTTCAGAAATAACCTCACTTTTGAATTATTTTTTGGAAAAAAATAAAATTTGACAGATAATGCGAATCACGTGACTACTATTTTTTTCCTTAATTTTCATCTCGTTCGAAGCAGAAGTTGATGCGAAAGTCAAATTTCAAATAAAGTTATTAATAAAAAAAAAATCCCATATGATGCGGACTTTACTGGTCACACTGTATGACGACACAAGTATACTAATATTTTATTAAAGGAACTTATGTTGTTAAGTTAAGTATTTTTAAAATACCGTGTTTTTACTTTTTTACTCAAGAACCTATTGCAGTTTTTTTCGTAGAAATGTTGCCTTCGCGTTATAAACTCAAATGACTAAATTTAAATAAACAGCAATATCCTGAGTAAGTAAAATATAAAAATGTGTCAATTAAATTTGACTCTTTGACTTGAGGAAATCTCATACTTTTCAATATTCTTTGAAAATTTATCGATAAATTCTATCTTAACCTAGTTTGAACAATAAAAAGTATTCGTAAGGTGTAAATAATGTCTTTCTCAATCTGTTCAACTTTTCTTATATTTTCTTGAAGGTGGTTCTTGAAAACGTTAAATACAGTGTGGTCCAACGAAAAGTTAACACCTCGATTTTCCTGCTTTAAAATGAAAATGTGGAAAAGCTATTAATAAAAAAAAATCATATACATTGATGGGCTAAAATATGGAACAAATTCGTTTAAAAATCAGGTATTCATTTTTTGAAAAAACGCTCGGACCCGTCGATTATAATTCTTTCTTCCGGATTTTTTGCCTCAAAAAGAAATAATACCGGGTGTGTCAAAAAGTAGATGTAGCAAAATTTTTTTGTTTTTTAAATAGAACCCCCCTATTTTACTTATTACCCTAATTCTACGTCAAATTCTGCGCATAATTCATGTAGCATACTCTATCCTTATCTCTAACGGTTTTAGAGAAAAATTACATCATAAAAAAAAAATTCTTTAAAAAAAGGTACATGTACCTACTTAAAGGTAAACAGGTAAATTTAAATGAATTGTTACTACGATAGCAAGTCATGTGTCAATCAAAAATTAGTTTAGGTATAATTTTAAAAAACGGTGATCATGGTGCATTTAAATGAAACACAAAGAATCGAAACTTTAATTTTAATTGGATGTGGAGACAAAACAAGAAGTCAAGAAGAAGTTTGTAACTTGTTTAACGCTAAGTATCCAGAACGGCCGATTACAAGATCTACAGTAAGTAAAATTGAGAAGAAATTCAGGGAAACAGGGAATGTAAAGGATCGTCTACGGCCAGGTCGTCCAAAAATTAGTGAAAACTCACAATTGAACATTTTGTTAGAGGTTGAAGATAATCCTCATAGTGCATCCACTGAAGTAGCCCTTAATAATGATTTTAGCCGACGATCTGTGTTGCGGGTATTGAAACAAGAAAAGTACCATCCGTACAAAATTAGGTTGCTGCACGAGCTAAACGAAGATGATCTCGACCGCCGACTACAGTTTTGTGAAACTATGATGGAAATTTGCAACTTAAATCTATTTTTCCATCGCAACATACTTTTTAGCGATGAAGCCACGTTTTGTTTGAATGGTTCGGTAAACAGACAAAATTTTCGGTATTGGAGTACAAATAATCTCCGTTGGATGAGAGAACAGCACACGCAATACCCACAAAAAGTAAATGTTTGGGCAGGGATATTAAATGATAGAATTATTGGACCTTTTTTCTTCGATGGAAATCTTACAGGAGACCGGTATTTACAATTTCTTCAAAATGAATTAATTCCCACACTAGCAGCGGATTTTCCAAATCCGAATCAGCCTCATCTACCAGAAGCGTGCGTCTATTTGGTTTCAGCAGGATGGTGCTCCGCCTCATTTTGCTCGACAAGTACGAGAGTATTTGAATACTGTATTTCCCGAACGATGGATAGGTAGAAGAGGACCCATAGAATGGCCTGCAAGATCTCCCGATCTTACACCCATGGATTTCTTTCTTTGGGGTTATTTGAAATCAAAAGTGTATAAGGATAAACCACAAAATTTGGAAGACTTAAAATTTAAAATAAGATATGAAATTAGGCAAATTAATGAAAATACTGTAAATAATGTTTTAGAAGGGTTTTTAAGTAGATTAGCATATTGTCAAGAAGTTAATGGTTTGCATTTTCAACACTTAATAAACTAAATTTTTAACCTTTTTTTAAAGAATTTTTTTTTATGATGTAATTTTTCTCTAAAACCGTTAGAGATAAGGATAGAGTATGCTACATGAATTATGCGCACAATTTGACGCAGAATTAGGGTAATAAGTAAAAATAGGGGGGTTCTATTTAAAAAACAAAAAATTTTTGCTACATCTACTTTTTGACACACCCGGTATAATTTCTTTTTGAGGCAAAAAATCCGGAAGAAAGAATTATAATCGACGTATCCGAGCGTTTTTAAAAAAAATGAATACCTGATTTTTAAATGAATTTGTTCCATATTTTAGCTCATCACTGTATGATGCGGACTTTACAGGTCACACTGTATAGTGTTACATACATATGTTTAATAATAAAAATTGTTAAAGAGTCATTGTTAATATTTGAAACGCGTTTAACTGCAGCAATTTACAAAAAGTTCACTTTTTTTTGTTTAATACCCTGCACACTCTGAAAACACATAGCACAAATAATAATACCACATCAAAATATTTTCAAATTGTGTTTACAAATAAAATAGGTTTTAAACTCTTAAAACAGTGTCCAATTTAATTTCGTTCACTGTGTACTGCGGAGTTCACAAACAAAAAAATTGTTCCCTAGCAACAGAACCGAAAATCTTCTTTGGATGAAAAATAAAATGTTATGATAAAAAGACTGTGATATTTGCTTTTAAGAAAAAAAATTAAGACCATTCTGTTATTCTTCCACTGACTTTTTTACTGTCAATGCTTGATTTTATTGGATTTAGAGTCAACGAAAATAAGGATCAAAACGTAATACTAATTTCCGCTGTGGTAACGTCAGAAACAATAAAAAATGGCGATAACTGGTAAGAGATCTCCCGTCATCTTTAATAAAATAATTGAACCAATCAACTTCAATAAAATACTTAAATGTGAAAACATTTTCGATTTTGACCGATAAATGGAAAATAAAGAATAATTTTGTTCAGTGGCGTGCTTTTTTTTTTATTTACAGGGAATATAAATTATAAACAATAACAAACTTAAAAATTAACAATTTTTCTAAAAATACATAAATATACAATGTACACGATAAATATACAGGGTGTTCATTTGAAACCTTCCCACCATGGATTTTCCTGCTTTAAAATGAAAATGTGGAAAATCGCTCGGACCCGTCAATTTTTATTTCGAGGGGGACATCTTTTGCGTATATTGTCAATCTTGTTACTTCAAGCCCCTAGGAGGGAGGGGGGGGGGGTAAGATCTAAATCTTAAATGGATACCCCTATTTTATATAATTTTTTTGGATTCTGCATAAAATTCTGAACATTTTTTAATAAAAGCATTATTAGTCTATACTTAACAGTTTCCGAGATATTTACTCTTGAAAATGACATTTTTGAACTTTGACAGTGTCTAGCTTTCTAACTGTACGTCTTAGAGCAAAACGGCTTACATGTCCCTATCTTAGATTTTTATTATCTTTCCAATAGTGTCAACTTTCGGTTAAATCGGAAGTACTATATTTCTTACAATCGGTTTAACAGGAAGTTGACACTATTGGAAAGATAATAAAAATCGAAGATAGGGACATTTAAGCCGTTTTGCTCTAAGACGTATTGTTAGAAAGCTAGACGCTGTCAAAGTTCAAAAATCTCATTTTTCAAGAGTCAATATCTCGGAAACTGTTTAGTATAGAGTATAGACTAATATTGCTTTTATTAAAAAATTTTCAGAATTTTATGCAGAATCCAAAAAAATTATATAAAATAGGGGTTTCCATTTAAGATTTAGATCTTACCCCCCCTCCCTCCTAGGGGCTTGAAGTAACAAGATTGACAATGTACGCAAAAGATGTCCCCCTCGAAATAAAAATCGACGGGTCCGAGCGATTTTCCACATTTTCATTTTAAAGTAGGAAAATCCGTGGTGGGAAGATTTCAAATGAACACCCTGTATACGAAGACATTACAATTTTAATTTAAACCCATATTGGTTTTCAAAACCATTCCATTGTTTTTCAAAGCCGTCTTTATTTTTTTTAGAAAAGACGGGCGGCAATAATGCATAACGATTTTAAATTTGCGATTGGGATTTAAGGCAAATTTTTTCGTGTCAATTTTAAAATAGCATAGAAGTGTATGGTATCAAATTGTTGGAAAAAAAATGCTCATGGTCGTTTTAAATATCCTAGTGAACTACCATCGTTCCATTTGGAAAAATGGAGTAAGCATCAAGAAAACAAAATTTCAATTTTTAAACGCTTGTGAAACTTAGAAAGTCAATAATTATTATGACATAATTTTAATTTCCATATACTACTTGACTATAAATTAACAGATTTAATTAATTTGTAGCACTCTAGATTAAAAATAAAAAATAAACATAAAAATGTTATAACACGTCAAAAAATGACAAGTGCGGTGTCATTTTACTCAGAATGTTTTGCTGAATCCCAGTAAGTAAAAATATACAAGATGTCCTATTTAAAATTCCAAAGTCAAGGTCACATCCGGTCAAACCGGAAGTGCTAACAAATTGAAAATTATGCCAATAAATGCAGACTCATCTCTTATGCATAATCTCAACATTTTATTTTAATATCTATAAATACAGAAAAGTTATAGCGGTGAACGTCTTTTGAGAAACACCTGGTATTTAAGGAAATCAATAAAAAAGTCAAATAATATTCAATTAAAAAAAAAATGGAATCAAAAATTAGTTTGATTTTTAAATAGTACTAAATTTGGATGAATGGTTATTGAATGAATAATAACACAATATATTTTTAATTTATATAAATTTTCCAAGTTTAAATATCCCAGTCAGTGGTTTGTATAAATTTATTGTGGGTTCCAAAAAAGGAAGCTTGTATATACATTTAATAAGTTTATTTTGTAATTTTTTTAAAGGTTTTATTATTGTTTTATTAGTGTTTGCGCTTTCACTTCCATTTTGTGTGTTTTTCTTGTTGTTGAACTTTATGTTTCCATTTTTTCATCGGATTCTAGCCTCCCTGATGAGCCATGATATGGGGATGGATCTGACGAAATGAAGAATAAACTCTACTTCTAATATTGTTTTGTTATGTGCATGCATGTTCAACGACTTTTTTGAGCTTACATTTTGACATACATCACATTTCACATTAAATCACAGGTTAATCCTATTTCCTTTCACTAATTTCTATTTTACATAAAAATACAGAGATAATTGAATGTAAAATTTAGATAATTGTGTTTTATTTATTATCCTTGTAATATTTGCTTTAAAATTTTAAATTATTTGGCGCAAGTGTGTTTATAATTATTCAAGTTTTATTCCTTCGGCTATTTTCGTAAACGACATATTTTTAATAGCTTAATACTGCTTTATTACTTCTTTATGTTATCATTGGTAGCCCGTGAACTTGCAAAAGTAAGGGGAATGTGATAAGCAAGTGTTGTTGTGTTAACATATTTTTAATTAAGGAATATTTGAATTTCGTAATGGTAGTAGTAGTAGTAGTAGTAAAGGGGAGGCTTAGCGCCAAGCAAGTAGGCCAGTGCAACCCTTTTTGCTAACCCCATTTTACGTCTGGGTAATGTCAGCCAGACGGGACCTACAGTTTTACGTGGGTTCCGAACCACAATTTTACCGGCAGATGTTATTCTCGGCACAGTTTTTACGGTCCTCGATGGGGAAAGCCTATTACGTCTCCGTGGTGTGACTTGAGGGATGTTGCCGCAGAGCCCCCTAATCCACCGGGATCCAGTATCACTCCACGGGACACACCGTCCGTATTACCAAATCCTCTGATTCGGGGCGTCCCCCAAGCCGTCTGGATCGGTAACAGACATGCGTCCCTTTTGTGGGTCACTAGATCCGTTACTTGGTTCAGGAGTAGCTCACTTCTCGACAATATGCCGAAGGAATACGCGAACGATACCGGAGGTAGCCCGAGAGCTCCACAGCTGTATCGGATCGAGGTCGCCTTTTTTACAGCAATGTTTATTTTTGCCATTGAGAATGCCAGTGTGTGTTGTACAATGCAACACTACGAAGTACGGTGGCCTAGTCAAGCCAACTAAATAAGTCCGCCAAACATGACTGGGATCGAACCAGGTACCTTCGGCATGCGATGCGAGAACGCTATCGCTGCGCTAGGCTGCCACCTTCGTAATGGTAAATAACTAATCAAACTGAACAGGACCTATGAAATAATTTAAGCACGTGTGCATCGTACTCAATAAGAAGATTTTACACCTCAACTACTGTGTGACCAGTCAAGTCCGCATCATATGGGATTTATTTTTTAATAATAGCTTTATTCGAAATTTGACTTTGGCATCAAGTTCTGCTTCGATCGAGATAAAAATTAAGCAAAAAAATAATAGTCACGTGATTCGCATTATCTGTAAAATTTTAATTTTTTCCAAAAAATAATTCAAAAGTGGGGTTATTTCTCAAAAAATATCGAAAAAAGTTATTGGAAAAAGTTTTTTAATGCAGTTTCTAGCCAACATGCAAAATTTCAGCTGCATAAGATAATTTTGATTTTTTACCCACCACTAAAATTTATTTTCCACTTAATGAACACTTGGATCGTGTTATGCAAGAGGGATCCAACCCACAAAAGCATTATATTGAGAAAATGGCGTTTAAAATATTAGAATATTAGTTTTCTGCTATGTGCACAAATTAATATTTTTGTAGTTTTTTTTTGCCTAATATATGTTCGTTTGTATATGTAAACATATCTTATTACTTAAATTGATACTATATATATTATAATTGGAAAAAATGTGGGTTGGGTCTTTATTGCAAATTGAATCATGGGAATCATGTGGCTTGGTTCCTTGTTGCAGAAATGCTAACGCTGAATAAAAGTTAGGAGACGGTTTCAAGCCACATGGATTTTTTATTTTATTTTCTAATGTAGATAATTCATATAATATGTAGTAATCTAATCAGCCTGGTTCGATATTGCGATTTTAACTTTGTTAATGGCAGTTTATTTTTGCATGGCAAGAGGTTTGGATCTATATTGCATAATGCAAATCCTTAGTTACAGAAATAATAATAATTGTATTATTTAATATTAAATTTTAGACAACTATCAAAAAATTTAGGTTATGTTCAATAGATGGCAGCACATCTACATTATTGTAAAATGTGTATAACTCAAAATTGCCCATCGTGTGGGTTGGATCCCTCTTGCATAACACGATCCACTTTACTGATGACATTGTGTTCTTTTTTGTCTTAATATTAAGGTGTATTACTTTCAGACACAAACTATGTTTTCAAAAATACTTATTTAATGAAGTTACCTTATACAGGGTCAAAAACAAATGAACTTTGCATCACATGCGACTAAATTGGAATAGCCCAATTTTGATTTTGTAGAAAAACACACATTTAATATGGCGCTACTTTAAAGAAAATGTATCTGAAATAAAGCATTGTTAAAACTAAGAAGTTTTATGTAGGTTGCGTTGAGTCTTATTTTGCAAAAGTGGTGCAATTTACAAAATATGGGTAAAAAATCAAAATTACCTTATGCAGCTAAAATTTTGCATGTGGGCTAGAAACTGCATTAAAAAAAAACTTTTTCTAATAATTTTTCGATATATTTAGAAATAACCCCACTTTGAATTATTTTTTGGAAATAATTAAAATTTGACAGATAATGCGAATCCCGATTTTTTGCTTAATTTTTATCTCGATCGAAGCAGAACTTGATGCCAAAGTCAAATTTCGAATAAAGCTATTAATAAAAAAAAAATCCCATATGATGCGGACCTTACACGTCACACTGTATAATGAAAATAAAAAATCGGCTTTACAATAATACTACATCACTAAAATCAAAATTGTAGAAGGCCATGTCTGTCTAGGTGATTAGTTCTGTCAAAATGTGTATCGTTTGAGCTATTTTAGGTGAGAAATTTTAATATATGTATGAACAAATATTCTTTTACAAAATATTAATTTAAATTTAAAAAAATAAAGGTGGTTGTCCAATGTAAAATTTTTCCACAGCTTTATTTACCGGTAAAAATACATCCTTCCACAAGTAATTTAAAGCAATGCTATGAAATTTTAATACATGGATATATTAGTTTAAATTAAATAAAACAAATTTAATTTTCGTTAAACCAAATATTACGGTGGTAGTCCATTACATTTTTTTTAACACCTTTACTGTGTCAAAGCTGGTAAAGATATAAATAATTATATTATACAGGGTGTCCTGGAAAATGTTCATATAAACTTCTTTCGTATCGGCCTCCTCTTTGGAGATATGGGCTTCCATGGAATTAAGTTTTTGACACATAATTATTAAACCAACATGTATATTTCAATTTTTTTTTCATATGTGAAGTATACTATTGTATACCATAGTAAGACCTTTCAAATTACTATCCCAGAAAGTGTTGCGAATTACTCACAGCTGCAGGGACGGACTAGCTGAGACCTATAACCTTATACCTTTAACTATTGACTTAAAATTAAGTACTCTTTATTCATGTCGCTAATCCTAACCGTTTTTGGAAAAACGTCATTTTATTTACATCATGTATTTAGCGTATTTCGATAAAAGATACATCTTTGGCAAAAAATAAAATTTAAACTTTACCTGCTTAGTTAAAAACTTCGTAAGTATGTTCAACATGGGCTCCGTGAAGTCTGATATACTCGCGGGTACGACGAATTGAGGACTGCTGTACCCGAAACAATAACCCAGCTTTGTTCCTTATTTGATCAAATTGAAACGTGATTCTTCGTAGAAGTTTCTCCTTACTATCAACCGGAGTGGAATACACAAAGGTTTTCAGGTGTCCCAACAGGTAAATATCCAATGGCGTTAGGTCGGGAGATCGAGGAGGCCAGGCAATAGGTCAACCTCTAGCTAGTCCGTCCCTGTAGCTGTGAGTAATTTGCAACACTTTCTGGAATAGTAATTTGAAGGTGTCTTACCTGGTATACATCATATGAAAATCAATTGAAATATACCTACCGGTTGGTTTAATAATGATGTGTCAAAAACTTAATTCCATAAGAGCTCTGTGGGAGCCTATATCTTCGAAGAGGAGGCCGATACGAAAGAAGTTTATATGAACTTGTAGTATTCTTTTCGCGTGTTTTTTTTATATCCGGGAGATTTCCCACATTTTCCCGGACACCCTGTATACGGCAATTTTTAAAACATTCTTATGTCATAAAAATGCGCCCTTTAAATGTCAAAATTGTCCAGTTTAATTTAACCCAGAGAAACTAAAAAGAGAAAAATTTCCGTAATTTTTTTTTGTTGCTATCGTGATGAATAACAGTATTTGATTGGCTACAAAATATAATAGGCGTTCCTTTTAAAAATTTAACACAGCTCAGTAAATGTTTTTTTCTCCTCCCTTGCCCCGGTTATGTAAGCCCAACTATATTTCCTATACGATTATACGAATTGTTCGCGAAGCATTCCTTTAACAACTTAGCTAAGCAAAGATATTTCCTTTGCTATGCTGTTTAAAAGAAGCAAAACAAAAATACCTAATAGCAAAGAATACAATAAATCCACAGAGTAAACGTAACAACAAAAATGGAGCCGAGCCGGTTCTGAAGTGATTTAATGATGTCGATAAAGAAGGAATATCTAATAACAAGAGGATTGTACGCATGCCCATCCCTGTTGGGCAATAGGGAATCCCGTAAAACTTACCTCGACGGATCCGTTTTCTCAATTCCAGACCGATCGCTTGGTCTGTATCTATAGTTGTTTACGGTGAACTAGTCATTAATGAACTCATGAACTAGTTCACATTGTTCACTTACGGGAAATAGTTTATTTAAACTTATTTAATATACACATCTCTACCACCGCCGCGACGGGGATCCACGGCTACAGATTAACAGGCAACAGAAGGGAACAACGGGCTTGATGGAAACTCTGACCCCAAAAACATTCTTTAATCTAGTACTTTACCTGACTTACCCGCCACTGTTTACCGCCGAGTTATAAAAAGGCCATCCGAAATAAATTAGGGAGTTTTAATTTAGACATATTTTGTAAATATTTACGATTACAAACCTATTAAGCGTCACTGCTTGCACATTAAAAAGCCATGGATGGAGACTGTGTTGCTGTAATGAAAGAACCTGTCAATGAATCACTTAAGCAGGGCACTAAAGGAGATTATGGGAATTTCAGAAGCTTTATGTTAAATTTATGGCATACTTAAAGGTAGCTAAGTCTTAATCTTATTTAAGTCTCCATCAAATTGATATTTTTCGTCAAAATGAACATTTTTACAGCCCTTTTGTCGTAAAAAGTTATCTTTTAAAATAATTTTCTTGAAAAAATTGAGTAATTAATATTTATTACATAGTTATGTAGGTAATATAAGACACTTTAGAGAAGTTTTGTCCTAACAATAAAACGAACTACGATTTTTTTGATAATTTTAACCACTCACACCGTAACAAGTTTTCAACCATCAGAAAAAAATTAATATTATTAACGTATTTGTTGCGCAGGTCACATCGTTGTTCGGAGTTTTCTAGCTGTCCTGTCTGAATTTGAATTCTATTGATCGTACCTACCAATACCTGTTTCCATTAATTTATTTTTACTTTGTATTTAATTTTTTTTAAACTTTGCATGCCAGATAAAGCAATAAAAGTTTCTTATTTTACACAACCAATCATTAGTATTGGACTTTATAATCTATGAACGAATTTTACCATGTCGGTAAACCATGTTGCATAATAGATAATCATATGCAATGTTAACCGACAAAAACAATATCACTCTAGAAGCTATTTAAATTTTTGAGAACTACAGTACTGATTTTTAGTGGTAAGTATATGCTTTATTAACCGTAGCAAGCAAACATTATTATAATTAATGTCAAGTTTCATTACAACTGCCAGTCGGAACGAATACAGTATATAAAACTAGATTACACCTTGAATAGAACTTCAAAATTACTGTGAGTATTCAGAGCAATAACGGCTATAAACCATTCTATGGTAGCAATAACTCCTATTTCCTGTTGGCTAAATTACCGTGATATTATCACTGCACAACGATCTAGCAATTTTCGTTGTCTTATAGTAGGAAAGCGCGTTGCTGTCACATATAGTATTAAACAGTTTCTATACCCCTCTATAAATAGAATATATTTCAAGATATATTTCTTTATTTAGAAATAGTAAAGTAACTTTTGTACATTTGAATTTTATATTATTGACGATCGCCAAGATAAAGATTTCAAAAATAGTTGCAGGCGCTCGGCTGTCACCAAATTTCACCACTAAAGTGATAAATGACAATTATTGTCAATCTAAAGTTTGCGTTGGCAGTTAGACTTAAGAAGATTACGCTTCATTAATTCTCTCATTCATTTTATTTACAAAAAGGTAGTAATAAGGAAGGAAATTATATTAACATTATTTATCGGATGATTTTCACATGGTTTTAAAAGAGTTGTGAAACCTCAAACAAAAGCTTTCTTTATTTATCAAGATTGCACACAGTAATGCATATTTAAAGACATATTATTACTTCTGTTCTTTATTTGTAATTAATAAGATTTTCAACTATTAAACCACCAAAAAAAAAGGGTTATCGTTTTCTTGTCAATCTGAAAATTTTTATTGTACTATGATTTTTTTGTTTGCAATGTCTCCAGAAGCTGCTCCTGATTTGCGGTATATTTTTTATTTACACCTAGGTATAATTACTTAGTGCTAATAGGAAATTTATATAAATATTGCAAAATCGTCATGGGAACTATAAAATACGTGCATAATATTATTAACCAACTCTATTAATTTAATAGGCCTGCAAGTTTTAGTACAACCCTTTGCTAGAGATGCATGCAATGTACGACTTTATATATAGAAGGGGCATTCTTTAAAATAGATGCAATGCCACACTAAAACATACATAATATGTATGTAATATAAAAATTTATAAACGTCCACTTTTCCCAAAAGCTTATGCTTAACACGCAGAGCTTTTTGTAAAATTACAATTCTAGAATCTACTATAGAATGATGTTATTGTAATTGTCCTTGTCCTTGTTTTCAATAGTCACCCAGTTATCTTTCTTTTATTAGACTTTCGTGTTATGTTAACAAGGGCCTTAAAAACAAGATATGATTTTTTTATGAATTTATAGTTAAAGTCACATCCGGTCTTATCGTGCGAGTCTTACGATTTAACAAAGACATACTTTCAATTTTTCTTTTTTTTTTATTGCGTTAATCATACTATCCAAATAAAATCCGTAAGACAAATATGACAGACTTATGCAATTTTGACATGAAAGAAAAGGATACGTATTTTATTTTCAGCGATTCACAAAAGTTTGTAACTGCCACCTTCGTCTTGATTTAAAGATGTCAGTTTTGTGACTTTCACAATTAATTAAATGTGACAATATGAACGATAAAAAGCAATTTTCTGGTTTTTTGCATCCCCAAGCAAAAAAAAATGGTGCTTAATTTGTTAAAGTATTTCGAGAATGAAAGAAAAAAAAAATTCGCCAACCAATATGCAGGAAACCGTAGCAAAAGCACTGGGAATTAGTTTAAGGACTTTGCAGAAAATTGCGCATGAAAGAAAGCATAATATAATACCGAAGAATACTAAAAAATGTAAACGAAGAAAGCCAAAGACTGAAGATTTGAGCGAAATTATTAAAATGGGAGTTTGGAACGTGATTTATGATTTATACAGATCAAAAACCAATGTAACTCTTCCAGTTTTAAAAAAAAGTTTAAAAATTCGATGTGTTTTGGAAATCGGACTTTAATCGTTATCAAAATTAATAAAAATGTTGGGTTTTCGCTATAAAAAAACTGCAACCTGCGATTTTTATGTGAGCAGCCACAGATAGTAAATCAGCGTGTTCAGTTTTTAAAAAAAATATACGGAAAATTACAAATCAAAATTTAGAAAAGTAGTATTTTTGGACTAAACATGGATATTTTCAAATGGAAGTGGTTTAAAATCTTGGCAAGATGATTCTATGAAAAGCGTGAAAAGAAAAAAGGGATGTAGCACGGGAAAGCGGTTCACTATTTTACATGCCGGTTCTGTAACAGGATATGTTCCAGGTGCAAGCTTAATTTTTTCTTCCACATCAAAAAGTTCTAACTATCATGACAATATAATTTGCGAAATCCCAAATTTAGATGAGCCGTCTTTAATTGTATTAGACGCATTGTATATCAATCAAGAATTTTAAATAAACAACTTAGTTCATCTTGGCGAAAAAGTGATATTTATGAGTGGCTTGAAAAACACAACCAAAATTCTTTACCAAATATGTTCTCCTATCAATGGCAAAGTCTCTCAAATCACCCAAAATATACGCTGTAGATTAAATATTGCGTAAATATGGCCATGAGGTTCTACGACTGCCGCCATATCATTGCCAGTTTAATGCGGTAGAATTAATATGGACTGGGACTAAATCTTTTATGAACAACATATAGGTGATGGTCTTAAATCCTCGCAAGATTCGTTGGATCATATTACGCAGGAGTACTGGAAGAAATCGGTGAAACATACAGAAAAATTAATAGGGAATTGGTTTGATCGAGAACAAGTATTAGATGTCGAAGTATCGCCGATGATCATTGCTCCATTCGAGGACGATTCAGATGACGAGGACATTTCAGAACATTCAAAAGTGATAATAATGATGACAGTTTTCAATTTTTTAGTCTATAATTATAAACGGGTTTCTTTGTTTACATTTTTTAGTATTCTTCGGTATTTATGCTTTCTTTCATGGACAATTTTCTGTACAATCCTTAAATTGATTACCAGAGCTTTTGCTACTGTTTTCTACTTATTGGTTGGCAAATTACCATTTTTTCTTTTTATTTCTTGAAATAGTTAATCGGATTAAATTCCATTGTATTTTTAGGTTAGGTAGGTTTATTGCTAAAATAAATTACACTGTTTATTATTGTCGTTTCTAATAAATAGATTTAGTAGATATACTATTTACAGGGATGGCGAACCAATGGCTCGCGTGCCATTGATGGCACGCGACATACAGTTTTGGGCACGCCACTGATCACAAAGTTTACTATGAATTATTATATTAGGAATTTGACGGCACGTCGATGACCTCATTAAACATTTCTTTAGAAAAAATGGCATAAAGGTTCGCCACCCCTGTACTATTATGTACATAATTTTTGCAAAAACAATAATATTATATGGCTATCGTCACGACAGTTAAAATAATAAAACTATGTTTCTTTTCTCCGGGTATATTGATACTTACATAATCTCACAACATTTTGATAAGCTCTGAAATTTTCGAATTGATTCATATGATCGGTGACCTTTGGACCCGCATGATAAGACCAGATTTGACTACAGTAATGTCCGCTTCAAAAATGTACAGAATATGGTTCGTTATATCCGAAGTTCGTTATATCCAGTAATGAATAAATTTTGTTTCTTTTTTTTTGTTTTTATTATTGGTACCAAATATTAATGAAACTAAAAACAATACAACAAATATTTTATATTCTTAAGTATAAATTTAAAAAAAATTCAAAAGTATCAAAATCCATAAGTACATAGGTAGTATAGTAATGCATACATATGTATATGTTTGTATTTATCTTATAACTAGGAAAGTTCATACTATAAATACTCAAGTAAAACTAACTATTTAAAAAAATCTGTTATGTTTGTTTGTGTGTGCTACAAAAATATGAGCTGTTAATGTAGTTTTTAAGGTTACAAAAAGATGTCCATACATGAGCACGAACTTGGCGTGATTCCAGAAAATTACGAGTCTCCGACATTTTTTTCCATTTCAGGGATGGTTGGAACGTAAACATTAGTGTCTTTAGCATAATCGATTTCACCAAGATATCTTCCTCCTTATCACTTAAACCCGTGTTTGAGGTTACGGCGTCTATAATTTGCTCATCGGTCAACATTTCTCTTGCTACAATGCCATGATCAATGCTCACGTATTCGTTATGGGATTCTGATTCTTGCTGATTTTTTTTTAACCATTGGTTAAGTGGAGAATCATCATCATCTGAGTCATATTCACCTTCTTTTCTTAAAAATCCCCCATGCTTAAAGCAGTTGGCAATGTTTTCTCGGCTAATGATTTCTGAAGATTTAAATCCTTACAAATCTCACTCTGATTCACTCCACTTTGTATTTTTAAAATTACCTCATACTTTTATTTTAGTGTAAAAGCTTTACGTTTTTGCTTTTCCATTTTATGGCGCTTCATTTACGTAACTTGACAAAAGCAAAGCAGCGATCGCAAATGAATAAATTACTATACTCGACCAACAAAGTCGGGGAAGTCCCACGATCTCCGGCCGTCCGGCCGGTGAATCCCCGCTACCAATCGTCTGCAAATCGAGACAAGTTCGTTTTAAAAGAAAAATACATATTCTAGATTAGTAAAAATAGGTTCGCTATATCCGGAAGTTTGCTATAAGTGGGATCGTTATAACCGGTAAAAAAAGTATGGGTGTGTATGGATGATTTTTCATATAAGGGAAAATGGTTCGTATTAACCGGAAGTTCGTTATAAACGGGTTCGTTATAAGCGGACTTTACTGTATATACATAATAAAGATATGTAGCTATAGGTAAAAATTAATCGATAATATTATAATACAATGGTATAGTATTTGCAGAATTATACTGTTGACTCTTACTGCCAAAAATAAACTACCTGATTAAACCCTATTGTATACGCCTCAACCTCTTCAAAGGGGATTAAATGGGATCAGGGTCGGCTTGAAAATGTACCTACACCACATGATTTATTTTTATAATTTAAAATATATAGAGAGGTATTTTTAGTTTTAGGTAGGTACCTATAATAAATGTAAAATAATGATAATAATTAATGATAATTGAAAATAATATAATTTAAAAGTATAACTATTAGGATAACAAGTACAATAAAAATCAATTAAATTCTAAAAACCTATTGATAATTTATTTAAAATTTAACTCTGTATCACTATCACTATTTTCATCTAAGCCTAAACTTATAATTAAGGGTTGAACATTTGTAATCATACAATTGTAAGAATTTTCCACCTTAAGTACATGCTGTACACAGTTTTTCCAGCTGTCTGCAGAAATTTTTCTTATTTCGTTTTTAATTAATTCTACTACAGATGCATTTAATGTAGGAGAAATATTATTTCTCCTAATATTGGATTTTAATTGGTGCCATACTAGCTCAATAGGATTGAATATATAGGTTTGTCACACTTGTATTCCTTATTTATTTTAAAAGCTTTTAATACTTCTAGAAGTTCTCGTTTTTTGTAAGTTTCTTCAAAATATAAATTATTTTGAATCATAAAATTTTGAATTTCTGCTTTTGTATTATTAGAATTGGGAATGATTTTTGCTTGCCGACTATGATAACTAGCATTGTCCATTACAATGACGCTATTTTCAGGTATATTTTTAAGAAGTATGTTTAAACCAATCCTCAAAAAGTTGTGCGTCGGCATCTTGATGGCAATCTAAAGAAAAATCTGCTATGCTTTTAGCTGAAAGCAACAGACAATGTGAAATAAACCCGTTCTCTGAACCAGCATGTATTATTGTGATTCTTTTGCCTGTATCTGATGGTGCCTTGGATTGACATTTTTTGGAAGAATCATCCCAACCTTTTTTTGAAGTGTCATAGGTATCGAACCATGTTTCGTCAAGGTAAATAATTGGACGATTTTCTTCTCTAAATTGTTTAACAGCTGTTAAATATTTAAGACTCCATTCCCGTAAACGTTGATATTCCATTATTGTTTGTCTTTTATTAATGCTTCGGTATTTAAAACCCATTTTACGCAATATTTTCCTAAGGCTTGAAAGGCAAGAAGAGATATTTGTTTCGTCTTTAATCAGCCAAGTGGGTTTAGTTTCAACCCCCATCTCTAACAACAATACTGAAAGGTGCCATATTGAATACAAATCCAATTAAGACCCTAAACATTTACTGATATTATATTAAGATCCAATCACTTACTAGTCATATTAATAACTATATACATTCGATTTCATAACTAACAATACGATTTTCATCGGATCAATGTGTAATATTTATTATATTATGATTGATATCACGGTAGTTTTTTTCCGCGTAGGCTTCAGTCGAACTGACAAATTTATTATTGTAAATCGTATCTATAATATTTAATATTATTTATCATGAATGAATGAATGAAACACACGTACATTGGAATAATTCGAATGAAAATATATTTCTGCTAATTTTGCTTTAAACTGTTCTTTTCGTACAATCCTGCGGCGAAAAGAAAAATTCAAGAATTTCGCGGTATAAAACCTGAATTGAAGATTAATAATCCAAAAAGGACTCCCTGGTCTGTGATAAGCAACCTTTTAATAGGGACGGGGCAAGTCGACCTGAGTTCTTTCAAAAGGATTAATATGACATAATGAGACTTCATTTATATTTAGAGGAAAATTTCGAAAAAAAGCTCAATATTGTACCCGAGTAAAATTCGTCATTTTTAATAAAGAATTTTAGTTATTAAGTTTTTTAACAGGCTTATATCCGCAGCTTCGTACGCGGTTTTGTATTCTTTAATAAGGTGTCGTTATGAAACTATTTAAAAAAAATTCCAAAACATCAAAACAATTACCAGACCTACTTATTTTACCAGAGTAACCAAAGTATGTACCAATTTTTAGCAATATAGCTTAAAATTATGGAATGTTGCAGGTACCACCCTTAAAATAGGCTATACCCCATTTTTAACCTCTAAGTGAGTTTTGAAAATACAGTGTGACCAGTAAAGTCCGCATCCGATTTTTTTTTATTAATAGCTTTATTTGAAATTTGACTTCGGCATCAAGTTCTGCTTCGATCGAGATGAAAATTAAGCAAAAAAATAGTGGTCACGTGATTCGTATTATCTGTCAAATTTTAATTTTTTCCAAAAAAAATTCAATTTTCTGAAAATATCGAAGAAAGTTATTGGAAAAAGTATTTTTAAATGCATTTTCAAGCATACATGCAAAATTTCAGCTGCATAAGATAATTTTGATTTTTTACCCACCACTAAAATAATTTATTTTCCACTTAATGAACACTTTACTGATGACACTGTGTTTTTTTTTGTCTTAATATTACGGTGTATTACTTTCAGACACAAACTACGTTTTCAAAAATACTTATTTTATGAAGTTACCTTATACAGGGTCAAAAACAAATAAACTTTGCATCACATGCGACCAAATTTTAATATCCCAATTTTGATTTTGTAGAAAAACACACATTTAATATGGCGCTACTTTAAAGAAAATGTATCTGAAATAAAGCATTGTCAAAACTAAGAAGTTTTATGTAGGTTGCATTAAGTCTTATTTTGCAAAAGTGCAATTTACAAAATATGGGTAAAAAATCAAAATTATCTTATGGAGCTAAAATTTTGCATGTGGGTTAGAAAATGCAGTTAAAAAAACTTTTTCTAATAACTTTTTTCTTTACTTTCAGAAATAACCCTACTTTTGAATTATTTTTTGGAAAAAATTTAAATTTGACAGATAATGTGAATCACGTGACTACTATTTTTTCCTTAATTTTCATCTCGTTCGAAGCAGAACTTGATGCGAAAGTCAAATTTCAAATAAAGTTATCAATAAAAAAAATCCCATATGATGCGGACTTTACTGGTCACACTGTATGACGAAACAAGTATACTAATATTTTATTAATGGAACTTATGTTGTTAAGTTAAGTATTTTTAAAATAGCGTGTTTTTACTTTTTTACTCAAGAACTTTATGCAGTTTTTTCGTAGAAATGTTGCCTTCCCGTTATAAACAAATGACTAAATTTAAATAAAAAGCAATATCTTGAGTAAGTAAAATACAAAAATGGGTCAATTAAATTTGACTCCTTGACTTGAGGAAATCTCATACTTTTCAATATTCTTTGACAATTTATCGATAAATTCTATCTTAACCTAGTTTGAACAATAAAAAGTATTCGTAAGGTGTAAATAATGTCGTTCCCAATCTGTTCAACTTTTCTCATATTTTCTTGAAGGTGGTTCTTGAAAACGTTAAATATACTTATTCTATTATACTCTCAGCAAATATTTTACATTTATCGAACATGCACTTTTAGAGAGTAAACAAATAATTTTACATGTTCATGACATGTCATTTTAATGAAAATTGCGTGTAAAGTATAAAGATATTATAAATTACTTACAATATGGTACACGGCTATACCTACAGAAAATTATGTTTAGGATTTAAAATAATCAAGAGCACTAATAAAATGCCCTGTTAATTTTAGACGTGAAGTCAGGACAGGGTCTGTATAAGAAATTAGCTGCTTTTACACAGGGAATGGGCTGAAGGTAAAAGGTGTATTCTGCAGTAAAAAAAGCGAAAAATAAAGCATCCCGTAGACAGTGGCGGTTCTACCTGTCCTGTTACCTAAAATGTATAATCTTATTTTTCAAACAATTAGCGTGGTATTATAATAATTGATGCAATAGTCTCATCAGTTCTACCGCTTTAATATTGCCAAATAATAATAGTAATACTTTCTTTTGAAAGTTTTGTTTTATAACTATTATAATTTAAGGTAGCTAATAAAAAACATTAGTTTTTATATAGTTTAAAGATAAAGTGTCAAAATAGATTTAAAAACTATATAATATTATAATTATCTAAACCTTGAAAATACTAAATAATATATGCCTTACGTTTGGTACGTAGACGCAAATATGGTTTTTATAGAATTTGTTGGCTATGATACGGTTACATTTCTAAACTTATATGTGGGCTAACATAAAGTTAAAAGCTTCAATATAGCCAGGGATTTAATTTTTCTGTCAATGGAAACCCTACTTTAACAGTTTTTGACTTATGTAAGGTACGAAGACCCAAATACGGTTTTTATAGAATTTGTTGGCTATGATACGGTTAGGGTACATTTCTAAACTTGTATGTGGGCTAACATAAAGTTAAAAGCTTCAATATAGCCAGGGATTTAATTTTTCTGTCAATGGAAACCCCACTTTAACAGTTTTTGACTTACCTAAGGTACGAATACCCAAATACGGTTTTATAGAATTTGTTAGTTATGATACAGTTGCATTTCTAAATTTGTATGTGGGCTAACATGAAGTTAAAAGCTTCAATATAGCCAGGGATTTAATTTTTCTGTCAACGGAAACCTTATTTTAACAGTTTTTGACTTACTTAGGGTACGAAGACCCAAATACGGTTTTTATAGAATTTGTTGGTTATGATACAGCTACATTTCTAAACTTGTATGTGGGCTAACATGAAGTTAAAAGCTTCAATTTAGTAAGATATTTAGTTTTTCTGTCGGTGGAAACTCTACTGTAACAGTTTTTGACTTACGTATAGTACGTAGACCCAAAAGTGATTTTTATGGAATTTGTTTATTAAAATGCAATTTATTGATACGGTTACAGTTCTAAACTTGTATCTAAGCTAACTTTACAACAACTAAACAATATGAACGGGAACGATATGTGGTTCCAGCAGGACGGCGCTACGTGCCACACAGCGGACGCCACGATGAACATTCTGCGTGAACGATTTGAGGGTATGGTTATCTCTCGCAGAGGTGATGCGAATTGCCACCTCGATCATGCGATTTGACCCCGCTGGACTATTTTTTGTGGGGTTTTCTGAAGTCTCAGGTCTATGCCAACAAGCCGCAATCGACCGATACCCTTAAAGTGAATATAACCCAGGCTATCTCTCAAATTCAGCCGGTTCTATGCGGCAGAGTCATTGAGAATTGGACCACTCGGATCCGTGCCACCATAAGAAGCCGCGGCGGACATTTGAACGATGTCATATTCCATAAAGAATGGCATACATAGCCCTTTCAAATAAAAATATAATTTGGTTAATACCTTACATGCAGTTTGTTTTATTCCATTTTAACATCGACCCGTCCTTATTGAAAACCCCTTTATTAATTCGTTTTGTTTTTCTAAATTTTATGGGCCCTGTCGTAGATAGGATAGAATACTATAAAAATAGTTTAAATTTTTTTATTATATACCGGGTGAGTGACGAAAATTCTTTAATATTTTTTGTTAAATCATTATATTTTGGGCATTAAATTAAATGTTAACAAAGTAATACTTTAGGGTATTCTAACACTGTATTGCAAATAAGAAATATATAAAAACTATGAACAATTTATTATATCCAAATTATTTTATCCAAAAACAATAAGTAATTATTCGAAACACCCTGTATAGCATTAAATATATTTATTTTTAACCATAAAATGAACTTACATAACAAATTTTATTGAAATAAAAAAAAAATGTTATTTAATTTGCTTATTTTTTGAGTTTTGAGTCTGTTCGACGTTGTATATCTCCAGAACTGGTCATAGAAAAAGGAAAATCAATAGCAAACAAGTAAGTAAGACACTTTAACCAAGAAATATTAAAAAATAACGAAATTTAACCGATCCATTTTTAATATACCGGGAAATTTATAAATACATGCATTTTTATGTTATTTTTCTATCGCTTATCATCGGAAGCACCCTGTATAACCTTGATAATTATATATATTTGGAACTATACGATAAGCGACAAGCAGTACATAAAGAAATATCTACAAAATTTCTTTAAAAACTAATTTAAAAAATATTAACTTTTTTGAGTTACCCTGTATAAATAATATAAATTCTGATAGCTTGCTCCAATCTTATGTCATCAACAGTATTACTTTGTTAACATTTAATTTAATGCCCAAAATACAATGATTTAACAAAAAATATTAAATAATTTTCGTCACTCACCCGGTATATAATAATAAACTTTTTTTTTATAGCATTCTATCCTATCTACGACAGGGCCCACAAAAATTTAGAAAAACAAAACGTATTAATATTATAAACTACGAAAATATAATGTATTGAGAATTCATATTTTGCAACTTGGACACCCTGTATCTCAAAAACTGGTCGGCAGATATTGTTGTGGCCATGCATGAACACTTTTGATCAAAATGGCATTCTCTACAACGTACTAAAAATTTAGAGAATTTAACCGAGGGCCATTTTCCATAAGAGAAATGCGGGGTTTTTTAGTAAAAATATTTATACAAAAAATAGTTGGGTGTGTTGGTGTGATGTATTTAATAGACTATTTTGTATGTGTGTTTTATTTGAAGGGGAGGAAACTTGGTCCCGAAAAGCAACCGATGATCTTGTTCATATCTGGGACAAAATAAAAACATATAAAAATTCAAAGGTACATATTCACATCTTTCATTTCTGAATGCTAGGTAAAATGAACATTTAAACTTACTAACTGCGTTACTAAAATATTACGAGTCGCCACTGCCCGCACGCCTAAAATTTTAAACGAAAACAGCAGAAAGATATAACTTCGGAGATATTTTAATTAAAAGATTTTGTGCAAATAATAAATTTTAAAGAATTCTACACCTTTTCAGGCGCCAAACACAAAAAATGAAAATGTCGATGAAATTCAGACTGTGGAGGTGGTACAAGGCCAAGGCATAATATTATTATTTATTTATTTATTTATTTCAGTTAAGTACATTACAGATACAAAAATCCAAATAGTACATTTAATCATTTGATATAAGTAATCTAATAGGCACCCAGCTAATTTATGGGGAACACTAAGTAAAACCAATATGTATATAGCCAATATAAAATATAAAAATATAAAATATAAAAACATAAAAATATAAAAGAACATGACATTTGACTTGCAATTGTTTCGCGGTCTTCAAGTAATGGTGGATAAAGTCACCTTTAAGTTATTTTTAAATGTTAAAATGGAACTATTAAACTCGATGGTGGCGGGAAGATATTTATTGAGATACTGCATTATGCGATTAAGTGCACTATTCCTGCCAATGTCGGTGCGGCTTCTATTGACTGAGTACATTTCAGTAAGGCGCGTGTCACGTGCAGGAACACAATAGTTAATGAGTTCCAGAAGATCGGAGCAATCTATGTTATTGGTTAAAATCTTGAAGCCAAATAAAATTGTGAGGAAGATTCTTCGCTTCTCCAGGCTGTCTAAATTCAACATTAATAATCGTTGGTGATGTGTTAAAGTGCTTTTGTCTATACCTAATTTAAACAATAGGAAATTCGCGAACTTAATCTGAACGCGCTCAATCCGATCGATATGAGTTTTATAGTAAGGTGCCCATACTATACAACAGTATTCTAGATGACTTCGTACTAGAGAATAATATAGTGACTTTAAAACTTCAATATTTGTGAACTCCCAGCAACGTCGCATTATAAATCCTGCCAAGATTTAGATAAAATGTAGTTTATATGATCATTAAATCGCAATTCGGTGTCGAAAAGAACTCCCAGGTCATTAATTACATTAACTCGAGGTAAGGGAGTATTGGAAATGGAGTAATGAGACAGTATTGGTGCTTTTTTCTTGGAGAAAGATATAACCTTACACTTAGAGGTATTTAGTTCCATTTGGTTTGCTTTACACCAGGTAGTTAGTAGTTATAGATTTAACAGAATTAATATACCTAAGTCATTTTAAAAAGCTAACAACAGGTTTAAATACATTTCTGGAGATATTAGTAATGAGTAATGAGAATAAAATAGATCTTAGATTTTTTGGAAGCAATAACCCTTCGCTTCTCGGCATTCATGGCGACCTTTCGCCTCGTTAGGTGGAATGTCTAGGTTTAGTTGTTAGTTTACGATATTACTGATGTCAATCCAAAAATGACTAAGGAAGTATCATTTTTAAAATGTGTTACAATAATAACATCAATATTTTGTTAAGTAGGTACTAACAGTACCTAATACGGATAGGGTTTCGATAATATGAACCATGAACCTTTAACAAATACTTACCCGAGATAGAAAAATTATACGTTTTCTATACACTTTTTATCCACATGCCAGCCTCTAAGCAAGCATCCTTTTAAAAAGGATCCAATCTTTTTTGCGAAAACAAATAATGAGTTAACATAATACACCTATCTGTGCTGAAAAATGACAAATGAAGATACATCTAAAATATGCTCTAGCTATCATGTTCATTTGTAATGTCTGTATTTTATTTGGACGAAGTATTGTATTAAAAGAGGAGAACAAATATGGGAAAAGAAACTCAATATATTATATAAAAAGCAGGGTATTTTACGATTGTGTTGAGCAAGGGAAAATGGAATATTATTATTATTTTTAAGGCGTTATATCCCTATATGCCCCTGCAACTATAGCATATTATATAAAAAATATAAGTTGTATTCTGGAGGGAAACTTAAGTGTAGCAAAAGTAACTGTAGGGTTTTGTTTATGTCCATGATATCTAAGGAGGAATATTATTAAATTTTTAATGTATTTGTGGTCTGGTAGTCCCATAAAATTAAGATCGTTTAAAGGTGTTGGGGAAGAAAAGTCCTTTCTACCTTCTTACATATATAATAAAATTGCCTAAGCGTTTCGGCTTACATAAGCCATTATCAGGGCGCAGCTGTAAGTAAAGAACATAATGTTATGTAATAAACTTAAAAAAAATTTTGAAAAGGAAGAACTTAAGTAAACAAATAAAATTATCTTTATCTGTTTTATTTTATTTTATATTTCATACCCCTTCTACCTATATCACACCCAAGACCGCTACGCTTGCGCAGCGTTATGATCAAAAAACTGATGAGCGTGTTATATAGAATACCGCCACTTAATCAAAAATCGCTCGGACCTGTCAAATTTTTTTTTAATACATTTTTTTTTTTTTAAATTCTATATTTTTTATAAATCATGCCTTATATCTGTCTTAAACCGTTTACGAAATATTAACTTTCAAAACAAAATAGGCTATGAAAAGAAACAATTTTAAAAGATGTTGAAAATTACTTTTCTTCGAAGGAAATGTATATTTCTTTGTCCAGTGAGGCTCTCATCAAAGAGAAATGGTCCGATTACTCTATTTTCAACAATGCCCGCCTAGACAACAGACAGTGAGGATTTTCCTGTGCCCGGTAGAGTTAACTTTTTCTTAAAACAAAGCGGTTCGACACAAGACAACGGCATTTGACATTAACAGCTGATCTGATTTCGTCGTTAAAGTTCCCACAACAGCAGTGGGCCATAGGAAGCTCACGCGTCAGGTTGCATTATATTATTTTCTTCCAATTTTAGTGTTTTTTAAGTGTTTCTGTGGCTGTTTGTTGTATAGTTTTTTGTATTTTATATATCAGAGACAGATTTTCTTGGTGTTTATTATTTAAGTTTAATCGTGAGTACAAACACCATTTTGGTTAACAATCTATTATGAAATCAACAAAGTGCCTGGTTAAACCATTTACTTTTCGATATACAGGGTGTCCGGAAAATACGTGTACAACGTTTGACGACAGACTCCTGACGTCAAAATAGGTCGATCTAAGCCGACTTAGTTATATCCAAAATTGTCTCGTTTAGCCGGTAGAGGGCGTCAAAAATTTGTAAAAATATTGGTTTTTCCTAAATTACGTGAAAACCTGCAAATCGATTTTAATGATTTTTAGTACATAGACTAATACTATAAAATGACGTTTTCTAGTAGTATAGTCACCGGCTGTAAATAAGTGGAAATGTTATTTTTTTTTTTTTTTACGTCGGTCCATTTCCGCAACGAGGCCAATCACCGACGCCAGGAAATTTGTCACACAATATCTGGTAATTTTGCCGAATCCCTCTTTGTCGAGGGTTGGGTTCTTTAACGTGCGAACATCCATGACACGGGACCCACAGTTTAACATCTCTTCCGAAAGACGGCGCAGCTCTTAAACCAAATTCCAAATTTAACATCGACGTTTTTTTTGCCGGCACCGGGGAACGAACCCGGGCCTTCGATCTGAGAGGCCGCTGCCCTGACCACTAGACCACAACGCCGATGAAAGTGGAAATGTTATAAAAGTGATATAATACGTCAACATTTCTCCTCATTTTTTATAGGAACGGCGTTATGACAACCCAGATATTTTTGTAGAGTGACTGGATGTATTTGGAAGCTATTTAACCTCTTTAATATTTGTCGTTGAATGAGCTGTTTTGCCAGAAGAAAATATTTACCATATTTAGTATTATTAGTAATAATATTAAAATCAAATTACCTGTAACAATAATTTTTTAAGTGACCTTGTTGCTATATACTTACATCATCAATATCCCAACCCATGGATTGGAAGGGGCAATGATGCACCAGTAAAATGGCCACCACGTTCTCCTGAGTTAAATATGTGTGACTTCTTTTTGTGGGGCGCTATTAAAACAGAAGTTTACAAGACTCCTGTAAACACAGGCGATGATTTATTGCAGCGGATTTTAAATGCAGGCAACCATTTTAATAACCCCGAGATATTAGATAGGGTCCAATATCATTTTTAAGGAGTGTTAATAAGTGTATTCAGCAAGATGGCGGTCATTTTACACATTTGCTTAAGTAATGTTTTTGTTTTACTTAGTTTCTTACAATACATACTATCAACTTTGTTGTACTTTGTTTTTATTGTTAATAATTGATGTATGCAGGTAACTGTAAATATTTTCTTCTGGCAAAACAGCTCATTCAACGAAAAATATTAAAGAGGTTAAATAGCTTCCAAATACATCCAGTTACTCTACAAAAATATCTGGGTTGTCATAACGCCGTTCATATAAAAAATGAGGAGAAATGTTGACGTATTATATCACTTTTATAACACTTCCACTTATTTACAGCCGGTGACTATACTACTAGAAAACGTCATTTTATAGTATTAGTCTACATACTAAAAATCATTAAAATCGATTAGCAGGTTTTCACGTAATTTAGGAAAAACCAATATTTTTACAAATTTTTGACGCCCTCTACCGGCTAAACGAGACAATTTTGGATATAACTAAGTTCGCTTAGATCGACCTATTTTGACGTCAGGAGTCTGTCGTCAGACGTTGTACACGTATTTTCCGGACACCCTGTATAGAGGATGTCTCATAACTAATGGGCAAATACAGCAACAGAAGATAGTAGAATTGAAAATATGTCAATTATGCTTAAAAACGCGCGGTTAATCTTCAATAAATATGTTTTCATTATGAAAGGTTTCTTGCCATGTAGCATTTAAACGCAATTGCCTCCAAAACAAATTAAAATATCGGGATTAATGAATTATAACGTTTTTACGTATAAAATATCCCTCTCCCATAGTTTGAGGTAAAGCGGTCAGAAATGTGAGAGACAAAAAATACCTATATGCGAGAATTTATCAAACTCATATTGTGTAGCTAGCGTTCTCTAGAAGATATCTTAATAGTATATTAAAGTACACGTTTCATAAGAAGCGGTTTTAGCGCACGCGTCTATTTTAAAAAACGAGCCACAAAGTGGCGAGTTTTTTTGTTGACACGTGCGCTAAAACGCCTTATGAAACATGTGCTTTATACATTTTTTTCTATTTCACCTTATATAATCAAGAAAAATACATTTTAAAAAGAAAATAAATCCTTCAAATTTTGTAAATTTTTATGTCTAAATTTTATGTTGGTAATACTATTTTTTTATCATAGTAGCCTATGGACAACAAAAATTATTTTGCAAACTGTCATTTTTTGATTTATTGACCCATTTTCACCACGAGATTCTAAAGTTATTTTAGCGATATGAGATTTGAAATTGGACGGAATACGTTGTGTGATCCTTGTACATTCGGTACATATACAGAGCGTTCGGAAATTCGGGAGATTTTGCTACTTTTTTTCGAATTTTAAAAGATGTGATTTTACGTCACGGCATTGCAATTTAGTATAGGGAAGATGGAAAATTCAAATAAAGTTGAAATTAAAATCGACATTGGAAGGTTAGTAGATTGAATTTTGGATAGGATTTGGCAGAAAATGATAGCTTGAAGCATCTACAAAAGATTTATTTATAGATTTATGCAACCAACATACATGACTGTTATTCACACAGAATAAAAAAGTAAGTTATCAAGCTATTTTTCCTCTGCGAAAAATGCCGCGCAAGTCAATGAAATAAAACATTTAAATGTAACCAACATCAAATAAAAAAAAAACGCGTATCGAAATAGCTTCATTACGATACGCAAATGCGTATCTTACTGAGCTTATTATGAACGTGAAATAGAAAAAACTTATTATGGAATACTCCTTCTTGGCCCCAAAAACATAGCTACACCCAATTTGATTTATATCCGCTTAACATCAAATTATCGCCAATTTTATAAAGTAAATATTTACTTGGATCAGCCTGTTTTTTTTACCGTACAAGAAATTAAATTAAATGACATATTTTTAAATCCACCATCTGCTGTTGCTGTATAGCCCCGTAGTTACGGGACACCCTATATATAAATATCCATATATAAAATTCCCACAAAAGTAACAATACCAAATGGGGATATGGTGATTTAATTAGATGTTCACCACAAAGCTTACACCTCGCATAAATGTATTACTTTTTCCTTGTATAATAAATACCTATTTTGCTTTTTTTTAGATAAATACTAAAATAAATAAATGTTGTTTTCTTTTTTTTCCTTTAATTTAATAATGTTTTCACATTCTTATTTTGGTAGCTATGGGTCTATCAATATTTTATTTTATAAATAATTAAATTAGTATGTGCGCTATATCTTTCACAAAATATTAAGACTCCCTTACAAAATTTAACTGATAGCGAAGGCGAAGGTAAAAGAACGTAGTCCGGTTCTGTCTCTGTAGCCAACCGCTTAACATAAAATATACCAGACTTTAACAAGGTGCCATTAATGACAGGTAATGCGGCGAGTTATTAGATTGATTTGACTTTATTATATTTAAAAGGCTGATCAGTTTCTTTTATCACAACGCTGTACATAATTTATACTATATTATGTCGCCTATTGCAAACCTTGTACCAAATAATTTAATAGGTTAGAACGGGTAGAAGAATAGTAGATTCTGTAACGAGGTTGGAATGAAAATTCGACCCTAGTGGAAGATTCCGAACGCGAGCGTAGCGAGCGTGAGGAACCACGAGTATCGAATTTTCATTCTAACCGAGTAGCAGACTATATTTTCTCCACGACCATCCAGTTCCATATCTGATTCATCCGATTTTTCACTCATTTTTTGACTTGCACTAAAATTTGTCTGAAAATAATTATTACAACGCGGCCATTTTAATCTGACACTGACAGTTTCGAAATTCATGGCAACCTATGTCGTTTATATCAATTACAGAATATTCATTTCGTATCTTGTTATGAAATGAAAATACACGCAAAACGCATAGGAAGCAAGTGTTTCAGAATAAATATTCCAACTCAAGAGCGAGAATTTTTACATTCTATTATCAAAAATGATTTTGGAATTATTGCATTCAGTAATGGTCGTGGAGAAAAGATACTTATGTACTGTGCGAGCAAAAATTATTTGCATCAAAGAGGGCCTTGCATCTAAGGACGTAATGCTTAGCCGTGGAGCTTAATACCTGTTGGGTGTCAGTAACTACCTAAATTAACAATCAATCAGTTATTCCGTCATCTTTGACAGTCGTTACAAGTAATTTGATTCATCGCTAATTTTTCCAATTTCTTGAACAATTCACACAATGGGCTTTACGGAACAGCACAAAACATTCATGGTTGAAGCGTATTTTCGAAACGGGGTTAGAGTAAATGATGAGTGGCAATACAATCCGAGTTTGTGCATGGACGATTTTCACGAACATTTTCCTAACGTTGCTTTTATTGCTGGGGATTTTTATCATTGCCTGAAAGAACCGTGGCTGTGTTTAGGGAAACAGGTTCTATACAACACAAAAAAGGAGCAAGGAGCCCATCTGTAAGAGCAGAAGAACTTGTTGCAAATGTTCGTGAAATAATGCAAAATACGCCAACAAATTGTATAAGACGCCTGTCCCAAGAGGTGGGAAGATCTTATGGAACATGCAGGACTATGGAGCATGGCGGTGGCCAATTTCAGCAATTTATGTTATTGTTTTTCTTTCTGTATATTCTTACTTTGTTAATTTTGTGAACAACAAAAATAAATTTGTATTTGTCTACTTATTTTATTACCTACTCATTAGTTTGGCATAATATCATGTCATAATATGAATTTGACAAAATTTTAACCTAGATTTGGTTAAATATATCGTCCCCAAATCATGGTGATCTAAACCAAGCTCTACGTTTTTTAATCCAAGCCCTATTTGATGCAAATAATTTTTGCTCGCACGGTACCTACGTACTATACAGGGTGTTTATTTGAAAACTTCCCACCTCGATTTTCCTGCTTTAAAATGAAAATGTGGAAAATCGCTCGGACCCGTCGATTTTTATTTCGAGGGCGACATCTTTTGCGTATATTGTCAATCTTGTTACTTCAATCCCCTAGGAGTGAGGGGGGGGGGTAAGATCTAAATCTTAAATAGATACGGAAGTACTATATTTCTTACATCCGGTTTAACCGAAAGTTCACACTATTGGAAAGATAATAAAAATCGAAGATAGGGACATGTAAGCCGTTTTGCTCTAAGACGTACAGTTAGAAAGCTAGACGCTGTCAAAGTTCAAAAATGTCATTTTTCAAGAGTCAATATCTCGGAAACTGTTAAGTATAGACTAATAATGCTTTTATTAAAAAATGTTCAGAATTTTATGCAGAATCCAAAAAAATTAAATAAAATGGGGTATCCATTTAAGATTTAGATCTTACCCCTCCTCCCTCCTAGGGGCTTAAAGTAACAAGATTGACAATATACGCAAAAGATGTCCCCCTCGAAATAAAAATCGACGGGTCCGAGCGATTTTCCACATTTTCATTTTAAATCAGGAAAATCGAGGTGAGAAGTTTTCAAATGAACACACTGTATAAAATAAGTTATCTTTCCATTCATTGTTGTATCTTTAATTACAAACGTAACATATAATATGAGATAATACAGCTTCTTTATTTATGTAATTTTTGTTCCTGAATTGCAGATGCATTGTAAATCTGACTAAATAATGTCTAATATATTTACCAAGTAATATTAAAAATTTGTAAATTGATCTATCAAATGCTTTTATCAAAGAGTTCGCCCCGTAAGCAATTTATTTTACGCCTACATCTTTCAAAAAATTATTAGGGAATATTAAATTAGAGTTTATTAAACTTTGCTTTACCATCAAATTATCCTAAAAGCAACGATCACGATCTTATAATAATTTTAAAATGAAAAATTGTTTTTAAAAGTTTTAAAAACCTTGGCCATTTACTTTATAATTAATTTCTCAGTTAAAAGAACAGTGCAGCTATTGGCCCCTGTTCAATTAAACTTTAAAAAAGAAATTTAACTAAACTGTTTTTGTTTAAGAAATTTCATTAAACTTTAGAGATTTTGTTAAAATCTATAATTTTTCCATTTAAGTCTGCCAACAAAGCATAAGGGCAGTTGTTGTAAAACACTGCGCAATTACAAGCATGATCTTACAAGACGATGAGAAATGTTTGACCATCATAGTAAAGAAATATATGGTTGAATGTAACAATGCTTATCCGGAAAAGCGTTGTTGACGCCGCACGCTGGCAACGCTGATTATCTGGTGTCCTTATTGCGGGCATCTAGACATAATATTTACTCTCATACTTACATTAAATGCCACTGTTACTTGGAGTTTGCCACTAGTGTATATTCCAGTAATGGAAATGTGATAAATAATGCATGATATACCCTATATACCCCTACGCAATTTTTCGGGATCTTAAAGTTCAATAAACAAAATTAAATACGCGCCGCTAACATTTTTCCACTAAAAAGGGACTCGAGTTCTGTATAAGTATATTCTTATCGCATACTTATAGGATGAGACCAATATTTTTCCCTATCACCCTAAAAATTAGGGGTAATTTTAATAGATATTTACAGGTAAAATAATTGTATATTTTTACATATATGCTGTAATTTTACATGCACTCTGTACATTATCTTTAAAAATACACGTTAATGTGTTTTTAAATAATTTTTACAGTAAGTAGTGTGATATCACAAAAAAATACATATAAAATATTAAAATCACATAAATATTACACGCCACTGTAAAAATTATGTGATTCTGCTGTGAATTTACGGCATCAGTTTGTGGGAATTGTGGGATTCCCCATCACTTTTTGGCACAACGAACGAGGCGCGGCCGTCGCGTCCATTGTTTGGTTTGATCAGTGATCTGCTAGGTTTTATGCACACCTACCAGCATCGGTCTGTTCTTTTTCCTTCTTATACAGTTGTACCTATGTGTTTTATTTTGTGGTTAAGAAAGCACTTAACAAGTAAGTATTTACTTGTATAAATGCTCATTTTGTGGTTTTATTTTATTATTTCTATTAAAAAAAATAACTTGAGACATGTTAGATTTTTTTATATTTGTTAGTTATAGTTTTTGTTATACTCGGTTATAATGGACAAGCTGTTTATGGGTTTAACATAAATATACACTGTAAAGAAAGTCCCGGACCCCCAATATTTCGAAAACCTGACGTTTAATCAAAAAGTGTTTTATGTACTGTTTATAAGATGTATGTTAAAAAAAGTTTCTCAAATATACAGGGTGCACCATAAGGATGATAAAGACAAAAGTTAATTTTTTTTTTGATGGGAAAATCTACTTTATAATGTTTTCGAACTGTATAAGTACATAATTATATGACGATTTTTTTTAATATGGCCAAAACCATTTTTTATACTCTAATTTTTTAAAGTTTAGATATTAATATTTTTGTTATTTGCCTTACTTAACAAAGGTGTGAGGATAGATATTCGGGAATAAAATCAACAACTTTTTGTAAAATAAGGTCTCAAAACGCTATTTTGCTCAAAAAGGTCGATAATTTTGTCCATTCCGCACCTGAAAAACCAAGGCAATTTTTTATGCTAAAAAGTAAGAATAAATTATGCATTATATATTAACAAAACTTAAATTACAACAGGACGTCTATTCTCGAAATAGGCGAATGATCAATTCAAGAGAAGTGAGTATTTTTTCTCTTAACAATGTTTAAACTGTATTCTTGAAACTTAAAATTACTATTCATTTCCATACGATGTGAGCATAATAATATGATGTGAATTGTCCCTTCTCGCGAGAGAGCGTTCGCTTCTCTTAAATTGGAGAATAGACGTCCAGATCTTCAAAAAATATATCTTGTGTGAATAAAATCTTGAAAAAAACTAAGAGGAAAATTTATTGACCCAAATATAAAAATAATATTTTGGGATATATTTTTCATCGGTAAATGCCCCTAGAATATTTTAAGGAAATTTAAGAACGTTTCGAGTCTATAAAAAATAGACTAAAAATATTAATTGGGTGCTGCAACTTTTTTTTTTAACCGTTTTTACAAAAGGTGCGGACTGGACACTTAAGGTGCGGATTGGACATCGTATATGATTAAATTCGATTAAATCAATATAAAAAGGTAAAGTACTATTTATTAAAAACCAAAATGTATATTTCAAATAAGTACTAAGAAAAGACAACATTACCATTAACTATCACCGATAAATACTTATTTATGTCAAATCCGCACCTAACTGTCCAATCCGCACCAACGTAAAACAGCCACGGAACGGACGGTGCCGAATGGAAATTTTTTGACTTTTTAATTTATTTACAAATTCTGGCAACGCTGATTCGAATTATTCTTAGGTTATGTTTTGCCGACCTAAAAATGCACCATACCATAATTTATTTTTCTAAAAGAAATACGTAACGTAAATGGAAACTGCGGTGCAGAGAGGACACGCAAGAAAGTGAGCATTTTTTACTTTCTATTTTTAATTAACTGTTTTGCCAATATATATCAAAAAACGGGTACTTACCAATATCTTTAAGCGGCGCACAACACTATAACAAAACCAGAAATGATAAAAACGCACTGATACCAAACTGACGCTGTCTTAATGTGTGGATTTCGTAGGTGCGGAATGGACATTTTTCCGAGGTGACAGTCTTAGAAAGCTAATAGTGCAAAGACTATTGCGGGTTATTTCGGTTATGTCATTGAATATTTTAGTAGAAAGAATAACCAAATCTATGATATATTGTTTTTATTATAATTGTATTTTGATCAAACAATTAAATTGTATCCAATTTAGCAGTTGCTACGTAGGACAGGTGCGGAAGTGGACAAGAAGGCTCTTTTTTTGAGAAAATTATCGGGTTATTTCTTTTATTTTGTACTCTAAGTGGCCTTTTTATTGAAAACTAAATTAGTTTATTTATATAAATAATAGCTTGGGCTTTTATATGAATTCTCGACTTTTTCAACAAGGAAGGACAGTTGTATTTCCGTTTTGGCCATATTAAAAAAAAATCGTCATACAGGGTGTTCCGATGATCATGTTACAAAATTCTAGGGTAGATAAAACACACGAAAATAAGAAAAAAAGTTCATGTGAACATGGGTCCGGAAACGCTTCTTCAGGGAGCTAGGGCCCTTCGAAGATGACCTTCAAAAACTACTTTTCGTTTTATAGCTTCGGTACTACTGCAGCTATCGCAACCAATTTTGGGACATGAAATCTAGTTCGTAGGTTCATCAATTTGAGCCTTCCGGATTTTGTCACCTTTAACCAGGGGCGTACAAACCAAGGGGGTATTTGAGTAAATTTGACCCTACTCCTCTTAGGCTTTAATTTCTTACCATTTTTATATCTGATTATGATTCTCCAATGCCTTTTACATAAAAAAGGTACTCTTAGTAAAAATCGCTATCTGTCACAGTTTCCTCCGAAAATGGCTAAATCCAATCAATAATAAATTATTGGTCTTAAACCAATTATTACGTTGAAATATGAAAATGAGGTTCAGTACAGATAGTTGTCAAAAATCTGTCAATAAAATATTGTGTCGCCAGTGAATCATGGATTATACTTTCGCCGAATATGCCGATATGCTATTAATTTATGGCGAAGTTCATTGCAATGGAAGAGCCGCTTCAAGATTGTATCAGGAGCGGTTTCCTGAGAGGCGTGTACCTGCTCACACGCTATTCGAGAGGGTAAATCAGCGCATAAGGGAAACTGGCTCCGTGAAAATAACGAGGCCAGATAATGGCGCTCAAAGAACTGTACGAACTCCAGAATTTGAGGAAGAGGTACTCCGACAATTCGAGGAAAATCCTAGTGTTAGTACCCGAGCTGTTGCAGAATCCATGAATGTAAGTCATGTACGTGTATGGGAGATTGTTAACGAACAACTTCTTCATCCTTACCATCGCCAAAAAGTACAGGAATTGAGACCAAATGATTATGCACCCCGCGTAGAGTTTTGCGAGTGGTTTCTTCAACAGTGTACACAAGAACCCCAATTTCCGAAATTTGTGCTTTTCTCTGATGAGGCTGTTTTTACGAGAGAAGGTATTTTTAATTCACGGAATAGCCATGTGTGGGCGGAGGAAAACCCTCATGCTCTTCAAATAAGAGGGTACCAACATCGATTCTCGGTGAACATGTGGGCTGGAATTGTTGGAGAACGTCTAATTGGACCAATCATGTTGCCTCCTCGACTAACTGGGACGGTGTACCTCAATTTTTTAAGATACACCTTACCTGAGTTATTGGATGAGCTGTCCCTCGACATACGTCGGAATCTATGGTTCCAGCATGATGGAGCACCCGCTCATTTTGCACATGTCGTACGTGAGCACCTCGATGATCGTTTTAGAGGACGTTGGATTGGACGTGGAAGCGATGTCAACTGGCCAGCCCGGTCCCCAGATTTAACTCCTATGGATTTCTTTCTTTGGGGACATATGAAAAGCCTTGTATATGAAACTCCAGTTCAGTCGGAGGAAGATTTGGTGGCTAGGATTTCTGTTGCGGCTGAAATGATCCAAACCATGCCTGATGTTTTTACTGGCGTCAATTTAAATATGCTACGTAGGTGTAATACATGTATTGAACGTGGTGGCAGGCATTTTCAACAATTGTTATTTTGAATTTATTTTGGTACGTACAGGGTCAGTCAACGACAGCGTTAGTAAATTCATCTTCAAGACAAAAATTTACTCTGCCTTATCCTTGACTCACTCGTTAAACCTGTTTAATTGTTTTTTTTTTGAAATATTTTGTATACGTTCCCTTTTACTTTTTATACCCCCAATTTCGAAAAGGCAATAAATCTCTCTAATCTAATTTATTTTCATTAAAGAAAAAGATTTGACTAACTTATAATGCTCACTATCTGTACTGAACCTCATTTTCATATTTCAACGTAATAATTGGTTTAAGACCAATAATTTATTATTGATTGGATTTTCGGAGGAAACTGTGACAGATAGCGATTTTTACTAAGAGTACCTTTTTTATGTAAAAGGCATTGGAGAATCATAATCAGATATAAAAATGGTAAGAAATTAAAGCCTAAGAGGAGTAGGGTCAAATTTACTCAAATACCCCCTTGGTTTGTACGCCCCTGGTTAAAGGTGACAAAATCCGGAAGGCTCAAATTGATGAACCTACGAACTAGATTTCATGTCCCAAAATTGGTTGCGATAGCTGCAGTAGTACCGAAGCTATAAAACGAAAAGTAGTTTTTGAAGGTCATCTTCGAAGGGCCCTAGCTCCCTGAAGAAGCGTTTCCGGACCCATGTTCACATGAACTTTTTTTCTTATTTTCGTGTGTTTTATCTACCCTAGAATTTTGTAACATGATCATCGGAACACCCTGTATAGTATTACAAAACATTATTTTTTACCATTTACCTTTTATACCATTTTATCACCTTAAAAACAAGCACCAGCACTGTGATGCTGGTATGTCATTACATTTTTTATTTAACCTAGTAGTATTAAAACTGACAATTTCAAAAAATATCGGCGCTATCGCCACAATACTGATGGTGTTTTATTTAAGATAATATAAAGGAATAAAAAGTAAATGGTAAGAAGCGTTTACCAAGTATACAGGGTGTTTATTTGAAAACTTCCCACCTCGATTTTCCTGCTTTAAAATGAAAATGTGGAAAATCGCTCGGACCCGTCGATTTTTATTTCGAGGGGGAAATATTTTCCGTATATTGTCAATCTTGTTACTTCAAGCCCCTAGGAGGGAGGGGGGGGGGGGGGGGTAAGATCTAAATCTTAAATGGATACGGAAGTACTATATTTCTTACATCCGGTTTAACCGAAAGTTCACATATTGAAAAGATAATAAAAATCGAAGATAGGGACATGTAAGCCGTTTTGCTCTAAGACGTACAGTTAGAAAGCTAGACGCTGTCAAAATTCAAAAATGTAATTTTTCAAGAGTCAATATCTCGGAAACTGTTAAGTATAGACTAATAATGCTTTTATTAAAAAATGTTCAGAATTTTATGCAGAATCCAAAAAAATTATATAAAATAGGGGTATTCATTTAAGATTTAGATCTTACCCCCCCCCCCCCTCCCTCCTAGGGGCTTAAAGTAACAAGATTGAAAATATACGCGAAAGATGTCTCCCTCGAAATAAAAATCGACAGGTCCGAGCGATTTTCCACATTTTCATTTTAAAGCAAGAAAATCGAGGTGGGAAGTTTTCAAATGAAAACCCTGTATATTTTGAAATTGGTATATCTTTTAAACTAGTGAATTTAGGTAAAGCACATGCTTCATGAAGTTAGGCTACAATTTTGTGTAGAATTCGAAAATACATCAAAAAATATAATCTCCCATTTGAGAAAATGCAACTTTTTTCTCTACCATCCTTATGTATCTTCGAAAAACTTTTCTTAATGCGCATGTGCAGTGGAAAAAGATCTAATAATAATAAAAAATATTTCAAAAAGTCACGTTTTTGAAATATTGATGAGGTTCGGGACTTATACACCAAATAAAATAAATAAATTCATAAAAACTGCGTTTGTATAGTTTTCTTCCATAACTTTAAACTGTATTTTTATCTTGTATCTAAAGTTAATGAAATGTTAAAACGATAACGATAGCAACATACGTAAACTCGTAAACATTAGTTTTTGTCATGGCTAACTTACTAATAACCGAATAAAAATTGAATTGTATAGAAAAATCATGCTTAATACGTCAAAAAAATTGTTAGGCTAGTTAGTTGGGTACAGGTATGATATACAAGAATGAAGTGAAATTTTAGCAGCTTTTCAAATCCGTAATAATATACAGGGTGTTACATTTGAAAAAAAGGAATTATGGACACTTTTTCAAGTTACCAGAATAAGTGTATTTTTTAACCACCCTGTATATTGCAACTAAGATATGGGACTAGGGCAAAGAGCTTTAAGGTATTAGTTAACTATTTACCAAATTTCAGGATTTCAGTGTTTTAGAGTTCAAAATTATCAGCATTTTTAAAAGTAACGTTTTCGTACAAAAAAAAAACGGAAATTAATTTATATCTTAGAAACGGTACGAGATAAGTATAGAGTAGAATTAATAAAAATTGTAAGGAAAGTAATGGGGGTTTCGAAAATAAAATAAAATATATGGTGTTGCATTTAAAAAATCGAAGTTACTATTATTTTTGTGTGGAAGCGGCAACACCGTATTGTTAAAAATATTTTAGGTTGGTAGAGCATGCCCGTTTATGTACGCGACCAAATTTTTAGAACGATTCCTTTACTGGTTCGTCAGAAACGTCTAACGTTCCATCCACCGTGAATCACCCTGTATGTTTTCTTTGCAATATCGATAAATTGACTTTATTTTATGTGTTGTTATTTAAGACAATGTATTATGCTAGATGCTACATTTAATTTTTTTTCTAGTTCTTTTCCAGGCTGTTGTTTATTTTTATTTGTAATATAAAAATAAACCAATTTTGTGAAGATTTGAAACCTTAACGTTGTTTCTTTTACGTATTTATTTAATATGGATCTTCATCAAGTAACGATCGACTCAATTACACATTTGTTTTTTATTTGTTGTTTTTGACTCTACTTGTTTCAATTATCACCAGCAGAAAAAGTTTATTAAATATAGGTCAAAATACACTTACTCTAGTTAAAAAGTGCACCAAGTTTACCTAAAACTAGTAAACAGGCTTATTTTAAATTTGATTATCTGAACTAGGTAGACTGTTTGCCGAAAGTAAGTTCTGTATTATTAAATTACTTGTTTAAAACAGGCAAGCTGTTTAGTTAAAATAAGTGGAAGGACGAAGCACTTCATAAATCACCACTCACTAGTGTTCCAGCCATTATCCATTATTTATTGTAGATGGAACCCGATTAGCCTAAGAAATTGAACACCCCTCAAATTTGACAACAATAAATTTTAAATTGTTGCTGCATTTTTTTGGTTTGATGCATTGTCCAGTTTTCTTGTGACGAACTTTTAGCAGCTCACACACTTCTTGACCAACATAACTGATCCTACTATTCTGACTTCGGACTGATAGTTTCAGCCTGCCGAAGTGAACCGTGAGTTGCTAAAAGCGAACCGAAGGTTTACGAAAGGACCTTACAAGTGAATTGAACAATTTATTGTTTTAAGCGCCAAGTTTACCTAGGTGCATATTTGGTTTACTATTTTTAAGTAAACGTTTTTACATATTTTAGTTCGCTTATAACACGTAAACATAAACTTAAAATAGATGTACTGTCATGGGCGTCGTTTGGGGGGGGGGGGGCAAGGTGCCCCCCCCCTGGAAGTTGACTTATTGACAATTATTTACGTTTTAACAAGTTAGCAGTAAAAGAAAGAAAGATCGTATTATTTTTGAAGTCTGGCAATCAATATATGGTTTGATTGAATGTATGAATTTATTATTTGGAGATTTCCTTTATATTTTTGTTATTATTTTGGGGTAGTAAAGACTTATTTTAATAAAAATGAACAGTTTTAATGCCATGACGACTATGAATGTGGAATATTTTACAAACAATTTTAGCTCATTAAGTATTGAGCAAAAAATTGAAATTAAAATGGAGGGAAGACCTAAACTCGAAATTAACTTAATACAGACCACAAAGTGTAAATCTAGGTACTTTATTGTTATTGATTAAGTTTGCTGCAAATAAAAACAGAAGAATGAATAATAAATTGGCCATTTTATTTTTTATCTTATTTCATTTTCAATAAAATAAGAAGGTAATCATAAATTTTTAAAATATTTACTAATAATTATTGACCAAATTTGGGCCCCTCCCCCCCTAAGAAACCGTTTAACGACGCCCATGTGTACTGTACACCTAAAGAACATTTGTTTACTAAGTATAAATAAATCAATTCTAGCAATTTCGTTTTACTTCTTTTAAATGAACTAAATAATTATAAAATGAAATATGAGCCATGGTAAGTAAACTTTTTTCAGCTACCACAGTTTACTTGGACCTGTTGTCTTAGTGTAGGCAATAAATATTATTATGTATAGATGAGGTGTTTAATTAACGAAAAAATATCGAGAGAATTCTCGTAACGTTTTTAAAATAATAAGTTTATAAACAATATGTTTTAAAGGAATTTATTACATGTCACAAACCGTAAGAACGTGTGTCATCAAAGAATGCATTTATTAAGTATATATATATGGTCCTCATACGTAATAAACATGGCCATTGTGCAGTGGCCAGTCGATAATACACGATGTAGTAGTTAATAGTTGCTAATTCCCAGATAACACACTTGGTTTTAATCTGCCGATATTGCGTTGGCCGGCAGTCATAAAAGGATTACTCACTTTGTGGTGCGGAAAAAGCAATAATTATTCGTTGGTTTATTTCAGCTTTAACGAACAACCGCTTAAAATATAACGGCCGGCATTTATAAAATTAGCACCTCTGTAACCGTATGCCAGAAGTGCATATCTTGTGCATGTTGTGCAAGCACTTAAAAGTAATACGCTTTAAAAGCGCGTAAGACGTTGACAGTTCAGTCACACCGAGTGAGGTTATATAGTTTCGTCGTTTTTGGTCTTCGGTTTTCGACTTTCGTCACTTCGTCCATTTTTAATTGGTTTTTTGTTTGGTACACTTGTTTAGTGAAATTATATAGCAAGAAACTTCAAGAAAATGAGGTATGTATATTATAATTTACACATTTTAGTAACTGCAAATTACTTAATTAAGCAAGGAACTATGTAATAGCGGGCTATAACGGCAAGAGCTGTTGAGTTTTCCATTTTATTCGGCTTCAGGATAGAAACCACAGAAAAAAAAAGATAGAAACGACCCGCGGCCATATTGGTCGCTTTTGGCATTATATGAAATTTATATAAATAAATTAACTTTAAATTCTTATACCTACTATGAATTTTACAGTTGATAATGACTATAAATGCATTTCTAAAAGAATATTTACCCTTCCCCTCTGCAGCGAAATGGGGGTTATGACTAAAGAATATACGAGATTTAGTATTTAGTGATATTTTTGTAGCTTCGTGCAAAATACTGATAATTAAAAGTAAAAATAAATCATTTATTACTAAATATTAAATAACTTTTACCTAAAAATGCGCAGGTATATAATTAAGAAATAAATATTTTGCAAATAACGTGAATGTACATTAAATTTTACTATAACCTTTTAGGTCAGAGAGGATTTTGAAGTTGTAGGTGGACGACTCCATTGACACAACTCGAATAATAATAAGTGCAAATTATTAAGAACACTTTCGCAGAAGGAACTAAACTGGACAAGACGTAATAATAAGATTACTTTTTCTCAATTGACTGAAGTTTGAAAATTAATTTTAGGTAAGGATGTAAAAGACAATATTATAAGTATATTTTCATTACTAACCGTATATATTTAAATATCCAAGCTCAGCTAGATGGTTATAGACACTTCATATCTGTGTGTGTCAATAAACTATATAGGTAGTCAATTTTTAAAACTACATTTTTTTGTGAATTTGTTTAAAACAATAATTATTGACATTTTTTTTAGTTTAATTAATAGTAGTTCATGATGTTATAGTGTTAAAAGTTCCAATTTATTTAGTAGAAAGGTACAAGATAAAACCACTTTTAAGGGATACTTACATCATACATTATTTTTACAAAAACTGTTGAACTTGGCACTAAAATAGACGATAATATTTTAAAAACTTTTTCAAAATTAAAATTAACCATTACGCATGATGTTACAACTTCTAACACCTTACTTAGTAAGGACTAATGGTGTTAAAGTAAAACTATTTTTTTACACTGGTGTTTAAAGTAAGACTTAAAATTGCCATCTTAAAATTAATCATTTTTGACATTGAAAATTAAAATTTAAAAAGCCTATTTTTAATAGTGTTAAAGTTTGTAGATAAAAGTGCTTTAGATATAAAAGTTTGCTTTTTATTTTGTAGTACGTTGCTGTAAGAAAAAAAATGTTTTTCAAGAAATGCCACCGAAAAAGATGTAGAAGTACAATTAAATTATATCTAAGGAACAGAGAAGGAGGAAGGGGAAAAAGAACTGCATAATTATTAGTTTTACTGCTGTCCAATCTATAATTTCCAGGATACCAAGCTGATTTAAAAGAAACAAAATTGTATGTATACTATATATATTATCTTTAAAATGTCTTCCGTATTTTTATGTCTGTGTGTTACCAAGTTGTATGTGTGGCACATATTATATACCACTTTGCAATTGCTAAAATGATTTTTGTCTCCATGTGCAACTATGTATTTATATGTATATATTTACGTACTTATACAGCTGGTTACAAAACTAACTAATCTTTTAAACACAGCACTTTTATACAGTTTCGAAGATCCAGGCATTAAATCTATAAATATAAAACTGTTTATTGCTGGGTCTAATCTTATTTTTATAAACAGTGTCTTTAACTGTCTGAGGTTGGAGACAATGCATGATCTTGATTGATCGAAGAATTTTGGACTTTCATTGTCTTTATTTGGTTTAAATCACAAAGTTTCAACTGGTATGTGTCTCCAGTCGTCTTCAGGTGAATACTAAATAAGAAAAGTAACTACAGGTCTATACTAGCTAGGTGCACTGAAGCCTCGACTGAAGCATGCCTGAAATATGTGTGCAGTTATGATAAGATTACATCTACTTAACAAAGGTTTCAATATATTTCTTTTGTCTACTAATATTTACTGAAGCAACCTAGGTTTTGATGAATAGCCACAGCTTCCTTGAACATCATTGGACATAGGAAATATATGGAAACCTTTGTTAAGATATGTAATCTTAGAATAAGACCTCGAATTAAATGCATGACTGCACATATTTCAGTGCACCTATTTAGCTAGTATAAATAAACCTGTAGTTACTTTACTTTACTAATTTAGTATTCACCTGAAGACGACTGGAGATACTTACCAGTTGAAACTTGACAATGCAAGTCCAAAATGCTTGTATTAATCAATGTCATAACTAATATGCTACTTTTAGTTTATCGATGTATTAATTATAAATGTTTCTGACGAGGTAAAAAATTAAATATTAAAATTATTTTGCATTTAAAAGTCTTATTTAATTTTCTCCCCTACTCCCTTAAGTTTTAGAATACTGGAGAAAATTTAATGCTTGCGAAAGGAAAAGGTCTAGGTTTTGGTACATTCATTTTTGGTGCAACCAAATAAAATAATTACGTTATAGCGATACATAAAAAAATCTTAAAAATTACACAAAATATAATAATTAAAATGTGCACTTTATATGGACTCCATATACAGGGTTAGGAAAAATTACCAGAACGGTCGATTATTTCAAAATATACAGGGGGTTATCAAAAAACGTCTTATTTAAAAAATGTAGGGCTGTTAAAAATCTACATATTGGTGATAAATTGAAATATACAGGGTCGCCCACAAAGTTGTGGAGAATGATAGTTATATTTTTTAAATTGAACACCCTGTATATTTTTACATTTTTAAATTCCACATAAAACTATAATTATTTTTTATTAAATGCACTATTAGTCTATACTACATAGTTTCCGAGATATTGACTCTCGAAAAGTGACATTTTTGAACTTTGACAGCTTATAACTTTCTAACAGTACGTCTTAGAGCAAAACGGCTTACATGTCCCTATCTTCAATTTTTGTTATCTTCCCAAAAAAATCAACTTCCAGTTAAACCGGAACAACTATATTTCGTTCTTTCGAGTTACATCCGGTTTAACCAGAAGTTGATTTTTTTGGAAAGATAATAAAATTTGAAGATAGGGACATGTAAGCCGTTTTGCTCTAAGACGTACTGTTAAAAAGTTATAAGCTGTCAAAGTTCAAAAATGTCACTTTTCGAGAGTCAATATCTCGGAAACTATGTAGTATAGACTAATAGTGCATTTAATAAAAAATAATTATAGTTTTATGTGGAATTTAAAAATGTAAAAATATACAGGGTGTTCCATTTAAAAAAATATAACTATCATTCTCCACAACTTTGTGGGCGACCCTGTATATTTTAATTTATCACCGATATGTAGATTTTTAACAGCCCTACATTTTTTATAAAAGACGTTTTTTGATAACCCCTGTATATTTTAAAATAATCGACCGTTCTGGTAATTTTTCCTAACCCTGTACCTTTTCGACGGAATTTATTCCTTTAGTTATATCGCCTCCTCCTGTATGTGCCTTAACTAAGACCTGGAGCATTGAAATTCCGTCACTTGAAAGCAGTGCATTTAAAGCGCGTAGAATACTTATTCAGAGGCAGCGCTTTTAAAGTGCTTTTTTAGCAATCGTTATAGCGAGCCCGGCGGCCATATTTGCTGAAAAAGTACCGCGTGGATTTAGCCGGCCGTCCGGACGCCGGGGCGCTTTGCAAGTTAAATATGAAAGCGCTTCTCCGATTCTACAGTAACAGATAACAAGTACTTTTTAAGCGCTTTTGGATACAGTTTTGGTTATCTGGGTTATATTTCTCCTGATAGCACAGCCATAATGTCTAAATAAATTTCATGCAAATTATTTTTTTTAGCGTTAAAAAAGTGTCGCAATTAAAATTTTACATGCTTCAGTTCAAAAACATCATATTTTACGGACGTTTTTAGCTTTTACCACGAATTTCGGTAGTTGAGCTACCGAAAAATGTATAAATACCTACAATTTTAAATAAAACCGATTTTTTTTGCAAAGAAGTTAAATGAAGCGTTTGTAAAAAGTTCCGAAAGAAGACCTTGTCGAAGTTTTGCGAACCAAAATTGGACATTTTGGTAAGTATTACTAATTCTACAAAATAAACTAAACACAAAACATTGCTTGGTGTGGTTAAAATGAACTAGAAACAGTGTCACTAATAATAAGTATACCTAGTTTAAAAAAACTAAAAAAGACGCTATAATAATTAATCAAACTAAAAAGCGGAAAATAAATATAGTTTAAAATAATTATTGAAATTCTTAATATAGGCAGAAAATAATAATGAACGATAAACATTAGTATTATTATAAAAAAAGCGTGGGTCGCTTTGTGCTATATTTTTCGTATATCGAGCACCCCACGCTTTTTTCACAATAATACTAATGTTTATTGTTCATTATTATTTTCTGCCTATATTAAAAATTTCAATAATTATTTTAAACTATATTTATTTTCCGCTTTTTAGTTTGATTAATTATTAAAGCGTGTTTTTTAGTGTTTTTAAATTATATATTTATTTTTAATTTTTTAGTTTGAGTTATTGTTAAGAAAAAAATTTTTTTTTGAGTAGATTGAGCTAGATTAGTAGATTATTGTATTGTCAGCGGTTCCTGACAAGTCTACAAAATTTAAATTAAATCTGACCATTTGAAGTGGGTCAAAATCGGGTTTAAAGAAGTCGGCTACAAACAAACATACATAAAAAATCCGAACAAACCCGAACAAACGACAAAAATCTTCAAAATTTTTCAGAATTTTTATTTTTATTTTTCTCCATTCTTAGCGATAATATCTATACGACCCCACGTTCGTTTCATTAAATCGGTTATTGTAATAATTCTGACATATTGACAGGTGTCAAATTTTGACAAGAGAATTTTTGGCGTATTTTTATCAACTTTCCACCGTCAATATACATACGACGTTTATAGTTTTTTCATTAATATAATTTTTTTTAAACGATTTGACATATTGACAGCTGTCAAATTTTGACAGGAGAATTTTTTGCTTATTTTTCCCGAAGTCTCCGCATTGAATACTATATGACACCCTAATTTGTTTCGTTAAAATCGCTTCTTCGCTTTATACCTGACAGCTGTCAAAATTTGACAGGAGAATTTTTTGCGTGCAGATTATTGTATTGTCAGCGGTTCTTGATAAGTCAAATTTAACTTAAATCTGACCGTTTAAAGTGGGTCAAAATCGGGTTCAAAGAAGTCGGCTACAAACAAACATATATAAAAAAACCCGAACAAACGACAAAAATTTTCAAAATTAAAAAAAAAAATTGTCAAAATTTTATTTTGACGGATAGAATTTTATTTTTTATTTTTCTCCATTCTTAGCGATAATATCTATACGACCCCACGTTTGTTTTATTAAATCGGTTATTGTAATAATTCTGACGAATTGACAGGTGTCAAATTTTGACAAGAGAATTTTTGTCATATTTTTATCAACTTTCAACCGTCAATATACATACGACGTTATAGTTTTTTCATTAATATAATTCTTTTTAAACGATTTGACATATTGACAGCTGTCAAATTTTGACAGGAGAACTTTTTGCTTATTTTTTCCGAAGTCTCCGCATTGAATACTATATGACCCCCTAATTTGTTTCGTCAAAATCGCTTCTTCGCTATTGTACTGTCAGCGGTTCTTGATAAGTCTACAAAATTTAAATTAAATCTGACCGTTTAAAGTGGGTCAAAATCGGGTTCAAAGAAGTCGTTTACAAACAAACATACAAACATACAAACAAACATACAGGTGAAGCTAATAAAAGCGTGTTAAAAAGGTGAATGTTTGTGCTAAAATTATTAAATCATTGATTCTACTAATTTATATTTTGATACATTGGATCATTCATGAAAGGGCTAATAACACCCCCCGCCCTTGTTATGTAATATTTCGTAAAAGTATACGAGGGTTTATAATCTTCTTAACATAGTATAAAACAAAGTCGCTGTCGCCCGTCTGTCCCTATTCATACGTGCTTAAATCTTTAAAACTACGCAACGGATTTTGAAGCGGTTTTTTTTAATAGATAGAGTGATTCAAGGGGCAGGTTTTTATGTATAACTAGCGACTCGCCCCGGCTTCGCACAGGTGCAATTTCAGAAAGTGGCATGCCGGGTACTAATATATCGGGTTTGTTCGGGTTTGTATTTATACCAGCGGGTTGCAACGCATGCCGGGTACACGCTCTATAATATATTTAAAAAAATATTTATTTTAAATAAAAGAATCAACATTTTAAAGGAAACGCGAATTAAGAAAACCAAAGTTAGACGTGGCTGTATTTCACGCTCTATTTTGTCACATTTGCATTTTATTTCGCATAAATTCGAATTGAAAACAATTTCCCCACTGGATTTTATCCCCTGTTATTAGTTGTGATTTATAGTACTTTTCGTTTAATTGGAAAATTTATTATAAAACGCACAAAAGGGTCATGCAATTTTATTCTCCATTGTTTATAAAAACAATATATTCCATGAGGTTCGTTTAATGCACCAATACCAATTAGTGAGTGTGCCGAAATATGTAGTTTCCATAACTAAATTATACATAATATATATTTCATAGTATTTCTACGAGAATAAATAATTTTAACAGCAAACACTAGTGACGCATTCGCCATTTCGTTTTTTGATCAACATTTCGTTACTTATTTGGATTATCCCAAAATCGGCCGAGTACCCGTCTATGAAGTACAATTACCTACAGGTTTAAGTTAAAAAAAGGTTTCATTTATAAATCATTAAAAGCCGAAAAATAATTTGATAATAATGTACCTTGTACCTTGTACTTTGGGGAACGCTGTGCTTTCTTAATTGTAGAGAAAGCGCTTTTCTGGGAACAAAATGCTTCGCATTAAGAAGATACAATTTATTTTTTGACTCTTAATTGCTGTATTAAAAGTAGTTTATTATTCAACAAGACTGTGCTGCTTATGGAACTGATTACTACCAATATTCCCTGGCTGGAAGTATGCTTCTCTTCAGATGATCCATCCGCTTGTACTCAATAGGTCTCCGATGTCATTCTTACTGGCATGGAAGCCTTTATTCCTTTCTCCAAGAAGCGCCCTTCTAATGGCAAGCCCTGGTTTAGCAAGAACTGCGGGCGTGCTGTCAGAGCTAAAAATCTAGCTTACCGACAATGGCGTAAAAATCCTATCGATGTGAATCGCACCATCTTTGTTACCGCTTGAAACCAGTGTAAGCAAACGATAGACCAAAACAAAGAGGCTCATAACATGAGGATCAAAAATAAACTTCTCGCCAGTCCTAACGGATCTAGGTCCTTTTGGTCAGTCGCTAAGGCCGTTAGTCAAAATTTTACCGAATCAAATATTCCACCGCTAACACGTTCTGACGGCACAATAGCAACCACGGCTGAAGATAAAGCGAACTTACTCGCAGAACTATTTGCTTCACACTCCACGGTGGACTTTCAGGGAAAAACACCCCCGAACATTCCAGCAGTTCGATCGGAAATGACTGATATCGTATTCCGTCAGCGTCCTGTCAAACGAATTCTGAAGGGGCTTGATGCCAAAAAAGCTTCTGGTCCAGATGAAATTCCTATTATAGTGCTCACGAAATGCGCCGATGAACTCACACCAGTATTTTGTAGACTTTTTAACCTATCCTACAAAAAAGGAATATTTCCATCTTGCTGGAAAAAGGCGCGAGTCCAGCCTATACCAAAGAAAGGCAAGAAAACCCTGCCAAACAACTATCGACCAGTCGCATTGCTTTCAGTTATATCAAAGGTGATGGAGAAAGCTATTAACCAACAACTTCTAAAATACCTAGAAGGCCTTAAAATTATCAACGACCATCAGTATGGTTTTCGTAAGTCCAGATCAACAGGAGACCTTCTAGCCTACGTCACTCATCTTTGGAGCAACGCAATCGAACATCATGGGGAGTCCCGGGCTATTGCACTGGACATCTCTAAAGCCTTTGACTGTGTCTGGCACGAGGGGCTCCTAAGTAAACTGCGTTCTTATGGTATGCCCGGTCGATTTTGTTCATGGTTGTCTAGCTTCCTCTAGCATCGTTCTCTGCAAGTGGCGATTGACGGATTTCTCTCAGACACCTTCACCATCAATGCTGGTGTTCCTCAAGGGTCCATATTATCCCCCACTCTCTTCTTACTGTACATTAACGACCTTCTAGCGAAAACAGAAAATCCAATATATAGCTTTGCTGACGACAGCACACTTATCTCATTTTTTACTTTGAAATCTCCAACATCGGCTGCTGACGCACATCTTCACAGACAACATAAGGTATCACGCCTCAATAAAGACCTGGAAGAAATTTTGTCTTGGGGTGACAGTAACCAAGTCGAATTAAATGCTCAAAAAACCCAGGCAGCAGTTTTCTCTAAGAAGGTTAACATTGCAGAACCCGATATCGTTATGGCAGGACACGCAATTCCACTGACTTCGTCTATTAATTTGCTGGGTGTCAACCTGGGAGGAAATTATGTCTTGACATAATCACGTTGTGGCAATCGCCACCGTACCAAAAAGTTGTATACACCTCAACAACTTTTGACACTCTATAAAGCCCAGATTCGACCATCACTGGAATACTGCTCTCATATCTGGAGTTCTGCACCGAAGCATACCCTTCGGTTGTTGGATTCCATCCAAAGGAGAGCCGTTCGTCTAATCGGCGAGCACGAGCTGACTAAGAACCTCGACAGCTTAGAACATCGAAGACAGGTTGGTGATTTGACTCTCTTCTACAGATATTTCCATGGCAAGTGTTCGACAGATATTGCCCGCTCGATTCCACCTAGAGTAATGCATAGCAGAAACACACGACGAACCATTGCCGCCCATCCCTATGTGGTTCAACTTAGTACACCCCGAACATCATTGTTTCAGAACTCTTTCATTTGGAGGACGTCATCTTTGTGGAACGGCCTTTCTGAGACCGTGTTTCCAACCGAATATAACCTCCAACGATTCAAGAAAAACGTGAATCGCTTTCTTCGCACACACACCGCTCCCAGAACGCCTTAAAGGATTTTTCCTATAGTGCTTGTGCTCGATCATAAAAAAAAAAAAAACCACTGATCTAGCAAATCTGGAATTGATATAACACTAAAGCGGGTTTGATACACTAGAAATTTATTTAATATGGTTTAATACAAAATAAGCTATTAATACAAACTATGTCTTAGCAAACCTAATGTATTAGATTATTTTTCTCATTGTATCCTTCAAAATAATTAAAATTAAACCTACAGATGTGAATTATTCAAAAGAATTACTATTCAACCATATTTATTATGTGTCCAACATAATGTGTAATGTCATGTTTATGCCATCCCTTTATTTTTATAACCTATAATCTGTATTGTCCAATAAAGTATTAAAAAAAAACCTAAATAGTGTTTGTCTTCAAAAAAAAAATAGGATGCGTAGGTAAGAAAAATAAATACGGTAAAAATAAATAAACTGCTCATCACAAAGTACAAGTGTAGTTCCAATACGACATTTCGGACTTTAATTCGGTTTGCAGAGTTTGAAAGATTGTTTCTTGCAGATTAATAGTATGGTACGCGTATAACGTAACCAATGCACTTTATTATTATACAGGGTGAATAAGAAAGCCGTGCAAAAAATTTAAAATTTGAATAACTCAATTATCCGAATTTTATCGGACTCTTTTTAATTTGGGACACCCAGTACATATCTCAGTCACGGCTTTTTTCCACTCCGTATAATATATTAAAGTGCATTGATTACGTTATCGGCGTTCCATATTATATATCTATAAGAAACAATTTTTTAAACTCTACAAACCGCAATAAAATCCGTCATAGACCTGTCATAAACATGTAATAAACCTGTAATAAACCTGTAATAAAGGTGTTAAAAAAACAATTTATCGAACTTTGAGATGAGTAGTTTAGTTATTTCTTTTTATTTGTTATTTGATTACTTTATTATTATTTTACTACAATAAAATCAGCCGGCCAGCCGAAGGGACCACATTGACGGCCCCTTCAAAATTTGCTGACAGCTTTGCTTTTCATAGGTATTTCATTTCATAATTAATTTTATTTTTTTAAATCCTGAGAATTTAACTTCGTTAAATGAAGAATAAATTATACGTGAAAGCGCGGAATTTACAAACGATATACCATAAAGACTTGTCCATTGACTTTCCTAGGCCCAATTGTATAGGTTCGGTTTAACTAGAACGCTGGGTTTAAACTAGAGTTTATTCAAAAAACCGTTTGTATAGGTTATGTTGACGATCAAACTACAGTTTAACTCTCAACTGGTGGAGGAGGCACCAGTTAAACTTCAACTGATGGTTAAATGCATGCAAAATGTCAATTTAACTGAAACCGACATAACCATAAAAAATTCGAAATTTAAAATAACTAACTAGGTTGGGAGTGTAGAATTGTGTAGAGAAAATGGATATTTTTGCGTTATTTGAGGATTTGTTGTCAGATGGTGATACGCTGGCTGATACTATACTATTTCAAAATTTTAACAATAATACAACAAATCAAACTAATGAACATTTGAAATTTAAGTAAGGTTAACTTTTTTGTTTACAAAATATACAAACCTAAGTTTGGCACACGTTTAGCATTTCTCTTTCTCTGGACTCCTAGACAAGAGAGATGGGAATACAAACTGGAGATTCTCAACTACTTTTTAATTCATTCCCATTATAATAACAAAGAAATAATATTGACTTTTCAACTCGCCAGAAGTTAGCCGTAGATATAAATAACCAAAAGGTATGCAATAGGTATTTTCATGATGTTTGGTTTAAACTTGCTGTTAAACCTAAAGTTAAACTAAAGGTTAAACCTAAGTTTTACCGACACCTATACAATTGGGCCCTAGTCAAATTTTAAGCCTCAGAAAGGGCTTGGAGATAGTATTTCAAAATTAAAAACAGTGTATGAACTTGCGGATCATTTATTAATAAAAATTCACAGATCTTGCACCTTACGCAAGCATTCTATGTATTGAAAATACCTGACACAGCTTTAAAATTTTAATGTCCTATGTGATGTAGTTAATGCCCACATTCTAATTTGTATTTTGTAAAAGTTTAAAAAATGTTCTTTAATTCTACAGGGTCCGCCCAAATTTGGTTAACAAAGGGATAATTTTTTATTATTGATTTCTCAGAAAATTTAATTCTACATGAAAGTTTTGCATCTTGAGTAAATCATTTTGACGTATTCAAATATCTTCTGTGGCATATATAAAATAGAAAAATATTACGTCAGTGACTCAAAAAATTTTAAAAATTTTAAAACTGAAACAGCCATATTAACAGTTAATAAGTAAAGTTAATATGAAAAGTGTAAAAATTCAAAAAAAGCAAAAATTTGATTTTTAACTTGACTTTTCTTGAAAACTATTAGCACTAGAAAAAAACTTTATTTAACTTTTTATCTTGAATTTAATAGTTCTTTAATAATATGGCTGTTTCAGTTTTTAAATTTTTTAAAATTTTTGATTCACTGACGTCATATTTTTCTATTTTATGTTCACCCTGTATATGCCACAGAATATTTGAATACGTCAAAATGATTTACTCAAGATGCAAAACTTTTATGTACAATAACATTTTCTGAGAAATCAATAATAAAAAAATTATCCCATTTGTTAACCAAATTTGGGCGGACCCTGTATATGTACTTATTGTGCTCCCACTTTTTGCCTCCCACTCTTTTTTTTTCGATATAATATTCCGATTTTAATAACGTGAACTTACCTTATTTAACAAAATTATTATGGCAGTCTTCACAACACAAATATACATAATTAATACCTTATCTCAATAAAACACTTTTTAACAAAACTATTACGGCATTCTTTAAAACACAAACTAAAACTAAACATTATGTACTTGCCGAGTAATATTTTTCTATTTTATATTCACCCTGTATATGCCACAAAAGATTTTAATACGTCAAAATGATTTACTCAAGATGCAAAACTTTTATGTACAATAACATTTTCTGAGAAATCAATAATAAAAAAATTATCCCATTTGTTAAGTTGTTAACCAAATTTGGACGGACCCTGTATATGCAATTATTGTGCTCCCACTTTTTGCCTCCCACTCTTTTTTTTTTCGATATAATATTCCGATTTAAATAACGTGAACTTACCTTATTTAACAAAATTATTATGGCAGTCTTCAATACACAAATATACATAATTATATAACTTATCTCAATAAAACACTTTTTAACAAAATTATTATGGCATTCTTTAAAACACAAACTAAAACCAAACATTATTTACTTGCCGACTTTACGCTGTTATTCATATTTATATTTACCAAGTAGCTACATATTATCAGAGTATTATGTTACAAGACCGCTCGAGATATTGCGGTGTTGGGTCGCGACAGATCGACACCGCGACACCAATGCAAAGTTTGCATAAAAACGATCCCAATAGTATTTTCAATACTAAAAATCAGTGTGTTCTTCAAATTTTCCAGATGTATCTAGTGCAGTGATGTTATTTCTAACTTTACCAGTTAGTGTGGCATCAGCGGAACGATCTTTTTCCAAACTTAAAATAGGAAAAACCTATTTACGTAACACCATGGGACAACAACGCCTTTCGGATATATCCTTAATCAGAATCGAACACGAGTTTGTAAAAATATTAAATATCGACGAAATTATAAACGATTTTCAAAAAAAAAAAACTCTCGACGATCTGGTCGTTTTGTATAATACTTTGTATAGTACTTACTTACTTGTTGAGTGTTCATGTGTTTTACTGTTTTCTGTCTTTTGGATTCTATGAGGATCGGTCACTGCTACCCCCGTTACTACCATACATGGTAAGCAACATTATAAGTGGTGTTTTAAAATTTTGATTTTGCATCATGTTTGCTGGAATATTATGTATAATGACTTAGTAACTAACTACCTATGTTATGTCTACCAGTCTACCTAGGATTATAAAATAAATTCTAATTGTTTGCTGTTTTAATAGTAGGTACTTAACACATAATGTGGGTTTAAGCCTAATTAAATTATTACATGATTAACGAATTCAAAAATTCATAAACCTGAACCTAATAGTAATGAAAATAAGAATTATCATTTTCCATTCGTTATAAAGTGGGGGGCCCCTGAAAACGTTTACGGGGGGGCACTCAGTTTTTATTTCGCCACTGGTTCTAAAAGTGTTTTCACAGCATGTACACAGATGGAGTTCGGAATAAGGAAAAGTATTTATTTGTGGATTTATCAAAAAATTCCTTTTTTTATATAAAAATAAACACGATTGTCACGATATAGATTTTAAATTTATTGGACAAATAGTTTAAGTAAATTTAATTTAACTCCAAAACAACCAACCAAGGTGAAGCTTAGGCTTAACTTAGCACATTATGTTATTCCTTTCTATTTGAAATATACAGGGTGTTCATTTGAAAGCTTCCCACCTCGATTTTCCTGCTTTAAAATGAAAATTGAATTCTAGCTTTCTAACTGTCCGGATGTAAGAAATATAGTACTTCCGGTTTAACCGGAAGTTGACACTATTGGAAAGATAATAAAAATCGAAGATAGGGACATGTAAGCCGTTTTGCTCTAAGACGTAGGTACAGTTAGAAAGCTAGACGCTGTCAAAGTTCAAAAATGTCATTTTTCAAGAGTCAATATCTCGGAAACTGTTAAGTATAGACTAATAATGCTTTTATTAAAAAATGTTCAGAATTTTATGTAGAATCCAAAAAAATTATATAAAATAGGTGTATCCATTTAGGATTTAGATCTTACCCCCCCCCCCCCCCCCCCTCCCTCCTCGGGGCTTGAAGTAACAAGATTCACAATATACGCAAAAGATGTCTCCCTCGAAATAAAAATCGACGGGTCCGAGCGATTTTCCACATTTTCATTTTAAAGCAGAAAAATCGAGGTGGGAAGTTTTCAAATGAACACCCTGTATGAGTCAGTTACATACAGAGTGAAGAACTAAAAATTATTTGCACGGAAATTGCGTGACAAAGGTATATTTGCCGATTTTTAGAAGGTGCTATAATTACCAGCTGCGATTTAACTTCAATCTGTTTAAATCAGTGTTCTGTGCTAAATAAAGTACAATAAACCCTCGCAAATATACTAATTTTAACAATTTTAAAGTTTGTCGTCCATGCAATTATTAACTTTCAAACTACTTTGCATCTAGTTTAAATGGCATGTTTCCTAGAAAACTTGCAATGTTTTCCCTAAATGGCTTATATTCAAAACTTTTGTGTATTAATGCACACTTATTTTCGCTTAGAACCGTTATGATGTCCAGTTTCATTCTAGGTATATACTTACTCTTCGTTTTTAGAAAAATGACTGATAAAAAATGTGAACCATGTAAATCTTTTTTTTTAAATTTCAATTAAACAAACATACATCCCTAATTTCAGTAAAGTTTTCGTAGAAAATGACAATGAAGTCCAAAAAGTTATACTAATTTTTCCAGAAAAAAAAAACAATTTTTTATAATCTAAGAAAGGAGGACGAAATAAATTTAAAAAATAATACAATGCTTAAATTGAATTTTTTTTTTATTTTTGTGAATAGTACTTACTAGGTACTCGGAGGTCTGTATTTTTAAGTATCGTCTGGTTTTTGTGGTAGTATGTTCGTTTAGTGTTGGTTTAAGTGGTAGTTCCTAATAAGGTATTTTGGCTGCAGTGTTGTGCCTATTTGTTTATTAACGTTCGGCAAAGAGCTGGCATTCTGCTGGGTCTTTGATAATATGTTTCATGTTGTTCCTTGTGGCCATTAACTGGTCTTGTACCGGGTGAACAACTAAGAATGGTAGTCGGGTATATCTCGGAAACTACTAAACGTAGAAACTTGGGATAAAAAAAATTATGATTAAAACGGTCATGAGAAAATCCTGGAAATAATTTTTAAGTTCCGCATTTTGCCGCAAGGGGGCGCAATTGGAAAGTAAATTTTAACATTTTAGATATCTCCGAAAATTGCACGTTAAGGTGTATTTTTAATAACACCATTTTAAAGCTTGGATAATTATGCATCATTTTTGTCTTCTGCTCATTGGCGTACCGACTTTAATAAGAGTGGGGGAAGCTGTTCAAAGTGTAAACATTTAAATCGCTGTAATTTCCAAACGACTTATCCGATTTCACCAAACTAAAGACTGTTTGGAAGAGAAATATATGCACTTTCACCAGTCGTATTTAGTTGTCCATAATAGTTCTCAATAAAATTGCTAGAGGACGCAATTTGTAATAATAATAGTTTTTTGATTTTATCCCGAAAATTCAAATCATACGGTATAATTATGATACCATAATCGAAAAGAAGATGAAATTTTCTAGAAAAAATATTAAAACCGCAGCTTGATATCTTTGTTCGTTTCAGAGTTATTGCCAAAACATTAATTTTTAATACAAATTGTACCCTCTAGCAATTTTATTTGAAACTATTGTGTACCATTGGATAAGACAATTAAAGGTACTTACCTTTCTCTTCCAAACAAGCTTAAATTGAGTGAAATCGGATAAGTCGTTTAGAAGTTACAGCGATTTTAATGTTTTCACTTTCACTTGATAAGAGTGGGAGAAGCTATTGAAAGTGTAAACATTAAAATCGCTGTAACTTCTAAACGACTTATCCTCCAGATATACCAAACTTATATCCATTTAATGAAAATATCGTCTGCAGCTACTGTTGAAAATATTTTTTTTTGTGTACGTTAATGTAGCTTAAACTTTAAATCAGTAAAAAAAACTTAAATGAGTCTAAATAAACAAGTATTTTAGGAGCAAAGTCGATTTATTTAGGCGTGAAAATAAAACAAACACAATTATGTAGTGTTAAATCATATTTCAAGAGGCCAACAATTTTTTTAATTAATTTTTAATCATGCTGATGCAGATATACCAGTTATTAATAAACCCTCCTTTGGTCTGCGAAATTACAAAGTAAATTTAGCTTGTCAATAATAAAAAACGAGCTTCATATTCACTGTTTTGTTAAATTAAAAAAAGAAGGGCGAAAAAGCGTTAATCTAATATTTCCCCTTCTATAGCTATTTGCTTTTTCGAAATTAAATTTGGACCATTATTCAAAAATATATTGCCCAATTGCCCAATTTGTCTAATATATGAGTTTACGCATAATAAAAAAAATTAAACAGCACTTATACCTGTAATCAGTAGCAAACCAGCATTATTTTTTAGATACAAAGTTTGAAAATCGCTTCAAAGAGAAAAAAAGGTCAGCGTTATGTTAGAGATGTAATTGCAGAAACTTATTTTTTACTGCCTTTTTCACAACTTTTATGTACCAGTACCCATTTATTTCTGAGCGATGCCGTCGTGTTGCACACAATAAGTGCTTTAATAATTGGTGCCATATTAGCTCAATGGGATTGAATATACAATAGTATGGAGGAAGACGCAACACTGTATGTCCATTTTCTGCTGCAAGTTTGTCACACTCGTATTCCTTATTTATTTTAAAAGCTTTTAATACTTCTAGCAGTTCTCGTTTTTTATAAGTTTCTTCAAAATATAAATCATTTTCAATCATAAAATTTTGAATTTTTGCTTTTGTATTATTAGAATTGGGAATGATTTTTGCTTGCCGACTATGATAACTAGCATTGTCCATTACAATGACGCTATTTTCAGGTATATTTTTAAGGAGTTTATGTTTAAACCAATCTTCAAAAAGTTGTGCGTCGGTATCTTGATGGTAATCTAAAGAAGAATCTGCTATGTTTTAAGCTGAAAGCAACAGGCAATTTGGAACAAACCCGTTCTCTGAACCAGCATGTAATATTGTGATTCTTTTGCCTTTATTTGATTGTGCCTTGGTTTGACATTTTTTGGAAGAATCATCCCAACCTTTTCTTGGAGTGTCATGGGTATCGAACCATGTTTCGTCAAGGTAAATAATTGGACGATTTTCTTCTCAAAATTGTTTAACAGCTGTTAAATATTTAAGTCTCCATTCCCATAAACGTTGATGAGATTCCATTAATGTTTATCTTTTATTAATGCTTCGGTATTTAAAACCCATTTTACGCAATATTTTCCTAAGGCTTGAAAGGCAACAAAAGATATTTGTTTCGTCTTTAATCAGCCGCTCTTTGAGGGAAATCAAAGTGGGTACAGTTTGTGCCTCATACATTTGGTAAATCTTTCTTCTTAATAAATCCATGTCATTTTCGTCAATGCTTCTAAATGTGCCAGAATCACTCCGATTTTTTCTAGGATTAACAGGTTTAAGTACTATGTCTCTTACCGAAGATAAAGGAGTTTTTGTCAAAGAAGACGTCTCTGCTAAAGCATCCATCGAATTAAAATTTCTACTCAACAAAGATTAATACACATTTTTAATTATCATTTTGGCATCGGTAGATAAATGCTTTCTTTTAAAAATGACACTTGAAGATGCCCCCCTATCAGCAAAATTCTAAGGACGCCACATTCTACCACTAATAATAATATTAATTTAATTAATTATAAAATATGATCAGATCTCTTTTTTATTATCGCCACAAATTAAAGCTTAAAACCACCCGCTTGAAGATTGGAATGAGAACTGAGTAAATCACCTTCCGCTGCATAACGCATTGTCTTGCACCGACAGGCATAAACAAGCAAAATTTGAGATAGGCTTTATATTTAAGTATTTTCTTAAAATTAAATTGTAATAAAAAGGCGTAAGTCAAGATTCGCCCGTTGGGCGATCAAAATATATATTATTTTGTGGCGTATCTCAAGATACGCTTATACGTAAAAATATGTTCATCGAATTTTTGAGATAGGCCAAAGAGGAAAAGTTTAATTTTATGGAAGCGGTATTAGATTTAGATACGCCTTTTCGTCACAACATAGAATACATATGGACATGTTTAATGCCGGGTCTAACTCAATTTCGCCAAAATTTTGAGATAAGCCTTTACGTTATAACAGCGACGAATAGTATTATACAGTTGTATAAAGAATATGTGAATTCTTATAAGCAATAGAAGGCGTTTTTCTCAGTGTATCTAGTTAATATTTTTAAACATCTATTTAAAAAAAACTTAAAAAAAACAACGAGGCCTTCAAGATCTTATTTATTCTCGTTTAACTGACCAGTTTAATCTAATATAGTTGATTAAATGCTTTTCCGCCCTGTCCTTAAAATTTGCGTTCCTGCGTTCAGGGATATAAACATTACCCTGTAACCCGAAAGTATTAATTTGGGCCCCTGTATTTTAATGAAAATTTCATAACAAAATAATTAATAAATATTTTCCGATAAATATAGCTTGTGACACAACTCCGCCTTAAAATGATTAATTATTCTTTTGGGCGATAAATGAACAATATAATTTATTCCTATTAAACAAGAGAACTTAATTTTTGTTATTTATTGGCAACTCTTAATTTTGTACAGATTCTTATTTGTTTCATCAGCATGTTTGTTTTGATTTATTATTAATTATTATTAATGCGTATTTTTCCCAAGGGGCTCTGATAATTTTCAATTATAAAGTGACAAATTTTAACCCTTTTAAGTGTATTTATATGGTTCATATTTCATAACGTTTAAGCTAATTTTCTTTTAAGCATTTCATAACATACTATTATAAAATTGAGCAGTAACTAGCCCAATATATAACTGCTCACTGGACACCAACTTGCTGACGTTTTGCGTCGAAAATTTTGGGTTCCATTATAAGAAAATGTAAACCATTTTATAATATTATATAAATTTATTGCCTATTTAATTCCTTTGTTCTAAGTAAACGAAACTTTGCTAGTCTCGTTTGGACCCCTAATCAAAAAAGCTATGTTGACAGGTGGGAAAATATTATTAGATAAAATATAATTAGTTTTTAATTACATTATGTGAATATTCCACATTGAGGTAAATGATCTAATATAACAGGTTTGCTAATACATAGTTTGATTAACCCATATTAAATAAATCGCTAGTATATCAAACACGCTTTATGGTTTGTTCCTACAGCGATCAGAAACAGTCCTTGACAGTCAGGATTCTGCGCAGTAATATAAAAGTGTTCCTACAAAGATTTTGGACAGTTTGAAAACCCAAAGTCGCTGTTCCTACACGTTTCTCCGATAGTTTGCTGTCAGAGCAGTTTGCGAATCTTTTGCCAGTAAAATGTCCGGAGCATGCGCGGTTAAACGCTAGCTAGCATAACATATGACATAACCTATTTTTGTTAGACGTGTCTGCTGTTAGGTTGGTGTTTAATATTTTATTTACTTCTTGAGCTAAAACTTCCCATAGTCTCTTAATACTTTTGATTTGAAAAGTGCCAATCTTTGGAGGAGATATTAACATTTTTACAACATATTATTTAATATAAGTTACTTATTTTGTTTAAGTTTATTTATTGGGCCGAGCCACACGAGTTTAATTAACGAAATAATAATAAACAATTTTGAGATTTGAGGTTATGTCCATCGTTTAAAATTTCTTCAGTTTTAAACACCGAACCGAAGTTAGTTGATTTCGAACGCCTGTTCCTGTTCCTATAGAGTTTGAAGCCGGTCAGAAATCAGACTTGCGCCGTAAAGTTGGTTTGAAAATTGTCATGAAGTTGTCGGGGATTCACTGTAGGAATAAACCTTTAGTGTTATATCAACTCCAGATTCGCTAGAACAGTATTTTTATTGGTAGTAATCAGTTCCATTAGCAGCACAGTCTTATTAAATAATGAACTACTTTTAATACAACAATTTTGTTAACCAATAAATTGCATCTTCTTAATGCGACGCATTTTGTTACCAGTTAAGCGTTTTCTCTACAATTTAGGAAGCAGAACAGCGTCCCCAAAAAGTAATTGTATCCGTTAGAACCTATAATCCACGAGACGTTGGTGGGGGGTTCGTAGCAATCGACAATCGCCGCGCGCCGTATTATTAGTTTTAACGTATTTGTTGCGCAGGTCACATCGTTGTTCGGAGTCTTCTAGCTGTCCTGTCTTAATTTTAATTTTAATGATCGTACCAATACATGTTCAATTAATTTATTTTTACTTTGTTTTCAAGTATTTTAAACTTTGTATGTCAGAAAGAGCAATAGATGATTTTTATTTCGAACAACTCATATTAGACTTTATATTCTATGGACTAAACTATCTCAGTAAACCATGTTGCTTAATAGATAATCATATGCAATGTTAAACAACAAGAATTTTATCACACTAGAAGCTATTTAAATTTTTGAGAACTACAGTACTGATTTTTACTGGTAAGTATGCTTTATTAACAGTAGCAAGCAAATATTATTATGAACAATGTCAAGTTTCGTGACAACTGCCAGTCGGAACTAGTACAGTATATAAAACCAGATTACACCCCCAATAGAACTTGATAATTACTGTGAGTATTCAGAGCAATAACGGCTAAAAACCATTACATGGTAGCATTAACTCCTATTTCCTATTGGCTAAATTACCGTCATATTATCACTACACAACGGTCTAGCAATTTTCGTTCTCTTACAGTAGGAAAGCGCGTTACTGTCACATATAGTATTAAACAGTTTCTTAAGAACCCTACAGGAAAGTAATATACCTAACCTATAACCAACTCATTACAATAGTGGTGTTAAGTTGATTATAATGTGATACCATCAATTTCGAAAATTGTACTCGTTGGAACATAATCTTTAAAAAGCCATCCAAAGGTGACATTAATGTCTGACTAGGGTAATATTAAAACAGGCCCAACAAAAGATTTTACTGTGTTATCAGACTTAACTTTCCACAATAAACCAGGAATTGTCCGTTTTCCTATAGAAATTTTGAAGCTTTAAAACCGCTTTTACGATATAAGAAACTGGATACAATGTATTATGCGTAAAAGACGTTGAAATGTAAAAATCTGTACATATAGACTTTCCATTTGAGTAATACAGCTTTATATATTTTAATAAAACATTTTATTAAAAAAATATATCAGTTTATCATGGTCTTACTATTTTTTAAGGGGCAGTGAATTTTTTCCTTTTAAAAATAAATATAATAGCAGACTTACAAAGCTTTTTAATACTTATCTGAATGCTGATAATCTTATTACTGCCATCTGCCATCAGTAACTGGGCAATCCCAATTCGGAATTCTTAAGTATAGTATTTGCAGAATTATACCGTTGACTCTTACTGTCAAAAATAAACTAACTGATTAAACCGTATTCTATACGCCTCAACCTCTTTAAAGGGGATTAAATGGGATCAGGGTCGGCTTGAAAATTTACCCACACCACATGATTTATTTTTATAATTTAAAATAAATAGATAGGTATTTTTAGTTTTAGGTAGGTACCTATAATAAATGTAAAATATTGATAACAATCAATGATAATTGAAAATAATATAATTTAAAAGTATAACTATTAGGATAACAAGTGCAATAAAAATTAATTAAATTCTAAAAAACTATTGATAATTTATTCAAAATTTAACTCTGTATCACTATCTTCATCTAAGCCTAAACTTATAATTAAGGGTTGAACATTTGTAATCATATAATTGTAAGAATTTTCCACCTTAAGTACATGCTGTACACAGTTTTTCCAGCTGTCTGCAGAAATTTTTCTTACTTCGTTTTTAAATAATTCTACTACAGATGAATTTAATGTAGGAGAAATATTATTTCTCCTAATATTGGATTTTAATTGGTGCTATATTAGCTTAATAGGATTGAATATACAATAGTATGGAGGAAGACGCAAGACGGTATGTCCATTTTCTGCTGCAAGTTTGTCCCACTCGTATTCCTTATTTATTTTAAAAGCTTTTAATACTTCTAGCAGTTCTCGTTTTTTGTAAGTTTCTTCAAAATATAAATCATTTTCAATCATACAATTTTGAATTTCTGCTTTTGTATCATTAGAATTGGGAATGATTTTTGCTTGCCGACTATGATAACTAGCATTGTCCATTACAGTGACGCTATTTTCAGGTATATTTTTAAGGAGTTTATGTTTAAACGAATCTTCAAAAAGTTGTGCGTCGGTATCTTGATGGTAATCTAAAGAAGAATCTGCTATGTTTTTAGCTGAAACCAACAGACAATTTGGAACAAACCCGTTCTCTGAACCAGCATGTAATATTGTGATTCTTTTGCCTTTATTTGATGGTGCCTTGATTTGACATTTTTTGAAAGAATCATCCCAACCTTTTCTTGGAGTGTCATGGGTATCGAACCATGTTTCGTCAAGGACGATTTTCTTCTACAAATTGTTTAACAGCTGTTAAATATTTAAGTCTCCATTCCCGTAAACGTTGAGATTTCATTAATGTTTGTCTTTTATTAATGCTTCGGTATTTAAAACCCATTTTACGCAATACTTTCCTAAGGCTTGAAAAGCAACAAGAGATATTTGTTTCGTCTTTAATCAGCCGCTCTTTGAGGGAAATCAAAGTGGGTACAGTTTGTGCCTCATACATTTGGTAAACCTTTCTTCTTAATAAATCCATGTAATTTTCGTCAATGCTTCTAAATGTGCCAGAATCACTCCGATTTTTTCTAGGACTAACAGGTTTAAGTACTATGTCACTTACCGAAGATAAAGGAGTTTTTGTCAAACTAGACGTCTCTGCTAAAGCATCTATTAAATTAAAACTTCTACTCAACAAAGATTGATACACATTTTTAATTATTAGTTTGGCATCGGTAAATAAATGCATTCTTTTGAAAATGACACTTAAAGATGCCCCCTATCAGCACAATTCCAAGGACGCCACATTCTACTACTTACACTAATAAGCCTAACTAAAAATTACTCGCCGGAAAACCAATAAAGACTAAAATTATTAAAAATCAGTATGTATTTATAAATGAATCAGGCATAGGTATAAATTGAATTTGTACCTGGTCCGGCTCTGCTCGAAAAGGTTTTAAAATTTGGGATTTCATTATTTATTTTATGGTCAAAGGGATAATAAGGGTTTATTGCAGTCAAAAGATCAACGGAATAATTCTACAAATTACTATACTCAAAGGCTAGATTCCATAACCCCCGTTCTGCACCCGCCTTGGTCTACTTGCCATGTTGCTGAGCCTCTCTTCAACTACTACTATTGCTAATAGCACGGCGTAGAAAATAAAAACTAAAAAATTATCTTCAATTTTTTTGATGCGATTATGCTAACAAACAAACCCGAACAAACCTATATAAACGATTTGAAAAGCAGAATTGTTTTCTCTGCCTTTGTGTCGTTTATCTCGTAAATTAGCTATACTAATTACCAACATTTTAAGTGAGATCTAAAGCTTCTAAATAAGGATAAACTCCTTTTCAAACGCAAACAAAACTCAAGCAAATATTACATTTGCCGTACTTAAATAAAACAACGGAAAATGTAAACAGTAATAACGTGACGCTTTACACACATATTATAACTTGCAAATACAGGGTGTCTGGAAAATACGTGTACAACGTTTGACGACAGACTCCTGACGTCAAAATAGGTCGATCTAAGCCAACTTAGTTATATCCAAAATTGTTTCGTTTAGCCGGTAGAGGGCGTCAGTAATTTGTAAAAATATTGGTTTTTCTTAAATTACGTGAAAACCTGCTAATCGATTTTCATGATTTTTAGTATGTAGACTAATACTATAAAATTACGTTTTCTAGTAGTATAGTCACCGGCTGTAAATAAGTGGAAGTGTTATAAAAGTGATATAATACGTCAACATTTCTCCTCATTTTTTATATGAACGGCGTTATGACAACCCAGATATTTTTCTAGGGTGACTGGATATATTTGGAAGCTATTTTACCTCTTTAATATTTTTCGTTGAATGAGCTGTTTTGCCAGAAGAAAATATTTACAATTACCTGCATACATCAATTATTAACAATAAAAATAAAACAAAGTACAACAAAGTTGAAAGTATGTATTGTAAGAAACTAAATAAAACAAAAACATTACTTAAGCAACATGTAACTCACGTTCTAAGCGACGAGTACTGGTAATTGGTTCTTCTTCAACTCTTTCCATAATCATCTCTTCTGTTTTTACAGTTCGAGTTGTTCGCATACGACCCCTGCCTTCAAAGTTTTTCTCAAATGTTTGGTGGTTTGGTATTCGACGGTTAGTAGGAAACCTCTCCATGTAAACCCTAACACTCTGACGCCCATTTCCTTGACAAAACCCGTATACCAGGAGCATGTCAACCTTCTCAGAGTTCGTATAATTTTCCATTTTTAATGGTAAAATGAACTTGTTATTCAAGAATGTTGATCGTATAATTAAGTAAATTTCATAGACTGGTGACAATTTGTCAATAATTGTCAAATTATTAAATGCCATAGCAACAAGGTTACTTAAAAAAATTATTGTTACAGGTAATTAGATTTTAATATTATTACTAATAATACTAAATATTGTAAATATTTTCTTCTGCCAAAACGGCTCATTCAACGAAAAATATTAAAAAGGTAAAATAGCTTCCAAATACATCCAGTCACTCTACAAAAATATCTGGGTTGTTATAACGACGTTCATATAAAAAATGAGGAGAAATGTTGACGTATTATATCACTTTTATAACACTTCCACTTATTTACAGCCGGTGACTATACTACTAGAAAACGTCATTTTATAGTATTAGTCTACAATAAAAATCATTAAAATCGATTAGCAGGTTTTCACGTAATTTAGGAAAAACCAATATTTTTACAAATTTTTGACGCCCTCTACCGGCTAAACGAGACAATTTTGGATATAACTAAGTCGGCTTAGATCGACCTATTTTGACATCAGGAGTCTGTCGTCAAACGTTGTACACGTATTTTCCGGACACCCTGTATAATGGGGAATATTTTGTTATCTTGTCCTTGGAAATAATGGGATCGTCTTATTACTAAACTTAACAAAGTTACCTACTTCAGAAAATTGCATAATGGAAATCTGAAAGTTTCTAGTATTAGATCTAACTTACATATTTGCAAGTTTTCATTATGAATAAGCTCCAACTGACAAGTTGCTCGAAAATTGGCAATATGAACTAAATTAGCTTAAAAGATCATTTATTTTGCAATCATATACAGGGTACAATTTAAATCGGCACTTAATTAAAATGCTTGCAGTTGTTTGTATTCTACGAAGGCGTAGAAGGGCCACAATTTAAAAAAAAAATATACACCCAAATTCCGAGTTGTATGTCGAAATTCCGAGTTGCATCTCGGAATTCTGAGTTGTAACTCGGAATTCTGAGTTGTATCTCGGAATTTCGAGTTGCATCTCGGAATTCCAAGTTGTCGGTATGTTTGCAGTGTTGCCATTTGGGGCGGCAAGTCGCCAAAATGACGACTTTTTGTCTCTATGAGAGTGTGGCGGCGATTTTCAATAAAAAGCTTATTTTTGGCGACTTTCTACAGGTGAAAAAATTGAATATAGGTACCTACACGTTGTATACAATACGTAGAAAGAAACAACGTCACAATAATAATCATTATTGCACCGAAGGATTTCTCAAAGAAAATATCTGAACGCGCCACGAATTGTACGTCAAATTTTGGTAAATCCCCGAAAGCCTACTTGTCGGTCGGTCGCTTGTCGAATATCCATATCAAAGCCAGTGCCATTAGGAGGCGATAACTAGACGAACAAATTCCGTCTAAAAGGTATATTGGCAACCGGTTTGTTCGTTGCTACCCAGAGCATTTTTTTTATTTCAATTTTTTCAACTAATATTATTTTATAAAAATAAAATTTAAATTAAATTTTAAAAAATGCTCTGGGTAACAACGAACAAACCAGTTGCCAATATACTTTTTAGAAGGAATTTGTTCCTCTAGTTATCGCCTCCTAATGGCACTGGCTTTGATATGGACATTCGACAATCGACCGACCGACAAATAGACTATCGGGGAATCCCCAAAATTTGACGTACAATTCGTGGCGCGTTCAGATATTCTCTTTGAGAAATCCTTCGGTGTAATAATGATTATTATTGTGACGTCGTTTCTTTCTACGTATTGTATACAACGTGTACCTATATTCAATTTTTTCACCTGTAAAAAGTCGCCAAAAATAAGCTTTTTATTGAAAATCGCCGCCATGCACACTCTCATAGAGACAAAAAGTCGTCATTTTGGCGACTTGCCTCCCCAAATGGCAACACTGCAAACATACCGACAACTTGGAATTCCGAGATGCAACTCGGAATTCCGAGATACAACTCAGAATTTCGAGATACAACTCGGAATTCCGAGTTACAACTCAGAATTCCGAGATGCAACTCAGAATTTCGAGTTACAGCTCAGAATTCCGAGATGCAACTCGGAATTTCGAGATACAACTCGGAATTCCGAGTTACAACTCAGAATTCCAAGATGCAACTCGGAATTCCGAGATGCAACTGGGAATTCCGAGATGCAACTCGGAATTTGGGGGTAAATTTTTTTTTATAAATTGTGGCCCTTCTACGCCTTCGTAGTATTCTGTTAAATCTTATATCGAATCTCTGAAAACTACAAAAATGTAGTGGCAAACCGGATAAGTCTGTAACTATATTTTGTGACATTTTTTATAAAACATGCCCTATATGCAGGGTGTTTGGGGAGGAAAGGGCAATATTTTGGGAATGTGTTCAGAGGGTGAAAATAAGATAAATAAACCCATATGTTTTAGTTCGATTCTCAACCATTTCTGAAATAATCGGTTCTTTGATAATAATAATCATTTCTCATAAAATAATGTATTCACATTTGAAAGAATAAAAAAAAAATATGCATAGTGACAGGGCTCTGAATTAAAGATTCATTAACAATTTTTGATTTTTTGAGTTACTGTCAACGCCGACAATAAAATAGAACATACAAAATGGAATTGCAAAAAACCCATGAAATATTAAAACCTTGTTCAATGTAAAATTAATGAATATGCTGTAAAACATAATAAAAATAGTTTTGCCAGTACAAATGAACTCGAACTGTTGCTGCTTTTGTGTTTTATTTTACAATTTTAAATATTTTGCAATAAAAATGGTGTAGTCGTCTGGACTCTTTTAGAACGAAATGATAACACGAAAAACCGATATTAATTACTATCGTGCGAGCAAAAAGTATTTGCATCAAAGAGGGCTTGGATTAAAAAACGTGTGGCTTTATTCAGATCACAATGATACGGGGATGATATATCTAACCAAATCTAGGTTAAAATTTTGTCAAATACATATTAGGACATGATATGTCAAACTAGTGAGTAATAAAATAAGTAGACAAACAAATTTATTTTTGTTGTTTACTAAATTAACAAAGTAAGAATATACAGAAAGAAAAAGAAAAATAATTACATAAATTGCTGAAATTGGCCACCGCCATGCTCCAAGCATAAATTCACACGTCTCTTTCATATTTTCGAAAGTGTTGACCAGCATCTCTGGAGAAATGTTACCACATTCTTGGATAATCCTTTATTGTAATTGTTCTAAATTTGCAACTGGTGTTTTAAAAATGGTGTTCTTTAAATGAGGAAAAACGAAGTAAACCATGACCGTTAAACAAGGTGATCTAGGTGGGAATTCAATGTCTGATCAAAAATTGATCAATCTGTCGTCGAAAAAAGTGCGCAAGTAGTTAATAGTTTCGGCGGCTGTATGGGCGGTTACACCGTCCTGTTAAAAATATCCAAAACGTATAGTTCGTCGTCAAGTAATTGCTCCACAAATGGATTCAAAATATTGTCTCTATACCGCTGTGCTGTATCTGTGTTATGGAAAAAAATAGGACCAACAATTCTTCTTCGGGAAACAGCTAACCAGACACCAATTTTTTGAGGCTGCAATGTGGACTCTACAAAAAAATGGGGATTTTCACTACTCCACATGCGTGAATTCTGAGAATTCACATAACCGGAGAAGTGGAACCAGGCTTCATCCGAAAAAAATGTCAAGTCTAATAAAGCATTTCTTTCCAATAAATTTTGGGTAAACCATTGAGAATAATTCCTGCGTCTTTCAAAATCTGCCGCTTGTATTTCTTGGAATACTTGCACTTTATAAGGAAATAACTTTAGCTGCTTCTTAAGAATAGTCCTGCGTGTTCCATAAGATCTTTCAACTTCTTGGGACAGGCGTCTTAGACAATTTGTTGGCGTATTTTGCATTATTTCACGAACGTTTGCAACAAGTTCTTCTGTTCTTACAGATGATCTTCCTACTCCTTTTTTGTGTTGTATAGAACCTGTTTCCCCAAACACAGCCACGGTTATTTTCAGGCAATGATAAAAATCCCCCAGCAATAAAAACAACGTTAGGAAAATGTTCGTGAAAATCGTCCATGCAAAAACCTGGATTGTATTGCCACTCACCATTTACTCTAACCTTGTTTCGAAAATACGCTTCAACCATGAATGTTTTGTGCTGTTCCGTAAAGCCCATTGTGTGAATTGTTCAAGAAATTGGAAAAATTAGCGATGAATCAAATTACTTGTAACGACTGTCAAAGATGACGGAATAGCTGATTGATTGTTAATTCAGGTAGTTACTGATACCCAACAGGTATTAAGCTATACGGCTAAGCATTACGTCCTTAGATGCAAGGCCCTCTTTGATGCAAATAATTTTTGCTCGCACGGTACTAGTCTACAGGATTTTTAACTATAAAAAAAATAAATTCAGTATTAGAAAGCCCCTTTATTTGTCGAAAAATTACAGAACTACGGCTGCATTTATTTTTAGCTTGGCATACTTTTTTTGGGTCTTCATGAAATTTACCCCTCTTTTGGGGGTAGAAACCGCCCCCAACGTTTTTTTTTTCAACGTAAAAGTATGTATTGTAATAAGTCGTTGAAAAGAGCATAAAAAAGAGAATACAACCCACTATTTACTTTTGCATTTCGGTAATCTAAAAAGCCAGAAAAATAAAACTGGTCAGTCGGGGGTCGGTTTCTACCCCAAAAAAGGGGTAAATTTCATGAAGACACGAAAAAAGTATGCCAGACTAAAAAGAAACCCAGCCACAGTTCTGTTTTTTTCCATATATCTACCGGGTGTTTCTCAAAAGACGTTCACCCCTATAACTTTTTTATATTTTTAGATATTAAAATGAAATTTTGAGATTATGCATAAGAGATGAGTCTGAATTTCTTAGCATAATTTTCAATTTGTTAGCACTTCCGGTTTGACCGGAAGTGACCTTAAATTGCTAACAAATTAAAAATTATGCCAATAAATGCAGACTTATCTCTTATGCATAATCTCAAAATTTTATTTTAATATCTATAAATACAGAAAAGTTATAGCGGTAAACGTCTTTTGAGAAACACCCGGTATTTAACGAAATTAATAAAAAATCAGATATTATTCAATTTAAAAAAAAATTGGAATCATTTACTTTTTAAAAAATACAATTTAGTTTGATTTTTAAATAGTACTAATTTTTTTATGTTTTTATATTTATTTGGTAGGCTATTATAGATCATAATCCCATTGTATAATATTGATCGTTTACCGAAATTACTTCTAATATTTACTGATAATATTTTAATAATAATAATTAGTTTGATAATGATCAATATTTACCTTACTTAAAATTAATTTTTGTGGATTTTATCAGGGTTGTTCGGGTTTGTTCTGCAAAAAGCAATTAAATAATAAAAACTTAATGCAAAAAAAAACATATTTACTGATAATAATTTTAATAAACCCTAATGGTCTTGCTACTCGATAGTGTTGAAATTACTAACTCTTAACACAGTTAGGGCGTTTTAACGGCATTACTTTTATTAATATTTTTCCTTTTAAATTAAAACAAGTAGGCATATCATGAAACCTGGTAATTCCATTCATGGTTTTATGCAGTAGTTTTTAAATCAAATTTACTTTTTTGTATCTAGTTTACTGATAAAACCTCATGTGTACAATTTTATAAATTATAACTGTGGTGGTGTTTTAAAAAGTAGGTTTTATAATAATCAACGTAAATATACACACGGCATGCGACGTAATATATTGACACTATCATGAAAACTATTAACATAGTTTTTCTTTAGGGGAAGTTGTGTTACAAAGGAAACATTTCTTCTTATAGAAAAAAATATTGAAAATGCTATATTTTCATAAATAATTTTTTTAAATCTGATAATTAAAGGGCGCAAGCCAAAATATGCGCATATATATGCTTTGTTTGCATTTAAAATATGCAATTATTTGCATTTTTTTACCAAATATGCATACTGGTATGCAACATTTCTTGATTTATTATAGTAGAATAAGGTAAGGAAACACATTGGGTTCTAAACAATACGTTTATTTTTAAAAAAATGCAAAAAAAACAAAGAAAAATGGAAGTAAATAATTTTTTAACCTAAAATTGTATAAAAGGCAATGATTACTAAATATTTTTCAAAATTTTCAACTAAAAAGGATAGTCTTCTATTAGTAAAAATATGTTTATAAAAAGAGAAGCTTCTTTCTACACCTACTCTTATAATCGGATAATACTGCAACATAGGTAGCAAAATATAAGGTCAAGATACAACTTCGTTGGATGGGAAGTACCCACTTCCCGGACGCTTTTCCTTTGAGAAAGTAACATTTCTCCGGCCTAATCCGGGAAGTACGTGCCTAGTCCGGGAAGTACGTACTTCCCGGACTAGGCCCGGAAGAATCACATAAATATTAGCAATTGCTCGAATTTTAATATAAATATTAATATAAATAAGAATTGGAATGTTTCTGTTAGTACCTATATTCTGTTCGAATTTCAATATTTAATACAAATAAGAATTAAAATGTTCGAAATTTTGTTCTACAAAGAAATATAATAAAGAAATGTGTCTCATTGATTTGTTATTCTACACGGTTGCCGAAAAAATAGTGTACGCAACACGTCCAAAAACAGTTTTTTTGCACTCGCAAACTTCCAGGACTCGCCTACGCTCGTCCTAGAATTTTGTCGACTCGTCCGAAAAAACAGTATTTTCCGGACTTGTAACGTTAATTACTATTATGAGTAGCAAAAATAATAAACAAATAATAGGTACCGAGATTTAAAGAAATTTTCATTTTGATTCTATAATTTGTTTTAGACATTATTGCATTTAAAATATCGACTCGATCTGTTTGCAAATCTGTCTACTATTAAAACTAATAAGCTATCTGCTTTCTTTCTAGTTTGTATGCACCTTGCATCGCTAGATGCTTTAAAATCAATATTCAGAAGACTAAATTCATAACCAATCTGGTAGCAACGGAAAATATGGAATCAATGAAAACGAAATAAAACAAGTCTTCGAATACAAATATCTAGGCCACGAAATAGGAATCGGAAAGGGCAGTCAGACGAGAAATTTGTCGTCGTATGTTAACAGTAAGAGGTTACGAAATATGTAAATCGAATTTACATACGCTTCCCAAAAAAATTATTCTTGAGCTCTCAGATATTTATATTATTACTCTTTTTATAATCCTCAAACAAATACAGGTAAGGGTGGCTTATTGATATTTATGTTACTATAACATTTGTTTTTATATTCATAGAAAAATCCACAGATCTTGCATCTTACGCAAGTATCATAGGCGTATTGAAAATACCTACCACATACAGTGGCGAAAAGTAAACCATTATGTCACAGATTACTCCTATCTGTGAGTATGTAACGTGTTGACACAGAGATATTTACTTTTTAGTTTTTTTTTCACTTTTTTTATTTCTTTAGCCCCAACTTCTTTTGTATGTTGCTTTTTTGAAATATTCTCCCCCGACTTTCTGTGTAATACGCCAAGACCGCCGCGCTATTTCGCTTTGTTTCAGCGAAATTCACTGTTCAGTTTTTTCGAATTTTTTCAATTCTTTACCCCCAACTTCCTTGTAATATTTCAAGACCGCCGCGCTATTGTTCTTAGTTCCAGAGATATGCATTTTTGATTTTTTCTGCTTTTTTGAAATCTTTACCCTTGACTTTCTGTGTAATACGCCAACACCGCCGCGCTATATCGCTTTGTTTCAGAGACATTCACGGTTTAGTTTTTTTCCACTTTTTTCAATTCTTTACCCCCAACTTCCTTTGTAATATTTCAAGACCACCGAGCTATTTTTCTTAGATCCGGGGATATCCACTTTTGACCACCGGTCTAAGTGACCCTTATGTCTAACTGACCTGTCAGTGTGAATGTCTAACTGACCTGTCAGTGTGACCTTTCATTACCGCTAATCACAATAAATTATTTATTTCAGGATTAACGTATATGATACAATTTTGACTAATTATGCTTAATTGATTTATTGGTTTATTTTTTTTAATTCCTACAATTTATCAGAGCTCCCGATCAATAAGAATTACTCTAGCAGGTTCAACGTTTGGCTTATAGCAGATCCGCCGTGTTATTTATGTCCTTAATGTAAGAATATAGAACAATAATAAAGATAATCTACTTTTTTTATGTCCAAATAAAGTTATATTTAAACACACAGTATAATATTTAAAAAACAAACGTAACGTCTTGGTATTTCGTAACACTGCACTCACAACGTTTTCCTATATCTAACTTAAGAGTATATAATATTATCATATTATGACGTAATTAACATAAAGAAAGTAATCTAAATGGGTTTCGTCGAACGAAATCCCATCAATAAGGTCTGTGTATCGTATTTCAAGAGCGTGAGCATCCTTCATTTCTTACATTAATTTTGCCCTATGCAACTTTGACCTACCCACACCGCCAAGCCGAGGCCGACGCGGTCGACTAATCTCTAGCGTGACGCGTGACGCTTGCTGATGTCGTTCATTTTTCATGAAATGGACCCGTATATACGCGACCAGTAGTATTTTTAATACTAAAAACAAACGAAGGCGAGATGGAATTTGAACGAATTAAAATAAATTCAACTGCGCTATTAGCGGATACTTCCTGACAGGTGAATTGCGTTTAAAAGCATTAGTATTGATTTATTTAAAATTTCTGATTTTGGCAATTACTACTTTGTGTTTAAAATCAAGTATTCTTCTGAAAATGTCAGAAAAACATAATGTTAATAGTTACTTATTGTACAAGACGATAAAATTGTACTTTATCTGTGAGAGTGTTTTTTAGCGTCGAGACGTCAGTCGAGACGCTAATTATTACGCTCGAGAAGATAATGCGATTTTATCGTCGTGTGCAATACAACATTTTTTTCTATAGCAAGACTTCAAATTCAGGTGAAAAATAAAATTTCAAAGAAAATTTCACACCTGTCATTCTAAGCCAATCACACACTTTCATTTCGACAGTTACCAATGACAACCTTCAAATTTTTCCCAAATTTTTCTCCTCCTGCCAAGCTAGGCGAACAAAATTAATAAGTGGAAATTTTTTCTTGACAGCTATCATATGATCCGAAAATCAGTATTCAGGATCAAATTTTGGTATTTAATGTTTTTATTCATTTTATAATACTAAATAAATACAAATATTTATTTACCAAATATTTCTTTCATTAAGGCTAAATATTTTTGGAATTCTGGTTCGAACTCTTCTCTTTGTAATGGAGAATAACAAGGATAATGGTTATCTTCCCTTTCCACTTCTATCAGATGTCTATGTTTAATATAATAGATGTAATATTTGGATGCAATTTTGTTCTGCTGAATTCTGGTTTTTCTTAAAAAGGATGGGATATCTTCCTCCAAAATCTTCTGGATAGCTGAGAAAAGGTTTTCTTGATGGAGATTTAATTCAGTTTTTTCCATTAAACATTGCAAATACTTTAAATTTTTATGAGACATTTAATGTCCCCTATTTCAGAGCAAGATTTACAAACACCGTAGGACTTAAAATTAGTTTCTTGATTATTTACTGCCATGATTTAATTATTGTGAACTAAAGAAGCACGTTTAAGAAATAACTGTCGACGTGACGTATAGCAGAGACGATTTTGACATCACAAGCCTAAGCCTACTTGACTGTGGTATCTACTATCTACCTAGATTTTAAAAATTGTTTTTTCTGGCATAACTAGCCTAAACTAGACTATACTATGCTTTCCCTTTGTTTTAGTAAATGAAATGTAGTAAAAATAAATAAAAAGGATAATTTTCACTTATATTTTTTGCATTTCGTTTAACTAAACGGTGAGGAAACTTTTTTTTAAAGTTTAAGTATTCCCATAATTATGGATAATTTCAATAAAATAATTCAAATAAATTTTAGGTGTGAAATTTTCGTACCGAATCCCCGCGTCCTTGAATTAATATCCGGAAATTCTTCCTCAGTCACGCATTTTTCTAGAAAATTTTCCCTCGTCTACGACTCGGGAAAATTTTCAAAAAATACGTTCCTTCGGAAAAATTTCCGGAAATAATTCGAGCACTAGGGAGATTATAAGTGAAAATTGTAATTTTTGGCACAAAAATCGCAACTGTGTTGCTCCGTTACTAGGGATATGAATTACTCTGTCAACAAATGTCAAACAAATTTTACATTCTGGTTTTTGTGGAGTGTTCAGTATTTTTGCGTTTTGTGTACGAAGTGAATACGAAATGTACGGAAAAGAATTAACACAAGAAGAAAAAAACCTGCCATCAGATGTAGAAGATGCAGCGTTGCAAGCAGAAAGTTTATTGTTGTCCCAAAAATCTAGGATGATATGATGTATGAGAAGGACTACCAGTCCTTTAGAAAGTGAAAAAGCATCAAGAATCCGATGAATTGCACAAGTTAGAAGTGTTTAATGTGGACGACAGAAAATCGGTGATAGTCGTTTCATTATCTCATACTAAAACCAAGCAGGATAGGTCGTTTTGTATTACTGACAAGAAAAGTGGGGTGAGTTTATTGGAAATTGTGAGAAAGTACATTGGCTTGCGCCCCAAAAACATAACTCACAGTAAGTTTTTTGTGAATTACCGACAGCAAAAGTGCACTACTCAACCGGCGGGGATTAACATTATATATTATAAGATACCCAAGAAGATTGCGGATTTTTTGAAGCTACCAAATTCAGAAATGTACACGGGGCATTGTTTCCGTCGTTCTTCAGCTACCATGTTGGCAAACTCTGGTGCTGATCTAGTAAGGGTTAAACGCTTAGGTGGATGAAAATCGTCATCCGTTGCAGAGTCTTACATTGAACAGTCAGTATGCAATAAGATTGCTGTATCCAAGTGTATACTTGGTGGACCTGAAAATCAATCCAGTACCCCGGTTCAAGTGTCTAAGCAAACGAGTACAAGTTGTGGTGTTCCAAAAATAGATGTTTCTAATAATGTTAATTGTAAAATTACACTTGTTGTTAATCCTTCGAATTAATGTGTTTGAATTTATAAATTTAATTAAATAAAAAAAGTTAAAACATTTTATCTACCCTTGCTGTTATAGTGTTACTTTATCTACCCTTGCTGTTAAATTGTTACTTTATCTACTCTTGCGGTTAAAGTGATACTTTATCTACTCAAAAGAGTTGCTATAACAACATTTTAAACATCAGCAATAGAAAAAAATATAAAGGTTAGTCAATTTTATAGGATTAGTGTTACTTTATCTACCCTTGCTGTTAAATTGTTACTTTATGTACTCTTGCTGTTAAAGTGATACTTTATCTACTTAAAAGAGTTGCTATAACAACATTTTAAACATCAGCAATAGAAAAAAATATAAAGGTTAGTCAATTTTATAGGATTATTGTGGAAAATTTTAATCGCTTTAACAGTAGCATTTTAAATTCTCCTTGACTTTGGTACAAAACTCATCTCATTCTTACTCTAGAATAATAAACGCTATTACTGGATAATCCCGAAGAATCACCACTATTGGATTCTATTTGAGCTTAACACGACTCAATTTCTAACTATTGGAAATTGGAACATACTTATAAAATTTAATATCGCTTAGGTGGTCACGTTATCACTTCTTTAAACTCAAAAACAAAGTCGATTATTTGCATGGTGCTATTGCTACAAGTTATAACGCATTTGTAAACTGTCTGCACCAGTTAATTCCAGTCTTTGATCAACCATAGTACAACTAATTTTTGCAGTCAAGCTATTTTGCGCACCTTGTTAATGTGCTATATTATGTCGTGTACAGCTCAAAGAGGCATAAACATAGTGCATTAAGAGCCCCAATGCAATACAGGGTTAGGAAAAATTACCAGAACGGTCGATTATTTCAAAATATACAGGGGTTATCAAAAAATGTCTTATATAAAAAATGTAGGGCTGTTAAAAATCTACATATCGGTGATAAATTGAAATATACAGGGTCGCCCACAATGTTGTGGAGAATGATAGTTATATTTAAAAAAAAAACCCTGTATGTTTTTACATTTTTAAATTCCACATAAAATTATAATTATTTTTTTGTTAAACGCACTATTAGTCTATACTTCATAGTTTCCGAGATATTGAAAAGTGACATTTCTGAACTTTGACAGCTTATAACTTTCTAACAGTACGCCTTAGAGCAAAACGGCTAACATGTCCCTATCTTCAATTTTTATTATCTTCCGAAAAAATCAACTTCCAGTTAAACCGGAACAACTACATTTTCCGCTTTCGAGTTACATTCGGTTTAACCGGAAGTTGATTTTTTTGGGAAGATAATAAAAATTGAAGATAGGGACATGTAAGCCGTTTTGCTCTAAGACGTACTGTTAAAAAGTTGTTAGCTGTCAAAGTTTAAAAATGTCACTTTTCGAGAGTCAATATCTTGGAAACTATGAAGTATAGACTAATAGTGCATTTAATAAAAAATAATTATAATTTTATGTGGAATTTAAAAATGTAAAAATAAACAGGGTATTTCATTTAAAAAAATATAACTATCATCCTCCACAACTTTGTGGACGACCCTGTATATTTCAATTTATCACCGACATGACATGACATGACATGACATTGAAGGACTAATCCATTTAATATGTAGGTACTCGATACTTCCTCCAGATTTTATGTTACTTTTTGGGATTTACTGACATGCTCTAAAAAACATAATCATAATAAGACAAAATTTAATATATCTAGTTGTAAGCCTACAACCTGTAGTGTCTGTAGTACATATGTTACTTTAGAAAACTAGGCACGATAAAGATTATTGAACAATTGAACATCGATAGATAGCATTAGGGGCTATTGAAATGCATTCTTCTAAAAAATAAAATTAATTACTATTTTTAATAATAATACCATTTTTCAGCATAATTTCAATGCACTGTCCTCCAAATAATTTATTCTATCAAAATTCGAAACAAAAATTTGAAATTACAATCATAATTATTGTATTTTAACAGACAAGGCCTCTTAAGTATAAAAGTGGCAGGTGAATATCTACGTAATAGGTAATTTTCCAGTCATCTGCTTGGGTGGCCATCCACTAAAGCTAGCAGTGTATGTGTTTGTGGACATGACATACATCCTATTTTGCAGGCCTCAAGCCATTTGTTGGAATATATTTTGTTAAAAGTAAAGGCTTTTAACAACGATAGTCAGAAATGTCTAAAAATGTTTCTATGGGAGCAAACGCACGCCTACAAAAAATATTTAAATTATAAACGTCGATAGCTTGTTTTTATACATTAAATATTGTTTTTGGTATTTTTTTGACAACCTGCTTTCAGAAAATTTATTTTTATAAAAATTTTTGTTTATACAGGGTGTTTGGAGAGGAAAATGTATTCAGAGGGTGAAAAATAAGAGAAATAAACCCATTGTTTTTTAGTTCGATTATTAACCATTTCTGAAATAATCGGTTCTGAATTTTTTTATATTGAAATAATGAAGGAGGTTTTAGTTTTAAACGTCCGATACATTTTGATTGATAGTTTTGACATGCATAGTAGTTGTCAGTTAGCTTCATATTGAGCGTATCGACTTGAACTAAGATTTTCATACTTACAATTCACACATTCAGTCACAGGGAGTAAGCTGACATGATAGTCGTGTATGATTACTGTGTGCGAAATTTCTTGAATTATCGTTTTCCTAGTCGCTGGATTGGCAGAGGTGGTCCGCAAGTTTGGCCACCGAGGTCACCAGACTTAAACCCGCTTGATTATTGCCTTTGGGGATGGATGAAATCGCTAGTATATGAAACACGAGTGGAAACGAGAAAACCACTCCGCGATCGAATTTTCAACGCTGCAGCGTTTAAAAAAAACAATCCCCATTCAATCCAACGTGCTATACAGGGTGGCCCTTTAGTGTGGCAAAGTACAATAGCTCCGTTACTATTTCAAATACATTAAAAATATTAATACAAAAGTTGAAGGGCAGTAAGTGACTTATAACGTTAAATTATTTTTAACTCTATAGGGTGGCTCAAAAAAGCGAAACAGGAAAAAATGTACTTTTTTCAAATGGAACACCCTGAATATTTTTACATTTTTATATTTCACATAAAATTACAATTTTTTTTTGTTAAATAAATTATTAGTCTATACTTTATAGTTTCCGAGATATTGACTCTCGAAAATTGACATTTTTGAACTTTGACAGCTTCTAACTTTCTAACAGTACGTCTTAGAGCAAAACGGCTTACGTGTCCCTATCTTCAATTTTTATTATCTTCCCAAAAAAATCAATTTTCAGTTAAACCGGAACAACTATATTTCCTGCTTTCGAGTAACATCCGGTTTAACCGGAAGTTGATTTTTTTGGGAAGATAATAAAAATTGAAGATAGAGACATGTAAGCCGTTTTGCTCTAAGACATACTGTTAGAAAGTTAGAAGTTGTCAAAGTTTAAAAATGTCACTTTTCAAGAGTCAATATCTCGGAAACTATAAAGTATAGACTAATAATGTATTTAATAAAAAAAAATTGTAATTTCATGTGGAATATAAAAATGTAAGAATATACAGGGTGTTCTATTTGAAAAAAGTACATTTTTTATTGTTCCGCTTTTTTGAGCCACCCTATAGTGTTAAAAATAATTTTACGTTATAAGTCACTTACTGCCCTTTAATTTTTGTATTCATATTTTTAATGTATTTGAAATAGTAACGGAGCTATTGTACTTTGCCACACTAAGGGGCCACCCTGTATACCCGAGCGATTAACTAACGTGCCAAAAAATGTATTGAAGTTGTTAGAGGGGTTTTTGAAAATATTCTTTAAGTTTGTTTGTACTGCAGTACCTGAAATTATTCGCTTTTAAAATAAAAATTAACTTACAAAAATTTTAGAACCTATTATTTCAGAAATGGTTGAGAATTGAACTAAAACATATGGATTTAAAAAAGGTTTTGTCTGTTTCCTTCTGCCAAACCCATCCCCAGAGGCGTTTCGCCGTTGTTACGGCTCATCAGTGAGGCTCAGTTTGGCAGAAGGAAACAGGGCTCAAAGACAAATCACTTGTCAGGATCGAGGTCGAGGTAAAAATCGCGTCTGGGGATGGGTTTGGCAGAAGGAAACAGACAAAACCTTTTTTAAATTGATCTCTGTGGTCCGGCACTTGTACCGGTTTTGAGAGCGCTCTTGCAAAATTTTCTGTTTTTACAGAATAACCCCTTTAGGACTGACCTTTTCTAAGGTACCGTACTGGGACGCAAGATGTCGCACTGGGTTTTATAAATCCCGTCGATAAAACATATGGGTTTATTTCTCTTATTTTTACCCTCTGAACACATTCCCAAACTATTGCCCTTTCCTCCCCAAATACCCTGTATATAAAGGCGGAATGCTAATCGGTAGCCAAGGGTGCCTTTAATATTAGTAGTAACTACCTAAAAATTAACTTTTAAATTTTTTTTTATTGTCTTTCTTTGTATTGCAATCCTGCAGACTGTGATAAAAAAATATATCGCTCAAACTGTCAAAATAATAGCACCTATTATTTGATGATTATCGACTTGTTTACGCCTTTTATCACACTGGCTCATCAGGCGTCGGCCACAGGCTCGTAAAGCGAACTATAATAATTATGAAAATAATCAAATTCTTTATAAAAATGCCTCTCTTGTTACTAGTATTTGCTTTGTTAAGACAGCAATGCGACTTATTGTTATTGAAAAAAACTATTTATAAAACAATCTTTCCAATGGTAAAAAAGTTTTTGATTGAAAATGGAAACTAGTCACCGCAAATTCAACCTGATTGGGCAAATTTTAATATCCGGTACCCGCCCGGCTTCTTTTCACGTCGAGAGAAATCACGCTACCGGTTGTGGTTTGTAAATTAAAATCGTCGCGCGTCACCATTATACAGGGTGTTCATTTGAAAACTGCCCACCTCGATTTTCCTGCTTTAAAATGAAAATGTGGAAAATCGCTCGGACCCGTCGATTTTTATTTCGAGGGGGACATCTTTTGCGTATATTGTCAATCTTGTTACTTCAAACCCCTAGGAGGAAGGGGGGGGGTAAGATCTAAATCTTAAATGGGTACCCCCTATTTTATATAATTTTTTTGGATTCTGCATAAAATTCTGAACATTTTTTAATAAAAGCATTATTAGTCTATACTTAACAGTTTCCGAGATTTTGACTCTTGAAAAATTACATTTTTGAACTTTGACAGCGTCTAGCTTTCTAACTGTACGTCTTGGAGCAAAACGGCTTACATGTCCCTATCTTCGATTTTTATTATCTTTCCAATAGTGTCAACTTCTGGTCAAACCGGAAGTACTATATCCCTTACATCCGGTTTAACCGAAAGTTCACACTATTGGAAAGATAATAAAAATCGAAGATAGGGACATGTAAGCCGTTTTGCTCTAAGACGTACAGTTAGAAAGCTAGACGCTGTCAAATTTCAAAAATGTAATTTTTCAAGAGTAAATATCTCGGAAACTGTTAAGTATAGACTAATAATGTTTTTATTAAAAAACGTTCAAAATTTTATGCAGAATCCAAAAAAATTATATAAAATAGGGGTATCCATTTAAGATTTAGATCATACCCCCCCCCCCCCCTCCCTCCTAGGGGCTTAACAAGATTGACAATATACGCAAAATATGTCCCCCTTGAAATAAAAATCGACGGGTCCGAGTGATTTTCCACATTTTCATTTTAAAGCAGGAAAATCGAGGTGGGAAGTTTTCAAATGAACCGCAACAAAATATCCGGTTTCTTTTTTGGGTCACACTATATATTTTAGCAAATATGTGGTGCTGCCACAGCAGAGACCACTTTACTATGACAGTAATGTCTATTTGCTACCTTAGCTAAAAAAGTTATCTGTAAGTAGAGAGAAGAAATGCTAATCCAGCAAAAACCTTTGCTATAAGGAGCAAAGAGCTATACAGGACTTAAAAATTATTTTTATGCTGCAAAGTGATGCAGAAAAGTAACTTCTTTTTAATGGGAACGAAGCGAAAGATGGAAGAAAGTATCTTTGTTGTTTCGGCAAAGTATCTTTATACCCGATAGTAAGTGAATTTGCAAACACAGGATTTTGTTTGTTTGGGTTACATGTGATCATTTTTTATAAATTGACTTCATTACGCTAGCAAAGAAATTACAGCCAAATGGATTTTACTCGGGTAATTTTTCTTTTGTCCTCTCTATTTAAAAATATTTTTTTATAAGCAGTATTACAGCAAGAATCTTCTCTCAGTGAAGGCTTCTCTTTCTTTTTAGAGAATGTTATTTGTTTTTAAACCAATTTTAAACTAAATGTAGCCAAAAACCAAATGCTTTTATTCTAATACAATCATTTTAACACATATGGCATTTTATTGTGCCCCTAGTTGTTATTTCAGACTTCTCAAATATGGTTTAACTATGTAACATTAACCGGATTTTACTTTTGATGCTGATCTTACCCAGGAGCTTTCCTAGTTCGACAATTTACTAGAATACATAGTTACCCCATATACGGGGTAACATCGACACCCAAAAGAGGAAAATTAAAGAGGGTGAAGGGGGTGGGAGACAAAACTGATTTTTTTATGGTTGAAAACCAAGACATCAAGTGTTACAAGGCATAAGAGTCAACGATTTCTAGTTAACACATTTTGTTGGGCGAAGCAAAATGAGTCAAAAACTTGTCGAAGTTCCCCCTGTTTACGGTTAGGTAATAATATTAGAGGCACCCTCGGGTGCCGGAGAGGAAATTCCCAAAACCCCTTGAAAAAGTTTTGGGAATTTCTAAAGTTTTAGTATTAGTAGTATAGGCTTTAAATAAAATTCACAAATTCACAAAAATTTGCAATAATTTCGATATGGGTGTTTTTTTAAGGTCGACGAGCGGCCATATCTCGAAAACTACTGGGCATAGAAACTCAGCAAAAGAAAAGAGATAATTAGAGTGGAGAAAATTCTTGAAATAATTTTTAAGTTCCGCATTTTGCCGCAAGAGGTCGTAATTGAAAAGTAAATTTTAAAATTTTACATAACTCCGAAAATTCCACATTAAGGTATATGTTTGATAACAGCATTTTAAAGCTTGGACAATTATCCATCATTTTGGCCTTATGCTCATTGGCGTACCGACTTTAATAAGAGTGGGGGAAGCTGTTGAAAGTGTAATAATTTAAATCGCTGTAACTTATAAACGACTTATCCGATTTTAGCAAACTAAAGACTGTTTGGAAGAGAAATGTATGCACTCTCACCAATCGTATTTAGTTGTCCATAATAGTTCTCAAAAAAAATGCTAGAGGGCGCAATTTGCAATAACAATACATTTTTTGATTTTACTCCGAAAAAATAAATCATACGGTATAATTAAGATACCATAATCGAAAAGTAGATGAAATTTGCAAGAAAAGCTGTGAACACCGCAGTTCGATATCCTTGTTCGTTTCAGAGTTATCGCCAAAATAATAATTATTAATACAAGTAGCGCCCTCTAGCAATTTTATTAGAAACTATCGTGTACCATTTGATACGACAATTGAAGGTACTTCCAAACAAGCTTAAATTTAGTAAAATCGGATAAGTCGTTTAGAAGTTACAGCGATTTTAATGTTTACACTTTCGCTTGATAAGAGTGGGAGAAGCTATTGAAAGTGTAAACATTAAAATCGCTGTAACTTCTAAATTACTTATCCGATTTTACTAAATTTAAGCTTGTTTGGAAGAAAAAGGTAAGTACCTTCAATTGGTGTATCCAATGGTACACGATAGTTTCTAATAAAATTGCTAGAGGGCGCAATTTGTATTAAAAATTATTGTTTTGGCGATAACGGTGAAACGAACGGAGATATCGAGCTGCGGTTTTAATATTTTTTCTAGCAAATTTCATCTACTTTTTGATTATGGTATCTTAATTATACCGTATGATTTATTTTTTCGGAGTAAAATCAAAAAATGTATTGTTATTGCAAATTGCGCCCTCTAGCATTTTTTTTGAGAACTATTATGGACAACTAAATACGATTGGTGAGAGTGCATACATTTCTCTTCCAAACAGTCTTTAGTTTGCTAAAATCGGATAAGTCGTTTATAAGTTACAGCGATTTAAATGATTACACTTTCAACAGCTTCTCCCACTCTTATTAAAGTCGGTACAATGAGCATAAGACCAAAATGATGCATAATTGTGAAAGCTTTAAAATGGTGTTATGAAACATATACCTTAATGTGGAATTTTCGGAGTTATGTAAAATTTTAAAATTTACTTTTCAATTACGCCCTCTTGCGGCAAAATGCGGAAATTATTTCCAGAATTTTTTCATGGCCACTTTAATTATCATTTTTCTTTTCCTGAGTTTCTATGCCGAGTAGTTTCCGAGATATGGCCGCTCGTCGACCATAAAAAAACACCCTGTATATAATATCGAAATCAAATAATATAGTAATTGTTGCAAATTTTTGTGTTTCCATTAGTACTTTGGATGGTACCGTAACAAATTATTATTAATCTCATTAGGTAAAAATAAAAAAACTAGCAGATAATTGTTTTTTTTAAATCACCCATGAATGTAATTTGAAGATTTTATAGGTACAAAAAAATAGCATCAAAAATTTTAATGCTATCTACCAATTCCTTCCTTTCTATATTTTATTAACCCCAAATCGAAAAATATACTAGGGGAACCAAGGGCAAGACGGGGACGCTAAGCATTTATATCCATAAAAATAAAACCAATTTTTTAAAAAATAAAGTTTATTCTAAAAATTATTTGGATTCCATCCATAACTCTTTTAGCACAAAAATGTTTGGCTTAACTTATACCAGAATACTAAAAACTACTCATTTTTAAAAACAAACAATTATCCCATCTTGCCCCGGGGGTGTTGGGGTTTATTTACGAAAATCAGTGGGTGATATCGAAGGGATCACCTTCGTCTATGCTGGCATAAAATTTGTACGACTATACTTGACATATTTGACAGGCAGTCCGTCCTTCCGTGGACTCCGAGTATGTTACGCAATATAAACATTCCGTGGTTTCATATTTTTTTTGGACCACTCTCCTCTCGCTGTTTTTTTATAAATATTTGCGAACCATTTCTAATTTCATAAAAATAACTATTTTATTTCATTATGCATTAATTTTTTACTATGATTTTTAACAAAAAAATATTAGTTGGGGCAAGATGGGGTACGCGACAAATATAACATCCCATCATGCCCCCAATGACACTTTTAAAAAAAAAAGTTTTTCTTACCTTTACTTTGACTTTGATAAATTAATGTTTTTGACAAAAGATGCCCCTATATACTGGTACACTCCAGGAAAAATAACGTATTTTGCTTTAACTTGATGTACACTAATTGACATACTCTGTGTTAAGCCAGAAAATAAGATCAAGGACACGTAATACTGGAAAATCGATCATAACTTCCGAAAGGTGTGCTTTAAAAGCCTGTTCTGCGAAGACTAAGCGATGCTGTTATCAAGCGAGTCCAAGGTTATGCAATAGAGCCATCCACACACGTCAGTGTTGGCAGTAACTGGGGTACCCCGTCTTACCCTAAGGTCCTGTCTTGCCCTTGATTCCCCTACATATTCCTTGCTACTACCTACCTATTTCTTGTTCATTTACTGTCAATTTTAGAAGAATTATTTTCATCGTGAGTTTATAAATATTAATAAAATCAAAATATACAAATGCTTCGTTTTCAGGCGTCATAAAAACCCTAAACATGATTTTTTTTTGGATATTAAAAAATAACGTTGTGCAAAAGGGGGAATAAAAACGAACGTTCCATTTTTATTAATGCCAAAGAAACTCACTGGTGGTTCAAGTCAAACTTATGAAGTATTTGTAAAAATGTCTTTAGGGATACTTTCCGAACCCGCAATTGTCCTATCAAAGCAAAAAAGATAATAAAATTTAAATTGACACTTTTTAAAACACCCTAGGGTGAACCCTTATACGATTTTTACTGCACTATATCTAAGCTATTGGTTTGAATTTAAATAAAATGTTTCCCAGTGCGTCCTTTTATTTACCTTTGTCAATACTAAGGGAACTAAGGGCACTGGAGAGTAACGATTTGATAATGAGTCGATATGAACTACAAAAAGTATATACGGGGTGTTTCCTTAAAAATTGATTTTTTTTAACTGTGTATTGGAGTCATTAAAATAAACCAAAAAATTTATAACCTAAAATAAGTGAGATATGGCTTTCACAAAATTATAAAAATTGATATCCGGACCTGTGCGTGAATTTTTTCGGATAGATTTTAAAATAATAAAATTTAAAAGAGGACTTTCGTGTAATTTTAATTGCTTAGTAGTTTGGTAAGTAGTTTAAATTTTTTACTCTTATTGTCCCGGGGACATGCAATAAAGTGGTTTTTATTTTTTTTCTCGAATACAAAGCAAGATATAAAAAAACTCAAAGAGATAGAATAGTTGTATTTTTAGTTGCTTAATTCGAAAAAATACATACTTAATTTAAAAAAAAACTCAGTGACGCGCAATTTTTTTGTTAAAAATATTAGTTGGACTCTCTTCCGGGACGCTACTGGACTTAATAATGTTAATCCAATTGAGGCTAAATTATCCTCTTGTTATTATAAACAGAATTGCCAAATTTCTACAAAATCAAATAAAAGAGTATTGAGATATTTACGAATATCCGATTTTTTTTTTAAATTTGACACCCTGAATCGTATTAACAATGAATTTTCGGACCCATGTTTATATGAACTTTTCTTCTTAAAATCCTTAAAGAAGCACCCCTTTGAGTTTGGCCACATACTTAAATAACACCCTGTATATACCTATGTGTTACAAATCGATATAAATATAGTTTGTTAAGCAGGTAATAATAACGCATTATTAATTGCCAATAAATAACCCTTAACAATATACCTGCAAACCCCGGAAACCCCCAATAAATACCTTGTGTAAAACCAAAATGTAAATATAATTATTATAATCTTCAGATTGGAAAATCCCTGAAATAAGTACCGAACTGGACATTAAATCTTTAACGTTTTAATTTTTTTGATAAAGAGGAAAACCTAAAAATAGGCTCTTAAAATAGTAATATGCATTTTATTATAAAAGTTAAGGAAATTTGCGTTCACTAAACATATATCACAGGCAAGATCTGGCGCAGTGGCGCAGCCAAAAATTTGTATTGTAAAAAAAAAGAACAGGATTTCATAATTTTAAAAACTAAAACTAGACCAGGGTCGATAATTTTTGAAACCAAAAAAAATAATTTTAGGATGAAACCCCTTAGAAAAGGAAGAGAATATAACAAAAATGAAAGGAAAAATAATTTATGGGCGATTCGAGGTCGGGAAGTGGAAAGGGGTGAGTTTTAAGGGTAGAAATCGATTTATCTCGATTTCCGGCCAAACTACAAGTCCTATGGAAAAACGTCAAATGGCAAAGTTGTAGGTAATAAAAAGATCTACAACTTTTGTATTTACACTTTTTTCACATAAACTCAAAATTCATGTGAAAAATTCAAACAACCAAGTTTTTGGTTTTTTATTTTTATCTTTTACAAGAAAAATTTTTTTTACGAAATTTGGTGAAAACTTACCCTTTTATGTCCCAAATACACTGTAATTTTTTTGATTTAAAATATGTATTTTTTCACCTTATTTTGACTTAATATCGAAAAAGCACCCTGATTTTCAATCGAAAATTCTCACGTCGGTGGGCTTTTTGTTCGTTGAAATCTCTGCTTTCTGATGGTGTAAAAAAATATACATTACTATGGTAAATGTTCTCAAAAAATGCAAAGAAACGAAAAAAACTCGAATCCGATTTTTTTTTAATTATTATGTACAATTTCGAGCTATTTATTAAAATTTATACTTTAATTACTCGAAAAACGTAAGATTCCATGTTACATTGATAAACAAGAAAATTACAAATCCATAAAACATAAAAATCGCAAAGAATATGCGAAAATAGTTGTTCTAAATATAATTAAAGGTAGGATTTAAAGGAGATTTCATCACATTTAACATAGTAATGTATAATTTTTTTACACCATCAGAAAGTAGAGAACAAAAAGCCCACCGACTTTTTTAAAAAAGCAGATATTTTGACGTGAGAATTTTCGATTGAAAATTAGGGTGCTTTTTCGATATTAAATCAAAATAAGGTGAAAAAAATAAATATTTTAAATCAAAAAAATTACAGTGTGTTTGGGACATAAAAAGGTAAGTTTTTACCAAATTTCATAAAAAAAATGTTTCTTGTAAAAGATAAAAATAAAAAACCAAAAACTTGGTTATTTGAATTTTTCACATGAATTTTGACTTTATGTGAAAATAGTGTAAATACAAAAGTTGTAGATCTTTTTATTACCTACAACTTTGCCATTTAACGTTTTTCCATAGGACTTGTAGTTTTGCCGGAAATCGAGATAAATCGTTATTTACCCTTAAAAACTGACGCCTTTCCACTTCCCGAACTCGGATCGCCCGTAAATAATTTTTCCTTTTATTTTTGTTATATTCTCTTCCTTTTCCAAGGGGTTTCATCCTACTACTATTTTTTTTTCACTTTTTACCATTTTCAAAGGCTTCAGCCCTGGTCTAAACTGTAAAAAACCATCTTAGTCTGGGCGTCTGGGGGGGGGGGGTTTAACCCCTAAACCCCCCCCCCCCCTCGCTGAGCCACTGGTCTGGCGTAACTCATTACAGATTTGTACGTCGTACACAGTTATAAGCGGTCAAATGTTTATATTGGATGGTTTCTCTTGGTTTTATTTCTCTATGCCTATACCTACCCTCCCTCGTCGTAAACTGTCAAAACTTTGCATGCAGATTGATTTTAGTTTTAAAAGTAAAATACAATAACAGTCATTATAAAATGCATTCGATATGATATCCGCTACTTACTTCATAAATGAAACGCACATTTTTTAAAGCTCGTTTCAGTTACCACACGGGATAAAGTTAAATGAACTTATCATGTCTATTTTGAGAGCGAGCTTAAAAGCCTTATCCGTACCTAGGTGAAATGAATACATTGACTTTTAAAAATTAAATGAATGATTTTTACGTGTATTAATTACAATTAAATCTGAACTTAAAATCGAGGTTTCGTGTTGCAGTAGCTCAAAAACATAGCATAGTAATAATTTAAAAACCCTTTGGGCGAGTGTACTTTGTACCCCATACGCTTGTTTGTCCATTCCTGAAATTATCGTGCGAGCAAAAATTATTTGCATTAAAGAGGGCTTGGATTAAAAAACGTAGGGCTTGGTTTAGATCACAATGATATGGGGACGATATATCTAATCAAATCTAGGTAAAAATGTTGTCAAATTCAAATTATGACATGATATGCCAAACTAATGAGTAATAAAATAAGTAGACAAATACAAATTTATTATTAAAATTAACAAAGTAAGAATATACAGAAAGAAAAAGGAAAATAATTACATAAATTACTGAAGTTGGCCACCGCCATGCTCCACGCATACATTCACACGTCTCTTCATATTTTCGAAAGTGTTGACCAGCATCTCTGGAGAAATGTTACCACATTCTTGGATAATCCTTTCTTGTAATTGTTTTAAATTTGCAACAACCAACAAGTTCTTCTGTTCTTACAGATGGTCTTCCTGCTCCTTTTTTGTGTTGTATAGAACCTGTTTTCCTAAACATAGCCACGGTTCTTTTCAGGCAATGATAAAAATCCCCAGCAATAAAAGCAACGTTAGGAGAATGTTCGTGAAAATCGTCCATGCACAAACCCTGATTGTATTGCCACTCACCATTTACTCTAACCCCGTTTCGAAAATACGCTTCAACCATGAATGTTTTGCGTTGTTCCGTAAAGCCCATTGTGTGAATTGTTCAAGCAATTGGAAAAATTAGCGATGAATCAAATAACTTGTAACCACTGTCAAAGATGACGGAATAACTGATTGATTGTTAATTCAGGTAGCTATTGACACCCAACAAGTATTAAGCTCTACGACTAAGCATTACGTCCTTAGATGCAACGCCCTCTTTGATGCAAATAATTTTTGCTCGTACGGTATAAAACTGATTAAGCTAAAATTTGTCACACTTTTTAATAATATGTAATATAAGTTTCCTAATTAAGCTCGTTGAAACCATATGATTTTTTGCGAACACAGGCAAACTAATACCAATATATGAAAGTAATGTAAAAAAAGATGATGTATTTGGCCGTCATATACGTAACATTACATGAAAGATCAGTGAAGTATTCCATGTCAGAAATGTTATAACATTTTTTTTACCGTATTTTTACTTTAAAATATCTTTTCTATTAAAAAAGAAAATTTTTTTAGAAAACCATTCAGACTTTTTATAGATACCTACAACAATTTGTCAGATCTCAGGGACCATGTTACTTTACCAACCCCATATTCAAATTTTTCACAAACGTCTACAAGACATGTTTAGCGCTATTTATTCGAAAAAATCCAATAAAGGCAAGGCTGAATGGTAAAAAAAGAAAATAATGTGTCAGGTTCTCGCTTAATCAAATTTAAAGGCTCGAAACTGGTCGTTTATAAGAAATAAAGGAAAACTACTGATCGATCTTATTTTTACATGTTTTACATACTTGTTTTATTGAGTATAAAGATATACCAAGAAGTCCTGTAACTCAAATAGGACTTTGAAATAAATTGAATGTACTTAATACAATCATTCAATAAACAAAACCATTAAGATTGCTGACAAAATAAAGAAGCTTACAAATAGTTGTAATATTAATATAGGATTAGGCAGTCTATTATAGACATCTATCGGAGACAATAGTTAGAAGCTCTCTGAAATTAAAGTAAAGGTTTTTATTGGTAGTGATTTGGTATAATAAAATTGTCCTTAATAACCAGATATTGAAAACATGCTAATTTAAACATTAAAAGGTTATTTTGATTGTTGGAATGCATGCTTGGTACAGTCGGAAATATTTCTTTCGAAAAAAAACTTTTGCAAAAGTTTTATTAGTTTTCTCCCTTTGGGAGCTACTCAATATCGACCTAATCAACCAGCATGTGAGTGCTAAAGTTAAAATGTGATAATACATCAACAAAAAATATTGATATCTTTATATAACAGAGTTTCTGACTGTGCCCTACAAGTTGATATTCGTCGCCGAGTAAGTTGAAAAATATTTTATTCTGCAAAAGATTAAAGTTACCAAATAAATATCCCAATTTGGATGGTATATTGGCAAAATGTTTCTACAGGGTGTTTATTAAACATACGGCCAAAATTGAACAGATTATTCCTTGGACTATTCTAAAAATAGTATATTTTTTGATGATTTTTTAAAGCCGCTTTGTTCTAAAAATACAGGGTGATTTCGTAAATCTACCTCATTTTTCACTGAAGTAGTATAATAAACTAATGATTTTAGATGGCCCCATAGAAAATAATCCAGAGGGTTTACGTCCGGAGATCGAGCAGGCCATCAGTGAAGTCTACCTCGGCCAATCCAGCGATTCCCTTATTTATGTTACTGTTGAAAACAACCACACAAAAATGCACTGGTGCACCACCGTACATTACCCACATTGCATTTCTTGTTGCGGATGGTACATCCTCTAGAAACTAAGGTAGCGTTTGTTACAAAAAGCTGATATAACCTCACCGATAAGCCTTTCTGGTAGAAATCCCGGTCCAGTCACCTACAATTCGAACCCAAACGTTTAACGAGAACTGATAATGAAAACAATCTTTAAATACCCCATAGTTATTGTGAAAATTCCTTATTGCATTTCTGGATATTTCGATTCCTCGGTAAATAGTATCAGCGTCAGTAGTTGAGGGATTTGAACCAATTTGTGCGAAAGCCATTGACAGAATACAATCAATTTAGGAAAATCAGCAGGCAGAAGTGCCTGAACGCATTGTATGTGGTATGGGCACAACAAATAGTCCCTAAGAATGTTTCAAACAGTCCATTACTTACATTCAAAGTATTTGTAATTTTTTTAGTAGAAGTACTTGGATCTTCCTCTATCATATCCAGTCTATTCTCTTCCACTTCTCCATTCTTACTATCATTGACCTTCCTGGTCCTCCACTTTATTTCAATGTTCCTGTTTGATAAAGATGTTCTCAACAAATTGGACACATACAAAATGATCGCTTACGAAACGTACTCAATTGAAATCCATGTTTAAACTGATTAGCTTAAAAGTTTTATCGAAAATGCTCTCCTCAAAAAAGCTTTTCAAAAATCATCAAAGGACAAAACATTATTAAAATAGTTCAGGGAATATAATATTGTTTTCAATGGGAGTTTAACATAAGGAAATGCCGTTGTCGCGCATAAAAGATGATAAACAAGCCTTATGTAAATTTTTTACATTTTCTTTGTTTGTACATCATTTACCGTTAAAAAGTAATAAATTTTAACAACGCCCATTTTGTGCCTGTAAGACTTCGGGTATTTTCAGTTCTAATGATAATATATGTCATTAACAGCCGGTATAACTATCCGATTTAGATCTTTAAGCTATCTCAAAAAGTAATTTTCAAGACAAGAAGCTATTTTAAAATATTGCCTAATAATAGATCATATAAACGGATACTTTAGTCTCGTCATGTTCCATATTTCTCTTTAGAAATGACAGATGAGTGAAATTTATATTTTAAGCAGCCACTTTTACTTGAAAGGCTATTATTATTGTTGATATTCAGCTTGGTTTGATATTCTCTTGCATTTTTACGAGTAACAGAAAATTCAGTTATTATTATGGCATCCAGCATAATTTAAAAATTCTTTTAAAATATTCGCCAGCATGAATGGATACTGATTAAAGCTAGCGGTTTAGCAAGGGGAGAGGGAGGCGGTTCGCCCTGGGTACCATATCATATCATTACGCTTGAGCTTGTGCCTATAGGACACCATGTCAGTGGTCCAATAGCAGTAATTATTTTTTTTAAATGCCTATTCTAAATTTTCTTCATTTAAAAATCTAATTCCTGGTTGCACAATATACAGCTACCGTCACAAAAATCCGGGCACTAATCGATCAGCTACATTTTTTTCCTTAATTTTGGTAATTCAGGCTTTTACCTTTACTACCATGAAAATAATAACTTGGTATTCAATACAGAAATAGCTTAAAAGAAAGTAAATTAACTCAATTACTACAAAACTATGGCAATATTAATAAACTGAGGAGAAAATAAAATCAATAGTATTTAATATTTTATTGCCCTTCCATTACTTTGAATAACTGAAGTTAATCTTTTAGGCATTGAAGCCACCAGACCATTACAGTATTCTTGCGTTAGTTGATTCCAAGTCTCTTGCATTTTCAGCCACAATTGTTCTTTATTTTCTGGACGAAAATCATTATATTTGTTAATTCTCTTGATCATGTAACCCCAAACATTTTCCATCGGACTTAAATCTGGACTCCTAGAAGGCCAGGGTAATACTTGAATGTCCCTTTGTTGCATCCAATAAGATACTGCGTGGGCAGTACGAACCAAGCAGTTATCATGTTGGTAACTGTAATTAGTATTGAGAAACATACCATTAACCGATGGAAACGTCACTTTCTCCAATATCTATATGTAATTTTGTGCATTAAATCTACCTTCTACGCGCGTACAAACTCCTATACCCTGTGCACTCATCCACCCCCAAACGTTGACAGAAAAACGGCCGCTTGTTGAATTATTCTGAGTGTAGCGTTCATCAAACCGGGTATTTGGTGGTCTATTCTCCCGCTGTAACATCATTGGAAAATCTTTTCGTCTGTGAAAATTACATTTTCCCAAGCATTTATACCACCTCTGGTTGCGAAGATTTGAACCATCTCTTATTTTTTGTTGTGCGGTTCTAACGGAACCCGGAAAATCAGTTACATTGTGAGCTAAAACAGCCGTTTTAAAAGGATTTTTCCTTAGGTATTGAATTAGAGTATTGTCATGTTCTTCTGTCGATGCCCTTTTAAGGCCTGTTCCTTCTATTTTTTCCAGCGAATGGGTTTCCATCCATTTTATTTTGATATCATGAACTGTTACTTTTTGGCGTTTGAAATCTTTGAGCCACCCGTCTCTCTGACCATCCTTCTTCTAGCAGTGTCACAATTTTGGCCTTTTCCGCAGCATTTAAAAGACGGCGCATATTTGTAAATTTATTTCACTAGCCGTAAATAAATTTCAGTTGACAATTTTTGTCAATGTCAAACAGGTAATTTTTAGGTATTCGAGATGTATAAAGGTCGGTTTACAATAGAAAAACTGCTGCCCGGATTTTTGTGACGGTAACTAGAAATAGTTCTGAGCCCATGCTGTAGGTCCTGTCTGGCTGATATTATCCAGGTGCTTTCTTGCTGTAATCGCTATCCATAAGGTGATAAATAAGGTGATAAAGTTAATACCTCCCTTCTGTGGTTTTAAAACTTATTAGGCTTCCGTCGTGCATCTAAAATTACCAATTATTTGTTTGAAGGTTGTAGACAATGATGTATCTTGAGTAATAGATGTGTTTTGGACTTCCATTGCCTTTAGTTTTTCATATCACAACGTTTCAACTGGTAAGTATCTCCAGTCGTCTTCAGGTGAATACTTAACAAGTTACAAAGCTACGAGCCTATTTATACTACCTAGGGGGGGCGGAGCTAGTGACGGGTGCAGTCGTGAGTCATCTGCTTACGTCACATCTATTACTCACCAATTATTTACCATTAAGTTAATAATAATTTCCAGCATATTAATGTTTTTGTAGCAGATTAATAAACAAATCTTATTAGTACTATTTAATTTTGAATATTTATTTTTAGATAGATGATATTATCTGTGAAAGTATCAGAATCACTTCCTTTTACCATGTTATTGAGGCAATACTAGTAAACACCGATAATGTCAGAGATACTAATATAACCATTAACAAAATAATACTAATTGGTATTATTATTGGTTTATTTTTGGATTAGGTCGATTACATAATTTTTGGAAACAGAAATGCTTGACTTACGTCAGCAGATTAAAACTATCATTATTATTACCATTGAAATTTTTTTATTGTCGATTGTCGCTGATTATTTGTTATTGTTCAGTTATAAATAAATACAAAAAATACCCAATCAATTACGTTTTCAATACAAAATACGCTGGAACTCCCAATGCTGCCCTAATTTTAAAATAGTGAAGTAAAAACAAACAGTTTTGTTTACTTAAAACACAATAATAATATAATCAATCATTCAAAGGCAAACCATTAGTAGTTTGTTTATAAATTGGGTCAGAAATACTGGGTGTTTAAAATGTTAAATATTACCATCTTCTGCAAAAAATGCTTAGATTTAAAAAAACATATATATTGAAAACAAATAAGTAATTGTATATAAAAAGATTTATTAAAATGATAAACCTTAAATAAGAATGGCTATTCCATGATAACATGGATGAATACAGGGTGTCTCCAAATGGCATGGAAAAAATGCTACCACAAACTTCTGAAGCTTAAATATGACGATGTAATCCAACTTACCTGAGTCCAAAAGTGGATGATTTCGGAAATAAAGAATGTCAATAGTTAGTTGTTCATAAATAATTTTTTTAATAATTTGGTTTTATGGGGTGAAAAATTAAAATCTGCTCTCATTTTTATTATAAAATTTATAGGGCGCCACATTTAAAACGAAATAACTTTTAAATTGATCCTTTGGACCATTTCGTCATCATTTCTCAAAGCATCAATTCCAGTTTGAATACGTCTCCTTAAATTCATCTTCTGTATCTACTGGTTCATATACACAAGGGTTTTTGAAGTTCCCCATAAAAAGTAAGCCATTAGGGTCATATCAGGGGATCGAGCTGGCCAATTTGAGGGGGTGCATCATTGCCTCTACCTAATCATCTATTAGGATACTGTTCGTTCGAATAACGTACGTTTAACGGAGGAATACATCAGCCATGCATAAGCCATATTCCTCTTCGAAGTTCCAAGGGAAGGGGATCTAATAAGTCTGGTAATTCGTTTCGCAGATGTTCCAGGACCAATTATGACAGTGTATATGATTTCTGCCCATATATTGATCTTAAACTTATGCTGATAATGGGTAACTTTAGCCGCATAAGGATTTTCTTGACCCTAGACATGTTCATTATTTTTTAAATTATGCTATTTTCATATTATTTTTGAGAAGGGTTGTTGTAATGTTTCTTTGTCGATGATGGGAAACCCCTTTTTCATTTCCTATATATACAATCATCCAAAATACAAAAATTACTACCCCCAGGCCAGTGGTGTTTCTTAAGCCTTTATAAATAACCAAGCAATACAATGTGAACGCTTGCTAATTACTGAAATATTTATAGAATCCTAAATTTTGCTTCCAAGCACATGTTTGAAAAATGGGATCTGAAAATAAATAGTCTTTTATGTTAATGTAATTATTTATTTTATTGAAACCACGAATGATATCTTATTCTTATTGTGTTACTTTTGTAAATAGTTTTGTTTTATTTCGTCCGTTCACATTGGCATTCCTGCAGCTAAACAAAAAATGTAAACAGATTATAATTTAAAACATTGCCTACCTGGCAGGCTTTAGTAATGTTTAACATCATTTTAAATGTTTATGTTATGTATTGTAGACTGTGTTTATATATCATGCATTCGGAGCATAAAAGTTCCAATCAGTTTCTAAAATTAAAATTTAAAATTTGACCACGCTTAATGGCTACTTATAATAGTTATCTATCTTTGAGAATAGGAAAAACTTTTATAGGGTTTGGACAAAAAGTTTGTGTTATCTATAAAAATGTGCCAAGGCGATTGATGACAAGCAAATTTTAAATTTCTATTTAAGAACAGAAATATCGTCAAAAATATGCCTATTTTTAATTTAGCTTGGTAAATTAGACTGCTCATTTTCTACGCTATAGGTAAAACCCGCTAGAAAGTAAAATACCGTTATTTTCGTGTCAATAAACTAATTTGTTTTTGAACAGACTATAGTAAAACTGTTGTAGGTTATAAAACTCCCCTAATTCCAAAATGTAATCCTATTTTTATTACATTTGGTATGTTGACTGTATGAAATATGTTTTAGTAATCCTTGGAAAAAAATCAAAATTATTATTATTAAGTTTAAATTTTTTTTTACTATATTATGTAATTTAAATGTAAATTACACTGAATATCGAACCGTATTCCCAAGGCAAACTAGGAATATTTTCATCATTGCTTACGCTAGATATGGAAATTGAACATCTATATTTAATAAAAAAGAGATTAAATATTCATTGTTTGAACCATATTAATTGCCAAATTTTTCATTTAATTATATAAAAGTAATTGGGCGTGTAATTTGAAAAAGTGACAATTTGCACTGAATAACTCAAACCCTTTGCTGTAAAAATTTGGCATTAAACTTTTAAATTGGTTAGTTTTTCGATTAATTGACTTTACTTCATCTGGCGTAAAATTAAAATTTTATCGTTTTCTTCGCTAGAATAATAAAAAAAAATGGATATCTGATAAAAGCAAATAGTTTTTTAATGAAGATTTAGTAAAAAGAGTTAGCGGAGGCATTTTCTTGCATACTATTTATATAAATTAAAGTTGTAATGAACCAAAAAAAGCAGTTCATGGGTATGCTTAATATTGCTTAACACTCGTTGATTCACGAATATCTGCTGCAAGTTAACAGTTCCACATATGCTATAAATACCATTATAATTTATTTTAAAGTATTTAAAATGAACATAAAATTTAGCAATATTGTTATTAGATAGGACCCTGCACTTCCCCTCCCGTCTTTTATAGCTCACTGATTTATTAAGTTAGGACTTTAATATTTTGCAGACATTTCCTGTATCATAGAGCGCGTTTCAGAAAATTATTTGTTATACCTGGTGTCTCAAGAATGTGTAACGTCATGATGATATATTTTTTAGATTACATACCATATCTTTTGTTACTTATTTAGATGCCTTTTACATACCTAACGTTGCTTTTATTGCTGGGGATTTTTATCATTCCCTGAAAAGAACCGTGGCTGTGTTTAGGGAAACAGGTTCTATCTATACAACACAAAAAAGGAGCAGGAAGACCATCTGTAAGAACAGAAGAACTTGTTGCAAACGTTCTTTAAATAATGCAAAATACGCCAACAAATTGTATAAGACGCCTGTCCCAAGAAGTGGGATGTTATGGAACATGCAGGACTATTCTTAAGAAGCAGCTAAATTTATTTCCTTATAAAGTGCAAGTATTCCAAGAAATACAAGCCGCAGATTTTGAAAGACGCAGGAATTACTCTCAATGGTTTACTTAAAATTTATTAGAAAGAAATGATTTATTAGACCTGACATTTTTTTTCGGATGAAGCCTGGTTCCACCTCTCCGGTTATGTGAATTCTCAGAATACACGCATGTGGAGTAGGGAAAATCCCCATTTTTTTGTAGAGTCCACATTGCACCCTCAAAAAATTGGTGTCTCGTTAGCTGTTTCCCGTAGAAGAATTGTTGGTCCTATTTTTTCCATGGTACAGTTACAGCACAGCGGTATAGAGACAATATTTTGAATCCATTTGTGGAGCAATTACTTGGCGACGAACTACGTTTTGGATATTTTCAGCAGGAAGGTGCAACCGCTCATACAGCCGCCGAAACTATTAACTACTTACGCAATTTTTTCGACGACAGATTGATCAGTTTTCGATCAAACATTGAATTCCCACCTAGATCACCTTGTTTAACGGTTATGGATTACTTCGTTTTTCCTCATTTAAAGAACACTATTTTTAAAACACCAGTTGCAAATTGGGAACAATTACAAGAAAGGATTATTCAAGAATGTGGTAACATTTCTCCAGAGATGCTGGTCAACACTTTCGAAAATATGAAGAGACGTGTGAATTTATGCTTGGAGCCAATTTCAGCAATTTATGTAATTATTTTTCTTTTTCTTTCTGTATATTCTTACTTTGTTAATTTTGTAAACAACGAAAATAAATTTGTATTTGTCTACTTTTTTTATTACTCATTAGTTTGGCATATCATGTCATAATATAAATTTGACAAAATTTTAACTTAGATTTGGTTAGATATAATTAAGATATATCGTCCCCATATCATTATGATCTAAACCAAGCCCTACGTTTTTTAATCCAAGCCCTCTTTGATGCAAATAATTTTTGCTCGCACGGTATTGAACAATGGTTGTCTCCTCTAACAAGCAATTTTTTAAATGCGCTTGGAACAGCCGTTTCCAGATCTAATTAGAGCTTCTATTCACAGTAAAATAATGTCATTTGCAAAGGGTAAAAACAGGATTTCGGTTACTGCCTATTAAAAGCAATAATGGAGATATTTACTAAAATGACAATGTATAAAAGTTAACCACCATTGGTATAATTACTTTAAATTGTTATGATATTCCATATTTACTCTATATATATACTTCGCGCCTTAAGGGAGTTCAAAGAGCAGAAAGGCTATTATTTTAGGATCCCCAATTTCTGGATAATTATATTTATATTAAGCTATTATTATGCTTCCAACAATATTTTGGAACTTGGGTCTGTATACCTTTATATTTTAGTAATAACAATATGCGATACCTAAAAGTTAAAAGCGTTTGATGGAAGAGATAAGGAAGCATTAACAGATTAACCTTATGGGTATTTTAATCTCTACTAATAACAAAATTGTAATGGTGAGATTCTTGTCGGTTTGCTGTTGACTCTGATTACACAAAATTACAAAATGTATACTTTTCGTTTGATTCAGCTGTGCATGACAGTTGTATTGTTAAATTGCTGGTTTGTCTACTATGTCTACACAAAATTGGTGACCACTTTTAAAATTTAATGATATTCAATAATTGTTTCTCTTTCTGACAGATTCTAAAAGATTCTGTTTTACTTACAAACATATCACACCTGAGGTTTTAGAATATCTAAAAAGGAAAGTTTAGCTATTTTTATAGCAACACCTTTTAGCAGAGTCGCGAAGGATCAGGGGCGGCTAGTGCATAAGAGCTGCAGAGCTGCAGAACCCCCGAAAATTTCACATTATTTGACTATTTTTCTAATATAATTATTATATTTCTAAAATTATTGGAACAGAAGTATATTTTCGGTCGGGTGTTGGTATAATAGGCCTTCAAATCGCGTAGGTGTGTTGAGTATGACGCCGTCGCCGAAGCCCGCATTTCACAGTCGGTCAAATGAAGTTATTGGCATTGTTGCGCTGCTAAATTGCAACACGGCGTAGCTGGGACGCTAACGAGCTCTGTGCTCGGCTAGGAACCCCTTCCTTCGCCCCGTACCGCACTTGCTCATGGGTTTAGATAGCGAAATTTAATCAGAAATAGAGCTGCAAAACGTGCAGTACAATTCCTGACGGCGGGCTCAGCGTTGGTTGCGTGTTCGCGGTCGCTTTTATTTATTTAGTTTAGAAGACGCCAAACGGATGAGCGAGAGGTTATGGTCGTGTTTGATATTTGTTTTTCTTTTGTAAAAACGTTGGACTTATGCTTTTTAGCTATTTTTTCCTAGACATTGTAATTTTTGCCAAACCAAACTTGGCAATTTTTTACTTTTTATAATAGACACGTGATCTAGAGACTGTAAAAAATAGCGTTTTTTATACCCTATCGGCAGAACTCACAAACTTTACTGTCACGAGCCGCCACTGCGAAGGATGTAATGAAGGTGTAAAATTTTACTGAAATGATACATTTGGATTTTTTATTCTAGAGTATTAGTATTTTATAAGACTTAAGAAAAGTAGTAGTAAAATTGAAACAGGTCACTTGGACAAAAATAATTTAAAATTGTTATTACAACCATGACAAGTGCAAGTACACTACTTAAACAAAGAGGGTTAGTTTTAAGATCATATCAATTATATTAAGTTATAATGTATACAAAACAATAAACAGAATTAATAAATTCTAATTAAAACGCAAAAGTAACTATGTAAATTCAAGAATTGCTTTTACAAACATTGCAAATGCAGGCAATTGTTTTATTAATATTATCTAGAGTTTCCAACAAAAATAAATATGTTTTATACTTACTGTACTTGTGTTTAATTACAAAGAAGCTAAACAAATGGTCACACTTAAATCGTTTAATTGCATGTTTAAAAGCATACATTTTAGAAGGAACTAAATTTCGCACACTAGTTGACAAGACGTTTGCGAACTTTTCTTGTTTATACCTAATATATGCATACAAGGATTAGCAAGGTATATTATCTCTTTTTTAAATTTTCCCCCTAATTTATTTGCATTGTAAAGCTTTGTTTGGATATAAATAAAAAAGTAACATCACCTTGGAGTTATTCGTTGATAAACTGTAATGGTTACTCCACTTGAGGCGTCTAGTTTCAAAACCGGACAGATCCGCTTTAAGTGGAAATGCGTTAGGTCCAAGAAACCATCATTTCTCAAAAAAGAAGCGGAACGGTCTAATTTTTTTATGATAATTTGGAAAATATGATAGCTATCAATTTGTAGAATTTCATTCTTAAATTTTAATAAACAATCCTTAATTTGAAAAAAATCAGATGGATTTGTCCTGTTTTGAAATTTACCAACCAGGATCTGTCCGGTTTTGACAGTTATTAACAACTAATTATTAATCATTTTATAGAATAAACTGTATTTATTTCTTTAATTCTGTAACATGTTTTTTAAAAAATAAAAAACTACATATAAAGTTGTAAAACCTTTAAAAACTCAGTTATTTATGGTTTTTTAAGCTTAAAATTAACCTAAATCTAACACTGCTTAGTAAAGAAAACAAAAAATACTTCTAATTATAATAATATAGAGCATTTGTTTTTGCAGTACCGTCTTTACTACTCAAGATCCCAAGCGCTAATAAATAACAAAAGGACAACAAACGCCGTATTAAAACGTTGAGCGGATTTGTACCGGTTATGAAATTAATCGCCTACTAATCACCCAAGGATTTGTCCGCTTCTGGTCACAACTGGATCTGTCCTGTTATGTTATGAATTGTCATTAGGATTTATCCGGTTTTGAAACTCACCTAAAACTTTAGTAAACATTTTTAATGGGATTTATCCATTTATGTTTTTCATTCCTATACGGGTTGGTAGGCAAGTTTAGTACGATCGCAGCGCCACCAAAAGCCGCGAAATTTTAAAAATTGAATCTGTCCGGTTTTGAAACTAGACGCCCCACTTATTTGATGGTTTGTTTATTCAAACCACAAATGTTGTATAACTTAAGCAAAATATTAAAACATTTTTGTCGATTTTTACAACTTAAATTATACTAATTTTATTTTTAACTCACTGTCCCTTAGATGTTTGGCAGTGTTAAAACATTACACGAAAAAGACATTTGAAAATTACGTTTTTAAATTGGATTAAATTTTTATGCAATCTCCGTTTTTTAAAATTGATTATTTCATCCTTTTTCTATTTATCGTTTGAAGTCATCCCTTTCCGGTTGTGTCTTTCTCTTTTTAAATTATTCATGTACTAATATATATATTTTATTTTCAGGTAAGGCAAAAAAAATTCATCAAATAAGAAAATCGTATCTACCTAATAGAAAATGTACGCTGAATGTAAGTAGTAGTTAAATTACATTAAATTACATTAAGATAATTATTATAAATTAAATTAATTATTATAAATTAAATTAATTATTATAAATTAAATTAAACTAAAATTAAAATTCGTTCAACTAAAATAAAATTAATTAAATTATAAATACTGAATTTATACTGAAAAATGTTGATCGGAGACAGACAAAGAATCGGCCAAATTTCCAACTTTGGAGTACAATTACCTACATATTTACGTAAAAAAAGATTGTATTTATAAATTAATAAAAGCAGAAAAAGAAGAATTTGACCAAATTTCATTTTTTGCCTTTATTAATTTACCAATTTAATTTTGCTACCTTAACACTATAGCTGATAATTGCTACCCAACGACGGGTACTTGGCCGCTTTTGGGAGAAAACTACAAATAAACGACTGTATACAGGGTGTCCGGGAAAATGTGGGAACTCTTCTGGATATGAAAAAAACACGTGAAAAGAATACTACAAGTTCATATAAACTTTTTTCGCAACGGCCTCCTTTTCGGAGATATGGGCTCCCAAAGAGCTCCCATGAAATTACGTTTTTGACACATAATTATTAAACCAACAGGTATATTTCAGTTTTTTTTTCATATGATCTATACCAGGTAAGACCCTTCAAATTACTATCCTAGAAAGTGTTGCGAATTACTCACAGCTGCAGGGACGGACTAGCTATGACACTAATGTGCCCATTTTTCTTACGCCCTGTATGATAAAACTTTGGACAATGTTTTTTACATACCTTTAACTATTGACTAAAAAGTAAGTACTCTTCATTCATGTCGCAAATCCTAACCGTTTTCGGAAAAACATGTTGAACCCACTTACGAAGTTTTTAACTAAGCAGGCAGAGTTAAAAATTTTATTTTTTGACAAAATGTATCTTTTATCGAAATACGCTAAATACATGATGTAAATAAAATGACGTTTTTCCGGAAACGGTTAGGATTAGCGACATGAATGAAGAGTACTTAATTTTTAGTCAATAGTTAAAGGTATGTAAAAAACATTTTCCAAAATTTTTATGATACAGGGCGTAAAAAAATGGGAACATTAGTGTCACAGCTGGTCCGTCCCTGCAACTGTGAGTAATTCGCAACACTTTCTATGATAGTAATTTGAAGGGTCTTACCTGGTATACATCAGATGAAAAAAAAATTGAAATATACCTGTTGGTTCAATAATTATGTGTCAAAAACTAAATTCCATGGAAGCCCATATCTCCAAAGAGGAGGCCGATACGAAAGAAGTTTATATGAACTTGTAGTATTCTTTTCACGTGTTTTTTTTTCATATCCGGAAGTTTTTCCACATTTTCCCGGACACCCTGTATAATAACATTAAAAATTTCTGGGTTCCAATCTCGGAGAGGCATACCATTTTTTTCAATTTTAAGAACTTTCTCTGCTCGACGATTAACATAACGAAATAGGTTTAAAAAATGTGTGTTTACAATAGGTATGCAGGAATAAATGAGACATATTTTATTATTTTATCATGTTTAATAAATACATTTTATTTGATTGCAAAAAGCAATTAAAAAATACGTTGGAAAACACGTCCACTATAATTATTGTGAACAGGGGCAAATAATTATTTGGTAATAAAAATCTAAGGAATGGAGGATTGGCAAACAAGCTGTGCAGTGCCATTTCTCCAGTCCAACCAGCCTCTCTATAAATTATTCAACAGTTACTTAAAAATTAAGCTTAAGCCAGCAAATAAAAGAAAATGCCATAAATCTTCGTTTTTCATCGTGCAGGGTTAAATTATAAGATTTTTCCCCATGGGCGTAGCAGCATGTCGAAAAATTCTTTTTAATAAACTTCTTTATATTCTTGGTTGTTTGACTGTTTTGATTTATTTATTTAGGCACCGCTTCCAACCACTTCTCGTGCTTTTTACAGTTTCAATAATTTTAAACTTTTTTTATTTAAGATTCCCAAGTTCTATAGAAAAATGTTTAAAATGTTTTATCAATGTACAGGGTGTTTCATTAAAGGTGGCCACCGGCCATATCTCGGAAACTACTAGGCATAGAAATTTGGAAACAAAAATTATGATTAAAGCGGTCATGAGAAAATTCTGGAAATTACTTTTAACTTCCTCATTTCGCCGCAAGGGGGCACAATTAAAATTTTTTTTTTTAATTCTAAATTTCTCCGAAAATTCCCATATTAAGGTATAACCCTGATCGATGATACATCATCGAAAAGCTTAGATAACTCTGCATCATTTTGGTTTAAGGCTCATTGGCGTACCGACCTTGATAAGAGTGGGGGAAGCTATTGAATCTGTAAACTTTAAAATCGCTGTAACTTCTAAACGACTTATCCGATTTTACTAAATTTAAGCTTGTTTGGAAGGGAAAGGTAAGTATCTTCAATCGCCGTATCCAGCAGTACACGATAGTGTTTAATAAAATTGCTAGAGGGCGCAAGTTGTAATAATAACAGTTTTTTCGATTTTCTCCCGAAAATTTAAATCATACGGTACGGTAGTAAATTAAATTTGCAAGAAAAGCTGTAAAGACCGCAGTTCGACATCCATGTTAATTTCAGAGTTATTGCCAAAACAATAATTTTTAATACAAATTGCGCCCTCTAGCAATTTTATTAGAAACTATCTTATACCATTGGATACGTCAATTGAAGACGACATCTTTCTCTTCCAAACAAGCTTAAATTTAGTAAAATCGGTTAAGTCGTTTAGAAGTTACAGCGATTTTAATGTTTACATTTTCACTTGATAAGAGTGGGAGAAGCTATTGAAAGTGTAAACATTAAAATCGCTGTAACTTCTAAATAACTTATCCGATTTTACTAAATTTAAGCTTGTTTGGAAGAACCTTCAATTGTCGTATCTAATGGTACACGATAGTTTCCAATAAAATTGCTAGAGGGCGCAATTTGTATTAAAAATTATTGTCTTTGTTTGGTCAGATACTAACCTTACTGATGAGCGATGATATTATATCGAAATGCGTCTGGGGATAGTTCCGATGAAATGAAGGGAAAAAAATAATACTAAAAAAATCAGTTTTGCACCACTGGTTTTGAAAATTATTAAAAAATAAAAATGGTGACTCGTTATTATAAAATTATGCTTATTAAAAAAGGACTAATAGTCTCGTTAAACATGTTTTATTGATACGATGAATTGTACAGGGTGTCTAATAAATTTTATTGACAATACATTTTTTGTCAAAGCTACCTTCGATATTTATTTATAAGAATGGCTATAGGAATAGTTGAGAAAACAAGTTAGCTCAAATTGCGATAACCTTTTAATTAGAAAAAATGTTTGATTTTTAATTCCTCATCGAATGACATAATGCTTTTGTTGTGTGTAAGTTTGCAAAGTTTGAAACTAGACTGTGGGATACCCTGTACAATTCGTATTAATTAATCCCAGTTAACAAGACTTTTAGGCCATATATAATTAGGACGGTATTTTACTAGCGAATCTCTTTTTTTTTATTAATTTTCAAAACTACTACTACTGATTTTTTTTAGTTTTTTTTTCGCCGGAACCGATTTTTTTGAAATTAAAAAAAAAAGTATTATTTTCGCTTAATCCATTAATTATGCAAGATTATTGCGTTTCTCAAAAAAACTAAAGTCCTAAATTGACAAAAAAATTCTTTAATAATTGCAAACTATTCCGCATGACCATTACAAAATTTCCTGTAAATTTACAACAGCGTGAAATTTTGAACTGTTTCACTTTTTTAATTGGGATCCTGCCTCCTTATATTATTAGTATGGAATTTTTGACTTGTGGCCAACGCAATTGGAAACGAGTTCCCAATATTGGGAAATAAAAAATAATTAATTTAAAAAGTACAATTTCTTTTAAAAGTTGTATATTTCGTTGACCCAGACAGCGTAAAATATTTTTCAGCAAACACGAGGGGGTAGCTTTTGAAAATTAGGAGGTCTATCATATTATACTACAAGAGACAATTATTATTAAACAATCAATTATGCTTAAAAATTTATACGGGGTGTCCGGGAAAATGTGGGAAAATGTGGGAAATCTCCCGGATATGAAAAAAAACGTAATTTTTAACATATTTACATCATGTATATTTAGTGTATTTTATTAAAAGATACATCTTTGTTCCTATAAATTTTATATAAATGTTCACTTTTAACTGCTTAATATTAATACATGATCGCAATAAGATGACGTTTTTCCGAAAACGGTTAGGATTAGCGACATGAAGGCTTAATTTTTGGTCAATAGTTAAAGGTATGTAAGAAACGCTGTCCAAAATTTTTATCATACAGGGCGTAAAAAAAATGGGCACATTAGTGTCACAGCTAGTCCGTCCCTGCAGCTGTGAGTAATTCGCAACACTTTCTGGGATAGTAATTTGAAGGGTCTTAGCTGGTATAGATTATATTATAAAAAAAAAATTGAAATATACCTCTTGGTTTAATAATTATGTGTCAAAAATTTAATTCCACGGGAGCTCCTTGGGAGCCCATATCTCCGAAGAGGAGGCCAATACGAAAGAAGTTTATATGAACTGGTAGTATTCTTTTCACGTATTTTTTTCATATCCGGGAGATTTCCCAAATTTTCCCGGACACCCTGTATATAATGAAATATTATTTATTCTACTTTTATTAAATCTCAGAAAATAGGCGACTTTTAAAACCATGTTAGTCAATTCAAAACGGGGTATTATATCTATCTATAAACCGTATTTTTATGTTGCTAGGGTTCACTAAAATTGTGGAAACCAAAAGTTCTAACCTGAAATTATTCCTGAAAAACACTATTTAAAATAATAAACTAAATTACAGAAAAGTCAAAAAATCTTCTACAAGGAATAGCAAAATACAATGATGTATTTCGGTTCACTGCACGGAAAAAGAAATATTGTAAAAACGCCTGAGGAGGTGAAAGTGGGCTAAAAAGCTTCTTTGATGTTTAAAGGTCTGAGATTTAAGTTTTGCTGTTAAAACATTTCCATGCCTGGGAAAACTGGTAGACACCTAATTATAAAATGAAAGTTTTTAAAAATTGTTGGAAAATTACTATATTTAAGGAAATGTTAGATGCAGTCATCTACACACAGTAAACCAACATGGTAGGTACTGGTCTCTCTATACCGTTAAAATTAAATGGGCTTCATCACTACAACCGAATTTATTATATTCAGCACTGACGACATCCTGAATTAGGACCTGTTGAAAATACATCCCCATAATTAAAATCTTTCTAGAGGTCACAAACCTTTCTTAGAAACAATTTTTTGTTATAAACATTTTACTCTCTCTTATAAAACAAAATGGTTGGCAAATATCGAAATTTGATTTGTATAAAAATTGGTTACTTTGTTTGGGCTTAACAGATTTTAACAAATTTAGTTTTATTTGATAGAGTTTTTCTTCCTCTATTTATTGAGCTTCGGTTAATTCTTACGTAAAGCTTACTTCTCACGCTAGAGGGAGTTTTCTGAAATATAAACAAATAAAGTGCTTAAAAAAAATCAAATAGAATGATACAATTATTTTCATAAAAAATAATAGAGAATGAAAAGTTCTAAACGTCAGTCAAAACCGAAGCTCTGTATCGGGTTTCTATTTAAAAATATTGACGACAATAGTTAGAAGTATAGATAAACGTGCCTGATAATAATTATTCTACGTTTCCAAAGTGTCCATATTCGCTATTTTTTTTAAACTTTTAAAGACAAAAACGATAAAATGGTTAGTCGCATACTGGATAATATTTGACAAAATTCATAACCTGCCTGCTTTCTGTCAAACCCAAAAGGCAATATTAGGTTCTAGCTAGCGCCAGATAATTCTAAAAATATCAGCTTTAAACATTTCCTTTAAATAAGCCTCAGCGATCTCTAAAAGCACTGTACTTATTAAATTTTATTGGCAAGATATAGTAAAGTAATGCGTTGTTGTTTTTAGCCTGCAATAAAGTTATAAATGATTTAGATAGTTGGAAACTTTACTTTTATCGCATCGATATAAGGGTATGTACTCAAATTAAGTTTAAATTGAAAATTCCTGCACAACATGCATATGCTTCAAAAAATCATCAAAGGATTATCGCAGGAAGAAAAGCACCCGGGCAAAACTTCGATTTTTATAGTTGAAAATATAGGCAGCGACAGCATAAAAGACGACGTCATAGAACATCCGTTTGATTTCACATCATCATCACCATCATCATTATCATCATCATCATCATCATCATCTTTAAAAGTAGGTATTAGTCTTGTAAAAGAATATTTTCATAGGTCTTGCACAACATTTAGTAAAAGTTTTATATTAGTTTGTGTCTCTCGATTGGTACTAGCCGACTAGACACACGGAACATGAAAATTCGCCAATTGCGGCATTGTTCCCGATGTTATCGTATTTAAAATAGTTAAACCACTGTTAACTTAACAGCTTTTAAAGACAATTTAAAGGGCCATAAATACAGCCGTCTGTACAATGGCAAACTTAGTCCATAAACAGAATTGAAATGACACAGTTATAAACCACGATTGAGTTGCGCTTATGGCGCAACAACATCCCCTAATAACGGTTTAGCGTCTTTAATAATGTAGGTAAACTACCAGACGTATATAATGAAGTGTCACTTACATTGTTATACGAAGCCATCGTGTTTATTATTTACATGAACAATAAATTTTATTGCCTTGTCTAGTCGTAGAAATTGCTCTTGAGTTTGCCTTTATACTAGTTGGTCTTTATAGAACTCCGATGCTAATAATGTGTATTTTGAATAGCACCGAGAAAGTGAAGCCTATAAATTTCAATATAACTTCCATAATTATATTAATTACACTGGCCGACAAGATTTTTCTAACACAGGTCAGCTCTTTATTTTTAAAATGGAAATACACTTCTAATAATAGAAAAAATATTCGGAAAGCCCCAAAACTTCCCATTTTTCCTTAGCTTAATAAGACCATTTTACATTAGCAGGTAGTCAATTTAATTAGGGGACGGTTAAAATGGATGCATATTATAACAGAAAAATTACCTGAACTGCAGGAATTTTAGTAGCACTTCAGGGAGGATTTACAAAATATTGTTGTTTTCTTTGTTTGTGGGACAGTCGTGCAGTAGATCAGCATTATGTAATTAAAGATTGGCCACAAAGTGCCGGGATCTCAAAATGTTAAGTTTGCACCTCTTGTAGAACCCAAAAAAGTCCTTCTGCCTCCTCTTCACATTACACTTGGGCTCATAAAAAACTTTGTGAAAGCTATGAATAAAGACGGTGATGGATTCAAATACCTAAGACAAGTCTTTCCCCAGTTAAGTGATGCCAAATTAAAGGAAGGCATTTTTATTGGGCCACAAATCAGAAAATTGCTGGACGATGTCAACTTTACAGAGAAGCTTACCAGGCAGGAACTCAGAGCATGGAACTCATTTGTTAGTATAGTAAGGGGATTTTTGGGCAACAATATGGATGCAAACTATCAACAGTTAGTTGATGAACTTTTAGATTCCTACAAATCGCTTGGTGCCCGAATGTCATTAAAAATTCACTTCCTCCATTCCAATCTGTCATTTTTTCCTGAAAATTTGGGAGCTGTCAGTGACGAGCAGGGTGAAAGGTTCCATCAGGATATCAGGACAATGGAAATTCGCTATCAAGGACGATGCCCCAGCCATGATGGGTGATTACTGTTGGTTTTTGAAAAGAGAAGATATGACCCCTCATAAAAGGAAAAAATAAAATTTAATCGGCCAGTGTTATTATTTATATCATACTCTGCTTAGCAAAGAATATATTTTTAATGTTTACTGTTTACCGTATAATATTTGTAATAAATGTATTGTTTAAAACACTCTACATGCCGTAGTAGACCGTAGCGGTCTACTTTAACGTTTCCAGAGGCCTTTAATAAGGCAAAACCGGTAGACGTAGCGCCAACGGTTGTCGACTGGGTCAGAACTGCATTGGATAAACGGAAGCTGGATGAAACCTGGACAAATCAGTAGAAGCTACCTGTCGAGCGGTTAGAAGACAAGTTTTCAGGCAGAGGTTTACACCATTCTGACTAGGGCTGGGCAAAAATTCGATATATCGATATATCGATAAACGATATTTAAAAAATAAAATATCGATTTATAGATATTATCGATATTTATCGATAAATCGACTATATCGATATTCGATTCGAATTTCAATATCGTCCTTATAACACATTTAAGGACGAATATTTAATTTTTTTTTCTTCATGTTTTCATAATAATTAGAGTCTCCCCTTGAAATGAAGGTACGGAGTTTTACAGGGCACATAAGAAAATATTGATATAGTCAACAGTAAAGTCCGCATCATATGGGATTTTTTTTTATTAATAGATAGCTTTATTCAAAATTTGACTTTGGCATCAAGTTCTGCTTCGATCAAGAAGAAAATTAAGCAAAAAAATAGTAGTCACGTGATTCGCATTATCTGTCAAATTTTAATTTTTTCCAAAAAATAATTCAAAAGTGGGGTTATTTTTAAAAATATCGAAAAAAGTTATTAGAAAAAGTTTTTTTAAATGCAGTTTCTAGTCCACATGCTGCATAAGATAATTTTGATTTTTTACCTATATTTTGTAAATTGCACCACTTTTGCAAAATAAGACTCAACGCAAGTAACGCAACCTACATAAAACCTTAGTTTTGACAATGCTTTATTTCAAATACATTTTCTTTAAAGTAGCGCCATATTAAATGTGTGTTTTTCTACAAAATTAAAATCGGGCTATTAAAATTTGGTCGCATGTGATGCAAAGTTTATTTGTTTTTGACCCTGTATAAGGTAACTTTATAAAATAAGTATTTTTGAAAACGTAGTTTGTGTCTGAAAGTAATACACCTTAATATTAAGACAAAAAAGAACAGTGTCTTCAGTAAAGTGTTTTTAAGTCAAAAATAAATTTTAGTTTAACAACGTAAAGTTTATCTATTTTCAACGATTTAATTTAAAACCCCTATATTATAATTTATTATTAAGCTATGCCATAATAAGGTTTTTGTAGAAAAACAACTTTTTCTAATAACTTTTTTCGATTTTTTCAGAAATAACCCCACTTTTAAATTATTTTTTGAAAAAAATTAAAATTTGACAGATAATGCGAATGACGTGACTACTATTTTTTTGCTTAATTTTCATCTCGATCGAAGCAGAACTTGATGCCAAAGTAAAATTTCGAATAAAGTTATTAATAAAAAAAATCCCATATGATGCGGACTTTACTGGTGACACTGTATTTATAATATAATATGTTTATGTTTTATCGATAATATATATTATCGATATATCGATTAACGATATTTAAAAAATAAAATATCGATATATCGATTAACGATATTTAAAAAATAAAATATCGATATATCGATATTTAAAAAATAAAATATCGATATTATCAATATTATCGACTATATCGATATTTTTTTTAATATCGATATTCGATATTGGAATTTCAATATCGCCCAGCCCTAATTCTGACTACTGCAAGTCTAGATAAGGTCAGAAAGGGCCAATAGCGGGTATTATATATCGGCTCAGACAGCCAAGCGGCCCTCAAGGCAGTATGCAAACCCACTGTTACGTCAGTACTCACCGAAGAGTCCGTAGATGCCCTGGAAAGGGTTTTTTAGATATCAAGGATGTTAAACGGGTCTGGGTCTCAGGACACCAAGGGGTGCAACTTGTTCTGCAGAACAATTGCGGCAAATCCAGTGATGCAGTCAGGCTAAGGACTTTATAACAGAGGTAGGCAAAACCAGATTGGGGTGGCTTCTGAACAGAAGACGGCGGGCCCTCATTCCGTTAATTTATTCTGACTGGGTACTGTCGGCTAAGGAACCATAGGGCGCTGATTGGCGTGGAGGAAGGCCCAATTTGAGAGACACCGCTGTACTTTCTGGGGACATATGAGGCTCTGAGTCTACTTGTCATGTTGCTGAGCCTTTCCTTAACTACTACTTCTTCTAATACTACCACCAAGCTCTGTTTCTCTCTATTTTTCAGTCTGGACGATTTACTAAAGCGCGATGAATTTTTGCAAAATATTGTTTAAAACCATTATCAATGTTGCGTTGAAGACGGACCCTGTATATTTCTTCTCTAATGCAAAATTTCATTAAAAACTAAACCTAATCTTCTCTTAATCTAAAATTCTTTGCCAGCAAATTTTAATTTAAAACAACCCTATATTCAGATTTGAATATTCATAGAAAATACTATAACGACCGTAGGAAGTAAAAGATGTAACAACTCTTCCCATGAGAATTTGGGGGTAGGTATATATTTTCCATATAAGGGGTTTATAAATTTTAAATTAAATTTGATTTACTAGTAATTGCTTAGGAATAGAAATTAAATTTGGATAAAATATTAATTTATACTTTGTTGCTGATTTATATCGATCTTTCGGGATGTGCAGTTGTATTAAAACTCTCGATTTTATCTTACGTTCAGGGGCGTTGTTTACGTATTTAGCTGTCGTAAAAAAAGCATAATACGCTTCTAGGGCATAAAAACTTTGCTATGCTGTCATCACTATTAGGTATTTTCCACTAGCGCCCTTTTATTTATACTGATTAGTCACAAACACCTATACAGGGTTTTCAAATTACAGCGTTAAATAAAATAATATTATTGTTAAACCAAAATATGCAACATTAACATTGTTTGAAATAAATCATTGGGTTAGTAAATTTTCAAAAATACCGTCATTGACTTCCAAACATTTTCTGCTTCGTTTACGAGGGGAGCGCGTGGCTCTTCTAATTGATTCGTGCCTTTCTTTAATATTGAGTGCAGCATTTCTAATGCGTCGAATTAATGCATCCCTAGTATATATTTTACCTTGTATACCTAACTTTTTAACCAACCCCATAAATTATAGTCCAACGGTGTGAGGTCTGGCGATCTAGGACGCCAACTAATAGGAACACCGCGACCAATCCAACCCTCTGGAAACCTCTGGTCCAAATATTGCTTGATCCGAGGATCGAAATGGGCAGGCGCTCCGTCGTGTTGATAATACATTTGAATTCTGATGTTTAAAGGAATCTCCTCCAGTAGTCCTTGCAATTCATTTTGTAAAAAACTTAAGTAGTGATCCCCTGTAAGACGATTTTCCAAAAGAAAAGGGCCAATTAAATTATTGTCGATCATGCCGCACCACACGTTTATTGAAAACCTGTGATGAAAATTATTTTTAATTATTTTTGACTTTTGCGTGAGAATTTTCGTCCGACCATACATCAGAGTTTCGATTATTATTGATGCCGTCACGGGTGAATGTAGATTCGTCAGTAAAAAGTATGTGCGGTACAAGAAGACGATTATTAATTATTATCCACTCACAAAATTGCATACGCTTGGCGTAGTCTAGAGGTTGAAGATTCTGTACACGCTGTAAATGGTACCGGTATAAGCCTTGCTCGTGAAGCGTATTGATCACTCTTTTTTGGGGAATCCCCAACTGAGTTCCAATTCTTCGTGAGCTGGTCGTTGCATCTTCTTCTACTAAAGCTAGAACATTTTCTATTTATTCTGAATCCTGTCGAATGGCTCGTTTGGATGTTACATTAGCACTTGGAAGCGTTCCGATCTCGCACAGTTTGTTGAAAACTCTGATAAAGGCCTTTCTGTTCGGTGTTCTTTGATGTGGGAATCGTTGACGATATTCTTCAGCAGCCGCTGTAGCATTCCTATTATACAAACCATAAATAAAAACCATATTGGCGTATTCGAGATGTGAATAAATGTATGGCATTTTATAAAACTTAAATGATACAAATCCGAAAGTTAACGGCGAATCAATGTAAAATTATATACTGATACTAACAGGATAGTGACAGCACAACAATCAAAAGCGGACAAAAATACCATTTATTACAGGGCGAAGTTAATGCAATATTTTGTTTTTGCGTTATAATTTAAAAACAAATGAATATTGGATAACAACATTTGAGTTTTTTCCTATTATTTGGATGCATTGGTTACACCCTTAGAGTTTGGCCCATTCCTCCCGACTCACCCTGTATATCGATTTTTTTCAATGTATATTTGTTTATTACGAAACTGAAGTGATTTTTAAACTTATACTATTAATGAGCGCCAAAATATTTAAGAAATAGTTGCAGGACCGGACCATACTATAAAGGGTGTTATGGAATTACCTTATTATATTAAGGCTCGCAAGCCAATTTCATTTCCATTGCTGCCGTCAATTAACTATTTAAGAAACTATTTAAGTTTTTAATCACTTTTTAGGATTCATATGGTTTCCGTGAAACTATCTGGCTTGAAATAAATATAAAGCGCCCTGAATGAAATAGTTGCCTAACGAATGAAAAAATGATCACTTTTCCTCCGTCAAAAATGCTCCTAAATATAAATTTTAATCAAGTTTTTGATATAATTTCGAGCCCTATCATTGAACCTTTTACTCGCAATTTATAACCATCAAAAATGTTGCTTTAGATTGCCTAAAAATATACAAAAATATCCTGTCCCTTTGATAAACTTTCTGACCTCGAGAATTTAGGCTGAAGTAACCACAAAAAAAGGAGCTTAACATTGGCTGAAATATTTTTAAAGGTAGGGAACAGAAAAAGAAAGTCAATTTGGCGTATAATATTTTAAAATTGAGCAGAAAAAAAGCACTCTGACTTTAAGTAGACCACTTTAAATTTCGTATCAACAATGCGAGGACCAAGGATTCGTCTCTATTTAAATAAAAGTTGTCCCAACAAGAATTTTGGGATTTTAATTTAGTACCTCTTTTAAATGTTCCAGCTTGTAACTTTGATGTAAGTGGGCAAGAGAAATGATAGATTTTTTTTATAGTTTTACTGTACTACTGTACTGTACTTTAAATGCAACAGGAAGGTGCTATGCATTAGCACAAATAATGGTTATACTTAAGCACGCTGCTGCTTTTTTGATAAGATGATTAAAATTTTATAACATGTATTCAGCCGAGATGATGACGGTTTTAGACACCTTTAAACCATACCAGAATATCTAAATAAAACTCAATACAATTGTCAAATGTTGAGAGAAAATCACTTGTAAAGACAAAGTCACAATAACAAGAACCGTAGGTCCTCGGTTAGGGAACCGAAACCAATGAAGACAGAAGAAAATGTTTCCTTTAATTTCGTCAGATCCATTCTTAGATTCGTTTCGCCATATTAAGACTCATCAGTAAGGCTAGGATCCAAAGAATTAAATGAAAGTGTGTACTACTACTAATCGTAGTATAATCAGCCGAGACGATGCAGCTAGAGCGAGTTTTATTTGGCTTAGGCTTTACAGGCGTCTAAAGTCGAGAGTAGATGTCGCTATGCGCTGCATCCTATCAGCTAGTTTCCGTTTTTACACCCTTTCCTTTATTTCTTTGGATTTTGTGGCGAAACGCGTCTACGGATGGTTTTGACGAAGTCAAACACAACATTTTCTTCTGTCTTTATGGGTATTGCCCCACGTGATAAGAAGTTTTTAAAATAGTTTCACTTTTTGTTAGGTTAACTGTAGCTTTATTTATTATTTTGCAACAAAACAATTTTCTTACCTGTTTCGACTATGCACATATTATTGTAATCGTCATCTAGTAGAACTGTGAAAAACACCGAATAAATACAGTTTCAATATAGGTATTTATTTACTTTTCCTTTCCTCAAAAAACAATATTAATTTCTTTAAGCTGTTATGAATAAAATTACGGAAATATTATCAAATTTAATTTACTTTAGGCTTAATTATTAAGTTGCCAACTTCAATTAAACGATGTTTTAATAGAAAGTTACCAAGAATTTTTCACAAAAATATTAATTTAATGATAACGAAGGCTCATTTCGAACAATTATATATTTTTTGAAAATATAAACGAAATCGAAAAATTCTCTTTCACTGGATGGACTAAAAATTTAGTGCAGTATAATCCCATTGTACCTTGATTTATGTAGAGTTACCCCATTATATAATTGCATGCGGTTCCGTCTTACAGGAAAGATAAGTTACTTCAGGTGTTCCTCAGGGCTCATAAATCGGTCCTGTGATCTTAATAGCGTAGAGTCGATAGATTACATAAATAGACTAGATGTTCGTTTGTAACCTTTTAAAGTATGTTTTATACTATTGTATATTCTATGTTATATTATATTCTATATTCTAGTAATGTTTTATAGTTTAAGATCCTCTTTTGGTGTGTCTAATAGCTATACGATAAATAAATAAAATACCGTTTATACTTGCTTTAAAATATGTAAGCTTCTTATTTACGCAGAAGATGTTAAGTTTTATGATGATGTTGTTAGAACGCAAGTATTTACAACAGGACGTAAATATATTTGTCGGGTTCGTTTTTTTTAATTTTTAATTAAATTTCTAGTCCCATGGGGTAGTAATAGTTATTAGTTTACTAAAGTCGATAAACCAAATGGTAGAATTTCAATCTTCGCCACTGAAAAAATTTAAAAAGTCGTTAACAAACACTACGAAGTTTTTATTCTGTAACATTTTCCTTCGGGTTTTTGGAAATTCGTATATATCAAGTAATTTACCCCTATGGAATAGTTTACTAATGGCGGTAAATCCAAATTGCAGAATTTAAATTTTTGCCACTCGTTTACAAACGCTACAGGCGGATCATAGACTCCTATTGTTTAATATTAACTTGAATTCTAGAACAGAGTGCATCATAAATGGAAAAGTAAGTAAGGAGGTTAGGAGCATAGACTACCAACGCATTAAAGGGTCCCTGGAGCGAGAAAACTGGGCGACTGTAATGTCAAGTCTGGATCCTAACATCTCCTCGAATATCTTTATGAATATTTTACACAATCATATAAATTCAGCAACTAGCATTAGATCTATACCTAACAAAAAGATACGCCTTAAACCATGGATTACCCCTGGCCTTCTTAATTCAATCCGAAATAGAGATCGCTTACATAAACGTGTTGTTAACCCAGATAATATTGATATTAAGGCACAATATAAACATTATCGAGATCAATTAAGTAAAACAATAAAACACAGTAAATCAACCTACTATAAACAAAAAATAAATGCTGTACATTATGATCCCAGAAAGACGTGGAACTTGATTAGGCAAGCGACAAATGATATACCGATTAAACAAAATATTACTGCCTTGTATACCTGCGACAATGTAAAGTTGACCGATCAGGTAGACATTGCTGACGAACTGTGTGGTTACTTTAGTTCTAGGTACAGTGCTGGCTAGTAAAATAAGTAGACCGACAAACGCACCTGATTTTCCGATAAATGAAAATCAATTTCCAGGTTCAATGTATTTATACCCTATTACTGACGAGGAAATTATTAACTGTATAAATTCACTTAAAAATTCCTCATCTACTGATGATTTTCATATAACCAATTTAATTGTAAAATCAAATTATAAATACTTAGTTGGTCCTCTGAACCATATTGTGAATAGAATATTTGAAGTTGGTGTTTTTCCAGATGTTTTTAAGAAAGCTTTAATTTTACCTCTGCATAAAGGGGGTGATAAAACAGATATTAATAATTATCGTCCAATAGCTATCACTAGTCCAATCTGTAAGATCATTGAGAAATGTTTAAAAAAGAGATTGTGTAATTTCTTAAACACTAATAAATTAATGTCTGATTCGCAGTATGGGTTCAGGGAGGGAATGGGTACTGATACGGCCTTACACGAGGTCACTGATTTTATCATAGGGAGCTTTAACAATAATTACAAACCACTTGCAATTTTCTTGGATCTCTCTAAGGCCTTCGATACCATAGACCACCACATTCTACTCCACAAATTGGAGAGGATGGGGATAAGAGGGAACATTCTTAAACTATTCAAATCATACCTTTCTAATAGATTTCAAAAGGTTTGTCTAAATTCAATTGCTAGTTCCTACAAGAGAGTTGAATGTGGTGTCCCGCAAGGTACAGTGCTAGGCCCGATTTTGTTCTCAATTTATATTAATGGTCTGGCGAGTGCGATGCCCAATATTAAAACTGTATGCTTTGCCGATGATACTGTTCTTCTGATTAAAGGGGTGTCTTGGCATGAAGCATTTGAAAAGGCCGAAAGGACTGCTAGTCTTATTAAAGCCTGGATGGATCGTAACTGTTTAACATTGAATATAAAGAAAACTAACTTTATGTGATAGTTGCAATGAATTCAGTTGGTCTACCAATTAAAAATGAGATTACGATCCATTCTGCTAATTGTGATTTGACAAGGGATTGTGTTTGTTCTGGTAAAATTAAGTCAGTAGAAACCATAAAATATTTGGGTGTATATTTTGATTCATTTTTAAAATGGTCAGTACACTGTGAATATATAAAGAATAAATTAAGGAAACTGATATATAAATTTTACGAATTACGTAATATCTTAGTCAAAAATGTTCTAATTAATGTTTATAGGTCACTAGCAGAATCATGTCTTAACTATGGAATTATTTGTTGGGGATCTGCTAATAAAAGTGTATTAAACAATATCGTTGTGGCACAAAAATATATTTTAAAAATTATTTTATTTAAGTCAAGACGTTTTTCTTCTGATCTTTTATTTGAACAGTCTGGCGTCTTTTCAATTACTCAGTTATATATTAAGAATTTGCTTAGATTTTCTCTCACTAGAAATAAATTTCACAACTACATAACGCATAACATCATGACTAGAGCTAATGTTAATCACAATTTAATTCTACCCAATACACATTTTAACGCCACGCAAAGATCAATATCCTATGTGGCTCCGAAGATCTTAAATATATTACCAGTGCAATTTAAAATCAAAAAATTTCAAAACATAAAAAAAGATCTAAATAAATGGATTATAAATAATACCCAAATAATCAAAGGTATTGTTAGATTTTTATAAAATTATGATATTTAGTATTAGTATCACCAAGTAACTCAGATTGTGCATAGTTACGCATTGTCTACTGTGAAATTTAATTTAATTTTTGAATGTTAAACTATTTTGTGTTGTATGCCCACACAGACTTACATGGTCCATAGTGTATGCAACTCATTATGTATATTATATTTCTTGAATGTATACTGTTGTTGTAATAAATAAATAAATAAATAAAGTTTTCGTCGCTGCTTAAACACGCAAAAAAAAATAAAAAAATAATTGACACGTACCTCTAAAAAAAATTTCGTCGCTGCATAAACGGTGCTGATAAACGTTGCTAACTTTACACATATGATCTCTTGTTTTTTTTTGCTATTGTGGATTGTGGGTGTTTAATATTTATGGATTTCTAGTTTTTGTTTAGTTTAGTGAACTGTGTTTGTGCCTTTAGTGACTCGGATACAATAATTAGTAAAGACCATTGTATGATTTTGTTACGCCCAAATACGCGTAAAATACCGAGTATTTCGTATTTTCAGTAAATATGAAGTAGTGATAGTCCTTAATATGTTTTTAATATGATCAACATCTAACTAGGCCTAGGCTATACAAACAGAATGTTAAAGCCCGGACCTGTCTACTTTCCCATTCGTTAAATGATAATTTTGCAGTGCGCATGCCTATTCCTGTGAGGTTTTGTTTACATGCGCCATGCCATAAATTTCCTACTTTCGTGATTATTGTTTGCTTATCTAAAGGTAAATGTCTATGCCAAATACCTGTCTGTGGGTGCAATAACCTACGGGTTTAAGTTAATAAATTTAATTGATAGATTAATAAACGTAAAAAACCAAATTTGGTAAAATTTGTCCATATTGCTTTTTCTGCTTTAATTAATTTATATTTTTACCATAAAATTGTACTCCAAAAAAGGGGTTTTCGCCGATTTTTGGATAAAACGAAGAAGTAACGAAATAATGATCAAAAAACGAACTGGTGAATGCGCCACGTGTATTTGCCCTTAACAATTTTAATTGATGTATTTATTAAATCATTTAAAAAGCGCACAAAATCATCATTATCATCAGGGAATAGAAAAAAATGACATGATTGGCGATGTTTTTTTGGTATTTTATTTATAATTGGCTTGTATATTAGCTAAGGAGATAAGAGGTAGGTAATATTAAAATACCTACTTAAAAAGAAAGCATTAACGTTTAGTATGTATAAATGCCGACGAAATTGCTACATTTGAAAATTTTATAAAGTAAAAATTTCACCATATCCAAAGAGCGCCATGGTTTTAATTGATTTTCTTTTAGATTTATATTCATAATCGTTACTGTACACCAGAAAGCCATTTTTTTAAAATTGATAAACTAATTTTCTTGGTTAGTAATGTGTAAAGAAAAAGCCCTTAAAAATAGATGGCTTAAGAAGGGATTGATTTTAATTAGCTTAAAATTAAAATTTTTCATGTGTAGCAAACGGGCAACTTTTCTCCAAAGTTGAAAGTGAAAAATAAATTTTAACTGGAAAATTTTTAAACTTAAATAATTAATATTTGGCAAAGTGCTCTTAAATTGGAATCCACATTTGGTTAAGTCTGACTTATTTTGAGTTATATAGGTTCAAGTTATGGGAGAGTATCTTCAAAAATGAAATTATTTGTTTCTTGTTAAAAAGAAAACTTTCTTGTGGCTGTAACTTATTAAATCTTTAAAAAAGCATAATATACCTTATTTTACTAGTTCAATATGGTGTATTTATTGCTTTATAATAAGCAATGTAAGAGATAATCCATATTTAAACATTCACTAGTATTATATTTCTATTAGATATCATTATGTTGATTAAAACAACAAAGCCACAATAATAAATTAGTCCAAAATAACTAACTATTTTTTATCGAACATAAAATGTTGAATGCACCTCGATTATATTGCTTGATGTTTATACACTAGGGCGAAGTTCAGATCTTAGGGCCAGAGGTTCATGGGTTAGTAACTAGTCTCTCACGGGACATACATATCTTTATAATGGACCCGCTACATAAATAATCAAATTTGAATTACCTCAGGCCAAACCGGAATTATAACTCATGAACTACAGAGGATATCAAATTCCTGTTTTCACAATTATTTTCCTATTTTAAACGTCCTTTCAGCAGGGTAATAAGATGGTACAATATTAGTTCAGTGACGGCTCGCGACATTTTAGTAAGGCAGGGTCAAACAATAATCAGTATTTACGCGCGCTGCAGGCAAAAAAAATGTATTGATCACGCCCAAATATTACTAAATTTAGTCAATACTTTATAATAAATAGGTTTACTAGTAAGTCGTTGTTCAACAGAAAATCCGCAAAAACGAATTATAATTTGATTATTATTATACAGGTGAGTCGGGAGGAATGGGCCAAACTCTAAGGGTGTAATCTATGCGTCAGAATAATAAGAAAAAACTCAAATGTTGTTATCCAATATTCATTTGTTTTCAAATTACAGCGTTAAATAAAATAATATTATTGTTAACCCAAAATATGCAACATAACATTGTTTTAAAGAAATCATTGGTTTAGTAAATTTTCAAAAATTGACTTCTAAACATTTCCTGCTTCGCTTACGAAGGGCGCGCGTGGCTCTTCTAATTGATTCGTGCCTTTCTTTAATATTGAATGCAGCATTTCTAATTCGTCTAATTAATGCATCCCTAGTATCTACTTTTACTTTGTATACGTAATTTTTTAACCAATCCCATAATTATATTCCAACGGTCGATTATGATCCCATTAGTTGGCCTCCTAGATCGCCAGACCTCACACCGTTGGATTATAATTTATGGGGGTGGTTAAAAAATGAGGTATACAAAGTAAAAGTAGATACTAGGGATGCATTAATTAGACGCATTAGAAATACTGCACTCAATATTAAAGAAAGGCACGAATCAATTAGAAGAGCCACGCGCGCCCTTCGTAAACGAAGTAGGAAATATTTGGAAGTCAATGGCGGTAAATTTGAAAATTTACTAAACCCATGATTTATTTAAAACTTTTTATTGTCTTTACAAGTGCGAACATAATAAAACCAGACGCATTCGCAACGAACGAACCAATAACTGAATCGCGCAAACTTGTGGCCCGGTTGGCACGCATACAGCAACTAACTGAAGATTTCCATTAGCTTTGGACGCCTGGTTCTTAACAAATTAGGTACCTGGCTATTATTTTTCATGGTAATTGGAGGAAAACTACATGGAAACTGGTAATACGAAGCTAGGCTCACCAGAACTACGTTATCAATTTACGCATAACCGCTTTAATAAAGCATGACCGACTTCATTCCAGTTTTAAATATACTTTGCTAATTGTTAGGATAGGTAAGGCTATGGCACTTTGGCTCTATCGCATGGGCCGCCACAATATTAATTTCGTCCTGATAGAACTTAATTTTACCATAGGCCGAGCTTTAATTTATTATCGATTAAAATTTAATTTTATTGTTGTATTTATTTATTGCACCGTGCAGGTCGAGCCCTCTTGCGGTAAATTCAGCAAGTATATAAATAATTAAATTTTGGTAACTGGTTTTTATTTTACCAAAAGCTATCTTGCGTTTCGTTAAAACGTTTTTATTTTATCTTTTAATTAAAAGGTAACGTGACAAAAGCCGGTCCAAAGGCTCTTGGGATTTGGCCATGGAAATTGGATTCTTTACGATAAACTCAATTCAAATATTTATAGATAACAAATTCCTACGTTGCTAGTTATCGCGTTATTTTATTTTGCTCCCATTCAATATTTAGAACTAAAAATCACTAACAAAGTTTGCTTAGAAAAGTGTATTACTAGGAACACTAAAAAGATTGTCTGCATCTTGGGAGATCATAATGTGAATTTTCAAATATTTCAATCAAAAGTTCGACGAAGTCAAATCTGGACCATGGGGATGATGGTCCAGCTCACTATGGAGGAATTTGGCTGCTTTATGATCTAGCGCATTGTATACGTATTCATATTGTAGTGCTCTTTGATATGTCTATTCAATGAGAATAACTCTAGCTTATTTCTATTTATATTACTCAACTATTTGTTAAGGTTGTTTTAGAACCCTACTGCAAGTTGGCTAGTAACAAAAACGAAAACACGACAGATTTTAAGAACAACATTTAAAATGATCTTTTTGTCTTTTACTACATTAAATTATTTCACATATAAAATTTTCTATATATAAGAAGAAAGTGTGATTTATACTAAGATATTTGACCTAAAAGTTTTTCACATATCTTGGAATTAATTCCCTTGGCATGTTCCCAAGAGCTTCGAGGAAGAATTTTGACAAGTTACCTTTTAATTTAAAGATAAAAGAAAGCCTTTTTAATGAAACACAAGGGTTTTCGTGATCTGCAATACAAAACATTGCTTTGTTTTAACTAACAAAAAATAAATTATTAAATTAAAATAAGTTTTATAAATGAAAAAAATTTCGCGGAATGCAGACAGTGTTATGCCTACGCCGGAAATCGAACTTGAAACCTATCGGAATAAGTTATATGACCGAAGTTGGTAAGAGTATTTCAGAGTCTCTGTAGCGCAAATGGCAGAGTGTTCGGCTGATAATTGAGAGGTTCCGGTTTCGATTCCCGGCATAGGCATAAAATGTTTCTATTTTAAAAAAAACTTTGATTGCAAGCCGTTAAACATTTTTCAGTTATAATATTTAATGCAGACAATGCATCGTAAAAAAATTTTAATTATTAAAATTTCTAAAAATACTTTGCATTCAATACTTATGTTGTACTAAAAGCTGTAAATAATTTAAACAAGAAAGTAAGCTTCTGCAAATAAATACAAAAGAATTGTTCAAAGTAGACACCTACATACAACAAAGACACAAATTTCCATTTATTTATTCTTGTTAAAATACAGAAATTCTCTTGTTTGCTGAAATTAGCAATTAATGAAAGGACACTAAAGAAACAACTTTGTTTGTAAAAATTAAAGTAAAAAATGGCAGTTTTTAAACGTATTTACCTTTTATAGTAGAAATGGGATTATTTGCGTTTATGCAATGTAACAACAGAGAAGCTCAGTAGTTGTTTTATTAGAGAGTATTCTTATAAACAACGTTAATATCATTCTAAGAATGTGTTATACAGTTTAAAAAGAAGACGCATGACATTTTTTTATTATGTTCATAATTCAAAAACATGAATGAGACATTTTAAACAATGAGAGATAGAATGCAATATAAAAATCTTGTTGCAGGGTAATCTAATAATAACTTATATACATGTTATGTTAGTGAGCTTTCATCATGTTATAAAATAGTTTAAAAGGAAGAATTATGAAAAACAATATTACAATTCATGACCTACACTTTCTAAGTAGGTACATATTATGTTCATAATTTGCAAAATCATGATTCACCTATTCTTAACTACGATATTAAAGTAATGGAATGAAAGACATTGCAGGGTTAGCCAATAGCCAGTATATTGTGCTAGTAGGTTAGGTTAGAGTGGTAGACCTCTGGCATTGTCCAAACAGTCACACGTAGTCCTATAAGGACCGTTCTGGTACCACACATGTTCCGCGGAACCTATTTGCATCAGCTTCCTAATGGTTAACGCGATCGTAGAAGATTCTTGACAGCTCATTCAAACCAACCACTGCTGTTAATAAACTTCGTAAGTCGACCCAATTGTGCTAGTAGCTTTATATTTTAATTCTGGTAATTTTAACGATAAATTGAAAAATATAACAACAAAAATATCATTAAAAAAATTTATCAAAATTTTTTTATTAACGCTATTTTTTTTTAATCAACTGATGAATGTCTTAAAATTAGACTTTTCTGCAGACGTGTTTTCACACACAAACATTTACAATCAACATTATAAATTGAATTAAGACTATGATTTAATGCCGTTTCCATTAAATTTTCCAAATGATATGGAAAATATTTTGTGTACAAAAAATTACTATTATACTAACTTTTTATTAGTATTATAACGGTTATACACACAGTTGTTTGGTATATAATTATGTCGTGAATAAAATGTAGAATAACTTACAAATACTTTACACAAAAAATATATAAATATATGGAATTAAGGTTAAATAAAAGAAACTTTTATTTCATATCGAACTCAAACGATTATAACTTTGGTTTCATTTATTTTTCATGTAGCTTCGACAAATCAATATACTACCTTCAAAGTCCATATCAGTACTTTCCTCACGTACAAGCATAGTTATATTATTCTTATGTAGCACCATAATATTTTATTATTTTTGGATTATATAGGTTTTCTTACTTTGTTTTTAACGTTGACGTCTCTTTCCCGCATGTTGTCAAATATAGGGGCTGTTTGTTCCTTTTAAAGATATACTTGAAATTTTATGTTTAAAATTCCACTTTGAACAGAAAACTTTATGGGTTAATTTTTCTGTTTTATTTTAACAATTTAATTTGATATGTCTGTAATATTACAACAAGTTCAAATAGTAAGGGTGGATCATTGGGTTTTATGGGTATAGCATATTTTTTTCGGTGAAAAGGTTTTGCAATGTATTTAAATTGGGCAATGTAGATTTTCTAAATCTACAATATTTTTATTTTAACTTGCTTCCGGTGGTATTGATATACTTACCTTGTTGGTTGTAAAAGAATAAGAACTTATTTACATAGGCAACAATTCGAAATAAAAATCTATATTTTGGTATTATGATGAATAATTGATCTTTTAAAATATCATATTAGTGGGCTGGTAAAAGGGCGTAAGAAAAAAGGGAGCTGCATCAAGGGAAGCGACATTATCTTTATACTTGCGGGTAAGTTAAAAGAATTTTTCTGTTCTAGGTTGCATCAAAGCTAGACGCTGACTAATGTAGTAAAATATGTCAATAATTATATTTTTAAGATATTGTAATTTCAACAGGTAGTTTATGTGTTTTCCCAAAATTAAAGTTTTATAAAATGACATTCTGCTGAAAACGTACGGCCAGGTAACAAAGAAACATTGTTTATTATTTAATAATAAAATGTTAATTGTGATATTTTAATAGCAACATTATGTGGATGGTTTAAATCAGCGGTTCTCAACCTTATTTCAACCGCGAACCTCTTTTTCAACGCTTCTAAATTTGCGATTGAAATTTTTTCGTGTCAATTTTAAAATAGCATAGGAGTGTATGGTATCAAATTGTTGAAAAAAAAAAATGCTCGTTTTAAATATCCTAGTGAACTACCATCGTTCCATTTGAAAGAATGGAGTAAACGTCAAGAAAACATAATTTCTTTTTCTAAACGCTTCGCGCTTGTGAAGCTTAGAAAGTAAATTATTACGACATAATTTTAATTTTTATATCCTACTTGACTATAAATTAACAGATTTAATTAATTTGTAGCACTCTAGATTGAAAATAAAAAATAAAATGTTATTACACGTCAAAAAATGAGGTGTCATTTTATTCATAATGTTATGCTGAACCCAAATAAGTAAAAATATACAAAATATCATATTTAAAATATCAAAGTCAAGGTCACTTCCGGTTAAACCGGAAGTGCTAACAAATTAAAAATTATGCTAATAAATGCACACTCATCTCTTATGCATAATCTCAAAATTTCATTTTAATATCGATAAATATAAAAAAGTTATAGGGGTGAACGTCTTTTGAGAAACACCCGGTATAAAAATGAAACCATTTAAAAACTGAATGCACTTTTTTTTCCAAATGACATTATAAATATTATAAACTGTACTTTAAAACAAGAAATAAAAAGTATAAAACCAAACCTAAATGAGATATTTGTACTTGCTTATTAGAACAGATTAGTTGAAAATAGGATACAATACTTTTTTCGCATAAATAGTTGGTACAAAATGGTAACCAAAATCTTTATAGCTAAATCTACTAAAATAGGTTAATCTTTTTTATACCCAAACAAAGAGACTTTCCTGGACTGGGTTTACGTAGTAAATAAGTAGATACATTTCTGCCAATACCGTTTTCGCTGTCGCGAACCCCCAATTTTGTGTTCATAAACCCCTATAGGGGTTCGCGAACCACCGGTTGGGAACCGCTAGTTTAAATTATTCAATTAGTCATAGTGTAAATGTTTAGGATAATAATTATTGAAAAATAATGAAATTTCCAATGTCCTTAGTAATTGAACAAATGACCAAATTATATTTGACCGTATATCACACTGTAATTAATATTTCTGATAACAATTATTCTTGATAAATTAAATTTTGGAAAGCATGATTATTCGTCAGATATGATTTATTATGCAAATAATTGTAGGGGTAAACGGGGCAATAAACATGAAAAATGTAAATAAAATATTACTTCATGTCCTATAATAGCCGATAAAAACGACTATAATCTACAAATAGAAGTTTGTTATTTAAGTTCTTAATGGTGCAGAAAAATATTTTCCTGTAAGAATCTCTATAATGCATTATTAAAAAGACTACGTTTAAAAAAATTCTCATTTTTCGGCATTATGGAAACGGGCGCAGGTAAAAATAAACAACTCAACTGAGCATAACCACTTTCGTTCAATTAGCATTATTCCCACGCTGTCAAATGTGCTCGAGAGGATCATGAACACACAAATGGTAAATTTTTAAACCAAAATAATACTTTACCCGTTAAACAATCAGGGTTTAGGCCCGGCTATAGTTGTGAGAGTGCCTTGACGGACCTGACTGATGATATTCTGAGAGCAACTAAAGAAAATAAGGTAAGTACGTTGGTTGCTGGATTTTAGTAAGGCCTTCGATATGCTAAACCATGAAATCCTTCTAGCAATACTCCAGCGCTTGTAATTTTTTTAACTCGTTTCTGTCAGGATCGACACAGCAGGTTGTGTATAATCAACAGCACTCAAATTTCTTAGATGTTCAATTGGGAGTTCCGCAGGGTAGTATCCTCGGACCTTTGTTGTACATCATCTATACTTCAAAATTTTTTAGTTACCTCCGGCATTGCGGCTATCACGTTTACGCTGACGATGCTCAATTATATTACTCATTTCAAGAACAAGAATTACATGTAGCGGAGGATCTAATTAACACAGATTTAAGTACTTTCTATGAGCTAGCTGGAGATCATCATCTCAAACTTAATCCTGACAAATCGTCAATTCTTTTATTTGAAAACGAAAATCAAGTTAGCCTAGTTAAAAGAAATATGAATCTAAAATTGAATAACTTAACTTTACCCTTCTCTAATACATGTAAGAGGTTGGAACTATTGCTTAAATCCAATTTGCGTTTTAAAGAACACGTTACTGCCAAATTAAGAATTGCTTATGTTAACCTTAAGCTTAAATATGGTAACCGACATTGTCTCTCCCAAGAAACCCGGAAACTCTTATGTGATTCTTTGGTATTGTCACAGTTTGACTACTGTAGTGGAGTTTACCTGCATTTCTTGGATGCTGCTCGGATTCAAAAAGTTCAGAATTTGTGTTTGAGACTGATTTATGGTGTTAAACGAATAAATCATATTACCTCTTACCTGGGTATGTCAGGATGGCTTAGTATGTATAACAGATTTAAATTAAACATTACTACATTTTATTTTAAATTACTTAAATTTAAACTACTTCTTTACTTATATAATAAAATTACGTTTCGAACAGATGTCCATAACTTGGCTCTGCGCAGAAAACATCTTCTTAAAATTTCTCGCCATCGCAAAGAAAGTTTTAAAAAGTCCTTCACGCATAACATCTCCTTTACCGTTAACGCCATTGATTGTTTTAATACAGATAAGTCTACATTATCATTTAAAAACAAAGTAAAAAAACGCCTACTACGATCACAGTAGTGAGTGGCTTTATTTTCTGCATTGATATCATATTATCAGTTTATACCCCTTCCCTTCCCCTTTCCATTCATTTTCCCTTTGAACAAGCAGTATTTCACTTATATAATAATAATTAAACTACACTGCGCAACTTATTTAACGCACAATCAAAAATTTGTCTCAACTTTGATCTTATGTATTTTCGTCATTTTTTGTTCGTTTTTATTGATTTTTTTGTTAAATTGTAGGTTTTTCTAGTGAGAATGTCACTGCGTTAGTTGTTTTGGTTAAAAAAGTTGTTGTGGTATTATACCGGGTGATAATAAAATGTTATTTTTTTTTTGGAAAATTGCAGACGCCCTGTAGGGTATATTAGCTATTGCGAGTTATTCCAATTATAGCTAAATTAAAGCCTCTAGTTTTGTTTACATTTTATTTTTTTATTTTTTTGTTTATCTCAGATACTTTATGAAATACACTGTTTTGAAACACCACGTGCTGTTATTACCTGAAATGCATTTATCGGAAACCTTAAACAGCTTGGAGGCTATGGAAAATCAAGTGACAACTGAAATGCATTTAGAAGGCTATGGAAAATAAAGTGAAATCTGTGTTATCGGTTTTTTGTTGACAGTCCAGCAAGATTTAGTGAATAATGGAATGGCAAAACAGAAATTTAACACGTGATAAATGTGTTCAGGCGGTTACATTACATGATAAAGGGTGGAGTTACAACCGCATAGCTGGTAGGTTGGGAGTGTGGCACACAACTGTAGCGAGGGTAATTGAAAGGTTCGCAGAAACAGGAGAGCATTCCAGGCGGACCGGTCAAGGTAGACGTCGTGTTACAATTCCTAACCAGGATCGTGTTTTAAGAGTAAGTTCTGTACGAGAAAGATTTACAACTGCAAGCAATTTAAGATCAGAACTTCAAGGTGCAGGTGGTCCACTCATGTGTTCAAACTGTGCGTCGACGACTAAGAGAAGAAAATTTAAGACCCAGGATTGCTGCTCGAGGACCCGCATTAACAGTAGATCATCGACGAGCCAGACTAAATTTTGCTAATGAGCATGTTAATTGGTTGGAAGCAGATTGGGAACGTGTTCTCTGGACTGATGAGTCGAGGTTTAACTTGTATAACTGTGACAGACGTATCCGCGTCTACCGCAGACCAGGTGAGCGATACAGTCAATGCAATTTTTTGCACACAACTTTATATGGAGGTGGATCCGTCATGGTATGGGGTGGAATATCTTTGACGGGCGAACACAGTTGGCAATTGTAAATGGAAATCTTAATTCTGTGAGAAGATATTCTTGAAGAACATGTTGTGCCTTATGCTCCCTATATACGACCTAATTTTTTGCTCATGCACGACAATGCACGTCCCCAGACGGCTCGTATCGTAAGAAATTATCTTGCAGAAGTTGGAATAAATTACATAGAATGGCCAGCCCGTAGCCCCGACCTAAATCCCATCGAAAATTTTTGGGACTATATTGGTCGGCGGTTACGAGGTGAAGGACGACAACCACAAAATTTACAAGAATTGGCCGAACGTCTAGTCGAATTATGGGATGGCTTAGATCAAAACGTAATAAGAAATTTCATTTTAAGTATGAATAACAGATGTCGGGAGGTTTTAATTTAGCTATAATTGGAATAACTTGCAATAGCTAATTCTTGCTGGACTGTCAACAAAAAACCGATAACACAGATTTCACTTTATTTTCCATAGCTTTCTAAAATGCATTTCAGGTAATAACAGCACGTGGTGTTTCAAAACAGTGTATTTCATAAAGTATCAGAGATAAACAAAAAAATAAAAAAAGAAAATGTAAACAAAACTAGAGGCTTTAATTTAGCTATAATTGGAATAACTCGCAATAGCTAATATACCCTACAGGGTGTCTGCAATTTTCCAAAAAAAAAATAACATTTTATTATTACCCGGTATAATATCACAACAACTTTTTTAACCAAAACAACTAACGCAGTGACACTCTCAACAGAAAAACCTACAATTTAACAAAAAATCAATAAAAACGAACAAAAAATGACGAAAATACATAAGATCAAAGTTGAGACAAATTTTTGATTGTGCGTTAAATAAGTTGCGCAGTGTATTAGCGCTTCTCAAATTTAAATTATTTTACTAGTTTTAGTTAGATATTTAATTATTTAATATAAATTAGGGCCTGAACAGTATCTGGATTTAATCTAGATGGCTGCCATACTAAGGCCTATTGTTGTCCACTCAATTTCTATTTCCTACATAATTGTACTAATAATTTTTCTGTACAAAAATAAAATTGCTTTTTAAATATTCCTATTGCTATAGGTATGCATAATTTGCCCACATTTACACTTCCAGGGAAGTTACAATTATAGTGCTCTCCCTATCAATAACAATATAGATAATTTGTTTGTAACATTATTATTTACCACGATCGTTCTTAAAACCTACCATATTGATTAGTACTTGAGCGCATCGGTTGATGCATAATTTAAATTATACAGACTAGATGGCTATACCCGGGGTCTCTCATTACCCTGTTCTACCCAACTTTCAAATTAGACTTAGTGCGAAATTAATTGATCATTTCATTCTATTAGGACACAGTGATGAATTGTAATGAATTTATGAATAGGGACCGAGAAATAGATTTTTGTTCTTAGTATTGTTTTATATTCTAAAATATAATATTAATTAATGGAATCCTAGTCCTCAGTAACAATTTAGCATTATTAAAGAGATAATTTTAGGAATTTAATATTTGTTATGAATGAATGAAGATATCAAATAAAAGAAAACTTTAAATCTCAAATATTTTCTAAAAATGGTCTAAATAAAATCGGCAGCAAAGTTAAAGGTCATATAGGTAGCAAACGGTCTTAAACTTAACGATAGTATTGCCATAGTGCTCAAACTATTTGCTTTTTTTTTAAGTTACGAGAATACTGAGTATTTTCTTTTAATATTCGTGACCAAGAAAAACACAGCTAAGCTATTTTATGTAATACATTATACAGTATGTCTCCGTAAGTTGGAACCGTATGGAAATCTTTTTTATTATTAGTTTTACGAAAAAAAGTTATTCTTCATAAAAAGTTCTGCATGGTCTTAAACCTAAAATGCAACTATCACAAATTAAATTCTTCTAGGCGTATACGACGTTTGTTAAAAAATATGAATTTTGCCCAAGAGCAAAGTACCTTTATTTTTGACAATACCGAAAATTGTTATTAAAAAAAGTTGATAATAACTAAATACCACGTACAAATATGTAATTACACCCATTTATAATAAAAAAATAGGTTTGGTTACTTTTTAATAATTTTTCTGCATTATTAATTAATTATAAATGAACATTTATCTCTTGTAATTATTAAAAACATTATAAAATTTTCGTTTCTTAATTTCATTTAACAATGTTGCCATTTTAAACACGTAATGAATGCATAATAATATGCATTTATATTGCAAATAAGAAAACTCATACAAATAATAAATTGTGAAACTAACACAATAATAATACTAGAAATAAATAGAAATTTAATTTTCACTCATTCCACTAATGCCTCGACATATCCACCCTCTCGTTCAATACATTTTATCGTTCTATTGGCAAATTTCCTTAATACTTGTTTTATAATTTCTGGAGAAATTTCCCGCCATGATTGTGTAATTATCCTCTCCAAATGATTAACATCACGAAAAGGCCATTGCTGGTAAACTTTTTGTTTTAAGTAACCATAAGAAGTAATCTAGAGGGGTTAGGTCAGGGGATCTAGCAGGCCAAAAAATATCTGAATATCTGTGCATGACTTTTCCATTTAACAAAAAATGTTCACGACATGCCCTAACATTTAATGTACTGTGGCATGTTGCACCGTCTTGTTGGAACCAAATACATTGACGTTTTAGTAAAGGTAGTTCGTTCATGAAGTCACCAATATGATTTTGCAAAAATTCTAAATAACGTTCGGCACTCATAGATTGGTGACAAAAATACGGTCCTATTAATCTGTCCCTGGAAATACCACACCACACGTTCGTTTTAAATGAATATTGGTCACGAGACCTTATTGTAAAATTGGGATTTTCCTCAGACCACCAGCGACAATGTTGTGACGAGAGAGTTCCATTTGAAGAAAATGTTGCCTCATCGGAAAAAATTATACGCCTCCGAAAAAAACGGTCCTCTTCTAATTTTCCTTGGATGAGAGAGCCACAATCAAAGCGCCTATCATAATCCATTTCTTTCAATGTGTAAACGATTTTTGGTTTGATTGGTCTGACTTTATTTCGTTTTAAAATTCTTCCCACTGTATCTTTACTTATATTTTGTTGTCTTAACGACTTCCTTTTGCGCAATGACACTTTTGGATGTTCTACAACCGACAGCATAACTTCTAATTGCGTGCTTTCATTGGCAACCCGTTTTCGGCGTTTTCCATTAAAGTTATTGTTTCCACTAGTCTTAAATTTATTCGTTATTTTTGTAACAGTTGAATGATTAATATTTTTATTGGGATGTCTATCATTAAAAATAATTGCTGCTTCTCTATGCGTTTTATAGTTCTCTCCAAACAAAAACAATTTCAATTTTTTCTCTCTCTCAATTCATATGGTAATAATATACCGTGCGAGCAAAAATTATTTGCATCAAAGAGAAATTGGATTAAAAAACGTAGGACAAGGTTTAGATCACAATGATATGGGGACGATATATCTAACCAAATCTAGGGTAAAATTTTGTCAAATTCATATTATGACATGATATGCCAAACTAATGAGTAATAAAATAAGTAGACAAATACAAATTTATTTTTGTTGTTTACAAAATTAACAAAGTAAGAATATACAGAAAGAAAAAGAAAAATGATTACATAAATTGCTGAAATTGGCCAACGCCATGCTCCAAGCATAAATTCACACGTCTCTTCATATTTTCGAAAGTGTTGACCAGCATCTCTGGAGAAATGTTACCACATTCTTGGATATTCCTTTCTTGTAATTGTTCTAAATTTGCAACTGGTGTCTTAAAAATAGTGTTCTTTAAATAAGGAAATACGAAGTAATCCATAACCGTTAAACAATGTGATCTAGGTGGGAATTCAATATCTGATCGAAAACTGATCAATCTGTCGTCGAAAAAATTGCGTAAGTAGTTATTAGTTTCGGCGGCTGTATGGGCGGTTGCACCGTCCTGTTAAAAATATCCCAAACGTAGTTCGTCGTCAAGTAATTGCTCCACAAATGGATTCAAAATATTGTCTCTATACCGCTGAGCTCTAACTGTGTCATGGAAAAAAATAGGACCAACAATTCTTCTTCGGGAAACAGCTAACCAGACACCAATTTTTTGAGGGTGCAATGTGGGCTCTACAAAAAAATGGGGATTTTCACTACTTCACATGCGTGTATTCTGAGAATTCACATAACCGGAGATGTAGAACCAGGCTTCATCCGAAAATAATGTCAGGTCTAATAAATCATTTCTTTCCAATAAATTTTGGTTAAACCATTGAGAGTAATAATTCCTGCGTCTTTCAAAATCTGCGGCTTGTATTTCTTGGAATAGTTGCACTTTATAAGGAAATAAATTTAGCTGCTTCTTGGGACAAGCGTCTTATACAATTTGTTGGCGTATTTTGCATTATTTCACGAACGTTTGCTTCAAGTTCTTACAGATGGTCTTTCTGCTTCTTTTTTATGTTGTTTAGAATCCCCAGCAATAAAAGCAACGTTAGGAAAATGTTCGTGAAAATCGTCCATGTACAAACCCTGATTGTATTGCCACTCACCATCTACTCTAACCCCGTTTCGAAAATACGCTTCAACCATGAATGTTTTGTGCTGTTCCGTAAAGCCTATTGTGTGAATTGTTTAAGAAATTGGAAAAATTAGCAATGAGTCAAATTACTTGTAACTGTCAAAGATGACGGAATAACTGATTGATTTTTAATTCAGGTAGTTACTGACACCCAACAGTTATTAAGCTGTACGGCTAAGCATTACGTCCTTAGATGCAAGGCCCTCTTTTAAGCAAATCATTTTTGCTCGCTCGGTAGATGTCAAATTTTCATTTTAATGACACTTGTCAAGAAAAGTTTCGAAAAACGTTCGTTTATCTCGTCTTTGTCTTACAAGTTAACAACAAAAACAAAATATTTTCAATTTACTGCAAAAATAAAAACAAGAAAATGTTGACCTTGCTTTAAGTGACTTCTAAGCTAATAAGACCCAAAATAATAATTAGGCTTCCCTAAAGGGAATAAAAGCTACCGAACGGTAAAGACCAGTATTATAAAGGGGTGCTAATCCTGGTAGAGGCAATTTCTTACTTGAATATTATTGTCGAGAAAAGCACTGCTGTAATTATTTTTAAAAGTCTAAGAAAATCGATAAAAAATCATTATTTTGTCGTTAATTTAAAAAAAAAATGTTGCTTTGTGTTTAAAGTTCTATTATTACCTATTAATTCCACTATTCACAGTAAAAAATGCACTAATTTGTGACAACATTAATTAACTGTAATTTGGTATTAATATATTTTTTTAAATTTACACTAAATAATGTTACTAGGTTTGAAATAATATAAAAGGTTCACGGTCTATCTAGGTGCAGCGTAATGGTAAAAAAACGAATCAGCCTTTTAATATAGAATACCACCACTTAATCAAGAATCGCTCGGACCAGTCAAATTAATTTTTTTTAAATGCATTTTTTTTAAAGATAATATTACAAGGTGGATCATAAAGATGCTACGTGTATCAATTCTAATTGTTTTTAATAAAACCTATTGTTTATTTTAGGTTTATTAAGTCATGCCCATGTTAGGTTATTGAAGAAATAAAAAGACCTCTTCCCGTACGAGTTAAAGAACATCTGAAACATACAAGGTGTTTGGGGAGGAAAGGGCAATATTTTGGGGGGCATATGTTTTAGTTCGATTCTTAACCATTTCTGAAATAATACGTTCAAAATTTTTGTAAGTTAATTTTTATTTAAAAAGCGAAAAATTGCAGGTACTGCAGTACAACCTAACTTAAAAGAATATTTTCAAAAACCCCTCCACCAACTTTAATACATTTTTCGGCACGTTTGTTAATTGCTCGGGTAGCACGTTGGATTGAGTGGGGATTGTTTTTTTTATAAAAGCTGCAGCATTATTTCATATACTAGCGATTTCATCCATCCCCAAAGGCAATAATCAAGCGGGTTTAAGTCTGGTGACCTTGATGGCCAAACTTGCGAACCACCTCTGTTAATTCAGCGATTAGGAAAACGATAATTCAAGAAATTTTGCACACGGATCATCAAGTTGGAAGTACATTCGTTGTCGAACATTTAACGGAACATCATGCAAAATGTGTATCAAATTGTCTTCCAAAAACCGTAAATATCCTTCTCCAGTAAGACCAAATGGACCAAACAACTGGTCGTTGAGCATTCCACACCAGACATTAATGCTGAATTGATGTTGAAAGTTTCCTTCAAATATAGCATGGGGGTTTTCATCTGACCACTGATGTTCGATAAGCTCAATATGAAGCTAACTGACTACTACTATCAATCAAAATGTATCGGACTTTTAAAACTAAAGCCTCCTTCATTATTTCAATATAAAAAATTCAGAACCGATTATTTCAGAAATGGTTGAGAATCGGACTAAAACATAATATAGGTTTATTTCTCTTAATTTAACCCTCTGAACACAGTCCCAAAATATTACCTTTTCCTCCCCAAACACCCTGTTTCTTAAACCGTTTACGAAATATTAACACTTTAATACTGGTATACACGATTGATATGTTTGTCGGCTTAGCAACGTTCTGAACTCCGGCCACCATCTTTAGGGCTTTGACAAAGACAACTTGCTTTTGAAATTTGAGACGTCAAAAAATGTCAGTAAATGTTAATCAAGTTTGAATTTTGCTTTGCTGATATTACAGTAAAAATGCGCCCCGCTGAAGATGACCGTATAGAAATTTTGATTATGTGGGGTTGCGTTGTGGAGATAAAAGTGAAAATCAAGGGATGTCCGTGATGTTCAATGAAACATACCCAAATCGCCCGCCTGTTAGCCAATCGACAGTGTCTAGGGTAGCAATTATGTGGAGAACTTCCCGTATTGTTAAATATAGTGTTGTAAGGGGTCGTCCTGGTATACCAGAGAAGAAGAATATAAACATACTATTATCACTACAGGAAGATTCTCAAAGCTTAAGCTCACAACTTAAGCATGACTATAATATGATACGCACCAAACCGTATCGAATTTTTTTTAAAAAGAGAAGTTTCATCCCTACAAGCCAGTAATTGTACAAGAGTAATTGGACGATAATCCTGATAGGCGAGAGCATTTTGTGAAATAATGATTGAGTTAACAGATAATCACGCACGAATTGTCCAAATAATTTGTTTTTCAAATGAAGCTAGGTTTTCTTTAAATGGTCAGTTTAACTTTCATAAAAAATATCCGCTAGTTTCTTATAAAACATATTTTGTTTGTTTTGAACAAATCCGATCAAACCCTATAAACAATTTTCAAAAATATTTATAGTAAGATAACAACAGGCATAAAATTGATACGTAAAAAAACATACTATTAAATAGAGACTTATAAATTTACACAAAGTAATACGTTTATTGGAAGGTGCCATCTAAAATTTTAAGACGAAAAATAGTAATCAATTTTATTATCAGGCACTGATCAGTTGAAATTTTCAAGAATTTTAGCCAAACAACCTTATTTAAAAAGTATAGATGCTGGTATGTAATAAAGAACAGTTTGAGATTGAATAATCAAAAATAAAAGTAATAATAATAATAATAATAATACATTTATTGTTTACTCAAATGTAAATTACAAAAAAGATTTGGTTATTTAGTTGGCAGAGAGTAAAACAATGGGCCTTAGTGGCCCATTGTTATAAATTTAAACCGTCAAAATTTACTTGCACTAAAACTTTCTTCAGGGCCGTAATGTAAATAAGAAACGTTTATTTCCCTTTAATAATTCGGGAATAAATTCGTCTGAATTTATTGGCAACTGATACCAGGAAGCTCTCTAGCGACCAATCAATAAATTTGCCTCGAAACCTTTTACACTAAGGATTGTTTAAAATAGAATATGTGCGGAAACTTTACTGTTTGGCTAAGACAGAAATTGTTTTTCATATTAGCTTTGTTTAACTTTGACAGACCATTTACACGCTTAACGTTTCTCCGATAAAGTCTATTAAATGTGTATCTTCGTTTGCCCTAATAAAATTTAGAATTTTTTTTTTACCAAAATATGGCTCAGTCGAGGACCCATTGTTTGTTTTTTCGAAGGAAATAGCTTTTAAAGGTCTTTATCGAAGACCATGAGAAACTTTTCTGATTTAAATGTTAATTGAGAATCTCGTAATGAAAACAAATAAATTATTTGTAAGGCGCTTTAATTAAATAATTTATTTAGATTGGCCAGCAATATTTCGAAATACTTGCCGAAAATAAATTATTTTCATTTTGTTTGTGTTAAGGAGAATACAAATTTTAATTTAGGTAATAGGTTTTGTTCCTAAACAAAAGTGTTCCGGTATCTGCTTCAAGCCGATGAGGTAAAAACTGCAAAGTAGATTTTTTACTCGAGAAATATTTAGTTTTAAATAAAATATTAATAATCCTTTAAAAAATATTATACAGGGTTAGTCGGGAGGAATGGGCCATTCTCTAAGGGCGTAATAATGTATGCATCAAAATAATAAGAAAACACCCAAATGTTGTTACCCAATACAGTGCCGTCTTTCCGTACGGGCCCCGCTGTCTTAGGGGCCCCACGGTCCTCGCTGTCTTCGTCTTCGGGGCCCCACCACCAAAAACCACCAACATTGATAACCAATTAGAAAAACGTATGTCTAATTACATTATGTCAATGGAAAATAATTAGAGTTGGAATGCATTTTTTTGGCAGAATATTTAAATTCAGACGAAAAATATAAAACCCAAAAAACCAGTTTATTGGACCCATACAATATTATAACAACTAACAAATTAGAGGATACATTTCCTAACGTTGCCATTTCATTGTGAATATTTTTATTAATAATGATAACTAACTGCAGTGGAGAACGTTCATTTTATAAATTGGTTAGAATCAAAAACGAACTAAGGAATACCATGCTGCAAGATAGACTATCCTTAATGTGCATAGAAAATGAGATATTACTAGGAATAAATTTTGATGACATAATAGACGATTTTGCACACCTACGATCAAGAAAACAATCATTTACATAGCGCGGATTATTTTTTACAGTTATTGTTTTAGGATGAGATTTCATCTTTATATTTTAGTTAGAATAAATAGTTTTTTCTCTACTTCCATCTGCATATTAGGTATTTCTTGCACAATCTACAGAATGGATAAGTAGGCAATTCCAGTTAACTGAACGGATATAATTTCATATCCATCCTAGTTAGGATATGAAATCGAGCAAACACAGTTAGTATCAGGTATCCAGGTAATTATTCGATTTTACAATATTATGTCAAAATTCGACTAAATTTTACGAAAATTTGACCCTGACCTTGCAAATTGAAGATTTTTCTCGTGAAACCTAATATTTAAAACTAATTATATTGCTGGTCGAATTCCTAACTATTCATTTTAAGCGGGCGCAGAAGAGCGCCTTCATCGCCTTCCAAACACCCTAAATAGGGCGTGGCACCCACATTTTTTTCCCAGGGCCCCATTTCCGCCTTGGGCCCAGGGCCCCAATCATATGAAAGACGGCACTGACCCAATATTCATTTGTTTTCAAATTACAGCGTTAAATAAAATAATAATATTGTTAAACCAAAATATGCAACATTAACATTGTTTTAAATAAATCATTGGTTTAGTAAATTTTCAAATATACCGCCATTGACTTCCAAACATTTCCTGTTTCGTTTACGAAGGGCGCGCGTAGCTCTTCTAATTGATTCGTGCCTTTCTTTAATATTGAGTACAGCATTTCTAATGCGTCCAATTAATGCATCCCTAGTATCTACTTTTACCTTGTATACCTCATTTTTTAACCAACCCCATAAATTTATAGTCCAACGGTGTGAGGTCTGGCGATCTAGGAGGTCAACTAAAAGGACGATGGCGACCAATTCAAACCTCTGGAAACCAAAATAATAAGAAAAAACTTTGTGCATCCTATTGATAAAATAATAATAATAATGATGATATGCCGTTTGTATTTTATATTAATATACTTTAACATGTGGAAAGATGAATTGATCGACAAAATATTTCGACCTATATGTTCGTATCTCAACACTTTGGTAGACTACGATAAGCTGTTTGTATTTTTTAGTAATATAGTTTTTCTACTGTTGAACGAAACCATGAATGTCAACACTATTCCGCTTTCTACTTTTATAATTTGAATGCCTTCCGTGTTGACGTATAACAATATGTATGGATTAAATGGGTTCAATGAGTGACAGCGACAAAATTGCGCATATGCTTATAGACACTTCTTCATCTGATGCTATGGTAGGCTTTGGTGCTCTTAAACATTTACTAAAGTAACTGGCTGGAGTTAATAGTCCGGCTAGTCTATGTACTTTGGTTGTTTGGGATACGTCATTTCTTAATTTTAAAAATTAAAAGTTTTGTTTTTAGTATGATAACTTACTTAACATTCTTGATTTTTCGTAAAGTTTAGTATACCCAAACTAATTACAAAACATTAAAACTTTTTTTTAATAATTACCTAGGTTGAATACCAAAATTTTGTTTAATTCGATAAAGTGGTAAAATTTAAGTTTGATGTGTAATAGCATTTAAATCTTACGCAGCATCGGAATATTGAATTTTATATTTGTAGTATTAAATCGAAGCTATACAGGGTGTCCGGTAACTTATGGGCCATAGAGCAACTGGAGATAGTAGATATAAAAATATGTCTTTTGAGCCAAATTTGCCCAAGTAAAATGTTAGAGGTTAAAGAGATACAGGGTGTTGAAAGTGAAAATTAATTTTCGAAAAACGATGATAATTTTGAAACGGTTTAAGAAATCGAATTCAAAATCGATATAACTAGGTTTTCGAGAGTGAGAAATTCGAATTTGGTGTTAATTTCAAGATACTCCCTAGAGGGCGCTTGCTACGTGCTTCATGTTGAACTAATTCATCCATATTTTTTTTAACCGTGCAGTTACTAGTATATATACTTTAAACTATAAAAGAACCTACCTTTTTAAGTAAAAAAGGTACTCTTGGTCGATCTCGATATCTCAAGCCGTTACCCAGATTCTAGGACTTGATGATAAAAAGGCAGAAAAAAAAAACAAAATGAAAATATTGGAAACTATTAAATATTTGTTTTAATTCACTTTAGTAAATGTTGAAAGTGTCCACCGTTTACTTTAATACATTTTCTTAACCTTTTTAACAAATGACGTCTCACATTCAGGAAGATATTTTGATTATCTCCTATAACAATGGCGGCTTCTTGAATTGCACTTAGAAGGTATCTAGAACTCTACCCAACCAGAATCATTCCAGACCGAAAAATATTTCAAAGAATATTCAATCAGTTAGGTGAAACAGGTTCGTTTTATGTCAAAAATCCTGGTGGACGACCGAAAACTATAACGGTCGAACAAGAAGAAGAGATCTTGGTTCGTATCGCGGAAAATCCTGAATTAAGCACTAGGCGTTTGGAAGCTTCTACAGGAATAGGTAAACCGACCGTCTCAGAAGTCATCAATGCCGAAAATGTATTTCCTTACCATTTCACGCCCGTTCAAAATTTTCTGCCAGGAGATTTGCCAGTCAGATCAGAATTCTGTCAAAATCTACTAAATAAGAATAACGAAGATCCCATGTTCCTGAGAAAAATATTATTTACTGACGAGGCAACTTTTACAAGACCCGGAATTTTTAACTGGAAAAATAATCATCACTATGCTTTGGAAAATCCACGACTACCCAAAGAAAGACTTTTTCAGCACGAGTTTTCGATAAATATTTGGTGCGGCATTATCGGCAATTTCTTGATCGGCCCATATCAGCTTCCGCAGAGACTTAATGGAGAACAATATTTGCAGTTTTAAGAAAACGATTTACTTTACCTTCTGGATGATATACCTCTGAACATAAGACACAATATGTGGTACATGCAAGATGGTGCCCCAGTTCCTGTTCGAAATCATTTAAATCAGCGTTTTCCACATCGGTGGATTGGTCGCGGTAGCGAATTTCCTTGGCCACCGCGTAGCCCAGATATTAACCCGTTAGATTTTTATCTGTGGGGTCACATGAAGGATTTGGTATATGGTGATGAATCCAATACACGGGAAGAACTTGAACAAAAAATTCAAGAAGCCGCCATTGTTATAGGAGATAATCAAAATATCTTCCTGAATGTGAGACGTCATTTGTTAAAAAGGTTAAGAAAATGTATTAAAGTAAACGGTGGACACTTTCAACATTTACTAAAGTGAATTAAAACAAATATTTAATAGTTTCCAATATTTTCATTTTGTTTTTTTTTTCTGCCTTTTTATCATCAAGTCCTAGAATCTGGGTAACGGCTTGAGATATCGAGATCGACCAAGAGTACCTTTTTTACTTAAAAAGGTAGGTTCTTTTATAGTTTAAAGTATATATACTAGTAACTGCACGGTTAAAAAAAATATGGATGAATTAGTTCAACATGAAGCACGTAGCAAGCGCCCTCTAGGGAGTATCTTGAAATTAACACCAAATTCGAATTTCTCACTCTCGAAAACCTAGTTATATCGATTTTGAATTCGATTTCTTAAACCGTTTCAAAATTATCATCGTTTTTCGAAAATTAATTTTCACTTTCAACACCCTTTATCTCTTTAACCTCTAACATTTTACTTGGGCAAATTTGGCTCAAAAGACATATTTTTATATCTACTATCTCCAGTTGCTCTATGGCCCATAAGTTACCGGACACTCTGTATATGTTTTTTTTATCAACCTTCTGTTAAAAGCCTGAAGCTTTTACATAAGCTTGTTGTTAGTAAAGCGAATTTATGAAAAAAATATAGGTGTAAATGAAAAAACATTTTATGAATATTTTCCGTAATATAAATGAATAATATTAAAATATCATGCAAAAAAATACTACGGTCTATACAGTTAAATTATTTTACGCAAAAGCATTTACTTTGTAAATAATTTGAATTATATGAAAACAATGTAAGGAACCTTTCCTTAACGCAAATATACATTTGGATAATAAATTGATATGCATTTAGATTAATCTTAAGGTAAGGGTATAAGTTATGCCTATTTTCAACCATTTATAAAATATAAACTTTTAAAACAAAATAAACAAACGACAACGTAGGCCTAAAAAAAAATCCGCTGGCTTAAGATCGGGCGATCTGGCTGGCCACTGTAATTTTGTCTATTAACCTAACCTAAAAAAAAATTTAGCTTAATCTGAAAAACATATTCTTTGGACAGTTCGTGCGTGATTAGATTATCTGTTAACTCAATCATTATTTCACAAAATTACTCTTACCTATCAGGATCATCGTCCAATAACTCTTGTAGGGATAAAACTTCTCTTTAAAAAAAAATATATACGGTGGTCTGTTGAGTATCGTAGTCACGTCCAAATTTTGTGTTTGAGCTATGAGAATATTCCTGTAGTGATAATGGAATATGTTTATTTCGTTCTCCTCGTGTAGGACCAGGACGACCACTTTTAACACTATCTCTGACTCTGGACACTGTGGATTAGCTAATGGGCTTGCGATTTCGGTATTTTTTTATTATACATATCACGGACTTTCCTGACTTCCACTTTTAACTTCACAACTCAACATAATATAATCAAAATTTCTATGCGTTCACCTTCAGCGAGGCGAATTCAAACATGCAAATAATATCAGCAGAGCCAAATTCAAATAAGATTAACCTTCACTGACATTTTTTGACGTCTTCAACTTAAATAGCAAAATGTCATCCAATTGCAAAAATATTAAATATGAGTACCTCCTTTTTATTGTCTACATTTTCGGAAAAAAATTGTTTTTCACTTAAAACTCGGCGCGCCAATATCTCGAAAACGAATAGAAATATTTATCTTCTGTAAAAAGTAGTCAATGTATGGGGGTCAAGTAGACATTTTTTAAAGTTTAAAAAATTCGACTAAAATTTAAGCGTCGTGACGCGTCGAAAATGTAAATCGATTACATTGACTTTGAAATTACGCCCATGAGAAAGTACATGTTATTTATAAACTTTTTTGTTAAATACTCGAACTTATTTATTTTACTTATTTCTGAGTTAAAGTATTCCACAAAAATTATTATTGCAATTAACATGATAAAACAAATTAAAAATTGTGTTCAAAATTATGTCCATCCGCTCGAATACACATATCAAAAACTTTCAACAGATAAGCTTGGGTCACTTGTGGGAGTGTCCTTCTTGTAATAGCGGCACACGCTGCACTAATTTTGTTAATAAGATCAGCCATATCGTCGATAGGTTCTTCATAGACAACGTGCTTTAGGTGACCCCAAAGAAATAATCTGTTGGTGTAATGTCCGGGGACCTCGCCGGCCATCTTATCGGTCCATTAGTACCAAACCATCTATTGGGATATTCTCTGTCTAAATGCCTCGTTACAATTACGGCATTATGTGCAGGCGCTCCATCCTGCTGTAGCCACATATTCATTCTAGCCTCAAAGGGCACTTCTTCTAACAGTTCCGGAAGGGTAGTTTGAAGAAATCTTAAATAGCGATCTGCATTTGAAGTGCCTTCTCGAGGTACTCATATTTATTGTCTACATTTTCGGAAAAAAAATTGCTGAAAGATCCAAATATTAAACTAAATGCTACTTATTGTTTAGTTGCAATAATATGTAAAGTAGTTGCAAAATCTAGGCCTCTACTTCCTACTACAATAGTTGGCCCTTATACTTGTTTTGAATTTTTTTACTATAAACGTCATAAAAAAACGTCGTAAATAAAATTAAGAAACGTGTTATGTAGTGAAAATGCAAAATATATACAAGGGTCTAAGGAGAATATCATAAAAGCCATGGGGAAAGGATAAGACTATAAAAATAAAACAGTGAAGAAAATCATGAAATACTATATTGAAGGAAAGACACCCCCGGAACAAAGTAGGGCTCTAAACCCTTTTTAAAGCGTTATTGAAGGATATGAGAAAGTAACGGTTAAGGGTACAAAACGAGAAAATATGGATAGGTATGGAAGAAATTACGTGCTAAAAGTGGCCGTATATACCCTATAAAATTTTTTGCTACCATTTCCAAATAGGCTTAAGATGTATTTTATTTTTGCTTAGGAGGACTTATAGAAAATTTTTGTAAATGTATGTAAATTTACGACAATATAAACTCACCATTATTCATTTATACAAGGTTTTTCACTTAAAACTCCGTACGCCAATATCTCGAAAACGAATAGGAATATTTAATTTCTGTAAAAAGTAGTCAATGTCAAGTAGATATTTTTCAAAGTTTAAAAAATTCGACGCCTACTAAGAGTTAAGCACTAAGCATTCTCCTATCTAAATACCTCGTTACAGTTACGGCATTATGTGCAGGCGCTCCATCCTGCTGTAGCCACATATACATTCTTGTCTTAAAAGGCACTTCTTCTAACAGTTTCGGAAGTGTAGTTTAAAGAAATCTTGAATAGCGATCTGCATTTAAAGTGCATTCATAAAAGTGAGGTCCAATAAGGAATCCGTTAAATATGCCGCACCAAACATTGATGCCAAAAATTCGCTGATTACCTCTTTCTCTAATCCAACGAGGATGTTTTTTCGGACCAAAAACGACAGTTGTTTCTGTTCAAGATTTTATTATTATGAAATCGACTTTCGTCGCTCCATAGAATTTTCAAGAGAAAATTTGCATCTTGGCTATACAAATTGGCCTCAAGAGAAAATTTGCATCTTGGCTATACAAATCGGCAAATCTTGCTAAGAAATCCATTCTTCTAGCGGGATCACCTGGTTCTAATTTATGCACTAGTGTAGTTTTATAAGGGCGAAAAGAGTTTCTATTTGGAATTCTCGACGATGAACTTATGGAAACACCGGTATTTTGTTTTAATTTTGATAGGGATCTTTGGGGGTTGTTATCAACCTGCTGAATTACAGCAGCAGTATTTTCATCATTTGTAGTCGCATTTTCTCTATTTCGCTTAGGTTTTACAAAACTGCCATATTCTCTTATTTACTCGTTTTTACATAGACCTGAAAAGGGTTTTACATCGGGGACTCTTCTATGCGGATAACGCTGTGCGTAAACTCTTTTTGCTTCTCTACATTTGGACCTGCAATCTCCAAACACTAGTAGCATGTCTACTTTTTTCTCATTGCTAAATTGAACCATTGTCATATAATTAGTTTTGTTTAAACCGAACAAATTTGAATATTTCTTGTGACAAAATGTGACAATATCTTTAACACGGCAATGACAATATCTGTCGCTTGTAATTGCACTCAAAACAATGGCTATAACAATGGTTGCCATAGTAACTAATATTAATGGCATTCTTTTAAAAATCATCCCTAATTGCCTTTTTGTCAATCTAGAAATGTTTACTATAAACCGGTATAATTCAGAAATGAGTAAGATAAATAAGTTCGAGTAAATAACAAAAAAGTTTATAAATAACATGTACTTTCGTATGTGCGTAATTTCAAAATGAATGCAATCGATTTATATTTTAGACGCGTCGCCACGCTTAGCTCTTAGTATGGGTCGATTTTTTTTACTTTGAAAAATATCTACTTGATCCCATACATTGAATACTTTTTACAGAAATTAAATATTTCTCTTCGTTTTCGAGATATTGGCGTGCGGAGTTTTAAGTGAAAAACCCTGTATACGACCACCATGTGGTTTTTGGGGTTTCTTTTTCACAAGATTTTTATACCTTAAAATGACAATTTTTAAGCTTTAAAGTGCATTTTTTCTTAACTCGAGATATCGAATTTGCATAGTAATTTTTTTCTCTTTTGTTCTACTCAAAAATAAAAAAATAAAATATTTGCAACAGATGTTATTTAAATCCTTAGAAGACTCCACAGTAGTCCAGAGTGGCTTACTTTTACCAGTGAAGCTATCAGAGAAATAAAAAATATTTTTTTTTGGCAAAACGCAACCTTTTTAACCTCTCCATGTCAGAAATTTGAACCTATTTCCACCTATTGTTTAAATTAATTTGTAACTGGCTATTCGAGGCATAATAAAATTACTTTATCTAGAATAGTTGTTAGCAATGACTAAAAATGTCATAGGTATGACAATTCAATGTCGACGGGTGCTGCCAGAATGGTATTTACTAAATGAGTATAAAATTTTCTAATATAGATTAGTACCGTGCGAGCAAAAATTATTTGCATCAAAGAGGGCTTGGATTAAAAAATGTAAGGCTTGGTTTAAATCACAATGATATGGGGACGATATATCCAACCACATCTAGGTTAAAATGTTCTAAAATTCATATTATGACATGATATGCCAAACTAATGACTAATAAAATAAGTAGACAAATACAAATTGATTTTTGTGTACAAAATTATAATACTTGCACTTTATAAGGAAATAAATTTAGCTGCTTCTTAAGAATAGTCATGCATGTTCCATAAGATCTTCCCACTTCTTGGGACAGGCGTCTTATACAATTTGTTGGCCTATTTTGCCTTATTTTACGAACATTTGCAACAAGTCCTTCTGTTCTTACAGATGGTCTTCCTGCTCCTTTTTTGTGTTGTATATAACCTGTTTTCCTAAACACAGCCACGGCTCTTTTCAGGCAATGATAAAAATCCCCAGCAATAAAAGCAACGTTGGAAAAATGTTCGTGAAAATCGTCCATGCACAAACCAGGATTGTATTGCCACTCACCATTTACTCTAACCCCGTTTCGAAAATACGCTTTAACCATGAATGTTTTGTGCTGTTCCGTAAAGCCCATTGTGTGAATTGTTCGAGAAAATGTAAAAATTAGCGATGAATCAAATTACTTGTAACGACTGTCAAAGATGACGGAATAACTGATTGATTGTTAATTCAGGTAGTTACTGACACCCAACAGGTATTAAGCTCTACGGCTAAGCATTACGTCCTTAGATGCAAGGCCCTCTTTGATGCAAATAATTATTGCTCGTACGGTATGTAGCGAATAGATAATGCAATATTACCTAAATTTGACTTTATATGGATCCATATAATTTTTGCGAAACAAGGTAATCAAATTAATGTTGCCATCTTTAATGGTTCGTTGCCAGACGTCTATAGACCATTTTAGGTCGTCGGCATAAAATGGAAGGTAGTATTTTAACATAAACAGTTAAACACCCCGTATAAAGAAGACTTATCATCTTGTCTTTTCTGTTTAAATACAAATCTAGGGTGCTAAAATTGCAGTTAATAAGTTCACATTTAAATTCAAGGCTCAGGTATTTAATGGAGGGCGGAGGGGTGATAATTAATTATGTTTAAGCAAGTAGGGAGCTGAAACACCAAAACCCGTGAGTTATTGCCAAGGTATGCGTAAGCTTATAATCAATTTTGTTTTATTCTCTTTGTTGGAGCTCACTGTGGAACGAAAACCCCAAAACGTGATACAATTAATATGTAATGTTTAAGTTACCATACACAAAATGCTTAGCCTTTAGGTATACAATTCTTTCTTTGATCCTTATTCAAATTTTCTTTAATCATTGTCGTTTTAACGAAATTTTTAGACATGTTAGTAAAGAATGTTAACAGTAAATAATAATGGTTTAGAAGATACCGTGCGAGCAAAAAATATTTGCATCAAAGAGGGCCTTGCATCTAAGGACGTACTGCTTAGCCGTAAAGCCGTTAAGGTAAGTAAGTAACTACCTGAATTAACAATCAATCAGTTATTCCGTCATCTTTGACAGTCGTTACAAGTAATGTGATTCATAGCTAATTTTTCCAATTTCTTGAACAATTCACTCAATGGGCTTTACGGAACAGCACAAAACATTCATGGTTGAAGCGTATTTTCGAAACGGGGTTAGAGTAAATGGTGAGTGGCAATACAATTCGGGTTTGTGCATGGACGATTTTCACGAACATTTTCCTAACGTTGCTTTTATTGCTGGGGATTTTTATCATTGCCTGAAAAGAACCGTGGCTGTGTTTAAGGAAACAGGTTCTATACAACACAAAAAAGGAGCAGGAAGATCATCTGTAAGAATAGAAGAACTTGTTGCAAACGTTCGTGAGATAATGCAAAATATGCCAACAGATTGTATAAGACGCCTGTCCCAAGAAGTGGGAAGATCTTATGGAACATACAGAACTATTCTTAGGAAGCAGCTAAATTTATTTTCTGATAAAGGGCAAGTATTCTTAAAAATACAAGCCGCAGATTTTGAAAGACGCAGGAATTACTCTCAATGGTTTACCCAAAATTTATTGGAAATAAATGATTTATTATTTATCAGCAATTTATGTAATTATTTTTCTTTTTCTTTCTGTATATTCTTCCTTTGTTAATTTTGTAAACAACAAAAATAAATTTGTATTTGTTTACTTATTTTATTACTCATTAGTTTGCCATATCATGTCATAATATGAATTTAACAAAATTTTAACCTAGATTTGGTTAGATATATCGTCCCCATATCATTGTGATCTAAACCAAGCCCTACGTGTTTTAATCCAAGCCCTCTTTGATGCAAATAATTTTTGCTCGCACGGTATATATTTTCTAAAGCATTAGGTTTAACTTCCTATTGCTATAGAAGCCCGGTTTCTTTCTCACTCTTTATTTTAAGCGCGGATTCAAAGGTGGGGGGATCACGACCCCCCCCCCCCCCAGCATCTAGTTATCATCAACGATTACAGTAGTAGCACCAGATATTCCGTTATGGATTGCTAATGGAAAGGAGAATAGAAAATGAAGTAATATACCGTGCGAGCAAAAATTATTTGCATCAAAGAGGGCTTGGATTAAAAAATGTAGGGCTTGGTATAGATCACAATGATATGGGGACGATATATTATCTAACCAAATCTAGGTTAAAATTTGGTCAAATTTATTATGACATGATATGCCAAACTAATGAGTAATAAAATAAGTAGACAAATACAAATTTATTTTTGTTGTTTACAAAATTAACAAAGTAAGAATATACAGAAAGAAAATGAAAAATAATTACATAAATTGCTGAAATTGGCCACCGCCATGCGCCAAGCATAAATTCACACGTCGCTACATATTTTCGAGTAATTCCTGCGTCTTTCAAAATATGCGGCTTGTATTTCTTGGAATACTTGCACTTTATAAGGTAATAAGTTTAGCTGCTTCTTAAGGATATAGTCCTGCATGTTCCATAAGATCTTCCCACTTCTTGGGACAGGCGTCTTATACAATTTGTTAGCGTATTTTGCATTATTTCACGAACGTTTGCAACAAGTTCTTCTGTTCTTACAGATGGTCTTCCTGCTCCTTTTTTGTGTTGTATAGAACCTGTTTCCCTAAACACAGCCACGGTTCTTTTTAGGCAATGATAAAAAAATCCCCAGCAATAAAAGCAACGTTAGGAAAATGTTCGTGAAAATCGTCCATGCACAAACCCGAATTCTATTGCCACTCACCATTTACTCTAACCCCGTTTCGAAAATACGCTTCAAGCATGAATGTTTGTGTGAATTGTTCAAGAAATTGGAAAAATTAGCGATGAATCAAATTACTTGTAACGACTGTCAAAGATGACGAAATAACTGGTTGATTGTTAATTCAGGTAGTTACTGTCACCCAACAGGGATTAACCTCTACGGCTAAGCATTACGTCCTTAGATGCAAGGCCCTCTTTGATGCAAATAATTTTTGCTCGCACGGTACCTGAATCACTTTAGCATGTAAGAGATGAGTGATTCTAATTTATAATTTAAGCGATATGTGTGATGGTACCATACTAATTGTGGTTAAACTTGCGGTTTTCTGGTTAACTCTAGAAATGTTTTAATAACTTATTTTATTAAGAATTTATTTTTAATGAAAATAAAGCAAATACTTTAACTCAATTTATATCACGAATTTTCGACATTAGTCCCACAGTGAAGCGGTATACAAAAACGGATTAAGATTGCCAAGTTATACTTTAAAACAAGCGCTGTTTAATTTTCATTTGTTTCGTTGTTTTTATGACTGTAACAATTTTATATTACAGGAGTAATGGGTCTGAAGCAAATAAAAGTATTGGTATAATTACGCTTTCGGGATTTGTTGATTTTTACTCGACTTTGTATTTAAATAAGTTAACGTTAAAGGTTGTAATAATGTTAGGATATTTTTTTAAATAAATAATGATTTTAATGAGGTTTTATTGAAATTATAATTTTTATTTATTTTGTCCAGATAAAGCAATATATAATTTTAAACGCTTTATTTCGTGGGAACAAATATCATTTAAGTTAGGTATCTATACCACACCTAAAATTGGAGAAACATAAATAAATTGTAAATTAAGTTATGACATACATGTAAAATACTTAAACAAAAAAATATCTATTAAAACCTAAAACTTAAACCACAAAAGCTCCTACGAAAATTTGTATGTGGTATTAAAAATATGCGTATATGATGTGGTTATACAGGGTGACAATTTAAAAACTTGAAATGGCCATATCTTAGGAACGAAAAACTGAAGAAAAAAACGCAAAAAACAGTTTCTATAAAACGAAGGGGGAACAAAAACAAGCGTATTATCCCACCCTTATCTGCAACCCCTTGAACAGGGTGAGATACACCCCTAAAATCTTAAATAGGAAGGGGGGTCGAGTGATACATTATTTTGAAGCTCTTGAAAAATGCTTTCCAATGGTACCATAGAAAGCTACCTTTCAGAAAATTATTCTCTGTTTATTTAGGAAAACAATAAATGAAAACACAGTTTTGAAATTTTTTATTATTATTTAATTAAATGTTTAAAATGATTTCCGTTGTTTTGAAGACAATAATAAAGCCTACTTTCAAATTCTTCACGTATATTTGCAAATGTTTCTCTGGATATAGCACGGCATTCCTGAACTATTCTATGCTGAAGTTGCTCTAGTGGCTCAGGTTGCGTTTTGAAAACCACAGATTTTAGGTGACCCCACAAAAAGAAGTCAAGAGGTGTTAGGTCCGGGGATCTGGGTGGCCATTCAACAGGACCTCTTCTTCCAATCCACTGGTTGGGATAATTATCATCCAACCACTGCCTAACGGGAACTACATAATGCGAAGGCGCTCCATCCTGTTGGAAATGTAGTAAGCGTTCTTCTAAAGATAAATTTCCGAGTATGTCCCTCTGATTTTCTAATTCTCGCACTATTAGTGGTTCGATAGACCTCTGTAGCATTTCAGCATACCTGTCGCTATTTAAATTTCCTTGTATAAATATTGGGCCGATAATACCATCTTCCAATATACCAGCCCAAACATTAATTTTCTGAGGGTACTGGGTATGCCCTTCTCTAAATACGTGGGGGTTTTCGTCAACTGTTCTTAAAATAATAATACTAGTACAAGTTACTTTTAAAGTAAATTCTGTGATAATAAAATGCGAATATTTATAAACAAAGTTTTTTTTCGACAAAAAAAACATAGCAAATAAACCAAAGCAAAATACCTAGGCTTAAAATGTTTAGAATTCTTAAGAGATATCTCTTAATATGCCAGGATATTGGTAGCAATCATTTTGAACATTTAATTAAATAATAATAAAAAATTTCAAAATTGTGTTTTCATTTATTGTTTTCCTTAGAAAACAGAGAAGAATTTCCTGAAATGTAGCTTTCTCTGGTACCATTGGAAAGCATTTTTCAAGAGCTTCAAAATAATGTATCACTCGACCCCCTTTCTATTTAAGATTTTAGGGGTGTATCTCACCCTGTCCAAGGGGTTGCAGATAAGGGTGGGATAATACGCTTGTTTTTGTTCCCCCTTCATTTTATAGAAACGGTTTATTGCGTTTTTTTCTTTAGTTTTTCGTTCCTAAGATATGGCCATTTCAAGTTTTTAAATTGTCACCCTGTATGTAATTTATTTTCATTATTATAAAAATTGACATTTTGATATTTTGAATTATAATTTGGTAGAAAGTTTTTAAAATAAACTTAAACTAAATTATTATAGTCGCATGCATTTTATTTAGGGAGAATGTATCAAATATCAAAACAAGAGGAATGTCCTAGATAAATTTAGGGCATTTTAATAACAGAGCTTTAGTCGAGACATTGTATCGTTACATAGTTTATATAAGCTTGTTCCATGTAGATTTGAGATGTCTCTCTTGTAAATACCTATCTTATAATTTAGTAAGAATCCTTATAAAGTGAAATATTTAACGACTAGTTTAAACCACAGATTAAAATATTATTAATTGATTCAGTCGATACTAGGTGGAAATCCATAATTATAGTATTAGTGGATACAGTAAAACAATGTTAACTTTCTAAATTTCCACTATACAGGGTGTTCGAAAAATAGACGGAGATATTTTAGAGGGTGATTCCTTGTTAAAAAATATGAAAAAAAGTTTCTACAAGCATGGGCCCGGAAATGCAGGGTTTTCAAGATACAGGACGTTAAAAAAATAGAAATAAAAAATGAAATTATTAATTAAATTAAAAATACTTACTCGATGCTGTTGAAATTTGGCAATGATATTTGTTGTATTAAGAGGCTAATTTAGCCCTAAATAGATTAAAATTATTGAGTCCAGTGGCGTCCCGGGGGGCACCTTAGCGAATATTATTATCAAAAAAATGTACGCCACTGTCTTTTTGGTAGCTTTAATATTTTTTGTTTAATTAAGCATCTAAAGATACAACATCTTTGCCTCTTGTAATTTTTTCCTATCTCACTTCATTTTCGAGAAAAAAAATAAAAACCGTTTTATTGTATGTCATTGGACAAGATTGGTTTATTAATTTCTACTAAAATAAATCACAAGTGCATTGGAAAACAAATAATCATTTCTGCATGAAGGCTTGACATTTGCGCGTTAGTTCTTTTAGAAAAGAATTATACACTTTTTTTGGCGAAATTGTTCTAAAAAGTTTTTGTCTCGGTTTTTGTGATGGAGAATTACACTTTTGAGGAAATGGCAGACATGCATGTAATGTATGCACGTGCCTATAGTAACTGTTATGCAGCGAGGCGCCTGTATGCAGAAGCGTTTCCCAATCGGCAACTTCCAGATAGTAAAACCTTTGAAAGCGTAGACCGTAGATTACGGGAAAGAGGTAAATTTTCTTATTTCTTTTTTGTGATGTTTTTGACAATAATGTTATTTAGGAAGTTTTGCCGTTCCCACCAATGATAAAGGCCGGCCGAGGTCCATACGAACGCCCGAGTTTGACGAGGCAGTTTTACGTGCCGTGGAACAAAATCCTGGTATCAGTACTAGGACTATAGCAACTAGATTAGGGCGTAATCATTCCAACAGCACTGTGTGGCAGGTTCTCTCCAAACAACTCTTGTATCCCTATCAAGCCCAACGTGTGCAAGCATTACTACCAAGAGATTTTGTTCCTCGTTTACAGTTTTGCCAATGGTACTACCAAGAGGTTAATAATAATAGGAATTTTAATAAAACCATACTTTTTACAGACGAAGCAGGATTTCGGCGGGATAGTATTGTTAATTACCATAACACTCACGTATGGAGTGACGAAAATCCCCATGCTTTCGTGCAGTGTCGCCATCAGGAACAATTTTCTTTAAATGTGTGGATGGGTATTGTTGGTAACAATTTAATTGGTCCTTTCTTTTTACCCTTAAGATTAAACGGCGAATCTTACTTAGAGTTTCTTCTACAAGAATTGCCCGTACTGCTAGAAGAAGTTCCTCTAAATATACGTAACCAAATAACTTTTATGCACGATGGAGCTCCTCCTCATTTTAGTAGACCTGTCAGAACTCATCTGAGTAACACCTTTGGTGAAAATTGGATTGGAAGAGGTGGACCAATTAACTGGCCACCTCGCTCCCCTGACTTAAATCCATTAGATTTTTATTTATGGGGACACTTTAAGACGATGGTTTACACTACTCCCATAGAAACAATAGAAGAACTAAGAAATAAAATCGCAAATGCTTGCGAAGAAATAAAAAATTGACCTCGAATTTTAGCTCGAGTTCGTCGTTCAATGATGCGTCGAGTGAGAAGGTGTACGGAAATGAATGGTGGACATTTCCAACATTTGTTGTAGTTTATGTTATGGTATTGGAAAAGTTGCAATAACATTCTTTCCTAGAAATATTTTTTATTATTTGTGGTCCAATGCACTTGTGATTTATTTTAGTAGAAATTAATAAACCACTTTTGTCCAATGACATACAATAAAACGGTTTTTATTTTTTTTCTCGAAAATGAAGTGAGATAGGAAAAAAATACAAGAGGCAAAGAAGTTGTATCTTTAGATGCTTAATTAAACAAAAAATATTAAAGCTACAAAAAAGACAGTGGCGTAAATTTTTTTGATAATAATATTCGCTAAGGTGCCCCCCGGGACGCCACTGAACTCAATAATTTTAATCTATTTAGGGCTAAATTAGCCTCTTAATACAACAAATATCATTGCCAAATTTCAACAGCATCGAGTAAGTATTTTTAATTTAATTAATAATTTCATTTTTTATTTCTATTTTTTTAACATCCTGTATCTTGAAAACCCTGCATTTCCGGACCCATGTTTATAGAATTTTTTTTTCATATTTTTTAACAAGGAATCACCCTTTAAAATATCTCCGTCTATTTTTCGAACACCCTGTATACTAATATGGAAATTTACAAGTTCAACTTTGTTTTACTGTATCCCATAATACTATAAAATATTATTATTGAAAATAATATTTAAATAAAAAGTATGTTTTGGTTTTACACTTTATTAACAGCACAAAACATTCATGATTGAAGCGTATTTTCGAAACGGGTTTAGAGAACATTTTCCTAACGTTGCTTTTATAGCTCGGGATTTTTATCATTGCCTGAAAAGAACCGTGGCTGTGTTTAGGGAAACAGGTTCTATACATCACAAAAAAGGAGCAGGAAGACCATCTGTAAGAACAGAAGCTAAATTTGTTTCCTTATAAAGTGCAAGTATTCCAAGAAATACAAGCCGCAGATTTTGAAAGACGCAGGAATTACTCTCAATGGTTTACCCAAAATTCATTGGAAATAAATGATTTATTAGACCTGACTATTTTTCGGATGAAGCCTGGTTCCACCTCTCTGGTTATGTAAATTCTTAGAATACACGCATGTGGATTAGTGAAAATCCCCATTTTTTTGTAGAGTCCACATTGCACGCTCAAAAAATTGATGTCTGGTTAGCTGTTTCCCGTAAAGTAGTATTCACTTGTTTTCTAATTTTAATAATATATTGGAGATACTTTTAGGGTACTAATCACATATTTTTACGTAGAAAATTTATTATATAGTTTCTTATTTTTAATTTCGTAAAAACGACGATTCTAGGCTATATTCTTCTTTAGCACTGTACAGGGTTATCCAACCAAGACTAGACAAGGCGATTTTTTGACTTTTCCTGTACTTTTATAAAAAAAACTGAAATAGCCATTTTAAGTCATTTTCTCCCGCAAATTCGAATATCTTCAGCAAAAAACAATTGAACATCAAACAAAAGTACTAGGGGTCACTTTGATATTTTTTAAATGGAACACCCTGTATATTTTTACATTTTTAAATTCCACATAAAATTATAATTATTTTTTATTAATTGCATTATTAGTCTATACTTCATAGTTTCCGAGATATTGACTTTCGAAAAGTGACATTTTCGAACTTTGAAAGCTTATAACCTTCTAACAGTACGTCTTAGAGCAAAACGGCTTACATGTCCCTATCTTCAATTTTTATTATCTTCCCAAAAAAATCAACTTCCGGTTAAGTCGGATGTAACTCGAAAGCAGGAAATATAGTTGTTCCGGTTTAACTGGAAGTTGATTTTTTTGGGAAGACAATAAAATTTGAAGATAGGAACATGTAAGCCGTTTTGCTCTAAGACGTACTGTTAGAAGGTTATAAGCTTTCAAAGTTTGAAAATGTCACATTTCGAAAGTCAATATCTCGGAAACTATGAAGTATAGACTAATAATGCATTTAATAAAAAATAATTATAATTTTATGTGGAATTTAAAAATGTAAAAATATACAGGGTGTTCCATTTAAAAAAATATCAAAGTGACCCCTAGTACTTTTGTTTGATGTTCAATTGTTTTTTGCTGAAGATATTCGAATTCGCGGGAGAAAATGACTTAAAATGGCTATTTCAGTTTTTTTATAAAAGTACAGGAAATGTAAAAAAATCGCCTTGTCTAGTCTTGGTTGGATAACCCTGTACAGTCACATTATCGCATGGGTTTCTCCCTAAAATTTGTCAATGATGGACGTTTAAAAGCAATATAATGACAAGACAAACATTTATTAAATAGCAGAACATAAATACAATAAACTGACAGATAACTTTAGGGCATTGTAATAGCGGAACTTCATTCAACACAATGTAAGCGTTACAGGCACCATAAAATTCCCTAATGTAGATTTGAGATGTCTTCGCTGGTGAATACCTCTCTAACAATTTAGTAGAAATCCTCATAAATGGGACGATTAAACGAATAGTTTTTATTTGATACTGCCACTTAAAATCCTTGGAAAGATTACATTTGATAATAGTTTTAGAATTTTATACACTGTCAGATAAAAACTATTATTTACGAAATGTTTCGATACTATTTCTCTCATTCTAAAAATGGCGGTTATATACAGGGTGATTCAAAAGTAAGCAGCATCCTTTCGGGTGCGTAATCCGTGCATAAAAATAAGGCAAAAAGTTTCTATTAACATGGGTCCGAAAATGCTTCCTAAGGGGGCTATGCCCCTTTGAATATTACACACACGGTGGTAATGCAGATTATTTTTTATCAATAAACATAAGCAAATCAGAAAATTTTCAAAGTCGATTTGCTAGTAAACGGTACACTCTATCGAATTGAACTAAGAGTACCTTTTTTACGTAAAAAACTCTAGAATTTTATAATTTCTCAACAAAATCGCAATAACCTAAAGAGAAAAATAAATAGGGATGTTTTAACCCTTACCCTCCCTCGTATGTGACTCCACTGAATAAAATTTTGAAATTTTGAATTTAGAATCTTATTTACCATCAACAACTGTTCATACAGTACACCAATTTTCAAAATGTAATTGTAAAGGGTTATAAAGTGCTAGAGAAAAAATCGTCTTTAAGGTGTCTTATTCAAAAGGGCGTAGCTCCCTTAGGAAGCATTTTCGGACCCATGTTAATAGAAACTTTTTGCCTTATTTTTATGCACGGATTACGCCCCCAAAAGGATGCCGCTTACTTTTGAATCACCCTGTATAATGCAGTATCCCTATATTAGGGAATTCAGAACACGGCGACGATGTCTGTTTACCAACAGTATTCCAGCAGGAGGGGATGCGAGACACGCCGACGACATCTGTTTAAAAGCCGTTATAACTAAGCTAACTAAGCTAAAAATTTCAAAAGAATCTTAAATTATTGGTTTTTCTTGTTACAACTACCGTGCGAGCACAAATTATTTGCATCAAAGAGGGCCTTGCATCTAAGGACGTAATGCTTAGCCGTAGAGCTTAATACCTGTTGGGTGTCAGTAACTACCCGAATTAACAATCAATCAGTTATTCCGTCATCTTTGACAGTCGTTACAAGTAATTTGATTCATCGCTAATTTTTCCAATTTCTTGAACAATTCACACAATGGGCTTTACGGAACAGCACAAAACATTTATGGTTGAAGCGTATTTTCGAAACGGGGTTAGATTAAATGGCGAGTGGCAATACAATCCGGGTTTGTGCATGGACGATTTTCACGAACATTTTCCTAACGTTGCTTTTATTGTTCGGGATTTTTATCATTGCCAGGACGGTGCAACCGCCCATACAGCCGCCGAAACTATTAACTACTTACGCAATTTTTTCGACGACAGATTGATCAGTATTCGATCAGACATTGAATTCCCACCTAGATCACCTTGTTTAACGGTTATGGATTACTTCGTTTTTCCTCATTTAAAGAACACTATTTTTAAAACACCAGTTGCAAATTTAGAACAATTACAAGAAAGGATTATCCAAGAATGTGGTAACATTTCTCCAGAGATGCTGGTCAACACTTTCGAAAATATGAAGAGACGTGTGAATTTATGCTTGGAGCATGGCGGTGGCCAATTTCAGCAATTTATGTAATTATTTTTCTTTTTCTTTCTGTATATTCTTACTTTGTTAATTTTGTAAACAACAAAAACAAATTTGTATTTGTCTACTTATTTTATTACTCATTGGTTTGGCATATCATGTCATAATATGAAAATTTTAACCTAGATTTGGTTGGCTATATCGTCCCCATATCATTGTGATCTAAACCAAGCCCCACGTTTTTTAATCCAAGCCCTCTTTGATGCAAATAATTTTTGCTCGCACGGTAGAAAAAATTGCCGTAAAAAATTATTGAGTAAAATTGTTTTTACTGTCATTCTTTTAGTTATTTCGAGTTGATGTATCATTTTATTCAAAAAATAACTTGTTCGTTTTATGATCCGGCAAAAGTAATGTTTGTAGTAAACCGAGATGTAACCCAACTATTATCCTATGAAACGTGTATCACAGGAAAGTTATAAAGTCGCATTAATTAAAGTTGGTAAATCTTCTCAACTTTAACGATGGTAGAGCGGCGAAGCGTAGTTTTGACATATTTTAATGTGTGGTTCTTAAGCTGAGTACATCTATAATCTAGACAAACGCAGGATATCAATAATATGGTTTATATGATAATGTATACCATGTTTAAACCAACAAAGTACAGTTGACGACATATAAATTCGTACATTCCACCCATACATAACTCAATTATAACAAAATTGGGTAAAACGGGTTTCTCACCTTGCTGCTTATACCTGGATAGAACACCAGCTATATACTCGTACATAGCTGTAAATGATTGCATGTGCGATTTTTTACCATAAGTAATAATGGTTATTTCTAAATATTTTTGTGTTTAAATTACAGCAGCGAAATAAGAAAATTATAAAATAATACCAGGAAAACTACAAAAGTATAAAGCCAAAAAGGGTAAATTTATTAACAAACTACTAATATTTAATTGCTGCGCCATTGGATTCTAACGAACTAATAGTAATCTTTTTGGCATTGACGAAATAATACTTCTGATGTAATCCGGAGTTAGCCCTTCCCAAATTTCTTTTATTTTATCAAATAACTCTATTTCATTCTGTGGTTTAAAATTTATTTTGTACATTTTTTTTACCATCAATCCCCAACCATTTTCAATTGGATTTAAATAAGGACTTCTTGAGCACCAAGGCAGACACGTTTTGTCTATACCAGTTACCTATATTTCTTGCAGTATGCACAGGGCAGTTATCCTCAAAAATATAAAGTTAATTCATTCAAAAACTATCGTAGCAAAAGGCAGAAAAACATTTTCCAAAATCTGAAGATATATATTACTGTTTAGTGTTCCACCAATTTACGGTGCAGGTGTATGCTGGCATATTGGAGCATACACCTGCACCGTTAACACTAATCCACGCCCACACGTTAACGGAGAAACGTCCAATGGCTTGCTTTTTTTAAGTATACTTCTCATCATATCGGGAATTTGGTGCTCGATACTCGAATCCTTCCATTATAATATTATGTAGACTGAAAATTTTTCTCATCGGAAAAGATAATATTTTGAAAAAAAAAATTATTTTCTGGTAAATACCTATTGCATGACAAACCCAATTCTTTGTTCCTTATCACTATTGCTCACTATCCTGTTGTGTGCATAGCGGATACTCGGATACTGCAGTTTCAAATGGATTTTGCCTTAAATACTCCACCAAATTTCGGTCTTCATTTGATGAATTTCTATTATTTAAACCAGACCCAACAGTCCTTTCAAGTGTTTGATGATAGCGCCTTTGTTTACAATTCCTTGAACAGTACTTCTAGTTACTCTAAAATAATCAGCTACTTTTCCATAAAACCACCCTATTTCTACTAAACATATTATTCTTGCTTTTTCAATAATACTTAAATGAGGCATTTTTAAATCAAATAAGATAATGACAATACTTTGACAGATATCATGATAACAATTAACACGTTACAAAGGTAATAAAAGTAAAAAAGTTGCATTAACAGTGTCACAGTTTAGTGTACGAAATTATCTGTCGTCAACTGTACTTCTATATTATTATAGTCATTGGATATATCCAATTAAATGAAAATATGACATTTTTTGTCTTCTCGACTACAATATTTTCTCTGAGAGAAAATAAAACAAGAAAGCGACAGAAAAACTATGCAATTCAAAAAAAAATAACTAAATAAGTTTAAGGAAGTTTTAATTTATTTATTTATTAATAGTCAACAGGGATACAAACAGGAATAATCCCAAAAAAGTACCCTCAAAATTACATAAATTTGCCTCTTCGAAAGGAATACAACTATTAAACAAATCTCTTACATAAATCGCAATACTGTATTAAACGCATAATATTTGCCTAATATAAAGAAAAAAAATTATAACATAAAAAAATATAACATAAATTCTGTTAAGTAATGTTTTTTAATAGTCTCTTAATGGTTGCTGGTGATTGCGAGAATATATCTATTACTTCACTATAGAGGTTAACACATTTGATTATTCTACATAATGGTGAGTTTTGTGAACAATTGGTGTTCCTGAATGGAACATAGAAAATTTCGTTTGATCGTAGGTTGACTTGAGGTATGTTAAGACGAATCAAAGATAGTATATCGGGGTTATGTATGATATTATTTATGATTTTGTACAAAAAATGTATGTCCGATATACTTCTTCTAACTGTCAAGGGGGTAATTTGAAATTGTCGTTGAGCAATAGCAATGTCGTTCAGGTGGGCTTTAAACGAGATGATTATATGAGATTGTGATGTGATTATAATAATGGTTATGTATTAGAATAAGGGAAAATAAAAGGTCTGTCTAAGCAAGCCATAAAATAGTTTGAATAAGTAAAAGTATCTCAAAAGAGGATAAAGTACATTAGTACAAAATGGTAGGACGTGTTTCGACCTTAGGGAAGGCCATCATCAGCTACACAATAACAATATATGTCAGGAAGAACAATAAAGGCCCATTGGGTTAAATAAATGGGGTTAAGTGCGACGAAGCTCATGAACAAATAATTATAAAGGGTAAGTTATGACTCATATAAAGTGTGGGTTCCTTAAACTAAGTATACAAAGCAATTTTTTATTTTGCTTTTATAAAACTAAAGGGTTTTCCGATAAGAACGATATGATTTCAATATGAAATAAAATTAAAATAATTTCAGATACAACAAAACATTTTATATTATCTTAAAGTATAGTCGAAAACATTTATGTTTTGAATAACACATCGTTTAAATGTCCTCCGCGACTTCGTGTACACGAGCGAATTCGACAAACCCAATTTTCGATGACTTTATGCAATAAATCGGGCGTGATCTGACGAATGCAGGGTTCAATGTTCAACCTTAATGCATCAAGTGTTTGTGGTCTGTTTTCATAAACCTTAGATTTGAAATAGCCCCACAAGAAGTAATCTGAAGGGGTTAAATCACAGCTTCTTGGAGGCCACTGAACAGTAGCATTCCTTGAAATTATCCTTTCGTCAAACTTTTCTTGCAGTATATCGATAGTTTCATGAGCAGTGTGACATGTGGCAGCGTCTTGCTGGAACCACATATCCTCCAAATCAAGTGCATCTAAATTTGGCCACAAAAAATTTCTTAACATCTGTCGATATCGTTCACCATTCACTGTAACTGCATCTCCTGCCTCATTTTGGAAAAAAAATGGTCCGATGATGCCACCATACCATAAACCACACCATACAGTTACCTTTAGCGGATACAAAGGCTTCTCATGAATCTGTTGTGGATTGTTTTCACAATAAAAACGGCAATTTTGCTTGTTAACGTATCCACTTAGCCAAAAATGAGCTTCATCTGAAAAGATAATTTTTTTGGCAAAATTAAAATCCCTTTCAAGTTGTTCTAAACTCCAAGCAGAAAATTCTCTGCGCCGACCATGGTCCAGTGGCTTAAGTTCTTGGGTCAAAACAATCTTATACGGGTGTAAATTCAAGTCTTCTTTCAAAATACGCCAAGTTGTCGTTTTTTTTATCCTTAACTCTGAAGCACGACGAGGAATTGATAAATTTGGATCCACTGCAACACTAGCTCTTACAACAGCAATATTCTCAACAGTTCTTGCGTTTCGATGTCTTCTTGGTGTTTTTACATCGTGAAGAGTAAAATTATTTTCAAATTTCTCAAAGAAGCGACGAATGGCAAGCAAATGAGGACGATTATTTACACCAAAGTTTTCGCGAAGTGCGCGATAAGTGTTTTTGGATTTTAACCAAACGTTCTTGAAGCGCGTATTTAGCCATAATAAATTGTTATAGTTTACTGACAATAACTGATAACTGGTGACAGGTATAACTTTATTACCATGGTTACCATATCGTTTCAAAATCATATCGTTCTTATTGGAAAACCCTTTATAAGGTTAATAGTATTTTTACTTAACTGTGGGAATTAACTAGCATTAGTACACTGAGAAAAAGCCTTCTATTCCTTACACCTATTTAATACTATATGTGATAGCAACACGCTTTCCTACTGTAAGACAACGAAAACTGCTAGACCGTTGTGTAGTAATGATATAACGGTAATTTAACCAATAGGAAATAGGATTTGATGCTACCATATAATGGTTTATTGCTATTATTGCTCTGAATACTTACAGTAATTGTCAAGTTCTATTGGGGGTGTCGTCAGGTTTTATATACTGTATTAGTTCCGACTGGCAGTTGTAATGAAACTTAACATTAATCATAAAAATATTTGCTGGCTACGGTTAATAAAGCTACCACTAAAAATCAATACTGTAGTTTTCACAAATTTAAATAGCTTCTAGTGTGATATTGTTCTTGTCGTTTAACATTGCATATGATTATCTGTTATGCAACATGGTTTACTGAGATGGTAAAATTCGTTCATAGATTATAAAGTCCAATAGTAATGATGGGTTGTGCGAAATAAGAATCTTCTATTGTTTTATCTGATGCAAAGTTAAAAAAAACTTAAATACGAAGTAAAAATAAATTAATTGAAATGGGTATTGGTACGATCAATTAAATTCAAATTCAGACAGGATATCCGGAAGACTCGAACAACGATGTGTTAACATTAGTGCAACAATTCGTTATTAGGGACGCTGTTCTGCTTTCTTTATTATTGCAGAGAAAGCGCTTTACCTGGAACAAAATATGTCGGATTGAGAAGTTACAATTTATTTCTTAACAAAATTGCTGTATTAAAAGTAGTTATGCTGCTAATGGAACTAATTAATACCAATAAAAACACTGTGCTAGCAAATCTGGGATTGATATAACACTAAAGCGGGTTTGATACACTAGCAATTTATTTAATAAAAAATAAGCTATCAATACAAACTGTTTTAGCAAACCTGTTGTATTAGATCATTTTCCTCAGTGTGCGTATTTGAATTTGATATTTATAAATTTAAAATCAAAATTTTTATGTTTTCATCTTTAAAAAAACCTTTTCATAGTTTATAAGTAAAATAGTATTAATTTGGTAAGATTATTAAATTTATCCATCAACGATAATCCAATTCAATTTTCAAATGAAACCCAAGAAAAATCACATAAATTTAAAATCCACGTTAACTTAGAGACTTATCTTTGAACGCACATGTTTGGGACAAGTTTTGGAAAATTCATTGGACAAGTAAGCTATATTTTAGACTGGAAATGTTTACCAAGTTCATACATTTGCAAACTACTGTACAGTAAATCTAAATGACATAAAATCATTTATAAAGTTTATTGGAAAGGGAACGCTTAAGTTGACATTTTAAAGTTATGTTGAAGCTTTATAGAACTTGCTTTAGGTTTTATCATGTGGGTGTGAATTGGGTGACGTAACGCCTATGTTTGTTAACTGTGCCATAAAAGCGTAAATAAAGTATAAAATAATTTGTGGAAAAAAATAGTAGGAAATAAATTTAAAAACTTCTGTGCCATAAATCTAAATGATATTAAGTTATAGTATTATGGGATACAGTAAAACAAAGTTGAACTTGTAAATTTCCACTATATTAACTAGAAAAATTACATGTTTCGCTAACACTGTAGCTTCGTCAGATGACAATGATTTAATAAAGGTGAAAATTAAAAATAGGGGTGCAATAAAATTAAATTATTGAAGATGTAAATAAAACAGTGGAAGGGTTACAATAGCGGGAAAAACCCAACACAGGGTTTAAAAATTAAATTAAATTAGGTACAATATGATTAATTTACAAAATCTTAAGTATATGGTCAACAGAATAAATTTAACAAAGGTGAATTAGTTAAATCTAGTTGATCATTACTTAACAGGTCCGTATTTTTAAGTTTATTTATTTCCATAGATTCTAACAAATTTAATTTTAAGCCTTTATTTTCTGTATGTAAGATTTTAAAGGAAGGATCGAAATTATGTTGATAATCAAGTAAATGGTTACCATAGTTTGCGTCTGTTTTATTTTTTAGAAAACTGTTATAATGTTCCTGTATTCTTTTGTCAAAATGTCCATCCGTTTGGCCAATGTATGCTTTAGGACAATCTTTGCATTTTAATTTATAGACGCCTGATTTTTTGTTTTTATCTGTTATTTAACAGCCTACACAAAAATATCAAGTTTACAATAGAACACGAAAGTGACAATTCTATCAATTTTCTTGATTTAAATATTAAGAGAGAAAATGATACACACGTTTTCTCCGTTTTCCATAAACCATCTCATACTGATACTGTCATACACAACTCTTCTTGCCACCCTATACAACACAAATTAGCTTCTTTTCACAGTATGATCCATAGACTAGTAACTCTCCCTCTAAATAGAATCAATTTTCAAAAAGAACTTAACATTATTAAACAAATTGCAGTTAATAACGAATATAACTCAAATCTAATTGACCAAATCCTAAAAAAGAAAACTGACAACAAAGCTATTGACTTAGTTTCTCCTAGAAGCAAAAACTCTGACCAATTTAAACTTGTCACTTTCTTTGGACAACCTAGCAAAGTAATTCCCAATTTTCCTAACAAACTTGATATAAATGTGTGTTACAAAACTAATAACTCTTTAAGTAAATTCATCAAAAACAATAAAACTAAAAGTGATAAAAACAAAAAATCAGTCGTCTATAAATTAAATAAATAAGTAAAAATATACAATATTATGTCCCATTTAAAATATCAAAGTCAAGATCACTTCCGGTCAAACCGGAAGTACTAACAAATTGAAAATTATGCCAATAAATGCAGACTCATCTCTTATGTATAATCTCTGGTTGCTAGATAATCGCCTAGTGAATGGGCTCCTTTGGAGAATATAACCAATTTTTCAGACAGTATTTTTTGTGTTGGGCAGCTACAAAGTTTAATTTTTTCCTAATTTCGGCCCTTTATTAATTAGAGACTTTAAGACTGTTAAATTCCTGTTGAAACTGAAACTTAAAATGATATAAAATTAGGGAATGATTATTTAAAAACGGAGTTTCTGAAAAAGCATTTGAATTTATAAGTAGCTTGGGGTGTTTTTTTTCCAGAACACAGATAATATTTTTACATCACAGGTCTTATACAGGCTAAAATGTATTACTTCGAGGGGCGTAATCATTTATTTTAATTTACATAACTTAGAGGGCTCTCGAGCTTTAAAACCCTTAAAAATGTATAAAATAATTAGAACATTTTTTAAAAGTTTTAAATTTAAAATTCTAATAACTCTTTGCTCTTTGATCCGCACTTAGGATATAATAATATGTACTTACTATACTATTAAAATATAATTTGATCCCGTAGTCACTCAATTTTTTATTAAAAGTTTATAATTCGGGTTAATTTGTTTTAATATACCGTGCGAGCAAAAATTATTGGCATCAAAGAGGGCCTTGCATCTAAGGACGTAATGCTTAGCCGTAGAGCTTAATACCTGTTGGATGTCAGTAACTACCTAAATTAACAATCAATCAGTTATTCAGTCATCTTTGACAGTCGTTACAAGTAATTTGATTCATCGCTAATTTTTCCAATTTCTTGAACAATTCACACAATTGGCTTTACGGAACAGCACAAAACATTCATGGTTGAAGCGTATTTTTGAAACGGGGTTAGAGTAAATGGTGAGTGGCAATACAATCCGGATTTGTGCATGGACGATTTTCACACACATTTTCCTAACGTTGCTTTTATTGCTGGGGATTTTTATCATTGCCTGAAAAGAACCGTGGCTGTGTTTAGGGAAACAGGTTCTGTACAACACAAAATAGGAGCAGGAAGACCGTCTGTAAGAATAGAAGAACTTGTTGCAAACGTTCGTGAAATAATTCAAAATACGCCAACAAATTGTATAAGACGCCTGTCCCAAGAAGGGGGAAGATCTTATGGAACATGCAGGACTATCCTTAAGAAGCAACTACATGTATTTCCTTATAAAGTGCAAGTATTCCAAGAAATACAAGCCGCAGATTTTGAAAGACGCAGAAATTACTCTCAATGGTTTACCCAAAATGTATTGGAAATAAATGATTTATTAGACCTAACATTTTTTTCGGATGAAGCCTGGTTCCACCTCTCCGGTTATGTGAATTCTCAGAATACACGCATGTGGAGTAGTGAAAATCCCCATTTTTTGTAGAGTCCACATTGCACCCTCAAAAAATTGGTGTCTGGGTAGAGCTGTTTCCCGAAGAAGAATTTTGGTCCTATTTTTCTCCATGACACAGTTACAGCACAGCTGTATAGAGAAAATATTTTGAATCCATTTGTGGAGCAATTACTTGACGACAAACTACGATTTGGATATTTTTAACAGGACGGTTCAACCACCCATACAGCTGCCGAAACTATTAACTAGTTACGCAATTTTTTCGACGACAGATTGATCAGTTTTCGATCAGACATTGAATTTCCACCTAGATCACCTTGTTTAACGGTTATGGATTACTTTGTTTCTCCTCATTTAAAGAACACTATTTTTAAAACACCAGTTGCAAATTTAGAACAATTACAAGAAAGGATTATCCAAGAATGTGGTAACATTTCTCCAGAGATGCTGGTCAACACTTTCGAAAATATGAAGAGACGTGTGAATTTATGCTTGGAGCATGGCGGTGGCCAATCTCAGCAATTTATGTAATTATTTTTCTTTTTCTTTCTGTATATTCTTACTTTGTTAATTTTGTGAACAACAAAAATAAATTTGTATTTGTCTACTTATTTTATTACTCATTAGTCAAAATTTTAACCTAGATTTGGTTAGATATATCGTCCCCATATTATTGTGATCTAAACCAAACCCTACGTTTTTTAATCCAAGCCCTCTTTAATGCAAATAATTTTGGCTCGCACGATAAAAAAAAATTACGGACTTAAATTTTATCAAATTTTCGAATTCGAATTTTTTTAATTGACTACGTTAACATACTGCAACATTGATTTTTATATAACAATTTTATTGCTTTTTATTTCCCAAAGCGAAATGAAATAACTTTGGTATAAAAATGAGACGAGTTTCTTTCTTCATTCTGTGGATTGAAGGGTAACTTAAAATAACGTGTTTCCTCTTTTATATTTTATGTCTTGGCCCACGCACCGAAAGATCTGTCTAAATATTTACTACCACTGAGGCGAGCTGAATAAATTATAAGGAGGAATCAAAATACCTACATATTTTTGTTCTGGGATATTATGCCACAAATTTACAATATTTGTAAGATATGTCGTAGTAACTCAGGCAGTGTGGGTGTATTAAGTTCAATAAATAGTTTAATTCTAGTTTAAAAAAAATAAACTTGTTCTTGTAATATCTGTCACATACATTATAGGATTTGCAATAAAAATTTATTGCTATAGTAAAATCCTTATACCTACGAAGTTTATCTGTAAATAACAGTATTATAGTCAATTAATATAATTCTATTTATATAATATAGGTCATCCTTGGTAGACAATGAAGTAATATCAAAAAAATACCTTGTTGGACTTCCATTGTCTTTATTTTGTTACTTAACACAACGTTTCGGTTAGTTAGTATCTCCAACCGTTTTCAAGTGTAAACTAAATTATAATTCTAAGGCTACTGTCTTAAATAATATCCTTGTGCAATGAAGCTTGATGACTCCGCCTACGTGCTTATTGGAGTGTGAAGTTTGAGTTGTTTATCTTGGAAGAAGAGGCTTCCAGATATTGGGATATCTATACGTGGTTTACTAAATATTCGATGACCTAAGTGCATAACGTCGTAACCCACAAAAATTTCAAAAAGTCGGTTTTGGCGCCAATTAAATAATTTGCCTAACCTGCTTATTCTATCAAATCATAGTAAGCCACAGTCACCTTGAAATGTAATTTTACGCGCCAAAACAAAACGTCGTATTAACAGAGAGTATTGTTTGATTTGTAAAACGTCGGAAGCCACAGTTTGTCATAGGAATTCTAAGCGTCAGGTGGTTTTCGGTTTGGTGCAGTGTTTTTTTAACATAATTAGGTAAGTGATTATTATTATTATTGTAATTGACTACTCAATATAGTTTGTTATGTCCAGTTTTGGTAAAAGATATATACAATTATATCGGTAATACGCTAAAATGTGTCGAAAACCAGGGTATAGTTGGATACGACATTTTGAATATTTTTATTTATAAGCTGTATTTTAGGGTTACGGCATTTTGTGGCAAATTATAACCCTGTAGTTGTTCTAACTATAATAGTTTTTTTTAGTATATGAAAGCAATTTATTTCAAGTTGTGTTCAAGAATAATATGTTATTGTGCATTAGGTACCACTTGGAATTAATATTTTAATGTAGGTGACAGGAAGTGAATACCTATAAGTTTGTTTGATTTTTTAGGATGTCGGGACGAACGGTGAAAATTATGGCTCTTACCGCTGCTATTAACTCAGATAAAAACAAAATAAATTCTCACACTGATCAAGATAATACAGGGGACATTAAAAGTCTCAAACCTTCAAAATCAGAAGAACCATTCTCAAGTTCTTTGGACGACAAATGCAATGATTTTATTGAACAGGATAATATTATGTTTAATGATATCCCTATAGTTTTTGAAGATATCAATCTTACAGTAAATGCTTCAGTAGAATACATGATATTAAATGAGATTACTCTGCAATCCGATGATCGAGAAAAAGAAAAAACGATGAGCAGACACATCAGATAGTTCTGGTAAGTAACAATAATCGTATAAATCTCATTACGAATCAAAAAGACGCATCGGAAAAGCTTGATATACGTTTACACCACACGAGTCTGGCAACGGAATAAGCGAAAGAACCAAAACTGATAGGGTTAAATACACGTTTGAAATGATAATGATTGATAGGACTAAACTAGAGATTAAAATTTTTTCTAATTTAATTTTAGGAAGAATTACAAGATGAAAATCTGAAAGCAACAAAACAACTTCAACGTACCAATAAAGAAGAATCTGATATTAACACCCAAAGAGACTATGTACCAGATGAAACAGAAAATAGTGACACAGGTTCAAGTAATAATGAGGACGAAAATATCATATTGGAGAGATCTATTAAAAGAAAGAGAAAAAAAGACACATCGACATGGAAAAGAGAAGTGAATAAGAAGCTAAGAATGGAGGGTAAAGATTATGAATCTTCTATGAAAGATGAGCACGGAAATGAAGTGAAAAGACCTGCTAGGAAATTAGGAGATGTATGTAAGTGCAATTCACTTGCTAGATCTTGTAATAAAATAGGTGAAGCAGTAAGAAAAGAAATATTTGAAACATTCTGGAAATTGGACTGGGAGACCAAGAAAAGCTACGTTAGGTTCCTTGTGAAGTACGAAGAGAAAAAAAGATGTTATGTTCAGACCGATTCCAGAAGGAAAGGAACATTTTATTATCAACTGCAATTGAAAAATGAAAAATTGAAGATTTGCAAAAATATGTTTCTTACAACATTAGGAATTAAAGAACGTTCCGTTAGAGATTGGGTAACGAAGCCAAGTATCCATGGTATGCCAAAATGTGAGGATATAAAGAAAACACAAACAAATGAACAGCTAAGGAACATAGAACGAAAAGTATTAATGACAGAATTTATAAACTCAATTCCAAAATTACCATCGCATTACTGCAGAGCAGACACTAAGAAATTATATTTGGAGGAATCTTTCAAAAATAAAACAGAGGTTTACGATTTATACAAGAAACACTGCCAGTAATTACAAAGTTTGCCACTTTCTATTTGTGTATTCATGACAACATTGACTGAAATGAATATTTCTATTCATCAGCCAAAAAAGGACCAGTGCGATCTTTGTTGTTCTTACAAAGTAGGACAAATTACTGAAGAAGACTATAGATACCACATAGAAAGAAAAGAACTGGCTAGAAATGAAAAGAAAAAGGATAAGGAAGCTGCATCAAAAGGGGAATGTCATTTATTCACAATGGATGTACAAGCAGTTAAGTTATGTCATATGTTGTATGCCAGCAAACTTTATTTTAAAAGCAAATTACAAGTTCATAATTTTTCTATCTATAATTTAAAAGATCATCATTGTGTAAATTACTGCTGGAATGAAGCAGAAGGCGAACTTGTGTCATCGATATTTACAACGTGTATAAAAAAACACCTGGAGGAATTTTGCCTAGAGAAGAAAAAAACGATAATAATTTATTCGGATGGATGTGGGTACCAGAACAGAAACGTTGTACTGGCAAACGCACTTCTCAATTTTTCAATTGCACATGGTGTGACCATTTTCCAAAAATTTTTGGAAAAAGGTCACACACAGATGGAAGTTGATTCCGCCCATGCTTTAATAGAGAGAAAATTAAAAGGTCGAGAAATTCATCTTCCAAGCCAGTACCCAATTTTGATAAGGGAAGCTAGAAAACAACCTTCCCCTTTCGATGTCCACTATCTTACCCACGAATATTTTATCAAATTTGATGTCAAAGATAGTTTTAGATATCAATCTATTCGACCTGGCCGAAAAAAGGATGACCCTACTGTCAATAATCTGAGATGTCTGCAGTATTCTCCAGATGGCTCTATCTATTATAAAACGGACTACCAACAAGAAAGTTATACACCTCTACCAAACAGGCCAAATATTCCATCTGAATGCTTCAACAGGCAACAATTATATAAAAGTAGACTTCCAATAGCTAAACAGAAATATGACCATCTTCAGGAACTGACACAAGTTTTACCACCCGAGGTGAAGAAGTTTTACGACGACATTCCTTTCTGCGCTAAAAAGAAAAAAAATTAATTTATCTTTCCTTATTTTACTTAATGATTTAGTCGAGGATTTAGTTAGGACTTTTTTTATTATAACATTTGTGTATTTTTATAATAAATAATAAGTTTAAAATTATCTAAATTCTGCGTTTTTATATTTATAATTGATTATTTTGTTAAGTAAGTAACTTTTAAAAGGTCGTATGTCACAATCGTAAAAACTGCCAAATGTCGTAACACACTATGTTCTTAAATAAATAGCAACAAAATAAAATATGTATTCGGAAAACATTGAATTTAAGATGTTATAAATATATAATAATAAGAATCCTGATTTAGAAAAGTTATATTAAAACTAGAAAGTTTTTTGTTTGCCCTGAACAAAAGTGCTTATTGGGCATACGACGTTTTGCACTTAGGTCATCACCGTATATTATACGGTTATTTTGATTCATCTATGAATTTGCATTTTTGCCAGTGCTGTTCCTTGTCCAAAACCTTAGCTTCTAACCACTGTATATTATGTTGGTTTGTCCATACATGTTCCGCTATGTATGCTACAGTAATGTCCTCCTGTAACAAACCCGCTTATTGCGAACTTTCGCACGTACTGAAGTATCACTAGACACGTGTTAATTTTTTCGCAAGTAACGAACCCTTTTATAACGAACTTTCGGTTAAAACGAACCTTAAATTTTTATATGATTAATGAAGTAGATTTTTCTTTTATAACGAACCAAAAACGATATTTTACCGCTCGCTTCACCAGCTTAATCATTTGGATGGAATAAACTTCATTTATATGGCATGGCAGAGGGTATCAAATTTCAATACGGTGGTTTCCTGAAGGAAGAAAATTATTTTGATTCAGACGATGACCTGCCATTAGCCGAATGGCTGAAAAAAGTTGGACAGGAAGATGATAACAATATTCTAGACAATCTTCCTTGATCTGAAATTAAGTTCAATGAAATTGTCCATATTGATGATAATCTTGTAAGTATCGAATACTTGGATGATGATGACATTGCTGCTTCTGTGTCTTCCTCAGTTTGTATTGATGACGATGAGGAGGCAGAAGATGAAGAAACTGTAAGTAAAGAATTAAGACAAGTTCCAACCACATCAGAGACACTTCAGCATATTGACAACGTTCGTCATTTCCTTCAGTCACGAAATACTCCGCAAAGTGTTCTTGATTGATTAGCCGAAGTAGACTTAGAATTACATATTAATGATATTTATTTCACAAAAATAAAACAAACTAAAATAAAAGAATTTTTTAAATTAGACTCTTAAACAGTTGTTAATGCATCAACTTATTACAAAACATTTTTATGTACCCTCACATGTACAATATATGTACATATGTATATATGTATGTATGTATATTAATAAAAATACCAAATTTTTGATATGTATCAGCTTATAGTCTATTGCGAACTTCGCTTATAACGAACCGTTTTCATCGGTCCCATGAGGGTCGTTATAACCGGACATTACTGTATATTCTTTAACTCATACGGGAAGAGGTCTTTTTGTTTCTTCAATGTACGTGTCGCCACACTCGCAAAGGATTTAATAAATACAATTTTTTTGTGGTTTCATTACTGCAGTGTTTTACTTTTGTAAGAAAGCTTTTAAGCGTATTTCCGGCTTTGAAGACTGTTTTGATGTTATAATTTTTGGTTATCCTTCTAATCTTTTCAGAAATGAAATTATTTTAACGTGATGTATTGTAAGAAATGCCTGATACTCTTTCGTTTCTGTAATAGTTTTGACTTAGCGATTAGTAGTAAGTTTCGAGGTGGTATTACCTAGAAACGTTTCAGGGTAATCTCACTGTTTTAATTTTTTTTTTGATATTTGAAGTTTCAATATTAAGGTTTTCCGGATTGTAATATTTAGTACTAAGTATAGATTTTCCCAATATCTGAAAGCCTTAACTTCAAAACAAACAGCTCAAACTTTACACTTGAGCATTGCACATGGTTATAAAGACAGTAGCCTTAGAATTATAATTCAGCTTACACTTGAAAACGGTTAGAGATACTAACTTACGGATACGTTTTGTTAAGGAACAAAATAAATACCATGGAAGTCCGACAAGCTACTTTTTTTGATAATAATTCATTGGCCAAACAAACCAAACAGGTATAGTCATTTCAAATATACAGTACGTATGTCCACGGATGGGGTTTACAAAAGGACAAATGGACTAAAAATTGAAAGATACGAAAAATAGTCACTCTTAATAAACGTTTTTGTTTGTCTAGAAAATACGATTCATCATAAGAAACTTCAATTTTTTTATACAGGGTGGGTAAAAACTGCAAAAAATGTTATTTTGCTTAAGATTAAACATACTTTATTTTGAAAAATACGAAAAAAATCCACTCTTAATAAACGTTTTTACTGAAGTAAAAATAATAATAATAATAATAATAATAATAATAATAATAATAATAATAATAATAATAATAATAATAATAATAATAATAATAATAATAATAATAATAATAATAATAATAATAATAATAATAATAATAATAATAATAATAATAATAATAATAATAATAATAATAAGTTTTAATGAAGTAATTATAATAATAATAATTCGAACATTTTTATTAACATGAAAAGAATACGATAACGATTTCATAAATCAAAAAACTCCACCCCTATACTCGACACATTTTTCTAATTGATTTCTCAAATAAGTGAAAGAATTTCTGATGTCTTCCTGAGATCTCGATTGGACAGCTAGGATAATTCTGCCCTTCAGCAATTCAATATAATTTGGTACTGCGGTAGCAAAAACAATTTGTTTTAAACGGCCCCATAAAAACATATCCGCCAAGGTTAAGTCGGGGCTTCTTGGGGGCCACAAAACTGGGCCATTCCTGCCAATCCACCTTGGACCAAATCTGCGGTCAAGCCATTCTCTAACCTCACGAGCAAAATGGGCTGGACAATCATCTTGCTGAAAATACATATTTTGTCGAAAATTTAATGGTACATTCTTGGGTTCATCATTGAAAAATTTATCCAGCATTTCTAAATATGATAACACGTTCACTTTTGTGAAATATTGTCTTCTCGTCATAATTCTGAATTCGGGATTTTCTAAAGACCAGTACCTAACGTGCTGGGTTCCAGTAGAAAATGTACTTTCATCAGAAAACATGATACATTTATAAAAATCAACATTTCCACTTAAAATTTTGTCTCCTATCCACAAGCAAGAATCAAGTCGTTTCGCGTCATCTCCTTCTTCCAATCTTTGATTAAAGTGCGGTTTATACGGATACAATTTATTTGCTTTAAGGCGATACATCACCGAACAGAAATTTCGGTGTCCAGAGGAAATCTGCAGGCATATTTCTATCTAAACCCGTTTACCCGCTGACTAATATTTTTGCACCGGCATCATCGCTGTTTAATTTCACCGGGCATGAACAATTCGCAGAACTAGACCGCTCCAAGGGCCAAAATCTCGGCCAAAACAGTTTATTTTTGTTTTTATTCAATTACGACTAATAGTCCAGGAAAATTATTAGTCCAGGAAAATATTATTTTAATTTGTATGCTCATGCTATATAAAGATATATTTTCGACATTTTTACTGCCAGTGTTCTTATAATATGTACAGTATCTGTTAAATATTAAAGTTTATTTACAAACAACAACAAATACTTTGTTAATTACCTACCAAATTTTAACTGTTAAGATGAACTAATTAACCGAAAAAGTTGTGATTTTCTTAATAAATCCAATTTAAACAAATGTATCTATTAGTAATTTACAACATGATTAAATTATTCCACACAAAATAAGTAATAAGAAAAAAAAATAAGAAAAACTTAAATAATTTGATAATAATATATTAATCATCCCGAGGGGGATTCCTAATCTGTAGTCTTCTTGTATATCTAGGGTCGATAATTTCAGGTGGTAAGCATTTTAAATAAAACCTTATTAAATATGGCTCCATTTTGTCTGTCCAAAACACATAATTTCTTTCAATCTAAAAAAATTGTGTAAATTTAAACATTTTAAGTCAGTTTAAACGGGTTTCTGCACTATATTATAGCATACACAATTTACCTTTAGATACGTACAGCTTATCTCCTGCGCAAACAAAAGTTACGTTTTATGGGTGAAAAAATACGTCCGAGCGCATGACTCGCCGGTCAGCTGCCTTCCTTCTGGACACCTTCGTGCATGCGCACAAACCTCGTGTTATCGGCCTGTCCTACTTTATCGACAATAATCGACATGCTCAAGATACTCTCCAGAACCGGCTCGGCCGCCATTTTTGTTGTTGTGTTTTAAGGTTTCTCTGTGGATTCGTTGTAGTTTTCTTAGCTGACGTGGATTGTGGGTGTTTAATATTTACGGATTTCTAGTTTTTGTGTAGTTTAGTGAATTGTGTTTGTGCTTTTAATGACTCCAATTGAAATATAAACAATGACAGTAAGAGCCGTTGTATTATTTTGTTATGTCGAAATAGGTGTAAAATATCGGGTATTTCATATTTTTAGTAAGTATGGAGTAGTAAGTGATGTATCTTGATATATAACTTTATTTTATTATGAGCAATTTAAACACATCTAACTAGGCCTAGGCTACACAAAAAAGGTATGAAAATAATGAGAAACACACACCAAAACATATTATTATCCCGATGCATGCAAAGAAAAAAGTAAATACCTAGTTTACCTAGGTATGTTTATATTAATGTGAAAGTATTTTATGAGTCAAGTTCTCGGGCAAATCATTTTTCAAATTCTTGAACAAAACAAGTTTTTGCCAAATTGTAAAAATCAATACAAGTTATATACCAACTAATATTTTGACTTGAGGTTACGTACGCGATAACACCGTAGATTCGTTATTTTGCTGGTTTTGTTTGTTTTTTATATTCGATTTTGTAAGTTTTATAGTTTAATTAACTTGTTCTCTTCCTTTTTGAACCAACAACATTTTAAAACAAATTTAAAAAACAAAACCTTAAAAACAATTTTCTATACTTAAAATCATATGTTTGCTACTACTCAAAATGCCAGAAATCACTACCTTTTTTCCCAACTTGATCAAAAATTGAGAAGAAATTCCAATTTTGTTGGCACAAATTTAAATTTTAAAGCCTGGACCTGTCTATTTTATTTTCCCATTCGCCAAACGATAATGTTGCAGTGCGCATGGCTAATAGTGTCTAGCTTTGTTTACATGCGCGAGGCCATAAATCTGCCACTTTCATGATTATTGTTTGCTTATCTAAAGGTAAATATCTATGCTATATAGATACAACAGAACAATACATTACATTTTACAAATTAGGTATTTTTTAAATTATAGATATTGTATAAAAGTATGGCACAATATCATACCTTTTCTACAAGGAATCCTAATGTAGTCACAACAGAAAATAGCAATATGAATTATTGGTTACTTGGAACAGTCCTTGTATTTGATAATAATAATTATGGTTTTTCTTTAATTGTAATATGCCATTATTTATTGTAGCAAAAGTTATTTTTTTCTGTTTAATGGCCTCTTCTGATGTTCACATTTTCGCTGTTGAAGGAGACTTTACTTCTATTATCCCTTCGTCTTGAATAAGTCCATCTGGACTAGCTGCCAAGAAGCAATGTTCTTTATGGACAAACAAACCACAAGGCTCGACTTTTATATTTGTTCTTGTATCAAATGCTTTTATAGCTATAGGTATAATATTTTTCTAATTTGCAAAATACATCTAAAAATGACTAGGTACTTATCCTAATAAACGCTACCGGGCTGGCATAAGCCGGGGACAAACTGTCCCACTAAGGTTTCTTACTTTATAAATAATTAACAAATTTTTAAATAGCCAAATGATGTCAAAATTAAGTAACTTAATGGCAAAGTTGCCTAGCAATCCCTATTAGTTGGCAATTTTGTTTTGCATGTATATCTTGATTAAAGTAAATAACATGAATAAAATTGTTGTTTGTAAATAACTTGAGAAGGAATAAAGATATCAAATTATAGTTTGCACCAGAATTTAGCTATTGCCATTCTCTTTAAGCAAAGTCATATAAAAATATGAATTTCCAGGGTTGCAAGTTTACTTTTATAAAGAAAACTGTAAAAAACAAATATTGGGAAATCAACGCCCTCTAGAAGACGCAGTATCAACTCCCCATCCTGACGGCATTCAGTATTTTAAAAAGGGTAAAATTACCTTTAAAACAAGACTAAGTTGATTAAATTTGGATAGAGGGTATGGAAGATACAGCAATTTTTTACAGGATTCCCCCGCCCTTATTATCGACGATATAAATTATTAGTCTACAAAACAAATAATCGCAAAAATTATCGATCTTTCTATTCCCGTTATTAAAACCGCAATAGCGCTTATTCAGAGATAAATTTAATTTTTAGTTATATCATAGTAAATTCATCCCCTAGCAGCCATTTGGAACGTTGAAAATATTTTCCGTCAATTTTTCTTGGTCGATTTAGTCAATAAATTTTTTTTTTCAAAGACATATTTGTGGCTTCCATAATACCTATCCTACCTCGCCGAGCTTAGTGGGACATCCTGCATATTCCTTATTCTTAAAAAATTAGGGGTACTTAAATACTTTCAAAAAATGTCGAAATGTTTTCCTGTAAATGTAAAAGAACCAAAATAGTGGACACTTCCCTAAAATGATGAGCAGTTGCCCATGCCCTGCAACCTGCAACCCTGGAAATTGTAAAATTGCCCAAAGGCCGTGGCGTCGGATCGGCATCTTACCTTGTAACGGTGAATGGTTTTTGCTGGATTCTTTTCTCTCCTTGACTTTCTAACAATTAACATTTTTTATCGAAGACTTTTCCTTTTGGATTGAAATTGTTCTTTTTGTTTCTTTTTTCCCATATTGATAGGAAAATAAAATATAAATAATAATTAATCCGTATGTATACCACCGATCGCACTAAGTAAATCACAAAAAATATAACACACACATATAAGATTCATAAGAATATATTTTGAAATGAGAATACCTACTTACAGACCCTCGGATGAGAAAAGGTAATGTAATTTTATTACTAATAATAATTATTTATTTTAAGTATTTAAGTAACCTAACAATATTAGGTACTTATTTACAATAATACATTATAAAGGTGTAATGAAATTTATGAGATAATCCCATAATTATTATTAATCTACCTAACAATAAACCATGCATCAACCATCAACCTCAACAAAAATAAGAACCCCTAATAAAATTTGTACGGATAATTATTATTCTTTACATGGAAAGATATGCACCTGCTAATAATAAATTCCTAATTCCTATTATTTTCTTTTTTCTTCGGTCGGGCACCGAATATTGACAAGGTCAATCGCGTTGCCAGCGTTTCGCCAAGATATGATTAGTGGGCTTGTCTCTAAAAAAGAACGTAGGGCGGAGGACATTTTCCGCAAAATCGTTTTTCCAGGATTTTGAACAAACTATTTACTTTTAATTTTTCATTTTTTTACCAACATGTCTAAATTAAGACCCACTAGGGCGCTATAGAGCCTGTTTTTTAAAATATATTTTATTTTAAAAAATATAAATTCAGAAAAAAAAATATATAGTTTTGGGCTCTATAGCGCCCTAGATAAAGTAATTTTATGCTACTTTTATATATAATATTTTTTTGATATTATGCATATTAACGAAGAAAATTTGGAAATAAAATAATGATAGGTATAGAATCCCCTTAAGGATTTTCTGAATTTGACTTTTTTTCACAACCTCCAACTGATTAACACGATTCTTAAGGGACGTCATAGGATTTTCTTCAACAGATTGAAGAACTAAGACTGTAGCAGCATCATCATGGTCGTATTTTTTTTTTTTTTTTGATATCCAAAACCGAACCAGTTCTCTTGAACTTTTTTATTAACTTGTAGATTGTCATCCTAGTTATTGGGACCCCTACAAATTTCTCGGTAAATTGTTCCATGACGTAGGTGTATGAAACTTGACCATCCCCATAACGTTGTATTATAAAAACTCTTTGTTCAGTAGATAGCATTTCTACTTAAATAATAACTTCATTAAATAAAGACATTGACAACAAGTACCTATCACCTTAAGTGCCATTAATATTTTCACTAGGTTCACCAATCAGAGGTGTGCCAGTGAATAATTTTTGGGAAATAATTTTTACATAGGTAAACCTGTTAATGAATAATTGTTCTCCTTCGGTTTGTTGTGTAGAAAACACATTCATTAAAAGTGAATTTTTTCGTATCTTTCAAAATAAAGTATGTTTACTCTTAAGCAAAATAACATTTTTGCAGTTTTTACCCATCCTGTATAAAAAAAAAAATTGAAGTTTCTTATGATGAATCGTATTTTCTAGACAAGCAAAAACGTTTATAAAGAGTGACTTTTTTTCGTATCTTTCAATTTTTAGTCCATTTGTCCTCTTGTAAACCCCATTCGTGGACATACTGTATGTTTAGAAAAACAGTGCGGTACCTACTACTGCACCTACAATTTTTATTATTAAATGATTTATTAATATTGTTCGTTTATAATGTTTAGATTATAGGTTAGTTAAATGTTTGAGAAAAATGATGAAATTATGTACCTAATATTTGATCCCACTTTAGTTTTTCTTTAACTTAGTAATGACTAGTGTTTCTCGATTGAACCAGTTTTATATTAAATATAACTAAACTACTAAACATTTTAGTAAACCAACCCGATTATTTTACCATATTATCACGGGTCAAATCTCACGAATATTATTCGTTTTTATACTTTCGCTGTTATCGCAGCAAAGCTGACCAGCTAAAATATTTATATATACCGATAATTGGCCATATCAGTAAGGAAATCTTGGAATTTACTTTCATGTTCTTCCACGTATGGCCCTGAATTTGACGTTATGCGGTAAAGAAAGAATAAGATAAATTTATTTCAATAATTCTAAAATTAATTAATTATGCTATACCGTTGGTAACATCCGCTAGAAATCTTGGTATACTTTTTGATCAATATTTGTCCTTTGAAGCTCATATAGAAAACATAATAAAAGATGCTTATTATAAACATAAAATTTTATATAATTTTAACTTGTACTTATCGATCGAACAGCTAAACAACTTGCGCAAAGCAGATGGACAGGGCGTACAACTTGTAGCCTCTCCAGGCAATTGTGGCCCCTACTTGATAACAGGAAAACCGCAGCGCTATTACAGCACAGTCGGAAGGACCTAAGAAACATCACTGCCGTAGTCACCGGACATTGCCTAATCGGTAGACACGCTGAACGTATGCAAATACCAACTAACGACTTCTGTAGAAGTTGCAGAGATGAAGAAGAGGAGGAAAGTATTCAGCATTTCTTGTGTGAATGCCCCGGCCTCGCAAGAAGAAGGTTCAATGCCCTGGGCGAACCATTCTTTAATGATCTGGAGGAAGTGAGCAGCCTGCAACTCTAAGTTTATTAACAGCAGTGGCTGGTTTGAATGAGCTATCAAGGTACTTCTACGATCGCGTTAACCATCAGGAAGCTGATGCGGATAGGTTCCGCGGAACATATGTGGTACCACAACGGTCCTTATAGGACTAAGTGTGACTGTTTGGACAATGCCAGAGGTCTGCCACTCTAACCTAACCTAACCTAACTTGTACTTAAACATTGTCATTATCTAGCACTTGTATTTCCCCAGCGGGGCATCGAGTATCGTAAGTATGGTTCTACAAAACTATTGTAAAGAAGCTGTCCAGATTTTTTAATGGGTTGGTGACCACATCTTCTAATAGAGCCCAACATGGGAACTATTTGTTTGTCACACCCTTTATATGGTTATTTCAGGAGAGATCATCTGTGATAGGGATAATAGGTATTTATATTCAGTTACCCTTTTGAGCTTTGTTTCGTTAATTTTAATTTGGGGATTGCATGCACATTCCCTTTTTTAATTAAAATAATTTCCACCGGTAAAATATTTATCTTCAACTTTAGTTAATCTTTTATATTTTCAATGTTATCTGGTCTATTTTTACACACTCTCTTTTTCAAATACTCTCAAAGAAAGAAATCCAATGGCGTAAGATCCGGAGCCCTTAGTGGGAATTTAATTTGACCTCGTCGACTTTGATCATTTACTTTAAAATGCTGCGGTGCGCCATTTTGTTGAAACCATATTCCTTCATAAGTAATATCTGGATCATCCCCGTTAGAAAACATTACTGCTAATGCAGGCATTAAATTAAATGAGAGGAAAGCTATGTAACGCTCAGCATTAAGATTTTCGTCAAAGAAATATGGTCTTAAAATTATTTTATTAAATATGTCAATCCACACATTGACTTTTTGGGGATGTTGTGTATGTCCTTCACCTAGTGTGGATTTTTATTAGACCAGAATCGATAATTATGTCTATTAACCATTCCATTTAATACAATTAATATGTTGGGAAAATATATTGGTTTCATCACATCTTGCCTTTATTTCTTCACAAAAATTGTAATCTCCAATTGTAATCTTCTCAAGAATTCCCTGTACTGATATTATTTAATTAATCCATCTAAAAGTTATTCATGTCAAACTTGTTTATACCTATTTCCTAAAGAACAGAAAATTATTCCGTTTTTTGATCTGACCAATGTCTTAAATATTTATCACTTCATTGACATAGGTATATTCTTTGAAAATAAAATATACGTTATATTAAACCACATACTCCTAATGAATTATTAAATCTCGTGGCATATTTATGGCCAAATGATAAAAATTGGGAGCCCAAAAAAACATCATAAATAATAATAAACAATGACATTTTGAATAATTTGTCTTGTTTTAGTATGAGCTAAAAGCATTTAATGCACATATTAATAAAATGTGGATTGGCCATGGTCACATAAATTAAAACAACGCCAAAATAAAATTTTATAAATAGTGTTGTTCTTTACTAAATGGTTTTTAGGGTATGCTATACCAAAAAACCAAAAATTGCCAAAATTATAATGGAACTATAGAGAGTGGTTTTTGAAACAATACTAATTTTGTTAAACTCGTGAGAACTAAAGTTTTCTATGCGACAAAATTATTTGAAATTCGTAGATATTTTAAACATTTGCTTGGTTCACTTGGATCTATTCTTTAAGGCCCTTTTTTTTACCCTATTTCAACAAATAAATAGAAGTATCAGCAATATCAGAATACTAAAGAAAATCGCGGTTTTATTGATAAAAAAATTTAGATTGAAACATCTTGAAAGTTATGTATAATTAATTTGTGTTGGGCTACATGCTTGGTGAAACTGTTGTTCCGTTGTATAGAAAGAAAAAATAATAACTACTATGTTTCACAAATTTAATCAGTTTCCTGACACGTGTTTCGGCCCTTGCGGGCCATTGTCAAAGGAGTACAGAAAGATACTAAACTCTACGTGACATTACAAAGGTATTTATATCATATTATGGTAATTATAAACATGTCACAAAATTAAAACTAGAATTAGAAGATTGAATGGTCAACTGTGGGTTTTCCTGACTTTGAAAGGCACAGATACATATTTAGTCCTAAATTAGTGTGCTATTAAGAATTAGGGAAGCGCCTGAAGGTATTTCGGTTTGATTCTTAACAACATTACATTTGTTTCTCATGGCTTTTTTGATAGCTATTGTTTCTAGTAAATTTAGTTTTCTGCTTTTATTGTGTATGTATATGGGTTTTATGTTGTTAGAGATTGAGTGATTGTGTAATATGCAGTGATCAGCTAAACCTGTTTTATTTTTATTTTATTTTAAATAGATGTTTTGTGTTCTTTAAGCCTGGTGTTAAAATTTCTACCTGTTTGTCCAATGTAGATATCCTCGCAGTTGTCGCATTCTGTTTGGTAGACCCCACTTTGTAAAAGTTTGTTTTTAGTTTCTATTGATATCGAATGATACACTCAGTTCCAAAAAAAGTGACGCACCTAATTTTTGATGCTACTTTGTAGCTTTGTTATTTCTGAACGAATGGACCGATTTTTATTTTCATTCCATTTATTGGTAGGTAATTCCTTTACCTTTAACAAAAAAATTAAATGGTAGAAATTTTTTCAAAACCCCCTGGATGATAGTGGAATAACTCAAGCCATGTTATTTTCTTAATTTTTGACTCATCCTGTGCGTTAATCAAGTAAATGTATAGAAAGCGCCCACACTCTATATGAAAGTCGCTTCCTTTACAAGCATTTTGATTTTTGTTCATTAATTTATCTCTAAAGTTGTCCAAATTACAGCTTTTTTGCTGAAACCTTACCAACTTTATTAATTTACCGAGAAACAGTTTTTAACAGATACGAATTTTAAAAATATTTTTATTAAACACAAAATTATAACCTAAGATAACTGCTTAATACCGTGTATTGCCTCCCCTAGAAACTCTAAGAGCTTCTAATCTACGCGGCATACTAGAAATTAGGTTTCTTATCGTTGCCATTGGTATACGATTCTATTCTTCCACTTATGCATATGCTAATTCTGCGAGATTTTCAGCAGGCCTCTGGCGAGAACGTACCCTTCTCGCTTGTTCATCCCACAAATGTTCTATAGGGTTCATATCGGGGCTTCTGGCAGGCCACTGTAATGTGGTGATATCCGTAGCTTCTAAGAAGTTTCGAACAATTGCTGCGGTGTGTGGTCGGGCATTATCCTGAATCAATATAAAATTATTGCCCACTAACTTGCACCAGGTAAGACATACTGCTGTAAAAGTCAATACAGTCATCAACTGCCTCAATGGAAAAACATGGAGGGGTGTCTTTTAATTCATTGAAATCCCTCCCCACACCATAACTGACCCACCGTTATAACTTTCACATTCGGTTATTAAATTCTGATTAAACCTTTCACCAGTCCTTCTCCATACTCTTTTCCTTCCATCCACCTTGTTAAGGCAAAACCGTGGATTCATCCGTAAGCAAGACATTCGACCATTCTCGAATATTTCATTGTCCATAATTTTCAACGAAGTTTCTTCTAGCAGCACGATGTTGTGGCAATAATTTGGGACCTTTTGCAGATCTCTTAGCTTTCAAATTAACTTCGTTTAGACGTCGACATACCGTTTACTTACTTGTAACACCCCGAATTTGGCGAAGATCTTGCTGAATATTTACCGCAGTATTTGATCGATGACGTAATATCCTCATATCTCAAGAAGCGATCATCTATTGGAAAAGTTTTTCGAGGGCGACTAGAACCAACCCTTTGAGCAGTGCTTCCTGTTTGTTCGTACTTGTGGATTGCTCTATGAGCAGTTGCTTCATGGACAGTGGACACCCACTGCACGAGAGGCGTAACGTTTACTACGCCCATTGTTAACTAAAGTAACTAATGCTGCTACTTGTTCTGAACTTATTTGAGGCATTTTATGTAATTTTAGCCACTACAACTTTTATAATGACATTGACTTTTTTAATGACACAACGACAAATGGTCAAATAATATGGATTAATTGCTATGGCAAGGGCAATAATTGTGTTTTTGGCAATGTGATCCTACAATGAATTACATTTGTGGAATAAACGTAAGGTTTCAGCAAAAAAGCTGTAATTTGGACAACTTTAGAGATAAATTATTGAACAAAAAATCAAAATGCTCGTAAAGGAAGCGACTTTCAAATAGAGTGTAGGCGCTTTCTATTCATTTACTTGATTAACGCACAGGGTGAGTCAAAAATTAAGAAAATAACATGGCTTGAGGTTTTCCACTATCATCCAAGGAGCTTTGAAAAAATTTCTACCCGGTTATTTTTTTCTTAAATGTAAAGGAATTATCTACCAATAAATGGAAAGAAAATAAAAATCGGTCCATTCATTCAGAAATGACAAAGCTTCAAATTTGCAACAAAAATTAGGTGCGTCACTTTTTTTGGAACTGAGTGTATTAAGGTTTTTAAGTTTTTTTGGCTTGTGTTCCGTGCATATCTTATTGAGCAGTATTTTTCCCTTATTGCAGTGGGATGTTCTTTGTAGAGAAGTTTTTGTGTGTTTTGTCTTTTTTCTTTATTATTTGGTGTATGATTTTTGTTGGGCAACCGTTGTTTGTGCCTATTGTTTTTATGATATCTAATTGGACCCCGTTATGCAATAGGGGACCAACTAACAAAAACATATTTTTGAGTAAAAGAACAAAAACAATACTTTAGTTATTACTTAAAACAATAGCCCCTATGAAAGAAAAAAGCTGTTTTTTTTTTAGCATTTTATTTACTTGTGAGTATATCAAGGTAACAGTAGAAAAATTAATCGAAAATTTTCAATTTAACAACAAAAAAAGCACTTGGTTCCTTATTGCAAACTATTTTTTTGTGAGAATCAGTCATCTTCTATTTCGAAATTTAGATTTGCGTTATATCCCTCTAGGTCTTCCTCGATTGTATCATTACCAATAAGGTTAAGGTTGAATTCTCAACGTCATTCAATCTATTGCCAACCTATAAGCTATTTCGCGTTGATTTTTTGAGTTTATTATTTTAATAACTAAAATTTAAGGAAAATCAATATCGTCTGTACATTATTTAGGTAGTATCTGATATATAACAAAAATATCAATTCATTTCATTGTTAATTTTGGAAGAATTGTATAGTGAAAGAACAATGAGTGACAATGACATAATAATGTTAAAAAAATCTTACCCGATATTTTTCGCTATACAATTCTCCTAAAATAAGTTATGAAATTCCTTGATATTTATTAAATATATCAATTATTACCTTTAGAATACCAAGTCGACACTGATTTTCATTAAATTTTGTATAAAAGCTAGAAAACATAAATAAATCTACACGAAATAAGTTATAGGCTGACAAGCATGTTGATACTCCCACCTTATAATCCATAAAATGGATGGTCCGCCAGAGGAATTAAGTGTAGGTAGCTTTTTATATCTTTGAGTTTAGCTTCTGCTATAGGCTTTCCGTCAGGCCAAAGAGGTGTTAAATGTCTAGAAAAGGTGTTTTGTGTGGTTTTCCTTTTTTAATATTTATTTCTTTATAGTCGTCGGAGTCTTCATAGTTTGTTTTGATGAAAATACTATAGGGATTTTCTTTTAAAACCTTGATTTCTTTAATTTTGAACCAGTTGATCTTCTCTTCTTCCCAGCTTTTTTTTCTTTTAATGATTTCTTTTTCGAACATCTTGGTGCTCACAAAGTTGTTCTTTTCCATGGATACTATCTCAATGGGATGCTTCCTTCTGCAGGATTTCATAACCTGGAGAATTAGTGTGCCTTTTGAGAACACATTCTACATCCCCAAAATCACTGTCATTGGGCAGGAAACTATGCCCTGATACTAAAAAGCGCAGCTATACTTTCAAGATGTGTGGATACTTTAAGAGCACATTTTAACATAAGCACCATTTTGATATTGCGGTTTTGTCCTCCGCGGGAGACGCTCCATAATATAAGGTTTTTAACGGTTTTTGAGATATTATTTGCAATATAAAGAAGCAAACAAGAACCCACTTCTTAGGCGCTGCGACCCGCTTGTTCTTCAAGCCACAAGTTAAAAGTAGACTTTGTTTCTTTTCCTGCAAATATCCCGCAGTTATAAAGCCACAGCTGCCTTTTATAAAATATATAATAAAACACACAGTCTGTTCTTAATGTAATACTGAAATGACACATTATGCAATACTGAAATGACACATTATGCATTATGCGCCGCAATAAGGTTCCAAGAAACATTGGTTCCCCAATATTCAAGAAGTTTTAACTTACATATTTTGCAATAAGGAACCAAGTTAACTTGGATTTTCGTTGAAAATTACAGAGCCCTCACTTTGGAATTTTCAGTTGGTTCTTTGGTTCAATAGATGGCGCAACTTGTGATTATGAACTTGGTTCTGTGTTGCGAAATGTGGGAAACTATATTAAAGTTTGGAAGAAGGGACTAACTAATTCTTAAGCAAAATGTACTTTGGTTCCTTATTGCATAACGGGGTCCAATTCTTGTTTGTATTGGATGTCTGCGAGAGAGGAATGTTAACTTGTCGATGTACCATACTATTGAATGCAGCTAGTTTTGTTTGTTGGGGGCCCGCAAGGGCTGAAACACGCGTCAGGAAACTGAATACATTTGTGAAACATAACAAGTAGTTATTATTTTTTCTTCCTATGCAATTGAAAGTTATGTTTTGTACTTGAACCTTTTTTGTTCTGTGACCCATCGTATAAGAAAAACGTGTTTTAAGGTTAAATTATAAATTTGTATTTATTAACTAGGCTAAAGTGAAAGTGCGCCTGTGTTAAAACCTGAACAAATCACCCTGAGAATAACTTTAAGCTAATAAATCACTTCTAATCTTAAATTAAAAGATATTAAAAAGTACTTAAATAAAGATAAAAATGTAAATTTTTGTCGATCTGGTTTAATAAAAATCACATTGCAAATGTAAATGACTTTCCTTTAAAATAATTTCCATAAATTTGTGCCGCCCATTTATAAACCTACCATTCTTATAAGGGTTACATTATTTTAACAAAAAATATCTAAACAGATTTTAACGTAATATACGAATTCTATTTGAAATGTTTACTTATATTTTATGTATTATCGTATATTGGCAAACAAACCCAAAAATATTTTTGACAATATAAACTTTTATACCCCCTAAACACCCTTTTAGGGGCCGGTTTCCAAAAAAGGGAAATACTTGTTTTCTTCTGTTTCGAAGCATTTATTATGAGTTCGAAGAAAATCTGACAAAAAATAATGTTCAAATAGAAACTTTTTTAAGTACCCCCTTTTCACCCCTTTAAAGTCCGATTTCCAAAAAAATAAGAAACGCGTGTTTCATTATTTGTGTTGTAGAGTATTTCTGCTAAATTTTAAGAAAATATGACAAAAATATTTTTCCAGTAGATCGTTTGATATCCCCTTTTTCCCATTTAGTGATTGATTTTCAAAAAAAATATGAAAACGTGTTTTTATTAATAATTGTATATTAAAGTATTTATCCTGGGTTTTAAGAACATCGGACCAAAAATATTTTTTCCAACATAAATTTTTTCTGCCTCCTAGGGGCAATTTTTTTTGTAAATGCCTGACCACATGTTTATTTGTTCCAAGCGACGAATTTGTCTGAAATTTTTTACTTATATCATTTACTGTAGCGGTTTCGCTGGGAACTTACCCCTCCATTTCTACACCCTAAGGACAAAATTAAAACATCAAAACATGTACTTGCTCAAAATTATAGACAGGTACCCCCTCAAAATACGCTACACCTCTTTTTCAACCCCTAAGTGAATTTTGAAAAATGCAGAAATACGTATATTAATATTTTGTTGAAGGAACAGTGAGCTCAAATATAGGTTGGAATAAATTCGTTTAAAATTCAGGTGATTATTTTCTGGAAAAACGCTTGGACATGTCGATGATCATTTTTAATTGCGAATTTTTTGACATAATAAATGTGTATACAGGTTGTCTCAAGAAGAACATAATATACCGTCAACATTAATTTTTTTAAATAGAACACCCCGTATATTATATTATTTTTAAATTCTACGATACATTCTGAACATTTTTTGTATAACATACCATATCTCCAAAATCAACGGTTTTCGATATATTGACATTTTAATATTTTTCTGAAAAAATGCTGAGATCCGTGGATTTTTAGTTTTAATTGCGCATTTCTTTATTATTATTGTAACCTGTTACCTGAATTAATTTATTTTGACACAGACATTCACTTCTTGTCAAAAATTCTTCAAATTGTGTAGATCTATTTAACTTCTGGCAAGTGGATTGGTCGACGGGGTCCAATAGAATGACCGGCAAGGTCACCAGATTTGATCCCGCTAGATTTTTTTCTGTGGGCCTATTTAAAATCTAAAGTATACTTTAACAGACCTAACATGATTTTAGGATTAGGAGTCGCTTTAAAATTGTAGATAAGTAACAGATCTTTTCAGTATACATGAATACATTATATATTATACTTACTGATGATTTTGCATTTCTTTAGCCTTCTTTAAACATTTTTAAAAGCCGGGGGAAAAATTTCCTTTAAATTTCTTGGATATTAAACCGCATACATTAAGATAACACATATCTTCTTAATCTTTTCCTATCTGCGTCTTCTTCCGTAGCGACTTTCTGGCATTTCTTAAGTTTTTGCATAGCTCCCTCTATTTTGTTTTATAATAATTTGCAGACACTGAATTTTTCCTTAAGACAATGACAGGGGACCAGACTTGGATTCGACAAATGAAATTCAATGCAATGGGCCCTTTATTGTTTGAAGGTGGTAGGGTAGACAATGAAGTAATATCAAAAAAATTACCTTGTCGGACTTCTATTGTCTTTATTTTGTTACTTAACATAACTTTATGTCATTATATGACTTGAGGCAGTTTTGATTTATCCACCTATACTTTATTTGAAAGTATGACTACATAATACAGTGATGTTTAAAGGTAGTGGACAATGAACTATTATCAAAAAAATACCTTATCGAAGAACATAACGTTTCGGTTAGTTAGTATCTCTAATCGTTTTCAAGTGTAAACTAAATTACCATTCTAAGGCTACTGTATTAAATACTATCCATGTGCAGTGAAGCTTGATGACTCTGCCTACGTGCTTATTGGAGTGGGAAGTTTGAGCTGTTGGTTTTGGACAAGAAGAGGCTTCCAGATATTGGGGATATCTATACTTGGTTTACTAAATATATGGGTATTTTGATTCATGAAAGCTGCTTCTTTGAACTTTCGTTTTCTCCAGTGCTGTTCCGTGTCCAAAACCTTGGCTTCTGACCACTGTATATTATGCTGGTTAGTCCATACATGTTCCCCTATACCTGATCTTGAAGTTTTACCTCCTTGAGTATGTTTCAGAGGTTCTTTCACTCGTACGGAAAGAGGTCTTTTTGTTTCTCAAACGTACGATTCGCCACACTCGCAAGGGATTTGATACATACAATTTTTTGTGTTTTCATTACGGGGTTTTTACTTTTGTAAGAAAGCTTCTAAGTGTATTTCCGGATTTGAAGGCTGTTTTGATATTATAGTTTTTGGTTATCCTTCTAATCTTTTCAGAAATCCCTTTGACATACGGTATTGTGAGAAATGCTTGCTCCTCTTTCGTTTCTGTATTAGTTTTTACTTCGCGATTTTTAAATTTTGAGATGGTATTATTATTATTATTATTATTATTACAAAGGTTTCAGGGTAACCATTCTGTTTTAAATCTTTTTTGATGTTTGAAATTTCAATATTAAGGTCTTCGGGATTGTTGCAAACATTGGATGCTCTGTGATAAAGAGTTTAAATTATGCCCTGTTTTATGGAGCTTGAATGATTCGGTCCGTGATTAAGGTATTGCCCTCTGTGAGTGGGTTTCCTGTACTCTGAAGTTTTTATGTTTTCAGCACTTCGTTTGACGAGAACAACGAGAAAAGGTGGAGTAGAATGTTTTTCTGTTTCCATGGTAAATGTAATGGATTGTCTTATACTATTAATATCTTCCAAAAACCGTATCAGCTCTTCGTTGCTGTCTGTCCAGATAATAAAGGTATCATCAACATATCTAAGCCAAAGTTTAGGTTTAATCTTGGCAGTGTTAATAGCCTGTGACTCAAACCATTCCATGTACAGGTTAGCAACCACCGGAGAGAGAGATGAACCCATTGGAAGACCGTCATCTTGGGCATAGAACTTATTTTTCACTTGAAAGTAGGAACCACGTAGACAACACTCCAATAGTTCCATCACTCCATCCAGCGGCAAACTAGTGCGTTCTGAAAGGGTTAGGTCTACTTGTAACTTTTGCTTGATGATATGCAGTGACTCCCCTATTGGGACGTTGGTGTATAAACTTTCTACGTCAAAACTGACAAATGTGTCTTGCGGTTCTAAATTGACGGTTTTTAGAAAATTTACAAAGTGGTTAGAATTTTGAACAAAAGAAAATGACTTACCCTGTAACGGTTTAATTATCTCAAGAAGAAACTTTGATAATGCGCTTGTTACTGGTAGAGTTGCTGCGGTTAGAGATACTAAGTAACCGAAACGTTGTGGTAGCAGTAACAAAAGAAAGACAATGGAAGTCCGACAAGGTATTTTTTTTGATATTACATCATTGTCTACCACCTTCAAACAAACATCCCTCTATTTTGTTTTATAATACAGTAATGTCTGCCTGTAACAAACCCGCTTATTGCGAACTATCGTTTATAACGAACCAAATCTATAAGTACGAACTTCAGTATCACTAGACGTGAGTTAATTTTTTCGCAAATGACGAATCCTTTTATAACGAACTTTCGGTTAAAACTAACCTTACATTTTGATATGATCGTACCATTTTTCTTTTATAACGAACCTAAAACGGAAAACAAGAACAAATACCAGTTCCAAATTACAGCCTATGAGTCAGGGTCTCATCCATAGCTTAAAAAGCCATTATCGCCGGCTTCTTTTTTCGAAAATGGTAAATGTTATTGATGGTGGTGGGAAAATTTGTCCATCAACCTTTTGGGTGGTATAAACTTCATTCATGGCCGAGGGTATCAAATCAAACAATTTTTAATTGTTTTTAACACGGTGCAGGTTTCCTGAAGGTAGAAAATTATTTTGAATCAGACGATGACCTGCTATTAGCCGAATGGCTGAAAAAAGTTACAAAGGCAGATGATAACAATATTTTATACAATCTTCCTTGTTCTGAAAATTAGTTCAATGCTTGGTATTTTCTTTATAAAAAATAGTCCTAATAAAGGTAAAAGCACAAAATCTGTTTAAGCCAATGGATTTTGGTTAAGCGTAAAAACAGATCTCTAGTAGATTTATATAAACAGATAAACAAAGCTTGTGAGCAAAAGCTTTTACTAAATATAATAAAAGCGGTTCATACTTTTAAAATATATATAGGGACGTAATTTGCCTCTTCTAATGGAAAATATACCAGAGAAAGCATGTGCTACATATAAAATATTAGGATGTCAAGGATTTTAGTGTTATGACAACAAAACGTCTTCAATATTTTAAATAAACTGTCCAACAAACTATCATAGAAAACAAATTATTAGCAAAATAATGCTTAAAAGTTATATTCAAGGAAGGGACAGTTTCAGGAGAGGAAGCATTCAGATTTAATTGAACAATTTTATTTTTTAGGATATATAAATAAGTATATACATATTGCGAACCAGAAGAAGAACTAAATACAGTTAAATTCATACCAATCTTCAAAAAAGGAGCACATGATGACCTGAACAATTACAGGCCCATTTTACTTATAAGCACCTTTTTAAAATTTATAGAAAAACTTATCAAAGAAAGACTAGTAGCATTTATAAAAGCAACATTCCAGTTTGATTATCAACAATATGGATTTTAGGAAAAAAAGTAGTACTCAAGGGGCAACAGTGGACCTATTAGAACATAATATAACGAGTGAACTGGACGAAAACAAATATTTGAAGAAATAGTCCATGCTTAAAGTGAAGTTGAAAGTATGGGAAAGAGAGAAAAAACTAAAAGTTGAGCTTTCCCTCTATGAACAATAATTTTCTCTCTTTCATTTACTTAATTTGAATTTTACCGCCATACCATCTGTCTTTATAGCTGTCAATCAATTCATCTCTCATTTACTTTTGTCTCAACACGTGAACGTGAACAACCATTTAAACTTTATCTTCTAAAAATATGAGTGATTTTTTAATTAATTACATTGGTTTTAAATTTACCACTTGTGGGGTTACTGGGCTTTAACCATCAGTACCCCACAAAACTCTTATTGGATAGTATTTTGTAAGTACTTACTTTTTATTCAAAAATTGTTGAAAAAAATTTTCTACTTTTTCACTCTTTGATTTTAAATTAATTTTTTATTTTTACAGATTGTGATATCTTCGTAATACTATGCCTCTAATTTTATCCTTATAATGTCTTACAGACATATTTAAAAAAAAATATTAACATTTTAAATTACCCTCGACACCTTCTTTTTAGAATGTTTTTTTCTTCTTCCCCAGTTTATTTGGTTGGTTTAGACCCCTTTTACTGACTTTTTCACACATACTCAGTATGTTTTAACTTTTCACAATTTCCTTCATAATATGTCTCTTCTGTACATCAATTTTTTAATTCCATAAAAGCTTCATTAATGTTCTACATTATTTTTTCTTCTGCTAAAACCATCAACATTAAATAAATTTTCTGTCTCCTGATGATGAACGTTTCTACGTTCAAAACATGTAGACAGCTATAAAGAATTTTTTATTCTATAAAATTTTGTGGAGGAAGACTTTTAGTTTTTTCTTTCTTTCCCAGAAACAAATATGTTCTGGCAGTATTTGTTGACCTACAGAAAGCTTTCGACGCAGTGAATTTGATAAACAAACTCTACAAAATGGGCTTTCATGGTACCTGCCGTAATCTACTAAAAACATACTCAAGAGGTAGAAAACACTACACAGTAATAAATGGAGAAAATATTGAAGAACAAAAATTAAATACAGGTGTCGCACGGGGTTCTGTTCTCGGACCACTACTATACAAGTTATGCCTACGCAATCTGAAATACAACAACTTAATAGCAATATATTTCAAGTTTGCAGATGACACAGTGCTAGTATACTATGAAGAAAGTTAAAAAGAACTCGATGAAACTGTGAATTAGTAAAGTATTTTAATTAGCTGTGTTAAAACACCATGCAAACCCCAAATTAAAATTAATGAACCAAATCTCAAAAGGGTAACTGAATATAAATACCTAGGCCTCACTATCACAGATCATCTCTCCTGGGATAACCATATAAAGAGTGTTAAAAACAAAATAGTTCCCATGTTGGGCTCTATTGGAATATTATGTGCTCACCAACTCAATATAAAATCTAGACAGCTTCTCTACAATAATTTTTGTAGAACCACACATACGATACCTGATGCCCTGCTGGGGAAATACAAGTGCTAGATAACTGGAGCAGCTCCAAAGACTTCAAAACAAAGCGATTAAATTGATATTTGGGATAAATTAATGCACAGTGAGGAAATAAGTATAATAGGAGGAATAAAGTGTAATTTTTAAAAACAACTGAATTGAAATTATTAGATATAACAAACTAATACATGATAACCAAAAAGTATAAGTCTATTATATACTTTATACTTTTTAAACTTTTAAATATTCTAGGGGACCATAATCCCAAGAGTGTAAGCCCCGGGTGTTATTTAAACAACCCTTTTCGTAAAATTGCATTTGAGAGAGAAAAACTGAGTTGCGTAAATGTTGAACATATTAAAGTTTAATGACACTATTCAAATTTTTAGTGTTATTTTGTACTTTCACGTGCATTTTTACTACATATGAGTTTTATGGGTATCAAAGTATCAATAAAAAATGTATGGCTTACATGGCTTTATAGCGGTGCATGTATAGTGATTAATAAAATTTTTGTAAATTTTGATCTTTTTAGGGATAAAAACGTAGGTAAATCAATGAAGGTAAACCTTTTAGATATTGTGCTAATTAGGTTCGATTTAAAAAAAACGTGTACCCTCACCTCAGAAATCTTAAATATGGAGATGTGGTAGTAACATGTACAGGGTGACAATTTAAAAACTTGAAATGGCCATATCTTAGGAACGAAAAACTGAAGAAAAAAAACGCAAAAAACAGTTTCTATAAAACGGAGGGGGAACAAAAACAAGCGTATTATCCCATCCTTATCTGCAACCCCGTGGACAGGATGAGATACACCCCTAAAATCTTAAATAGAAAGGGGGATCGAGTGATACGTCATTTTGAAGCTCTTGAAAAATGCTTTCCAATGGTACCATAGAAAGCTACATTTCAGGAAATTCTTCTCTGTTTATTAAGGAAAACAATAAATGAAAACACAATTTTGAAATTTTTTATTATTATTTAATTAAATGTTCAAAATGATTGCTACCAATATCCTGGCATATTAAGAGATATCTCTTAAGAATTCTAAAAACATTTTAAGCCTAGGTACTTTGTTTTGGTTTATTTGCTATGTTTTTTTTGTCGAAAAAAAAATTTCTTTATAAATATTCGCATTTTATTGTCACAGAATTTACTTTAAAAGTAACTTGTACTAGTATTATTATTTTAAGAACAGTTAACGTTCGGTTCAGTTTAAACGAAAAGCAGCACTTCTTATCTTTAACAATGGTGTTCAGCACAGCTGAACGTGTAGAAATTATTTTCATTTATGGTTCCCAGGATCAATGTTTCTTAAGGACAGCTCAATGTTTTAACGAAAGGCATCCAGGTCAAAATGTAAGCCCGGAGTATGTTCGCCAACTAGTAGCCAAATTTGAAGAAACTGGTTCTGTCGCGAATAAAAATAGAAATCAACCGAGACTAGCCGACGAAGCAGCGCAAATTGAAATTTTGGGGCAGTTTGCAATGAATTCAACTTTATCAACTCGTCAAGCAGCTGTAGCAACTGGATTATCTCGTGAATCGATAAGAAAGGTACTTAAATTTCATAAGTTTTATCCCTATAAACTGCACATACTGCAAGTACTGACCCGGACAGAAGACAGAAGAATTCAGTTTTGTGAAATAATGACAGATAGAATTACGGCAGAACCTCGACTAGTTAAAAATATTTGCTTCAGTGATGAGTGTACCTTTTATTTAAATGGGCGTGTTAATAAGCAAAACTGTCGTTACTGGAATGACGAAAACCCCCCACGTATTTAGAGAAGGGCATACCCAGTACCGCCAGAAAATTAATGGTTGGGCTGGTATATTGGGAGATGGTATTATCGGCCCAATATTTATACAAGGAAATTTAAATGGCGACAGGTATGCTGAAATGCTACAGAGGTCTATCGAACCACTAATAGTGCGAGAATTAGAAAATCAGAGGGACATACTCGGAAATTTATCTTTAGAAGAACGCTTACTACATTTCCAACAGGATGGAGCACCTCCGCATTATGTAGTTCCCGTTAGGCAGTGGTTGGATGATAATTATCCCAACCAGTGGATTGGAAGAAGAGGTCCTGTTGAATGGCCACCTAGATCTCCGGACCTAACACCTCTTGACTTCTTTTTGTGGGGTCACCTAAAATCTGTGGTTTTTAAAACGCAACCTGAGTCACTAGAGCAACTTCAGCATAGAATAGTTCAGGAATGCCGTGCTATATCCAGAGAAACATTTGCAAATGTACGTGAAGAATTTGAAAGTAGGCTTTATTATTCTCTTCAAAACAACGGAAATCATTTTGAACATTTAATTAAATAATAATAAAAAATTTCAAAATTGTGTTTTCATTTATTGTTTTCCTAAATAAACAGAGAAGAATTTCCTGAAATTTAGCTTTCTATGGTACCATTGGAAAGCATTTTTCAAGAGCTTCAAAATAATGTATCATTCGACCCCCCTTTCTATTTAAGATTTTAGGGGTGTATCTCACCCTGTTCAAGGGGTTGCAGATAAGGGTGGGATAATACGCTTGTTTTTGTTCCCCCTTCGTTTTATAGAAACTGTTTTTTGCGTTTTTTTCTTCAGTTTTTCGTTCCTAAGATATGGCCATTTCAAGTTTTTAAATTGTCACCCTGTATACGAAAAAGTTCATGTCATTCCCTTTATTAAGACCCTATACGACTTAAGAGACATAGCTATAAAGAAAGCCCCCTATTACCTTTGAAGAGCTAGATAAACTGGTAATTCGATAAACCTATTTTTGGCCGCTGGGCTAGGTAGTATGGTGGCAACGAGGGTGGCAGTGAGACAATAATTTTAGAAACGAGGGCATATTCATAGAGCGACAAATTATGTTTTTCACAAAAACCAAACAAAAAAGTATTTTGATAATTTTGTACTATATTTTCCTATGACCACCTATGAAAATGAGAAAAAAAGTACCAATTTTAACACTCGTTATGTAATATACTATTTCTGGTGGAAGAAAGTCATTGCAATACAAATGGAGTAAAAATAACGGTAATTCGTACCCGATGTATTGTGTTGCTGGTGTACTTCCTTAACAGAACATTTAAGGAATTGTAGGAAAGTGTCTGTGCGAAAACTCTTCTTTTCTATCATAAAGCATTTTAGTCAGCAAATCCGGTACTCGTAATCTCTATCACACGCACGTATTTACGGCAACTTCGCGATTTACATATGAATAACTAAAATAGGATCGACACAAAAGGGTATATAAGCCAGAATTCTGCAAGTTTCTAGAATTGGACAATGCTATTTGGCAGCACAGAATTCACTTTACGCGAAATGTATACTTACCTGGATCTATTCAATTTTTGGACCCATACACAGTAAAAACTATTTTCGTAAAATTACCATGATTTTTATTTTATTTTCTACACCCTAAAAGTCATGTCACAACGTCAACATTTTTTAATCAAAGTAAAATAAATGGTTATTTTTATGTTTAGCAGGAATTTTCCCCCTAAATTTTCTATCTAAAGGAAATATGTTATGGTAAAATAAGAATAAGCTACAAACAGTGTGTGTATAAAGTCTGGAAACGGCTTAATAACATCACAATTTACTGGCCGATTTAAACCAAATTTGGTACAGTTGTGTAAGAGGATCTAGCGCACCGAATGACGATATTGGCGTTGTTGCCAGCTTTTTAGTTTGTCTGGAATTCGAACGAATTTTATATTTTTAAATATAACACCCAGTATATTTTTACATTTTTAAATTCCACATAAAATTATAATTATTTTTTATTAAATGCATTATTAGCCTATACTTTATAGTTTCCGACATTTTTGAACTTTGACAGCTTATAACCTTTTAATAGTACCTACGTCTTAGAGCAAAACGGCTTACATGTCCCTATCTTCAATTTTTATTATCTTCCCAAAAAAATCAACTTCCAGTTAAACCGGAACAACTATATTTCCTGCTTTCGAGTTACATCCGGTTTAACCGGAAGTTGATTTTTTTGGGAAGATAATAAAAATTGAAGATAGGGACATGTAAGCCGTTTTGCTCTAAGACGTACTGTTAGAAAGTTATAAGCTGTCAAAGTTCAAAAGTGTCACTTTTCGAGAGTCAATATCTCGGAAACTATGAAGTATAGACTAATAATGCATTTAATAAAAAATAATTATAATTTTATGTGGAATTTAAAAATGTAAAAATATACTGGGTGTTATATTTAAAAATATAAAATTCATTCGAATTCCAGACAAACTAAAAAGCTGGCAACAACGCCAATATAGTCATTCGGTGCGTTAGATCCTCTTACACTGTGATGTTAAATTGTGATGTTATTAAGCCGTTTCCAGACTTTATACACACACTGTATAATGAATGCAAAGTAAAACTATTCTACAGGATGTCCGGAAACTTCGTTCGTATACTTTAAGGGGATATTCTACATATGAAAATATGAAAACAAGTTCATATGAATGTAGGTCCTTAAATGGCTTATAAGGAAGCTATGGCCGTCCAAAGGTGACCTCTAAAGATTAGTTTCTATTTTATATCTATGCAACCGCCTAAGGACCGGTGTGCTTTTTGGCACATAAACACATAAACTAATATTAACAACTGCTAATTTATGATATTGAGAGTTATTATGAAATTTAGTCAGGGACGTTCTTACGGGGGGGGGGTGGCTTAGTTTATTTATTCCTATTTTTTTTACACGACAAATTTAAAAAAATTTACCCAAAAATTATAATTCCAGTAATTTTTCTACACAAAAAAGGTATTCTTAAAAAAAAATTATTGGACCAATGATGTGCCGTACCAGCAGAGACTTACAAACTATTTTATGCACGATGGGGCTTCACCTCATTTTAGTAGATTGATTCGAGATCATTTAAATCAAACTTATCCAGACCGATGAATAGGCCGAGGTGGGCCCATTGCCTGGCCTCCCCGTTCACCTGATCTCAATCCATTGGATTACTTTCTTTGGGGATATCTGAAGTCTCTGGTATATTCAGTACCTGTTGAAAATGTACAACAATTGGAACAACGTGTTATTTATTGTTGCGAGGAAATTCGTAATAAGGAAGGAGTTTTCGCAAGAGTACGAACATCAATGAGAAATCGTTTAGTTGGTTGTATTGATATGAATGGAAATCATTTTCAACATTTGTTGTAACTTTTCTACTTTTTTCAGATAATTCTTGTTAAACCAACAACTCTTAATTTATTTTGTTTAAAAATGACAATAAAACAACGTTTTGACTTAATTATTGTCATTGTCAATTTATTTTAACGCTAACCATGGGCTTCTTGATGTTTTTTTACTTCAAATTTGTATTTGTCATAAGACTACTTTGATGTTTTAGTTTAAACACAATTCGATAATAGTTTATGCAATGATTTAAATAAATCGATTTTTCTCCTAAATCATTGGTCCAATAATTTTTTTTAAGAATACCTTTTTTGTGTAGAAAAATCATAATATAATCATAATTTTCGGGTAAAATTTTTTAAATGTGTCATGTCAAAAAATTAGGAATAAATAAACTAAGCCACCCCCCCCCCCCCCTACCCCGTAAGAACGTCCCTGACCAAATTTCATAATAACTCTCAATATCATAAATTAGCAATTGTTAATATTAGTTTGTGTGCCAAAAAGCACACCGGTACCTTAAGCGGTTGCATAGATATAAAATAGAAACTAATCTTTAGAGGTCACCTTTGGACGGCCATAGCTTCCTTATAAGCCATTTAAGGACCTACATTCATATGAACTTTTTTCATATTTTCATATGTAGAATGTCACGGTATACGAACGAAGTTTCCGGACACCCTGTATAAACGTCCTACTTGGTAAAGTACTATTATATTTATAACAAAATAATTTTAATATTGTGTATAGAGTACTTACAGGGGTTTAAAAATTTATGTAACAAAACTATTTATATATATTTAATTTTCCTTAATATCATTTTAAATAAAATTTTTCGTTCAATACTAAAGCTCATTACCCAACCCAAATAACTAATGACTTTAATGCTTACAAAAAATTTGCCTTTTCCTAAAATTTATCGTTGTTTTCTGAATCCATCGGATTTTGTAAAAAGACTCATCAATTATTAAGGCATTGTGGGTGTAACACTAACTTTGTGAACTAAAATCAATTTTGATAAATTTTAATACAAAAGAAAATTTTATTTCGGTTTTCATAAATATAACAGTGGAATATTAACACATTTAAATCAATAAATAAAATCTATGGCACTGACATGGGTTTACCTGCATCCAGGGTCGGATTTAAACCCGGACCTAAGTTGTCCACCACAAAAATCCGATATTTTTGTGTTTGACCAGCCTGACAAAAATATCTCCCACTGTCTGTCAGTCAGTTTCGCAAGAGAAAACACAGGGAGTGCATACAGGAGCAATGGACGCGGCTCTTCCCACAGATTCAACCTTGGGGCTCACATATTTGAAATATATTGTCTACCTCAAAAAAGGTTATTATGACATAGTTTCGGGTTTATGAAAAAAAAACAGTTTTATTGAAAATATTAAATAATAACCTTTGTGTTTTTTGACTATACAGACACATTGACTATTCATTAATTTTTCATGTGCCCACTTTTACAAAGAATTAATGTATGTAGAATAGCAGAAATATTTTGTAAAGATACCAATATTGCCATGAGGTACTAGTACAGGTCATTGGCGGCTCGTGGCTGATTTAAATGAGGAGGCTGAGGTCGAAAGAAGTGAGTTTAGAGAACCACCGTGGACCACGCCTAAAATTTCTCAAGAATTTACAAATAAAATCGATTTTGTACTTCGATTAAGATTACCCGATTTTCTTTAACCTTATTACTAAAGGGCGGATAATATGCACTTAAATTCAGCTAAAATATGCGCATATATATGCATTGCTTGCCTTTAAAATATGCAGTTATTTGCATTTTTTGCCAAATATGCATATGGCATGTAATATTTCTTATTTTATTATAGTACAATAAGGTAAAGCAACACATTGGGATCTAAAAAATATGTTAAAAAAAATGCCAAATAAAAGGGAAAACTAAAAGTAAACAATTTTTAACCTAAAATTGTATAAAAGGCAATTATTACTAAATATTTTTTTAAATTTTCGACTTAAAAAGATTGTCTTCTATTAGTAAAAATATGTTTATACAAAGCGAAGCTTCTTTTAATATCTACTAATGTAATCAGACAATACTGCAACTTAGGTATCAAAATATAACGCCAAGATAAAACTTCGTTGGATGGTTTACCCTCATAAATGCTTTATACTGCAGTTCAGTATTTAAATCCTTCATTATTTTTTACAGTTACATCCAATTTATTCCTTACTTGACCTCCTACATTACCGGGAATGTTGTTACATTGAAAAGTTTCAATAATACTAATTGAGTCTCTTTAACTTAAATTTCTACAGAAGTAGGTATGCAAGCCCCGGAAACCTCCAATAAATACCTTGTGTAGAACCAAAATGTAAATATAATTATTATAATCTTCATATTGGAAAATCCCTGAAGTAAGTACCTAACTGGACATTAAACCTTTAACGTTTTAAATTTTTTGATAAAGCCGAAAACATAAAAATATGCTCTTAAAATAATAATTTATGAAAAATATGAATTTTATTATAAAATTGACAAAATATGCAAATACTGCCTATATATGCATTTGGCATATATTTCGCTCTTTACTTATTACTTATTATTTTCTATTTGACGTAATCGAACGGAATCAACAACATTTATACTTAATATTTTGTTTGTGTCTCTCAAACCCGTGTGTTAAATTTTTTGAATCGTTATATCCTAACTTTCCCCAGCAAGACGATTTATCCAAAAAAAATAGTAAACACCAGCAAAACAATTTTTTTTACCTCGGATCCCGTTAGCTATCAATATTTTTTATAAGGGTCTGCTTTAAATTCACGATTTTATTTTCCTGTATGAACCTGGTGAACACTTGGATACTTAACCTACCAAACAAAGGAAATGCGCGATATTCGTTTACACCACGAGAGACAAGCAAGCGTTGAAAAGCATGTGACCTGCACCTGCACCCTTGCCTCCTTCGAGGTGCCGCCACTGGTACAGATTTACACCGGCAGGAAGAAAACTTATCGAAACAACATTTTAATATCAATATATATAATGCTTTATTTTATATTTATGTTAAATATCCCAAAATTTTTCAAATAATAATAAAACATAGTAAAGTCTTTTAACTATGTGGTAAACCTAAGTTTAAAAAAATTTTGATCCCTGTAGTCAATAGTTCAACACACACCGAATAAAATTAATAAAAATACAAAACTAGAAATATTTTACCTCAATTCTCCAGAAGCTATATAATAATATATTGCTTTAATTCACTAAAAATTACATTAATCTAAGTTAAATAATAATATAATTTCTGGATTATAGAGAGTTCATGTCCATTATAAAATGTTAACTGGACGACAATATTTCCTTCAATGGTAATTTTCAAGAATAAAACCAAAGTTCTAAATTTAAAAAATCCCTATCCAGTAAGAACAAATTCATTCTAGGCTCTATCATTTATTATGTTAACTCAGCGTTTGTTAACAGTACAAAAGTAAAATATACCCTAATAAAAGTAATTTTGACTCATATGGACTCAATTTTGAAACATATTAAATGAACAGGCTATTCATAATAATCCTCAAACTGCAATAGCCAGGTTTATATAACACAACATATATCACCTATAAATTTAAAAAAGGAAAAACCTCTATTATTTGTAAGTATGTGGACCAGAAAGCTTAATAGTCAATTTTCTAAGAAAAATACCATTTTCTCTCAAAATTCCAACCTTTCAATTAGGTAATGAAACTTTATTATCCGAAGTTTGTAAAGGCATAACAATTTTGCCATTCTTTATTAGAAAGTGGCAGTTTGTACAACATAAAATGGAGAATTCGGTCAGACTTACATTTTTTGGTATTTTAGTATTTCAAATATTACATCTATTTCGGAAAACGACCAATATATGTTTACACGTTAAGTTTAGGATTATATTTTTATCGGGAAAGTATTCTGAAACTGAACGACCCCAGGTGCGTTAATCATGAAACAAAATCCGTCTCGTGTATATTTCTATTGTCTACGCAGACGTTTTAGCTGAACTTTGTTGCAATTTATTGACTTGCGGTCAATCCCCAATGATCATTTTCTGATTTAAATCCTTGATAGTAATATGACTCGATGTAAAAATGAATTTAATAGCGGGTCGTGATAATGTGGTGTTTTTAAAACTCAAGAATTTGACCTGCTCCAGCCCTTTCGCTAATAAAAGTGTTAAATTTTATACTTTTTGTAACTTTTAAGCTCTTTTAAGGGGTTTCTCTGGACATATAACTGAATCAAAAAATATTAGTTATTTTGTTTTACCCTCAAGAAATTTGTGGAAATACTTTAAGCGAATAATGGCCGAATCTAGAAACGTTTTAGGCATTAAAAAATTAACCAGGGCATAAATGACATTAGCAGAAATTATTGTTGTCTCTAAATTATAACAGGGTTGCTTTTATGTATGGAAACGATCGATGACTTGCTAAAGTTAGATACCTAGCGAAGAATGTTAAATACAAAACTTTTAGGGTTTTTAGAAATCTATTACACTGCACATAAACTAAGTAAACAGGATCAGTCAAAAAGCCATGGAAGAACAAAGTTACTTTATTTTAAATGGAACCCCCTGTATATTATTTAATATTTCAATTATTTACAAGATTCTAAAAAAAATGTTAAGCACACCACATACCCAATCTTAACCGTTTTCGAGATATCGAGTTTCGAATATCGTTTCCAAATAAATCTAATAACAATAAAAAAAAAGACAAACTAAGTTTTAGTAAACAACAATTTGAAATCCTATTTTATAAGGTGCTCAAAGTGTCCACCGTTTACCTCCTGGCAGTAATGAATTCGGTGAACAAAATTTTGTAGCGAATCTAAAAGGATATTGGGAGCAATACTGGAAATTTCATGCATTATTCTTTGTTGCAAATCTTCGATATTTTGTGGCCTATTTTTGTACACTAAATTTTTGATATGGCCCCACAGGAAAAAGTCAAGAGGGGTCATATCAGGAGACCTAGCAGGCCATTCAATTGAACCTCTGCACCCAATCCATTTACAAGTAAAAGTTTCCTCTAGATATTCCCTCACCATCCGTCCAAAAATTTGGTGGAGCCTCATCTTGTTAAAACCATATTTGTTCAGCCGGTAAATTGGGATTATTATGGTTCGGGAATAATCGTCTGAGCTGTGGAACAATATTCTCTTGTAAAAGTAATAAATATCGTTCAGAGTTCAAATTTCCATGTATAAAATAGGGTCCTATGACGTTTCCACCAATAATGCCACACCAAACATTGGTTTTTTGTGGTCGTTGTTCCATCCAATGTGGATTTTGGTCTGACCAATATCTACAGTTGTGTCGATTTACGTGCCCGTTTAAACAAAACGTTGATTCATCAGAAAATAAAATGTGGTTGACAAAGTTGACATTTTGATTTAATTTATCCATAATGATTTCGCAAAACTGAATTCTGCGATCAGAATCGTCTTCACTCAATTCTTGTAACAAATGAATTTTCTATGGTTTGCATTTTTCTCTTTTGGTAATTTTTTGAATGGAATATCGACTCATTGATTGAATTTATTGGATTTTCTACCACATCTAACATGACATTTAGAGAATTTTCTTCCTTAGTAATGCTTACCGGTCTTCCACTTTTTGGTCGATCTTTCACACCTCCAATTTCATGAAAATGCTGCAATGTTTTGGAAACATTTGATTTAGTTATAGGTTCCCGATTTGGATGCAATTCATTAAAAATATTCACCACTTGGGTCAAACTCCGTGTTCTATCGCCGTACCCTATGATCATTAAAATTTCAATGCGCTCGGTATCACTTAAACGTGCCATTTTTACGCGAAAATTGTTCTTAAATTGTGAATGTAAGTATTTTTGGCATATCTGTTGTCAAGATGACAAAGCAACATTGTTATGGAGATAAATATTTTCCAAGGTAACTTGATGGACTAGAAAATTAATGAATGTAATAATTTATTTGAAAACGATATTCGAAACTCGATATCTAGAAAACGGTTAAGATTGGGTATGTGGTGTGCTTAACATTTTTTTTAGAATCTTGTAAACAATTGAAGGGGGTTCCATTTAAAATAAAGTAACTTTATTCTTCCATGGCTTTTTGACTGATCCTGTATACTTAGTTTATGTGCAGTATAATAGATTTCTAAAAACTCTAAAAGTTTTGTACTTAACATTCTTCGCTAGCTATCTTACTTTAGCAAATAATCCACCGTTTACATATATAAAAGCGACCCAGTATATAATTCCCTTTAAGCGTTGTATTTTTTTAAATATTTATTAAATTTTTTACACTGAACTAAAAAGCTCAAGCCAACACTGACAATAAATAAGTTTAACTTCTTATTGTATTTTCTTAGTGGGTTGTTTAGTTTGAACTTCGAAATTTATTTCACTGAATCGTTTAACTCTTAAGAACCCTATGTAATTTAAATTGGCCGTAAAAATCTAGGAATAGCATTAAATTCCCAAGAATTAAATTAAACTTAATCTCCTCTAATACTTTTAATGCTAATCCCCTACACATGCTTTCAGATTTAACGTACTACGAGGAAAAAGTAACTACATTTTAAGAGGTTTAAATTTTTAGCTTTTAGCTTTTTCTATTGCATGCGATTTTAGAATAATGGAAATCAGGAAATCTACTTTATTTTTCCGTATTTTTCCAACATTTGGTTTTATTTGCATTCAATATTTTACTAGCTTACTACTGATGACTTCCTGAATTGAGAAATAAACCAATTGTTGTCCTATAAATGCTGCATTCTGTGTATTGTTCAACTACAATAAGTAATTATGAATTACTAATAAATATTTTTTTTAGGTACCGTTTGTATACTAGATCGTAGTTTAGAGGAATAGAAGAATAATAAGGTAAGATTTAAAATTAAATATTACGGATGTACGAGTCTTGGCGCACATCATTGCATAATTACTCTTAATGACTGTTATTTTACTTTTGGAAGCTCTGTAATTTATTTATTTATTTATTTATAGTATCAACAACTTACCAAGTTAATTATAGATACATAAACCCTATTTCTAAATGCTTATACCTAAGCTATAATAATAATTCAATCAATATTGCAATTACAGTAATTGACTAAGCAGTTCATTCCTTAATTTTAATTTTAAGTTTTTACAAATTAAATTATATATGTTAATGTCTCCACAATATTTATTAAAATAAGAGCACAGTCTTATAAGCGGTGAGTTGTTGTACAGATTTGTCCTCGGTGCAGGAACATAAAATACATGTGCGGATCTAGGATTGACTAAGCCTATTCTAAACGGAAGCTGTCCCAAGAATTCTTTATTATCTATTTTGTCTCTAATTATTTTATATAGGAAAATAATTCCTGCTTCTATACGCAATAGACTTAAAGCCCTTGATCTGTACCTCTGGGCGGATAAACTGAAAATGACTTGTAGTACAAAAATTATAAATATTTACGCTGAGCAGATTCCAAAAGAGCAATTTTATTGGCATACTGAGGATCCCAAATAGTGCATGCATACTGAAGTTTTGTAACTACCAGGGATGTATATTAAGTTATTATGGCGTTAACATTTTTAAAGTATTTACAAGTTCTTATAATAAATCCTAGCATTTTTAAAGCGCTAGAAGTAATGTTATCAATATGCCCAACAAAACTCAACTTAGAATCAAAATAGACACCAAGATCTCTGTGAAAATTAGTTCTCTTTAGAGGCACATTATCAATGCAGTAATTAAAATTAATATTTTGAGTTCTGCATGTAAAGGACATTATAGCACATTTGCCTACATTTACATTTAAAATATGTTCTCTACACCAACGCACAACTAAATTCAAATCGTTTTGTAGGGCCCTTGCATCAAGTTTATCCGCAATAGTATGAAATAGCTTATAATCATCATTTATAACTAGTAAGAACAGAAGTGGTCCAATATTTGAACCCTGGGGCACCCCTGATGTGGGTGAATATGTTTGTAAAGTGTAGCCCTTAATTTCAACGAATAATGATCTTTTATGCAAATATAATGATAATAATGAAATAATGTTTTAGACCACTGAGAAGTCTTGAAGAGCTGTAATCATCTCGCCAAAGTCCACCTTGTCAAACGCTTTTTCCGAATCGTTGAAAATAACATCAACTTGTATTCTTTCTTACATTTTTCGAATCAATAACCTACCTGCCAAAGTTGGCAAGTTTCTAATCACCATAAAAAAATATGAATAAGAAATAAACAGTTTCTAGTTAATCTCTTTTAAAAATTACTAACAAATGAATATTACAGCCACCAGCAGTAGTTTTAGTAATTGTTGTCAATGCCAAAATATCATTATTAATTTCAACCCATTTCTTATTATTTCTTAATTAATCTAATGCCTTCGGTGACTCTGTAGTTAACGCGGCAGTCATTGAGAACTCTAGGAAGTACCTACGAGATTATCTGGGTTCATATCCCACGGCGGGAAAACTGGTACGAACCGGTGGATTTTAAATGTCAACAGGAATTACGTTGTATAAAAAATTATTTTACCTGCGGCGCTATTTTTAGTTTATGGGCTATAATTTCTAAACTAATTTCCTTAATTAGCTATCTTCTTCTAATTAATTTGTGTTGGACTACATGCTTGGTGAAACTGTTGTTCCATTGTAGAGGAAACAAAATAATAACTACTTTTTATGTTTCACAAATTTAATCAGTTTTCTGACACGTGTTTTGGCCCTTGCTTGCCATTGTCAAAGAACTACAAGAAGATACTACATTCTACGTGACATTACAAAGGCATATTATGGCAATTATAAATAAGTAATAAACTTAAAATTAGAGTTAGAAGATTGAATGGTCAACTGTGGGTTTTCATAACTTTTAAAGGTACAGATACATATTTAGTCCTAAATTAGTGTGCTATTAGGAAGTAGGGAAGCGCCTGAAGGTATTTCGGTTTGATTATTAACAACATTCCATTTGTTTTTTCTGGCTTTTTTGATAGTTATTGTTTCTAGCAAATTTAGTTTTCTGCTTTTATTCTGTATGTATATGGGTTTTATGCTATTAGAGACAGTGGCGGATTTAGAGGGGGGGCACAGGGGCACGTGCCCCCCCTGTCATAATAATTTCGCACGAACCAACCTAAGCGCAACACCCAAAATTTCAAACACAGTGACAAAGCATTGTACTGTAACAACCAAATATTTTTTTGATGCCAAAACTTTACAGCATTTAGAAATTAAAAAAAAAAAAACGTAGGTAATCATACATTTTAAAAATATTTACTAAAAATTATTGACCAAATTTGGGCGTGGTCTTAAAAAATTTTCGCCTGCGGCGCGTTTTGTCCGCAGCGGGCTTTTCGTGCACCCCAAGATAACAAGTAAGTGCCCCCCCTGTCAATTTTTTCTGAATCCGCCGTGATTATGTATTTAGTGGATGTTTAAAAGGTTATATTTTGCTAATTATTAACATTTCGTAATTTATATTATTAATTTTGACTTATTAAAGTCCGTTTCCCGAATCAAATCATTAATTTAGGACTTTGCTCTCATTACTTTATCTTCGCCTGTATTGATTGCTAATCAAAACAACTGCTAGTTGTCAATGACAAAAAAATTGCCAATTAAAATTGAAATGTCTGTTTTGCTAACTAAAAAATTAATTAATTGCAGGAATAAAGATATTTTTCTTGCAAGAAATACAAAATAGCATTCAGTTATTCAAATGACTTGAACTTTAAGAACTTATACAAAGGGGTTTCTTATTTTCTTATTCTACTTATTCGTTGCAGGCGTATGGCATCTATTGTTGTAAATGTATTCTTTTAAGCAGTTCCTTATACGAAATTCAAATTGAAAACCAAGTATCTTTTCTTAATTCACGAATTACAGAACTTTCCGTGCCCAAGGTTAGCTACTTTTAAGTGTTGTTATCTTGTTGTAATGATGATTTTTATTTTATGTCTTGAGATATAAAGCAAAAGGTTTGGGTAATGGAAGTAAGGGAATACCCGTGATTTACATAAATAGAATTTCAGTTCTATTAATTTTCTTTCATCTATTTCTATCTACAGACTGTCCGCGGATAGTGTTTACAATAGCACAAAAGGATGAAAAATTTCATTTTTCGGGAAAAAGTCATTCTTGATAACAAGTTTTGCTTGTAAAAAAATGCAATTCACGAAGAGAAAATTTTGATTTTTTATACAGGGTTCGCAAAAACTTCAAAAACATCCCAGCAAACAATGAATCAATGGCCATCCTTTGGCCCAGTACTGGCAACAGTGGCAAGGTGCAGGCCACGATAGCGATTTGGCATACCAATGCCGGCATTTCAACTTTATTACACTGGCAGTATTGGCCAAAGTCACAATAATTAAAGTAGTTGCTGGCACATTGTCATTTCGATACCGACCATATGATGACGAAATCGCGATGCTAGGCCAGCATTGGTCTCATTGTATTGTAACGGTAGTAATGGAATGCGATGAGAAAAAGTAATTGGCCAGGTGTCTGTAAAAACGTGCATACATACATTTTTACACAATCACAATTACTGTTTAAATGACAACTTGACAAGTCCACATTTACTTGTGGCACATACTATTTCTTTAAAATGTTTTACAATTTTATAGTTTGTGTATTAACAGCATGACGTCATGCAAAACATTTAGTTGCAACTGGCTTGGTAATGGCCCAATTCTTCCAAAACTTCCTTATTGCACGTGATAAATTGCCTAATTCCTATTGGTCGGTCCTGTGAAAGAAAGTTCGCAACGTTGCCGTTTGAGCCATTTTTACATAGCTACATTGACAGTTATTGAGTCTATTGATAGCTTTTGTATTCAACTTCTATAGATGGTAAATATATTTTGTAATTAAAAATTATATATTATTGTAATTAATTTACTTTGTTAATGTTTCAAGGTTTGATTATCTATTGCTAAAATTAATATTTTTAAAACGGAAAACAAACTCAAAAGTTGGCAGCGTTGTCCTGCCTCCCGGCCTTCTCGAAACTCATTGTTCGAGGTTCGAATTCGGCCATTTTGATGTTATATAGCGTCTTGGCGTAAGCGTACAGACAAATTTTGTGATTCAAGTGATTGAAAGTGAGAGGGAAGTGTATTTGTTTGTGCAGACACTGCAGGCTGATAATGGACCATGGACTGATAACACTTTTTGTAAAATCCATCGTTCGACGTAATCATTAAACATTTTTCAGGATTTTTTTTTAACTTTATTGTATTCTATTTTCGTTTTTGTTGCGGTCGGGGATGCTTTGAACGGTAGTATGACTTCTATTCACAATCTTACCTATTGTAAATACAATATGTATTTGCTAATAAATATATATTTAAAACATTTAGGGTGTACGAGTTTCACTTTAACAGTCCTGTATATAGGGTTCGGGTCACTACAGTTTCGTCACCAAAACTGTACTGGCAAAAAATCAATTGGCCATAAAGGTTTCGGCCGATAGCAAGGTAGCCATTACCTTGCCATCACGGCTGGCCTGTATCAGCCCACATGCTGGCCGGTGTGTACTATTCGTACTGGCCCATCACCGTTTGCCAATACTTTGCCGTAATGGCCATTCTGGCAACAGGGTATTTGGCCAGCATTGGGCCAGACCTGAAATGTTAGCTGGGATGATTTTTTTTCAAGAGTAAACTACCTATACTTTTCATTTTTTACCAAAATGCCCATTAGAAAACTTATTTAGAATAAGGTTCGTAATTTAAATCCGAGATTTAAATTAAATCTTCGATTTTTTTAGTTTTTTTAATTTTTAGAGGTGAAAGAATTTTTCTTTGGATAGCAGCATTAGCGGTCGAAATACATACATTATCAATGACAGAGGAGTATCAAAAAGTTTCACAAACTGATTTTTGGTGTTACCAGAAATATGTATTTTTAATTTCACAAATGAAATGACCCCGGAAATAACAAATAATAATAAAAAGGAATAAAAAGGTAAAAAAAAATCCTAGTTTTTACAAAAGATGGTAGGAATGCAATTTGAATTTTAAAATAAGATACACACCACCCATTATAAAAATAGAGTCTAGTAAAATTTTGTATTAATATTTTTATTGAGCAACAAAATTTCCATTTACCTCTAAAAATTAAAAAAACTAAAAAAAATCGAAGATTTATTTTAAATCTCGTATTTAAATTACAAGCGTTATTCTAAATAAGTTTTCCAATTGGCATTTTGGCTTATTGGAGAAAAATCATGTTTTTGCGAACCCTGTATAAAACATAAACATTTTCTCTTCGTGAATTGCATTTTTTTTACAAGCAAAACTTTTTATCAAGAATGACTTTTTCCCGAAAAATTAAATTTTTCATCCATTGGTGCTATTGTAAACCCTATCCGCGGACAGTCTGTATAAATACGAAATATTTCAGAGAGCCCAAGGTTTAAGTATGGTAAACCTCGATAAAACTTATTTGTATTTTCATCGCAAACTCCGATAATAAAATAATATACAGGGTACTCCATTGAAAAAATACAACTTCCACACGTTTCGCGTTTTTGGAACCACCTGTACAGTACATCATGAAAATAATTTTAAAATGTAGCTCCAACAGGCCCCTCCCTATCTACCCATAAATTAGTTTTTTCTTTATCCAAAAACAAATAACACTGGCCGACAAGATTTTTCTAACACAGGTCAGCTCTTTATTTTTAAAATAGAAATACCCTTCTAATAATAGAAAAAATATTCGGAAAGCCCCAATACATACCAGTTTTCAATAGCTTAATAAGACCGTTTTACATTAGCAGGTAATAAATTTAATTAGGGGACGGTTAAAATGGATGCATTTTATAACAGAAAAATTCCCTGAACTATAGGAATTTTAGTAGGACTTCAGGGAGGATTTACAAAATATTGCTGTTTTCTTTGTTTGTGGGACAGTCGTGCAGTAGATCAGCATTATGTAATAAAAGATTGGCCACAAAGAAGTGAATTTCAGCCGGGATCTCAAAATGTTAAGTTTGCACCTCTTGTAGACCCCAAAAAAGTCCTTCTGCCTCCTCTTCATATTAAACATGGGCTGATGAAAAACTTTGTAAAAGCTATGAATAAAGACGGTGATGGATTCAAATACCTAAGACAAGTCTTTCCCCAGTTAAGTGATGCCAAATTAAAGGAACGCATTTTTATTGGGCCACAAATCAGAAAATTGCTGGACGATGTCAACTTTACAGAGAAGCTTACCAGGCAGGAACTCAGAGTATGGAACTCATTTGTTAGTATAGTAAGGGCAAACTATCAACAGTTAGTTGATGAACTTTTAGATTCCTACAAATCGCTTGGTGCCCGAATGGCATTAAAAATTCACTTCCTCCATTCCCATCTGTCATTTTTTCCTTAAAATTTGGGAGCTGTCAGTGACGAGCAGGGTGAAAGGTTCCATTAGGATATCAGGACAATGGAAATTCGCTATTAAGGACGATGGGATCCAGCCATGATGGGTGATTACTGTTGGTTTTTGAAAAGGGAAGATATGACCCCTCATAAAAGGAAAAAATTAAATTTAATTAGTGTGTTTAGTTAATATTTGTAATGTTTGTGTTTTTCTTAGATGTAAGGTATGTTTAGTAGGTGTAAAAATTTAAATATAGTCGATATACACAGTTAGAAAATTCTTAAATTATTTTTTCAATAGATATTAAATATTGTAACATTAAATGTGGTACTATAAATGTAACAAGAAAACGTTACGTGTTACAACTTTTTTTTTCTCATTTTCGTATTTAGATAGGTCCATTCTACCACAATATGCTATTTAGCTTTGTGTTACAACAAAAAAAAAAATTTTGTCGGCCAGTGTAATTAAGCAATAATAGGTATGTCGATGTTGTGTCGAATAGCGTGAATAACCCGGTATACGCTTTAGATTGTATCCTACCCACACAATTTCTTGTTAAATTTTTCTTTAAAATGAATATTTTCTTAAACGAAGTGTTCAAGTCCTCTTCTTATTTTTCTAATACCTAAAAGAACGTTATCAAAGAATTTAATATATCAGCTAAAGCACTGACAGTTTGCAAAATGAAAAACCTGCTTTTGATAGAGCTGATCTAAGGGGAAATTTTCTTCGCTATTTTAATTAATATATACAAAGTATTCTATTAAAGCAATATTTTGTAGAATAATTAATCACTATAGGGTTTATTTCATCCTCCTTTTCAAAATTAATTATATAAGACTAGGATTTATTTATTAGGGTTATTAGTTATGGTTACTTAAGCCTACTTATAGTGCGAAAAATATTTATCTTCTAAATCCCACAAAATCAATCATAAAAACTACTGATTGTAGCTATCAATTACCATAATTAAAGGAAGTCACACATACGCAGAAATACATATTTAACCACTTTTAAAAAAAATACACTCGGTTTACTTAGATCTATTAATAATTTTTTAATCGAGCTTACTAGATACTAGAGTAATAACAGGGATTTAGCTAGTAAAAAGATGCGAGTTTATTATATTATACAGGGTGTCCGGAAATGATGAGCAAAAAATTTAGGGGATAATTCTAGACCGAAAATAAATGCTATCTATCACTTTCTATAACATTTTTTTTTTTTCGAAAATTGATTTTTAACGGAGTTACAAGGGTGTTAAAGTTAAATTTTTTTTGCAGTTTTAACATAATTTACTAGAATAATAAATTAAACATTCGAATTAATGGTTCAAAGTGATGTACTTCCTCTTCAACAGTGGCGTAACTACCGGTGTTCAATGTGTGCGAAGCACACGGGCCCGGGTGAAAAAGGGGCCCGGGAGCGGAGCCACAAAAACATAAAAATGCAAAACAAAATATTCTCATAGAAAAAAAAATGCAATATCCGCAAAACTACTCTACTCAATACTTTTGTAGATAGTAATTCTAATTCATCTTCCAGTTTTAGTGAAATTGTAACTGCCTGCATTATTTTTTTAGACCATCCCTATTTCGGTTGCATCAGCTGAACGGTCTTTTTCCAAGTTAAAGTTAATTAAAACTTATTTGAGAAATTGCATGACCGATAAAAAATTATCAGCTTTAGCAATTATTTCTATCGAAAATGAGGAAGTTCAAAAAATAGACATTTCTAACCTGATTTCAAACTTTGCGCATGCAAAAGCAAGAAAAAATTTTTTTTTCGGCAATCGTCCACAAACCGACATCTTCCTGCGTGATTTGACGCCATGCACAATAGTAATTTACGTTACAAGACCGGAAAGTAGTGTTTTTCAGGTCGAGACAAGCATTTCCAGGGCGAGCCATAGGCGAGTCCTGGAAGCTTGGAGAGACCTGGAAAACACTAATTTTCGGTTGCGTGACGTACAATATTTTTTTTAAGACCGACACTTCGATATATTTTATAATCTACGCGAAACAAGTTTGACATAAAGAACAAAATTAAAAATCAACGAACTGTCACTCGACAACAAATCGAAATGTTGTTGTCATAATAACGAAATCAAGGTATCTTGTATTATCAAAGAGCGATTGAAAAAACAAAAAACAGGGTAACAGTGACATTAGAGACCGGAAAAACGTTATTTTCTAGAATAAAAATTGTCCAGAAAGTGAAAATTTTCTGGTCGGTTTTAAAAAAAGTTCATTATTCCAGTATTGTTAACCGTTAATCGTTGCTACGCAACGAGACACAAACTACGATTTTAAAAATACTTATTTTATGAAGTTATCTTATACAGGGTTAAAAACAAATAAATTTGCATGTGGGCTAGGAACTGTATTTAAAAAAAACTTTTTCAATAACTTTTTTCGATATTTTCAGAAATAACCCTACTTTTGAATTATTTTTTGTAAAAAATTAAAATTTGACAGCTAATGCTACTATTTTTTGCTTAATTTCATCTCGATGGAAGCAGAACTTGATGCTAAAGTCAAATTTACAATAAAGCTGTTAATAAAGAAAAAATCCCATATGATACGGACTTTACTGGTGACACTGTATATATAAATTATAATTCTTTGTTTTTGATAATATGTACTTGCAGATAATTTTCTATGTGCAGGAATATAACTACTTAGCATAACAATAATTATTTCTTTTTTGTGTACCTACTCAAAATTCATAAATTAATATGGTTATTAATAATAATACTCCGTATTATAATGGGGGCCCGGCACAGTTTTCGCACACGGGCCCGTGGCTACGTTGTTACGCCACTGCTCTTCAATGCATAAATTAATTCTTCTTAAACAATTTCGACGAAGTCCATGGAATATTCCTTCCTTTGCTATGCTATGTTTAAGGTTGATAATAAATCAAAATGATTTCGTATTCATCACATGCAAGCAATGTTATTTTTGCGGTTTTTTCGAAAACAGTTAAATTTATCGAAACAAAAGTGGTGACAAAATGCGCATACAGTTTGGGACAAAAAAGTTGGGACCATTCAAATTAAAGCATAGGCTCCTATGTGGCGCCCTCTACAAAATGCGAAAAAACGGTGGGCAAATTTGTATCCCGAAAAAGCCACATATACGAGATTTCGTCAAAATATTATGAGCGTGGCAAAAGGTATTGCAAAAAAAACTGCAAATAAAATTTAACTTTAACTTCGTTAATAATCAAGTTTCGAAATAATGTTATAGGAAGAGATAGCATTTATTTTCGGTTTAGAATTATCCTCTAAATTTCTTGCTCATTATTTCCGGACACCCTGTATATAGGATGACTTTTTGGAAACGTTTAATGGCTATATTTTTTACCCTAAAGAAGATTTCAAAAAACCACAAATACCATTTCTACAAAAACGGAGGAGAATAAAAATGAGATATTCTGCTTCAGGGGTGGAAGCAGCACCCTTATCCACTTTAAAATCTTAAATGGCACTATCCCACCAACATTTTAAAGATTAAGTACGTTGTAGTGCTAAAACTATCTATTTTTTTGCAATAACGCAATATTACTTGTTATCTGCTCTTTTTGTAAAATCTTCAATAAAAGTTGCATCTTTTAAATCATTTAAAATTAACGTGCTTGTTTGTGACTGTATTTTTCTTCGAAGTTAATTTAACTAAAAAATGGCGTATTCTAAGGAAAGACGAGAAGAAATTATTTTTTTCTTACTGAAATCGAGTTAATTTTGATATCTTATAATTATTCCCCTGTGTTTTTGTAGAAAAGGTATTTTTGATTTTCAAAATTATCGCCAATTTTTTAAATTTGGATTTTTCTTTTCAATAAATCGTGATCTGCCGCTGCCGTGGCCCTTAAGTAAAAAGGACCAAAAAGGTTTTTTCTATTAAGAGGATTAAATATTCTGAAATTATTTAATAAAAATAAGCTGCCAATATTGCCTATATCTTACAAATAAAATGAAGGAACCCCTTAAATAAAGCCGATTACATAAAAATGATTTGAATTATGAAAATCCGTGCTTCTTAAAATTAAATGAAACCACTGGATCTCTTGAGGCTTCCCTTTTTCAAACTTATTGTTATTTTTTAACCGAATACTTACTACATCTTTCAGATTTTGTGACACCTTTTTCTTCTTTTATATCCCCAAATAAATGGTCGTTCTTCAACCTAGTATAATGCTGGTTTCTAGAATCAAACTTTCTTATTAAATCATTAATTCCTAAGTTGGTCGGGTTTTAGGTAGTGATGCTGTGACAATCCTATAATCTAATAGAGGTAACAGTGCTTTAAACTATTTTTAGGAATTTCAAAGGCAGTGGGGGGGGGGGGGGGCATAACTTAAAATCACAGAATATTACAGCAAAGCAGAAGCCACAATACCTTTTTTTTTTTTTACGTCGGCCTATTTCCGCAACGAGGCCAATCACCGACGCCAGGGTATTTGTCACACACTATCTGGTAATTTTGCCGAATCCCTCGTTGTCGAGGGTAGGGTTCTTAACGTGCCAACATCCATGACACGGGACCCACAGTTTAACGTCTCTTCCGAAAGACGGCGCAGCTCTTAAACCAAATTCCAAATTTAACATCGACGTTGCCGGTACCGGGGATCGAACCCGGGACCTCGATCTGTGAGGCCGCTGCACTGACCACTAGACCACAACGCCGATAACGCGACAATACCTGTCGGTACCTTTGATATCGACTGGTCGTTTTTCAGTGACCTTCACACAACGATAACGGTCGATCCACAGCTTGATACTCCGAGAAAACTTGCTTATTTTCTACACTGAGCGACCTTACTCTTTAGTACCTACAGATGCAAATGCAACAGAACGAAAACAAAATAATATCACAATTAGCTAGGCGCAACGTCAGCTCGCCGACTAAACACAATTTAGACGAGCACTTGGTTTTTAGCGATACACAACTTATTTGCGACATGCGCCCACCAAAACAGGACACGCAAAACGCCGAGCTGTCGCTTCTCGTTGGCTTTGAGTTCTCTGCTTAAAACGTTAATACCCGTATCCAAGCATTTTTTTAAAAAACTGTACCTACTGGATTTACTGAATTTATTCCACACTTACACTCAATATTATACAAGGTGTTCATTGGAAAAGTTCCCACCTCGATTTTCCTGTTTTAAAATAAAAATGTGGAAAATCGCTCGGACCCGTCGATTTTTATTTCGAGGGGGACATCTTTTGCGTATATTGTCAATCTTGTTACTTCAAGCCCCTAAGAGGGAGAGGGGGTAAGATCTAAATCTTAAATGGATACCCCTATTTTATATAATTTTTTTGGTTTTTGCATAAAATTCTGAACATTTTTTAATAAAAGCATTATTAGTCTATACTTAACAGTTTCCGAGATATTGACTCTTGAAAAATGACATTTTTGAACTTTTATAGCGTCTAGCTTTCTAACTGTACGCCTTAGAGCAAACCGGCTTACATGTCCCTATCTTCGATTTTTATTATCTTTCCAATAGTGTCAACTTCCGGTTAAACCGGAAGTACTATATTTCTTACATCCGGTTTACCCGAAATTTCACACTATTGGAAAGATAATAAAAATCGAAGATGGGGACATGTAAGCCGTTTTGCTCTAAGACTTACAGTTAGAAAGCTAGACGCTGTCAAAGTTCAAAAATGTAATTTTTCAAGAGTAAATATCTCGGAAACTGTTAAGTATAGACTAATAATGCTTTTACTAAAAAATGTTCAAAATTTTATGCAGAAACCAAAAAAATTATATAAAATAGGGGTATCCATTTAAGATTTAGATCTTACCCCCCCCCCCCTCCCTCCTAGGGGCTTGAAGTAACAAGATTGACAATATACGCAAAAGATGTCCCCCTCGAAATAAAAATCGACGGGTCCGAGCGATTTTCCACATTTTTATTTTAAAGCAGGAAAATCGAGGTGGGAAGTTTTCAAATGAACACCCTGTATATAGAGCACTTTTTTACTAATATTATTTATTATTAATATTATTTATTATTAATATTTTTTTTAATATGCATTATAAGCGACATTATTATTCAAAAACCCTCTTTAAATTTAAGACATAGTAAATATATAAACAACACGCCAACGCGCTTTGTCTCATATTTTATGTAACTAAAGATGGATCAAAAAAGAACAGCGTTCAACCCTATGGAGATTTATGTAACCACTGTGTCTTCGAGAAATGGATTCATCATGTGTCGTTCTATCTGGAAAATTTTGGATAATGTTTCCGTAATGGAACTCCCTTTCAAATGTTATGGTGATGCTGCTTTATTATTTAGTAATATCGTACTCGAGAAAGATACACAGTAAAATATGCATGACAATTTGGTAAAATTAACTAGTGTTTATATTTATATAATATTTAGCAATAAGAGTTTTGCTATGTTCAGGTCACATAAACGGAATTTTAAAAACACAACTAAAAATAATAATTTCAAGGTTTGTAACAAGTATTGAGCTAACCTTATTATATTAAATATAATGCATAATATACACACAACAACATTAATTAACACGGATTGTCAGCCTAGTGTAAACTTTTCTTCTTACACTATTCAGTTTAAAATAATTGGAAAAAATTATTTCTTGTAAGATAACTGTCGTACCGTGCGAGCAAAAATTATTTGCATCAAAGAGGGCCTTGCATCTAAGGACGTAATGCTTAGCCGTAGAGCTTAATACCTGTTGGGTGTCAGTAACTACCTGAATTAACAATCAATCAGTTATTCCGTCATCTTTGACAGTCGTTGCAAGTCATTTGATTCATCGCTAATTTTTCCAATTTCTTAAACAATTCATACAATGGGCTTTACGGAACAGCACAAAACATTCATGGTTGAAGCGTATTTTCGAAACGGGGTTAGAAGAAATGGTGAGTGGCTATACAATCCGGGTTTGTGCATGGTCGATTTTCACGAACATTTTCCTAACGTTGCTTTTATTGCTGGGGATTTTTATCATTGCCTGAAAAGAACCGTGGCTGTGTTTAAGGGAAACAGGTTTTATACAACACAAAAAAGGAGCAGGAAGACAATCTGTTAAAACAGAAGAACTTGCTGCAAACGTTTGTGAAATAATGCAAAATACGCCAACAAATTGTATAAGACGCCTGTCCTAAGAAGTGGCAAGATCTTATGGAACATGCTGGACTATTCTAAAGAAGCAGCTAAATTTATTTCCTTATAAAGTGCAAGTATTGCAAGAAATACAAGCCGCAGATTTTGAAAGACGCAGGAATTACTCTCAACAGTTTACCCAAAATAATTATTATAGAAATTCATCGATTTATGTAATTATTTTTCTTTTTCTTTCTGTATATTCTTACTTTGTTAATTTTGTGAACAACAAAAATAAATTTGTATTAATTGTCTACTTATTTTATTACTCATTAGTTTGGTATATCATGTCATAATATGAATTTGACAAAATGTTAACCTAGATTTGGTTAGATATATCGTCCCCATATCATTGTGATCTAAACCAATCACTACGTTTTTTAATCCAAGCCCTCTTTGATGCAAATAATTTTTGCTCGCACGGTATATTAGCTTGAATTTCTGTGGGTCTGTTAAATTTTTCATTTACAATATTTTTCTATCATCATTCTATTAATTTTAAAATAGAAAATATCCATTATTATTGCGCTGGTCTTATAAATAGTTTTCCGTTGTACTCAATTCCCTTGGAAAAGATTTTTACTGCGAATTTTCTGCTTGATGTTAAAGCTTCTCGTTTTCTTGGCCTAACCTAAATTTGTTTTGTTTCTTTTTACCAAAGCCATAACCACAGAATTATTATAGTTTCATTTTGAGTCATTACAAATTTTCTTTGTGGTTAGCTGTAAGGACATTTTAGTTTCTTGATTTTCTATAATTATAATCTACTAAGTATACCTGCGTGTACGTATTTTTCTTTATACCCGTATAAGATATATGTAAATATTCGTGACCCGCTTAGGGAGTAATTTACTGGTATTAGATGCGTTTCGCCATACCACGGCTCACCACTAATATAAAGGGTTGTAATAAAGAAACGGATCAGCCTTTTCTACAGTGTGAGCAGTAAAGTCCGCATCATATGGAATTTTTTTTTTAATAGCTTTATTCGAAATTTGACTTTGGCATCAAGTTCTGCTTCGATCAAGATGAAAATTAAGCAAAAAAATAATAGTCACGTGATTCGCAGTATCTGTCAAATTTTAATTTTTTCACAAAAGTAATTCAATATTTCTTCTGAAAATATTGAAAAAAGTTATTAGAAAAAGTTTTTGTTGTTGTACATTTTGTATAACTTGTGGAGAAATTTTTAGTTTTGCTCGTCGATTGGGTCGAGTTGGGTTTAGATTTATAAATTATTTTTTTGACGTAGCTCCACGAAAAAGTTCAGTAAGTTAAAATCGGGCGATCTGGATGGCCATTCCATTGACCCCCGTCTACCTTTCCACTGCCTCGGAAACATTATATTTAAGTACTCCCTTAAATAAACAGCATATTGCTGGGGAGTACTATCCTGTTGAAACCATAAGGTTAAACTTCTTGATAAATCAACCGAATCAACATTCTTATCAAAGAGAAGTGGTCCAGTTACACTATTTTTCAACAAGGTCCACCCAGACATTAACCTTTTCATTATGCTTATCCTTATTGCTACCCTAGACACTGTCCAGGCTAATAGGCGGGCGATCTGGATGGCCATTCCATTGACCCCCGTCTACCTTTCCACTGCCTCGGAAACATTATATTTAAGTACTCCCTTAAATGAACAGCATATTGCTGGGGAGTACTATCCTGTTGAAACCATAAGGTTAAACTTCTTGATAAATCAACCGAATCAACATTCTTATCAAAGAGAAGTGGTCCAGTTACACTATTTTTCAACAATGTCCACCCAGACATTAACCTTTTCATTATACTTATCCTTATTGCCACCCTAGACACTGTCCATGCTAATAGGCGGGCGATCTGGATGGCCATTCCATTAACCCCCGTCTACCTTTCCACTGCCTAGGAAACATTATATTTAAGTACTCCCTTAAATGAACAGCATATTGCTGGGGAGTACCATCCTGTTGAAACCATAAGGTTTAACTTCTTGATAAATCAACCGAATCAACATTCTTATCAAAGAGAAGTGGTCCAGTTACACTATTTTTCAACAATGTCCACCCAGACATTAACCTTTTCAATATACTTATCCTTATTGCTACCCTAGACACTGTCCAGGCTAATAGGCGGGCGATCTGGATGGCCATTCCATTGACCCCCGTCTACCTTTCCACTGCCTCGGAAACATTATATTTAAGTACTCCCTTAAATGAACAGCATATTGCTGGGGAGTACCATCCTGTTGAAACCATAAGGTTAAACTTCTTGATAAGTCAACCGAATCAACATTCTTATCAAAGAGAAGTGGTCCAGTTACACTATTTTTCAACAACCACCCAGACATTAACCTTTTCATTATACTTATCATTATTGCTACCCTAGACACAGTCCAGGCTAATAGGCGGGCGATCTGGATGGCCATTCCATTGACCCCCGTCTACCTTTCCACTGCCTCGGAAACATTATATTTAAGTACTCCCTTAAATGAACAGCATATTGCTGGGGAGTACCATCCTGTTGAAACCATAAGGTTAAACTTCTTGATAAGTCAACCGAATCAACATTCTTATCAAAGAGAAGTGGTCCAGTTACACTATTTTTCAACAACCACCCAGACATTAACCTTTTCATTATACTTATCCTTATTGCTACCCTAGACACTGTCCAGGCTAATAGGCGGGCGATCTGGATGGCCATTCCATTGACCCCCGTCTACCTTTCCACTGCCTCGGAAACATTATATGTAAGTACTCCCTTAAATGAACAGCATATTACTGGGGAGTACCATCCTGTTGAAACCATAAGGTTTAACTTCTTGATAAATCAACCGAATCAACATTCTTATCAAAGAAAAGTGGTCCAGTTACACTATTTTTCAACAATGTCCACCCAGACATTAACCTTTTCAATATACTTATCCTTATTGCTACCCTAGACACTGTCCAGGCTAATAGGCGGGCGATCTGGATGGCCATTCCATTGACCACCGTCTACCTTTCCACTGCCTAGGAAACATATTTAAGTACTCCCTTAAATGAACAGCATATTGCTGGGGAGTACCATCCTGTTGAAACCATAAGGTTTAACTTCTTGATAAATCAACCGAATCAACATTCTTATCAAAGAGAAGTGGCCCAGTTACACTATTTTTCAACAATGTCCACCCAGACATTAACCTTTTCATTATACTTATCCTTATTGCTACCCTAGATACTGTCCAGGCTAATCGGCGGGCGATTTGGGTATTTTTCATTGAACATATCACAGACATCCCTATGACTTCTACTTTTATCTACACAACCCAACATAATTCAAATTTCCATGCGTTCCTCTTCAGCAAGACGCATGTAATATCAGCAGAGCAAAATTTACATTTGATTTGATTTGATTAACATTCAGTGAAACTTAAATAAAATAGCAAAATGTCATTGTCAATGCCTCAAAGATTGTGACTTGAATTCAGAACGTTACTAAGTAGAGAAAAATATCAATGGTGCATACCAGCATTAAAGTGTAAATATTTCGTAACCGGTTAAAGATAGATATAGGGCATGATTTATGAAAAATGTCCAGAATTGATTGTACCGTGCGAGCAAAAATTATTTGCATCAAAGAGGGCTTGAATTAAAAAACGTAGGGCTTGGTTTAGATCACAATAATATGGGGACGCTATATCTAACCAAATCTAGGTTAAAATTTTGTCAAATTCATATTATGACATGATATGCCAAACTAATGAGTAATAAAATAAGTAGACAAATACAAATTAATTTTTGATGTTTACAAAATTAACAAAGTAAGAATATACAGAAAGAAAAAAAAAAATACATAAATTGCTGAAATTGGCCACCGCCATGCTCTAAGCATTTCTTTCCAATAAATTTTGGGTAAATTGAGAGTAATTCCTGCGTCTTTCAAAATATGCGGCTTGTATTTCTTGGAATACTTACACTTTATAAGGAAATAAATTTAGCTGCTTCTTAAGAATAGTCTTGCATGTTCCAAAAGATCTTCCCACTTCTTGGGACAATTTGTTGACGTAGTTTGCGTTATTTTACGAACGTTTGCAACAAGTTTTTCTGTTCTTACAGATGGTCTTCCTGCTCCTTTTTTGTATTGTATAGAATCTGTTTCCCTAAACACAGCCACGGTTCTTTTCAGGCAATGATAAAAATCCCCCAGCAATAAAAGCAACGTTAGGAAAATGTTCGTGAAAATCGTCCATGCACAAACCCGGATTGTATTGCCACTCACCATTTACTCTAACCCCGTTTCGAAAATACGCTTCAACTATGAATGTTTTTGAGCTGTTCTCTAAAGCCCATTGTGTGTATTGTTCAAGAAATTGGAAAAATTAGCGATGAATCAAATTACTTGTAACGACTGTCAAAGATGACGGAATAACTGATTGATTGTTAATTCAGGTAGTTACTGACACCCAACAGGTATTAAGCTCTACGGCTAAGCATTACGTACTTAGATGCAAGGCCTTCTTTGATGCAAATAATTTTTGCTCGCACGGTAGATATAGGGCATAATTTATGAAAAATGTCTAGAATTAATAGTAGAATGTAAAAATGTACAAAATATATACCTAATATGTTTATTTCAAAAATCATACGATACATGTAGCGTTTTCATGATCCACCCTGTATAATACCTTTTTTCTAAAAAAACAATACTTCATTAACGGCGTTATGCAAGGTAGAAGGATTACCTTTAATCTGGTTCAAATTAATTGATTTTTACAGTGCTACAACATACCAAAAAAAATTATTTAACGCCGGTTTAAAGGATACCTTATCTGGATTAGACGGGTGCTTTAGTACCAAATAGAAGAAGCTTTCTTCAGCCATGTTCCGTAGAAATTTTTGTTGTTCGGAATACAAATATCAAATAAGCTTCAAACGCAAAATATCGATTTGTTGCTCTGATAGTCTCATTTAAAATTTACTTTATTCTGAAGTAGTTTCCGGCAAACGTCTTTACTGTAAAATTTTTAAGTAAGTCCCCAATAATACAAATCAATTATTTATCTTATTGATTCTGTCAGTTTCAACTGGGAAGTGTTTGAGTTAAAAAGTATTCTTAAAGAAACGCTATTATTAAAAATTTAGATCGACTAACCACTACTGGTTTAAATCTCTTTAGAAGTTTCTTAGAAACACATTTATGAGAGTTCTTCGGAAAATCCCATTCTAATAACTTATTAAAAACAGTAGAAAACTGTCGAAGTAAAGATAATTTGAAAATAGTGTTTCTCTATTCCTACTCTTTGACCTTATCGAAAAGATATAATTTTACTACTTAAAGAAAGTTTGCATTGGGAAATTTAAAATTTAAAGCAGAATACTTTAACTTGGAATATTTTTCATAAAGTTAAGATGTTTTTGTTCTACGTTTGAAAGTAGGTACAGGTTTACTTATTATACATATTTGAAGTTTCAAAATTATAAGAATACTTCTTTTTATTTTTATAGAGACTTGTATTTAAGAGGAAATATTCCAATTTTGCAAAAAGTATTTCTAATTTTATTATTGTAAACTGATCAACGTATAATGTTTAGACATAATAAAGTAACTCCATCACATCAAATAACCTACCTACTTACAACAATAGATATATACCGTGCAAGCAAAAATTATTTGCATTAAAGAGGACTTGGATTAAATAACGTGGGGCTTGGTTTAGATCACAATGATATGGGGACGATATATCTAACCAAATCTAGGTTAAAATTTTGTCAAATTTACATTATGACATGATATGCCAAACTAATGAGTAATAAAATAAGTAGACAAATACAAATTTATTTTTGTTGTTTACAAAATTAACAAATTAAGAATATACAGAAAGAAAAAGAAAAATAATTACATAAATTTGCCGAAATTGGCCATGCTCCAAGCATAAATTCACACGTCTCTTCATATTTTCGAAAGTGTTGACCAGCATCTCTGGAGAAATGTTACCACATTCTTGGATAATCATTTCTTGTAATTGTTCTAAATTTGCAACTGGTGTTTTAAAAATAGTGTTCTTTAAATGAGGAAAAACGAAGTAATCCATAACCGTTAAACAAGGTGATCTAGGTGGGAATTCAATGTCTGATCGAAAACTGTTAAATCTGTCGTCGAAAAAATTGCGTAAGTAGTTAATAGTTTCGGCGGCTGTATGGGCGGTTGCACCGTCTTGTTAAAAATATCCAAAACGTAGTTCGTCGTCAAGTAATTGTTCCACAAATGGATTTAAAATGTTGTCTCTATACCGCTGTGCTGTAACTGTGTCATGGAAAAAAATAGGACCAACAATTCTTCTTCGGGAAACAGCTAACCAGACACCAATTTTTTGAGTATACATTTTACAATCCTCCTTACTGCAGAAATCGATTAAACACTTGAGCCAACAAATTTTCCTAGGAAATAAACTAAGAACTGCTCCCGCAATGTAACTCCGCTCTTAGTCAGTTCGTCGGAACCTCATCAAATTTGGCTTCTCGCCCCAACAGACTATTTTTCTTTGTCTTTCGTTTCAGTAGTAGCATGCGTGAAACGAAACCGCAAGAATATAGCCTTACTTTTAAATAAATCTACAAATTTTATACATAAATTCCACTCTGTTATTTTCCCCAATCAATTTAAACAATAAATTAAAAAATTTAAGCGTATTAGGTGAATTAAAATTCTCGCCAGTCTCGCCAGAGATAATACTTTTTAAAGTTTAAATATCACGTTCTTAAAAAAAACAAAGTGTAGGTTGGAAGGTAGGTTGTTTTATGTCGAGAATTATTGTTATTAAGGTGGCCAATTAATAATGATTTACAAATAGGGCCACTACATGCAAGATTAAAATTACAATTTAGGTTTTGTTGTGCCATTCTTAACATAGGACTGTGGCAAGGAGTCTAAGAATGCTGTAAAATTTATTATTTGCACAAAGTTTTCGAAACTGATCTCCCTAGATGTTAATACTTTAATTCCTTATTCCTTGGCTTCTAACTACAATTAGTATTTGCGAGACTGGCAAAATTGAAAAACGATGAACTTTATCTTTGTAATATAATAATTTCGGCGCAAGATTATACCGGCATCTTTGAAACTTCTCTTTTGCAAATTAATACAACCTAGTTCTAAATTACGACTTGCATGAATTATCTTAAAACGATACTAAAGTAGCCGGCACAAGCTTATACACAGTAAAAAGAAATTAATTGAAACATGTATTGGTACGATCATAAAATTCAAATTCAGACAGGACAGCCGGAACACTCCGAACAAGGATGTGACCTGCGCAACAATTCGTTTTTGGGGACGCTGTTCTGCTTTCTTAATTGTAGAGAAAGCCCTTTACTGGGAACAAAATTCGTCGCATTGAGAAGATACAATTTATTTCTTAACAATATTGCCGTATTAAAAGTAGTTCATTACTCAACAAGACTGAGCTGATAATGGAACTAATTACTACCCATAAAAAAACACTGTTCTAACAAATCTGGAATTGATATAACACTGAAGCGGGTTTGATATACTACCAATTTATTTAATATAGGTTAAAAAAAATAAGCTTTTAATACGAACTTTGTTGTATTAGATCATTTTCCTCAGTGTGGGCCAGTGCCGTACTGAGGGCGAGGCGACTGAGGCGCTTGCCTCGGGCGCAATCACGGAGGGGGCGCCAAAAATTGACAAAATAATCTGAGATTTAGCAATTGTCAAGTTTTTCTCTCATTCTAGATCACGTTGGACAATCTTGATGGAGACTTTAAAAATTTCATTGAAAGGGCATGCAGATACGAGATGGTCATCGAAAACAAATGCAATAAAACCGTTAAATTCTCAAATTAAAGACGTTTATAAAGTGCTTCAAAATATGGTAGCCCATGCTAACAACCGCGACACACAATTATCTGCTGAAAATTTGCTCAAGAAGATTGATTTAAAATTTCTTTACTTTCTCGACTTGTGGGATCAAATTTTAGGTCGGATTTACCGCGTAACCAAAGCTATGCAATCGAAAAATTTGTCTTTGGAAAAAGCTGCTCATTTTGTTGAGGGATTGAGAAATTTATTGCAAAAAATTCGTGATGGAGAATTTGAAGAAAATTTTGGAAGGGCCACCACATTAGCATCTACTTTGCAACTGGAAAATACGTCGAAAAGATCAAGAAACAAGAAAAGGCTACATTCGTACGAAGGAGAATATGATGGGTCGAACATTTCAGAAAAGCAAGAATTTTGCATCAATATCACACAGTCAGTCGATATTTTGATTACGGAAATAAATTGAAGATTCGAGAAGTTGATGGAATAAGTCGTCGGGGATTTTGGATTTTTGTCTTGCGAATCCTTGCATTTTATGACCAAAACCGAGTTAGAAAAAGCAGCAACTCATTTGGCAATGAAATATGAAAGAGATATCAATGCAGCAGAATTCATTGATGAAATTTTAGACTTTAAGCATTTGGCGCTCTCAACTTTGCTCGACAACATTGAATCTGCATAATCTGCAACCACTCTAGAGTTACTTCAATTGCTCCATAATTACAATCTAAAATCTAAAAGAATCATACCCAAATATTGAAATTGCATTAAGGATTTTTTTACTACTCCAGTGACAATAGCCACCTGTGAACGCAGCTTTAGCAAGCTGAAACTCATCAAAAATTATTTGAGATCAACCATGAGACAAGAAAGATTGACTAACTTGGCAATTACCCATGTCGATTGAATATGAGATTGCTCAGAGTATTGTATAATGCAATTCTACTTTGCTTGTGTACATTATCATTATATTGTCATTGTAAATTGCAGCAAAATAAACATAAAAGCTTGACTTCAAAATAGTGTTAAAAATGTTCGATTTATTTAACGTTCTGTTGAGGGAAGAAGGGGCGAAAAATTTGTAATTCGCCTCGGGCGCCAAAATAGCTGGTTACGGCCCTGGTGTGGGCTACTTAAATAAGCAGTTTTGGTAATTAAATTATTAAGGTCTCTAAAGCAACATTTTAAGGGAAATGAAACCGCTTATGACTGTGTATTTTGAAAAGGTTACGCATTCTCATATTAGTATTTCACATGAAACTATATTATTTTACCTTGATTTATGGAAAATTATTTAATTCCGTATTCCGTATTCGATTATATTATTTCGTTTAAAAAAACAACCCCACAAAACTTTTAGATAATTCATCGTACAATCGCCATATTTTAAATAATGCAAGGAATACTGAGTAGTAGTGGGTACTAAATAAAATAGCGTTGATTTTATTTGAGTCATTTCCAAATGAACCTAAAATAGTAAGTAAACATTTTATGACAACATTTCGGTTAAAGTTACTTTAAAATTGCCAATAAAACTACAAGAATGTTCATGACTTAACATAAAGTTACCGCAGGAAGCAACAAAAATATTTATTGTTATCAGGGCCGGAATTAATTCAACCAGACTCACAAAGGAAATTTGTAAATGGATGTAGGTTTTGGTTGAGGTAATAAATAACACTTTTATATAAAAAAAAATTCTATCGTCTTAGATGTTGGATGCATGGAATATAAACAGGGTGTAATGGAATTGCCTTATTATATTTAAACTCGGAAATTCCGATATGGAATTACATCGCCGAATTTTTTTTAAAAATACAACCGCATGACATAAAATGACGACAAGAATAGGTAAATACCGTGCGAGCAAAAATTATTTGCATCAAAGAGGGCCTTGCATCTAAGGACGTAATGCTTAGCCGAAGAGCTAAATACCTGTTGGGTGTCAGTAACTACCTGAATTAACAATCAATCAGTTATTCCGTCATCTTTGACAGTCGTTACAAGTAATTTGATGCATCGCTAATTTTTCCAATTTCTTGAACAATTCACACGATGGGCTTTACGGAACAGCACGAAACATTAATGGTTGAAGCGTATTTTCGACACGGGGTTAAAGTAAATGGTGAGTGGCAATACAATCCGGGTTTGTGCATGGACGATTTTCACGAACATTTTCCTAACGTTGCTATTATTGCTGGGGATTTTTATCATTGCCTGAAAAGAACCGTGGCTTTGTTTAGGGAAACAGGTTCTATACAACACAAAAAATGAGCATTAAGACCATCTGTAAGAACAGAAGAACTTGTTGCAAACGTTCGTGAAATAATGCAAAATACGCCAACAAATTGCATAAGACGCCTGTCCCAAGAAGTGGGAAGATCTTATGGAACATGCAAGGACTATTCTTAAGAAGCTGCTAAATTTATTTCCTTATAAAGTGCAAGTATTCCAAGAAACACATGCAAGCCGCAGATTTTGAAAGACGCAGGAATTACTCTCAATGGTTTACCCAAAATTTATTGGAACGAATTGATTTATTAGACCTGACATTTTTTCGGATGAAGCCTGGTTCCACCTCTCCGGTTATGTGAATTCTCAGAATTCACGCATGTGGAGTAGTGAAAATCCCCATTTGTTTATAGTCCATATTGCACCCTCAAAAAATTGGTGTCTGGTTAGCTGTTTCCCGAAGAAGAATTGTTCGTCCTATTTTTTTTTCATGACACAGTTACATCACAGCGGTATAGAGACAATATGTTGAATCCATTTGTGGAGCAATTACTTGACGACGAACTACGTTTTGGATATTTTCAACAGGACGGTGCAACCGCCCATAGTACAGCCGCCGAAACTATTAACTACTGACGCAATTTTTTCGACGACAGATTGATCAGTTTTCGATCAGACATTGAATTCCCACCTTGAACCTTCGTTTTTCCTCATTTAAAGAACACAATTTTTAAAACACCAGTTGCAAATTTAGAACTATTACAAGAAATGATTATCCAAGAATGTGGTAACATTTCCCCAGAGATGCTGGTCCCCATATCATTGTGATCTAAACCAAGCCCCACGTTTTTTAATCCAAGCTTTGATGCAAATAATTTTTGCTTGCACGGTAGTAAAAAAATTAACTTAAAATTAAATTTACAACAAAAATCCAAGTCCGACACAAAATGTACACCATAATAAATAAACAAATAGTTATAAATCAATGTAACGACGACTTAAACTTTGAAACTTTTAATATTTAACAACAAACAACGCCTGACAATATTTTAAATATAGAGTGAAAGTATCAAAACATCTTTTTTAGCACAATATTCATTATATCATGTAAATCCTTTAATAAATAACAAGTAATAAAAACTGTCCAGACTGTCAAACCGAATGAAAGTGTCATTGTCAAGACAGTATTTTGGGCGATACAATGCACCACTACAACAGAGGAACGTTAGGTCGCAGAAACTGTCATAGGAGAAAGAAAGGGCGGACAAATAAACAATTTTAAACTATTAATCCTCTGTGATGTAGCGTCAGTAGCTATAACCATTAAATTAATTGTCTGTATTTATGATATCAATAAATTTAAACTTGATAATTTAAAATAAATGTTATAGGAACTTGTATAAATTTAACGTGTGGTTCAAATCACACCGAAATAATGCAGATATTAAATATCTTTGTCAGCCTGATTTCCTATTAAATACGAACTTGTTATGGGCTTTCAAAACTGCCGTTTGCACTTTCTAATTAAATGACCTTTTGTGAAATAAATCAGGCTACGTAATTCTATTCAATACTATAGTCTATAGTCTTAAACTAAAAAAATACTCCTTTTTATATCAGCTTTAAATTTAAATTCATGTTGGTTTATAGATGCAAGTTGGCTTTAAAACCTTTTTATGACTGGCATTTTGAAAAGATGTGCACAAATTATTTTAGCGAATAGTTATTACCCAAACGAAAATTTAAAATCTAGTATTCATCAGTTTCTGTAGCTTTTGAAGCTTTTGCTCTACATATTTACAGATAATAATAAACAGACATATAACAAGGAAATAACAAGTAAATAATATATTACATATTCCTGAAAAGAAATGTCTGATTTATATTATATATACAGTGTGTCTACGTAAGTTGGCGGCATATGGGAAACTTTTTTATTAATAATTTTACGAAAAAAGTGATTCTTCATAAAAAGTTCTTCATGGTCCAAAACCTAAAATGCAACCATCAAATATCGAAATTTTCCAGTCATATACGAGGTTTGCCAGAAAACATGAATTTTTCCCAAAAATGTAAATTTTTCCCAGGAGTAAAGTACCTTTATTTTTGACATTATCAAAAATGGTTATGAAAAAAAGTTGATCAGAACTAAAAACCACGTCTAAGTATGCAATAACACGCATTAAATTAATTAAATAATTAAAAAATTAAATAATTAATAATAAATCAATAAAATAAGTTTTCAACATAAATGCGTATAATTGCACAATTAGCCGTAGTTTTTAGCTCTGATTAAATTTTTTTTAATAACAATTTTTGATAATGTCAAAAATAAAGGTACTTTACTCTTGGGAAAAATTCACATTCTTGGGAAAAATTAACGTTTTTTGACAAACCTCGTATATGACTGTAAAATTTCGATATTTGATGGTTGCATTTAGGTTTTGGACCATGCAGAACTATTTATGAAGAATAACTTTTTTTCGTAAAATTAATAATAAAAAAGTTTCCCATATGCCGCCAACTTACGTAGACACACTGTATATATACAGGGTGGGGACTTTAGCTGGAATAAATTCGATATTATTAAAACCGCTGAAGTTGCGCCTACAAAATTAAGTATGTGGGGGTTTTGGACCATTCGGAATTAAAAAATGATATGGGCGCTGTCGCCAGATTTCCCAGCTTTGCGCTACACGTAGATAGTAATTTTGTTACAGTCAATTGGGCCTGTCAAATTTAAGATATATCTACCTTTGGAACCGTTACAGTTGCGCTTACAAAATTTACTATCTGGGGGTTTCTGGGCATGCAGAAATTAACAATGATATCGGCAATGTTGTCAGATTTATCAGCTATGTGCTACAGGCGGTTATTTAACTCGAACAAATTTGACAAAAAAATCACAAAAACACGAAACTAGTTCTATCGATTTATTATTTAAGAATGGTTTAAAATGCGCTCCATTGACTTCTTGGCAAAAAGCCAATCGGTTATAAAACTCATTTTGTAGGCTGAGTAAAACCTGAGGTGGTATAGATCTGATTTCTAGTCTAATCCGATATTTTAGATCTTCAATATTTGTAGGTTTTATAACATACACTTTATGTTTCAAATCACCCCATAAATAAAAATCTAAGGGTGTTAAATCAGGCGACCTTGCTGGGCATTCAATAGCTCCCCGTCGTCCAATCCAACTGCCAGGAAAGGCGGTATTCACGTAATTCCGCACGTTAGCCGCATAGTGCGGAGGTGCCCCATCCTCCTGAAAAGAAATTCTTTCTTCCAAGTTATTATTTCCGGTGGGATATGACAGTTCTGGCACTAAAATTTCTTGCAAAAATTCCAAATATCTTTCACCTGTTACGTTGGTGGTCCCCGAAACCGATCATCATGAGAATTTCTATTTTTAAGGTTTTAGTTAAATAAGCCATTTTGACACGACAAGAACTTTTCTTGAAGCTTGTCAATAACTTAGTAACCATGGAGATGTTACCAAGGTAATGCTACTTTAAGGTAAATAAGCGTCCCGATACTTTTTAATGGAAATACAGTGTTGCCATAGGTCAGCAACTAGTGAAGATAGAATTTTGTAAATTTGGGATTATACTAAATTTGACACGCCCAATTTACTGCAATAAAAATAAATTGGGCATTCCATTTAATAAAATAACCAAATTACTACGAGTAGCGCAAAGCTGGTAAATCTGGCAACAGCGCCGATATCATTTTTTAATTCCGCCTGGTCCAAAACCCCCACATACCAAATTTTGTAGGCGCAACTTCAGCGGTTTAAATAATATCGAATTTTTAGTTTTGCACCTAGAGAACTAAATCCCTGTATGTGCAAAATTTAATTCAAAATAATAATACAGTAATCTTAATGTTATTATAAGTAATATAAAGGTCTAATTAAAAGCTAGTATAATTCTATCTTAACTATAAGTGAGCGCACTTGCAAAATTTTCTGTTTTTACAGAATAATTCCTTTACGACTGACCTTTTCTAAGGTACCGTACTGGGACGCAAGATGTCGCACCGGGTTCTATAATTCCCGTCGATAATCGATCCTGACAAGTGATTTGTCTTCGAGCCCTGTTTCCTTCTGCCAGACTGAGCCTCACTGATGAGCCGTAAACGGCGAAACGCGTCTGGGGATGAGTTTGGCGGAAGGAAACAGACAAAACCTTTTTCGAATTAATATCTGTGGTCCGGCACTTGTACCGGTTTTGTGAGCGCACTTGCAAAATTTTCTGTTTTTACAGAATAATCCCTTTACGACTGACCTTTTCTAAGGTACCGTACTGGGACGCAAGTTGTCGCACCGGGTTCTATAATTCCCGTCGATAATCGATCCTGACAAGTGATTTGTCTTCGAGCCCTGTTTCCTTCTGCCAGACTGAGCCTCACTGATGAGCCGTAAACGGCGAAACGCGTCTGGGGATGAGTTTGGCGGAAGGAAACAGACAAAACCTTTTTCGAATTAATATCTGTGGTCCGGCACTTGTACCGGTTTTGTGAGCGCACTTGCAAAATTTTCTGTTTTTACATAATAATCCCTTTACGACTGACCTTTTCTAAGGTACCGTACTGGGACGCAAGATGTCGCACCGGGTTCTATAATTCCCGTCGATAATCGATCCTGACAAGTGATTTGTCTTCGAGCCCTGTTTCCTTCTGCCAGACTGAGCCTCACTGATGAGCCGTAAACGGCGAAACGCGTCTGGGGATGAGTTTGGCGGAAGGAAACAGACAAAACCTTTTTCGAATTAACTATAAGTGTTTCATAGAGTATAATATAATAATATAAGAACAAGAGTAATGTAAAGTAGTATAGTATATGCGCTTGGGTGAATTATTATCAAAATACGCGAGAAGGATTCATTTTTTAAATAATACACTAAATTTATCTGTCCGTTTATATGATTGCGGGTCTGATATGGTTGATTAATATAATTTCTTAATGTGGAGGTTTTATGTGTTAATATAGCAGTTAATATTATATACAGTGATCGAACATTTAGGATTTCTGAATTGTAGAGTTAACGTGTGGTGTAGCGTTTTTTTTATAGATTGTTTTTAGGATATAATTTTGAACGACATTTAGAGGTTTTAGCGAGTTTTTGTATCTTATTAAAAATTCTACTAAAGTCTTATATATGGAGAGTACTAGTTTTCTGCCAATAATTTCTTAAAAATGTCTATATAAATAAGCGAAAATGATAAATCATTGATGTTTTTTTACCTTTCAAGATAAGAAATCTTCATTGTTTCACGTTCTGAAATTTTGTGACATTGTGAACTTGTAAAATTAATTTAGGTATTTCCGAAGTTTTATTTTACAATTTTCTAAACAAAAATGGTTTTGTCGGAAAGACAAAGACTGACGGTCCCTTCGAAACTTGCTGCCAGCTTGGCTTTTCATAGGTATTTCATTTCATAATTAATTTTATTTTTTTATATCCTAAGAATTTCACTTCGTTGAGCTAAGAAGAATTATACGTAAAAGCGAGGAATTTACAAACGATATACCATAAAGACTTGTCCACTGACTTTCCTAGTCGAATTTTAAGCTTCAGAAAGGGACTTGGAGAAAGTATTTCAAAATTAAAAACAGTTTATGAACTTGCGGACTATTTATTAATAAAAACTCAGTGTGTTTCTTCAAATTTTCCGGATGTATCTAGTGCAGTGATGCTATTTCTAACTTTACCAATTTTGCTACGCTGAAAATCGCCTATAAGAAAATTTAAATTTATTTAAGTATTTTTAAAAGTTAAAAATTATTTAAAAATCATTATGAAATAACAAATACTATAAAAGTCAAAAATTTAGACAACTGAAATTAAATAAACAAACCAATCGTATTTAGCCGAGTTAGAGGGGCCTACTGCCAGCGAGCAAAGTGCCCTAGCTCATATGCCGGAGATTAGGGTGGGGTAAAACACAATAAATTTAAGGCGCCACTGTTTTTGGGCCAGGCAAAAAAAACAGAAACCTACCTAGTTGGTGTTGGGTCCTCTAGCTCGGTTAAATAGACAAAGTAACTGAAACCTGAAAATGAAATGTAGGGATATGTTGCTTAGTGGGGTGACTCAAATAAAACACTGAATGTAAAATAGATGGTCTATAATTTATTCAAACATTACGCTGTTAGGAATCGTATACGCAAAAGATATTAAATGCGTTATAAATTACCGTGTGGTATCAGCGGAACGATCTTTTTCCAAACTTAAAATAGTAAAAACCTATCTACGTAACACCATGGGACAACAACGCCTTTCGGATTTATCCTCACATCAGTATCGAACACGAGTTTGTTACAACATTAAATATCTACGAAAATATAAACGATTTTGCAAAAAAAAACTCTCGACGATCTGGTCGTTTTGTATAATACCTTCTATAGTAATTAATGACATAATGCTTGTGCAGACTTGTTGAGTGTTTATGTGTTTTACTGTTTTCTGTCTTTTGGATTCTATGAGACTCAGTCACTGCTACCCCCGTTACTACCATACATGGTAAGCAACATTATAAGTGGTGTTTTAAAATTTTGATTTTGCATCATGTTTGCTGGAATATAATGATTTAATAACTACCTATGTTATGTCTACCAGTCTACCTAGGATTATAAAATAAATTTGAATGGTTTGCTGTTTGATTACTAGGTACATAACATATAATGTGGGTTTAACCCTAATTAAATTTAAAACGAAGAAGTAATGATAAATGTCGATCAAAAAACGAAAAGGCGAATGCGCCAGTAGTAAAAGCTCTTCTTCTTAACATAGTATAACACAAAGTCGCTGTCTGTCCGTCCCTACCTATATATGCTTAAATCTTTAAAACTACGCAACGGATTTTGAAGCGTTTTTTTTTTAATAGATAGAGTGATTCAAGAGGAAGGTTTTTATGTATAACTAGCGACCCGCCCCGGCTTCGCACGGGTGCAATTTCAGAAAGTGGCAAGCCGGGTACTAATATATCGGGTTTGTATTTATACCAGCAGGTTGCAACGCATCCCGGATATACGCTAGTACACTAATAAAATGCTCTACTAAAAGACTATATTATAGGCTTTCTTTATTAATAACTCCTTTTAATATAGAGATTTACAAAAAATAATATTTAACTTTGACAAAGTGCATTGTAACGTTTTATAGTTAAATGCACTGCACATAATTATATTGGCTTAGTGTTAAATGACCTAGTTCGGTGAAAACTCGCTATGTATAATCGATCAAAGCGATAGGAACTATTCAGTAGTGCCTTTAAATCTTTAATTGTCTTGGGAGTCACTTCAAGTAGGTGGTACATAAACGGTTAGAACTTAACGTCACTTGAGAATTGAATTGCCTGCACCATATTATTTATATGTATCCGATTTATGCCTGCTATGTTCTTGAGGGTATTTTTACATGTAAAAATAGGTATAAATTTAAAGGATTTTTAAAAACGAAATGTGAGTTATCTAGGTATCCGATGTTATTGAAAAAAATATATGTTGTATAAATAATTCAAACATAGACGGATAAAGAGCGTCTATGTTTAAGTTGAGTCCATTCGACGAGCAATACGAAAAATGTCTTCATAAATAGTATAAAATTGTACAACAGGAATTTTTAGTTCGATTTATTTACTGCATGGTGGATAACATTTTCAACATCTTATAAAAGTTTTTTGTCATACTTTGCGGTTTTTGTGTTTTGTTTTAAAAGTTTATATTTCGTAAATGGTTGAAGATAGGTGTAGGGTATGATTTATGAAAAAGTCTGGAATTGTAGAATCTAAAAATATGAAATATATGTATTATTAAAAAAATTAAAGTTGATCCACGTAGCATTTGTCTTCAACTGTTTCGGAAATATTAAGTGTTTTCAGATTTATTGCATGTCAGCGTTTTTTTTACTGATATGAAATTTAAAAAAAGGTATAAATAGTTTTGTTTACTTTTGTTTAAAACTCCTGACCTTAGCAAATTGTTGTCTGTCTGCATGACAGTAGTTGTCAGTGTTATAGTCGTTTGAATTTCGTTAATTGCATATCAGAAAAATGGTTTATTTAACAGAAATGCACAAAATAACAAGTCTACAGACAGATGATTGGTTATGGAGATAAAACACGGACACAAATGGAAGTGGCTCGCTTATTTCATAAAAAAATTCCAAGTTTGCCGCCTATAACTCAAGGGAAAATTGGTAAAATAGAAAAGCAGTTTCGCCAGCTTGGTTATGCAAAGCAGATAAAAGAAGTAGCTGCCAATGCAATAAGTAATGATACCAAATTAGATATTATGCCTGAGTTTGAGGAAAACCCACAACTTCCAGCGAATATGATATGGTTCCAGCAAGATGGAGCACCACCCCATTACCAAATCAATGTCCGGCTCTACCTCAACCGAGTTTTTCCAAATCGATGGATAGGGAGGCGTGGATCGATGGAATGGCCAGCACGATCCCCTGATCTGACGCCATTAGACTCCTTCTTATGGGGTCATGTCAAAATTATTGTATACAAAACTAAACCCCTCGACTTAGCTGACTTAATAAGACAAACAACGCTTGCGATTAGATTGGTCACACCTGAGATGTTCAGTAACATTACAAAAAATTTCTATTTAATATTAGGATCTTGCCAAGACGTTCGCCGCGAGCATTTTCAACATCTTCTGCATTAATATTTTTTTTTGTTTTTTACATTTTCAAAAAATAAACAGTATTACTTATTAGTTTTTGAGTGTGTTGTTAATTTTTGCAATAAATCTGAAAATACTTCATATCTCCCAAACAGTTGAAGATAGGTATAGGATATTGTACATGAAATATGTCTAAAATTTTCTGAAGAATCCAAAAATTGAATAATATACAGTGTCCGCAAGAAAGTTCGCATCAAATGGTATTTTTTTTTATTGTTAGGTAGGTATAGGTAAAAATTAAAAAAGCAGTTAGTTTTTGCTTACCTAAAAACCAAAAATGACGTATACTGAAGCAGCTGCACGACTTGCGGTACCTGTCAAATTTGACATTTTTAATAAAATAGGTTCAAAAATGCCATTATTTATCAAAATATCGAAAGACTGTATTCGAGAAAATTGTTTCTTTAGGCATTTTTAGCCTCTGTACGAAATTTTCACAGTCTAATACAATTTTTATTTTTTGCCAGGTTCTTGAAAATTTTGATCAACCCTCGTAGATTAACTTTTATACATCGATGTAAAACCATTCGCCTTTACTTCATTTGTAATCTTAATGCAATTCTATGTGAAATTCTTGTTTCCAATTATTTATTTTGATTCAAAAACTGAAATTGTTATTGATCAGTACCTATGTAATGTTTGATGCATAGTTTATGTAATTACATCAGTTCTGCCAAAACCGAGGTTTCTCATTTTTCTTAAGATAGTAAACAGATGTATAAAAAAAAATATTAGGAAGCTTTCGTTGAAATTTTACTTAATTAATATTAAATTAAATTAATTACCTATATTAAACTATATTTTTGTTCAATAAAATGTTTCAAGCGATTAATATTTATTCTTTTTGATCCAATATTAGTTAAGTAAAATTTCAACGAAAGCTTCCTAATATTTTCTTTTTGCACATCTGTTAACTAACTTAAGAAAAATGAGAAACGACGGTTTTGGCAAAACTGATGTAATTAGATAAACTTTGCATCAAACATTACTTACTGATCAATAACAATTTCAGTTTTTAAAGCAAAATAAATAATTAGAAACAAAAATTTTACATAAAATTGCATTAAGATTACAAATGAAGTAAAGGCCAATGGTTTTACATCGATGTATAAAAGTTAATCTACGAGGGTTGATCAAAATTTTCAAGAAACTGGCAAAAAATAAAAATTGTATTAGACTGTCAAAATTTTGTACAGAGGCTAAAAATGCCTAAATAAACAACTTTCTCGAATAAAGTTTTTCGATATTTTGATAAATAAGGGCATTTTTGAACCAACCAATTTTATTAAAAATGTCAAATTTGACAGGTAACGCAAGTCGTGCAGCTGCTTCAGTATACGTCATTTTTAATTTTTAGGTAAGCAAAAACTAACTGCTCTTTTAATTTTTACCTATACCTAATAATAAAAAAAAGCCCATTTGATGCGGACTTTCTTGCGGACACTGTATAGGGTGTTGTATTTAAAATAAGAAAGTTGGTATTGGCCACTTTTACATAACACACCCGGTATAAAAATACTTATTGAAAAAAATGTGTATATACCAATCGACGTGGCCGAGTGTTTTTTCGGATACGCCACCATATTATATTTATTATCGAATTTATTTCATTTGGCTGATACACACTGTATAATTTCTGTAAAAACAATCAAAACGTTTAAAAAAAAATTAAATTTTTTAAGATAAGTTTAATTAAAAATGGTGTGACATTAACGCTCAATAATTTTTAACATACATACATAATACTTTATCCATTATCCAAGCTCTATATAGGCGTAAAAAAGTTCACAGGCGGGTTTGTTCGTAAAGCTTTAATTATAAAATTTGCGTTAAACCTTACATAAGACCTATTTGAAAAACAAAAGAGTTTTCTGTGGAAAACCAATTACCGCTGTATTTTTGTTTTTTGTTTTTACTAATTTAAATTAAAATGTTTTCGTTTTTTAACTCCGTTTATGCCTGTGCATGGTTGAATTTAATAGTAAAGTAATTTAAATCATTCTTTATATTCCTATACTTAAGGTACCTACAGTGAGGACGTAAAGTCTGGAATAAATTCATTATTTAGGGAACGCTGAATGTTTTTAAAAATCGCTCGGACACGTCGATTTTGTTTTTTAATACGCATTTTTTTCAATATTTTTTATTACACAGGGTGTCTCCGAAAGCACTCTGCTTGGACCAACTTTAATTTTTTAAATGGGAACCCCCATTTTTTTTTAATTTTAGGATTCTGTGCATAATTATGAACATTTTTTATCTAACATGTCATTATGATTTATCGACAGTTAAAGTTCGAAAATAAATAAAACAATTAATTATTGATCATTTTAATAAATGTTGAAAATGTTGCCCAAAGGTTAATTGGCAGTAACCTAGACGATCGAAAAATTCTTTCTGCACATTTCTGACAACTTCCGGACTGATTGAACGTATTTCCTAAACAATTCAATTCTTTAAGTCCTCCATGTTCATTGGCTTAGTTTGGAAAACTTTACCTTTAAGGTAACCCTACAGAAAAAAGTCAAGGGGGGTTAAGTCGGGAGACCTCGGCGGCCATTCAATAGCTCCCCTTCTTCCAATCCATCTATTTTCAAAAGTTCGCGCTTATCTTAATACTATTTTTGAAAATAGATAGATTGCAAGGAGGGGAGCTACTGAATTGCCGCGGAGGTCTCCCGACTTAACCCCCCTTGACTTTTTTCTGTGGGTTTACCTTAAAGGTAAAGTTTTTCAAACTAAGCCAATGGACATGGAGGACTTAAAGAATCGAATTGTTCAAGAAATACGGACAATCACTCCGGAAGTTGTCAGAAATGTGCAGAAAGAATTTTTCGATCGTCTAGGTTACTGCCACTAATTAACCTTTGGGCAACATTTTCAACATTTATTAAAATGATAAATAATTAATTGTTTTATTTATTTTCGAACTTTAACTGTCGATAAATCATAATGACATGTTAGATAAAAATGTTCACAATTATGCACAGAATCCTAAAATTAAAAAAAAAATGTGGGTTCCCATTTAAAAAATTAAAGTTGGTCCGAGCATAGTGCTTTCGGAGACACCCTGTATAATAAAAAATATTGAAAAAAATGCGTATTAAAAAAACCAAATCGACGTGTCCAAGCGATTTTTAAAAACATTCAGCGTTCCCTAAATAATGAATTTATTCCAGACTTTACGTCCTCACTGTATTTAAATTAATCAAAAAATAAAAATTTTACACTACTAACCTACCAAACGGACATTATTGACCGATTATTAACTTTAGAGATCGTTTTTCGCTACCTTTCCAATAATGAAAACCATCTTTTTAAAAAAAGATAACTTGCTTTTTTAATTTTGTGAAAATAACATGATTATTTATTTTTTATTATTATTATTATTCTCGGAGACGTCACAACTATTCTATTCAGCCACCCGAAATCCCACGCGGTCACCCATCCAAGCAGAGTCGCGACAGACATCTCTTGACTTTAGAGATCGTTGTACTAAAACCGTGAACAGTGTTCTAACGCCGTATATACTGGGTTACCCAGAAGTCCGGAATAAAATTAATATAGCCTTATAACCTGTAACTTTTGGGGAAAATGCTGGGACACGTCAATTTGGTTTTATACATGCTCACATTTTGACGTTATTCGTTTGTTTTTTTATAGACATTTGTCAAAGATATGACGACATCGATCTTTTTTTAAACGGAAACATTCAGCTTGTGATACATAATTTGAAAGCTAATGTCTCGGACAGTATGCTCATAAATTTTGGCGGGATTCTGTCAAGCTATTTCAAAATGGCGACTGTTAAAACTTTTGAAAAATCTCTATTTAAATAAGCGAAAATGACAAATCTTTGATTCAAGGTAAGAAATCTTCATTGTTTCACGTTCCGACATTTTGTGACTTAACAATAGTTATGGTTTATTTGTTATTTATTTTGTCAAAAAAAATAAAAATGTAACGAAGCAAAACAAAACACAACAAAAAGGTGGTTTAACGTGGCAAATGCTGGAAATGTCCTCCACCCTCTACTTAGCATGCTCCCAGACGATTGTAAAATCCGTCGACGAAATTCTGAATGGCTTCCCCAAAGAAAATAGTCAAGAGGCGTTAAGTCTGGGGACCTCGGTGGCCCTTCAATTGTACCACGTCGCCAATCCAGCGACCTGGAAATATCTCATCTAAATATCTTCGCACATTGACCCCAAAATGCGGGGGAGTACCATCTCCAAAAATATATTAACCACGGTTTAGACGGCTTATAGCCCTCGCTTCTTAAATCCGTCATCACTGCGCTCCTTGTGATTTAAAGTTGAGGTTCAGGCAATAATAGTTACTGTCTAAACCTTGGTTAATAATATACTATTATTTTCAAATCAATTTTTTTCTCTTCAAAAAAGAAGGACTTACTAATACTAATGACTTGTTTTTATTCCATATAAACCTACATAATATTACTGAACACAAAAGAAAATAAATATACTTTCCATTTGCATTTAAAACGTCTAAATGTGGGTGTAGAACTTTTTCACTTCCCAGCTAGAAGAACCGCTTAAACCAAAACTCAGTTAAACTTGGGTATTTAAAAATATTTGTTTGCGAAACTTTTTAAAGTTGTGCATTAAATTAAATTTGTTTTAGATAGCGCTACTTACCAGGGCCGTCGTTAGACAAGTGGGAGCCAGGGTTTTAAAGATATAAGGGGGCTCCTTTTATTGAAATTATAAGCTAATATTGGGCGTACCGTGCCCGTGTCCTCTCATTATTAATAATATTAGCAAAAGGCGTAGTACTAGTTTGAAAAAAATTTGCCAAACATAACCTAACTTTTTTATAAAACCATTGCATAAATATTCTAAAAATTTCCTTTCAATAAAAATGCCATTTATCTCCTAGCTTTGTTCATGAAAAGAATACCAAAAGTATAGATTCATCATTATTATTAAAAAATATATATACACTGCGTCCTTTAATTATGGAATAGGTAAAAAAGTACTTAAATCTTAAACATCCATATATCCATCAAAATTATATCAATCCACTCAATTTTTGGTTTATTAGGTAGGCCGTCCCTTGGACTACTTAGCACAATGTGTTTGACCTTACTTCATGTCTTTTTTATACAGAATGATGGCTAAGATACCAAGCCGTTTAAAATCTGCTGATTTTAAAATTAAAGTTTAGAAAATACAAAGCAATGAAATTATGTTAGGTACTTAGGTGCTGTACAAATTACAGCGCAATGCCGTTCGTGTCAATTAAAAAAATTAAAAAATCGTGATATAACACTTACTTAACAATAGTAATAACAATTTAAAGAAACAACTTAAGAATAAGAATAAAAATAATAACGCGTATTTCCTCCACGGGCATTAATGACAGCTTGACAACGATTTGGCATACTGAGAATCAGATTTCTTACAAAAACCTGATCCATATTTTCCCATATTCTTTGTAGCGTCAATCTCAGCTGAGCCAAAGCTTCTGCACGAACCTCTCTACCAATTCGATCCCACAAATGCTCTATAGGGTTAAGATCTGGGCTTCGAGCTTTCCAATTCATTACGGTAATTCCCGTTTCTGCTAGATATTCCGTTACTATTCTCGCCGTATGTGGACGTGCGTTATCTTGCATAAAAATTAAGTTTTCTCCAATAAAGAGGCACAACATGCTCCTGAAGAATTTCCGTAATGTACCTGTCACTATTTAATCGCTCTACAAATACCAATTCCGTTTCTGCCTCTAGAGATATACTTCCCCAAACCATAATTATTGATCCACCATCCACCGCCATAATTAACCCGCTTTTTAAAATTACACTGAGCATATAGCGTTCACCAGGTCACTTTTAAACAACTATAATTGCTGTATAGACAAAAACGGGATTCGTCACTACATAAAACATTGGCCCATACATCTTCACCCCATGGCAAATGCTCTTGAGCAAACTGCAATCGTTAACGCCGGTGGTGCGGTTCCAGCTAATGGTCCTATCGCTGCTTCGTACGGTTTCAGTTGGATCTCTTTTAAGCGATTAATTATTGTTTGCTTACATGGTCGCACATTGTGAACGTTTGACAACCGTGCTTGTAACTTGGTACTTGTTGTAAATCGCTCCCGAACACGTTACATTGTTAAAGACCGATCCTGATTAGCAGTTGTTTTTCTTGGTCGGCCTTGCCCTGCTCTTCTTTTATTTGATCCATCTTCTCGATACCGGTTTTTTGATATTATGACCCCTTGCGTTTTATTCATGATTCTGGCAATATCAGACTGAGACCGGCCCTGTTCAAACAGTCCTCTTGCATTGGCATTCATTTAAAAAAAGAAACTAAATAAAAGGCTTTGTCAAGAACTGCCAACAAATTTATAACCTTGATAAATTGACAAGGGCAATTGATGGACTAACAACGTAAATCCAAATAAAAGTAAAACGTTTTCAGTCAATATAATTTGCAATTAATTGATTTTTTTATTTTTTTTTCTAATTGCCACGAACGGCACTGCGATGTAATTTGTACAGTAAGTACCCAACATAAAGCTGTATCTAGTACACTAATAAAATTCAATTTTCATTGCTTCGTATTTTCCAAACATCAATTTTAAAATCAGCACAGTTTACACGGCTTGATATCTTAGCCATAATCCTGTATGAAAAAGACATAAAGTAAAGTTAAACACATTGTGCTAAGTAGTCCAAGGGACGGCCTACCTAATAAACCAAAAATTGAGTGGATTGATATAATTTTGATGGAGATATGGATGTTTAAAATTTGAGTACCTACAGATCTTTAATAACGTTCACAGAACCTGTCCACAGTTTCTTCAAGACATTCGAACCAAATTTTTTTTCTTTTATACCTCCGTTTCACCCTTTTGAGAGCCAATTTCCAAAAATTAAAAGAAATTCTATTTTCATTTTTACGAAAATAAGACAAAAAATATTTTTCCAATAGAAACTTATCATCCCTTTAAGGTCCGACTTCCAAAAAAAATTCGTGTTTTATTATTTGTATTGTGTATTGTAAGTTTCAGGTCTATCTATTTCTAAAAGAAGGGTATTTCACACGAAAAAAAAAAGCCAAAATAAAACTAAACGCAGCCGTAGTTCTGTATTTTTTCAGCAAATAAACAGGCTTTCTGATACTGAAATTTTTCCATTTAAAATGTCCACCCAGTATATCATTATTATTGATCTTTAACAAAATTTAAAACAAGATTTGTCAAAAACTTTTCAAATTTAAAAATGGACATTTTCCCGAAGAATTTTTTTTTTTATCCGCAGCAATCAACAGTACCTAATAAAGATTGATTAATATAACCAAAAATAAAAGATTTTAGAAAGCCTTTAGATTTGGCGAGCATTAATTTAATTTTTTTGGGTGATTATTTTAAAAAAAGGTTTGGTTTAATGAAAAGCTTAAGGCTAATTTTTAATAAAAAAGAGCAACGGTAACTTGAACATTGGTGGGTGATTTTATCATCGAAATGGTAAATAAAGGGGTTTGAAAAGTGGACATTGAAAACAATAAAGGTTTTGGAATTAATATATTATAGTTTTAAGCCTGGCTTTTAACCCGTTTTTGCCCAAGTTTTAAGTTATATTTTGTTCGTTAATGCCCGAATTTTTTAAAATGTTAAAATATTGTTAATATTGTATTTTTAGATTTATTTGTGCTTAATTACATTATTTTTGGCCAAACAGATAAAAGCTAACTTAAGATTCTTTTAAAAAATTGCGTTCCAATAATGGAACACTGGGAACGAAAGGTGGCGTCTACTCACAAAAAAAATTAATTGTTTGAAGCAAAAGGGTGTATTTTATTAAACGTTTTTACACAAAATTAACTTGAAATAATATGGAAGGCTTTAAAACATTGTTCATGTAGTTTGACATTACATTTTTCGCAAATTTTCGTCGTATTCTTATGACATATGGCGCAACGTCCTTGCTTTGGCGCTGGTATCATCCAGTGTTTGAGTCCATCATAACGTATATTTCCATGCACTGTTTTAATTAACGGTTTTGAAAATTTTGGTCGTCCTCCGTCCTCCACCAGTAACAGGATGGGCATACTTTTTTAAATAAACATGAGTGATTTCCCTCCTGAATTTTAAAAAATCAACTTTTTCACAATTTGGCTGGCGTCTGTAAATTTGCCATGCATTATGCATAGCTGAGTCTAAAGAAAATGCAAAAAGAGGCCACCACCATTTTTTAGATCTCACACTTATACGATAGTTATTGATGTTTTGGTCCATACGATCGACACCTCCCATGTTCTTATTATACTGGCTGATAACATATGGCTGGCAAACTGGTACTTTTTTCTTCTCCGTAGAAACCCATCTATTAAATTGACTAATAGGATTTACTGGATCACAAGAGCTAACTGTTAACACAGGGCGGTTATCGTTTCATGAAGTTACCGTGATTCCTGTATTTTTATCCGTCATATAATTATATGTACCTCTAGGTGTTTTTTTTATTTCATATACTGGTGGTAGTAGTCCACTGAGGTGATTGATATTTGTTGTAGGTGCTTCTTCGTCGTCTGAATCCTCCTCTGAATCTAAGCCATCATTTGGAGGGGTTATTAAAACATCCGCTTCCCAAAAATCTTTATTTTCGACCATATCGATAAGTTCTTGTGTACTATAAAACCTAAAAAAATATGCCAGAATTAATGACCCCATTCGTTACCAGTGTTCCAATTTTGGAACACGTATATATAGGTGAGTGGGAGAACAAAAACATGTTTTTATTTCAATATATTTATAGCATAAAATGGTTCCTAGTTACTATATCTACGCTGTAAAGATCATTTATTCTAATAATATACAAAAGAAATATATATAAATACTTACTTCTTGGAAGCCATTTTCCTTAATCGTATTAGCACAAGATCTAGTAAGCAACAAAATACGTAAAAAATTATTTGGACGCGAAATAAGCGTTTCGCTCGATGAATGCATCTGTACTCAGTGTTGCCACAAGCATTTTTTTTTTCGAGTCAGATGATGTGAAGAAAACGAGCCAAATTCATACCGGAACGAGCTTTTTCAAACAAAAAATATTTATCAGTGATTTTTGGACTTGGAAATATTATATTTTTAAGTACTCATATGACTAGCTTGTATTTCAAGTAAATATTCAACAGAATTCATTGTTTTCGGTAAGTATTCAGAACGGATTCGGAAATAAACGCATGCGCAGACTCAAATCCTTACAGTGAACAGACCCAGCACGCAAACCCAGAATGTTGTGTACACACATTTTCACACTGAATGCGCGACTTTAAAAAATCCTATCAGATTTCAGTCACTTTGACACATGCTTTTTTTGCATTATAAGATAAATTGTAAAGTGGCCAACTACGCCATGAATGACGTAAATTCTTTTGTTCCTCGGTTTGACAGATTCCGACCAAGTGGAGCTTCCTATAATTGGGACGATTTCAAGTTAAAAAAAAACAGCTTAAAAATGTTCGTCATGTGGCGCTAACGTACTAATGTCAGAACTATTTCAGAGGGAAATTCAAACCTGTAAATTGATTTTCCGTAAGTGTCAGGTTTATGAACCGTCTTGTTAGAAATTAGGAACAATCATTAACGAATTCAAACAACATTTATTTTATTTGTTAGGTACACTAAGACAAGTGACACTGCTGACAGCTCACAGCGGTTGGGGTGCGTTCGCGGTTTTGCTCTCTAGCTGACCTGAGCCGGTTGCTCGGCGGGGTGTGTTCGTGAATATGTTTCGTAACTGTTATGTTATGTTACTCCATCCCAACAACGATCTGTACTGCGAAATTCTGCGTTCACTCAGTTCAATTTCACTTCAGCAATACTCAAAATAGTCAAACTCAACAGATCGACCTCGAAATCAATAAAAAAATTAACCGAATTCTAATAAAGAGTCAGTTTTAATAAAGAGGAGCCAACGAGTAGCTTTGAGTTCAAAAGAGCCAAATCTGGCTCGAACGAGCCACCTGTGGCAACGCTGTCTGTACTAAACTAATATTGACGAGGACGACATGACGACCGATGGACGATTCGATGCGTTTTGGGTGGTGGGGGGGAACTATCAGGTGATGTTCCATAATCGGAACACTGGGAACAAGTAACTTATGTCCAATTATGGAACACTGGGCAAAAACGGGTTAATGTAAAGACGTGATTACAAAATGGACTTGGCGAGAGTTAAAAAAAGGTTCAACATTGCCAAGTGCCAACTTTTGTTCAAAGTTCATGCGCGATTCACATTCCACTCTCGTTGCATTCCCTCCTCCATAGCAGCAAATACCTACGGACTAAATTTGTCAGGTAAACGTAGAGCAGTATCTGCTGGCGTTTTGAAATAGCCTATTCGCAAGAACAAAAAAAAGTATTTTATTTTATACGAAGGCTAAAAGTGCAGAAGAAGTAGGCGTTTTGCATTTTTGCATCCCAACAAACTCGTTCGAACACTCAAAAAAATCTTAAATGGTCTTAATACATTTGGAAGTCGATCGAACTTGATTTCCATTTTCCAGATTCCAGATTTGCTAGAACAGTGTTTCTATTGGTAGTAATCAGTTTCATTAGCAGCACAGTCTTGTTGAATAATGAACTACCTTTAATGCATCAATTTTGTTAAGAAATAAACTGTATCTTCTCAATGTGACGCATTTTGTTCTCAGTAAAGCGCTTTCTCTACAATTAAGAAAGCAGAACAGCGTCACCAAAAATGAATTGTATTCATTAGAACCTATAATCCATAGTCCAGTTTGAACGTATTTGTTGCCCAGGTCACATCGTTATTCGGAGTCTTCTAGCTGTCCGGCAGGGCCGATCCTAGGGTGTCGGCCGCCCGCGTGCAAAGACCTATTATGCCGCCCCTATTAAGAATGTTTCCTATTTTGAGTAATACTTAACGTTGACGTTATAAACTCATATAGATGTACATAAGAGTAAAAAGTTAAACATTAATAAAAATGCAAACTACAAATAAAATTTTACGGGAAAGTCTTTATTTTTGGGCTAGCTAAAATATGTTATATTATGGACACCTTTTTTTCTTTTTACTTTAACAAAATAATAAACCAACAAAAATATTACTTTTGAAACAAAAATAGACATTTTATAATTAGAAATGTAAAACAACAGTATTTACCAGAAAATATAAAATAACAAAAAGTACTAAAGCATAAAAATCTCGCGAAACGAAAAGTATATAAATATAAATCAGTCCTTCCTCGACGACTACCTAATAATTAACTATAAAATAATTTATCTGACTTTCTGAGAAGCAAATATGTCAGTAATTGCGGTGAGATCAATTTTTTCAGAGATTTCGGATTCAATAGAGATGATGGCCAAATCTGAAAGTCTTTCTTGTTTCATATTATTTATTTCTCAAGTAATTTTTAATTTACTGAAACTTCTTTCACCTGAAGCCACAGAAACAGGTAAGGTTAAAAAAAATCCTTATTGCTAGAGCAAAATTTGGAAAACAGGGAATGAGATCATTTTTGACTAAAATTTCTAATATCTTAATTGACTGTTTTTTACCTGGAAAAATATCTTTAAATGAAGTTATTTCATTAAAGAGTTGTATACCGTCTATATCTTTTACAATAGTTCCTTCCTCCTGTACCTGTAACTTAATATCTAAGTCCATGCAGGCTTTCATGAGGTCATCATTAGAAATGGTGTGAAACTCAGAATATTGAATAGCACTCAGATAATAAGGTAAATCTTTCATTTATCGAAGAGATCGCGAAGAACTGCAAAATAGAAAGCAATCTTGAATTGCAGGAAGGGATTTAAAACTAGTTCATCACTGCCCTCGTCATCAAATAAACGAACTTTTTTTCTGAGCTTTCTGATCTGCGAGCCGCGTGCCGTCGGCCGACCGCGGCCGTTTGATTGAAAATCTTTAATAAATAAATCCATTTGAAATAATTCACAAAAATATTGTTTTCTTCTTCGACGTTAATGTAAAGTTATCTTTTATAGTTTGATAAATGTCACTTTATTTTTATTTCGAGAAATTCCTAAAAAGTTTTGCTTCATTGACAGAACTACCTGCGGCCTACGGCCGCCCCTTGTATTAGCCGCCCGCGTGCGGTGCACTCGCTGTACACCTGCTAGGATCGGCCCTGCTGTCCGGTCTAAATTTGAATTTTATTAATCGTACCAATACCTGTTTTAGTTAATTTATTTTTACTTTGTATTTATGTTTTTTTAAACTTTGCATGCCAGATGAAGCAATAGAATAATCTTATTTCGCACAACCCATCATTAGTATTCAACTTTATAATCTATGGACGAATTTTACCATCTCAGTAAACCATGTTGCATAATAGATAATCATATTATGCAATGTTAAACGACAAGAACAATATAACACTAGAAGCTATTTAAATTGAGAACTACAGTACTGAATGTCGGTGGTAAGTATATGCTTTATTAACCGTTGCAAGCAAATATTATTATGACTAATGTCAAGTTTCATTACAACTGCCAGTCGGAACTAATACAGTATACAAAACCAGATTACACCCTCAATAGAACTAGATAATTACTATGAATATGCAGAGCATTAATGGCTATAAACCATTATAAGCTAGCATTAACTCCTATTCCCTATTGACTAAATGCTGAAAGTGCAGAAGAAGTATGCGTTTTGCATTTTTATATCCCAACCAACTCGTTCGAACACCCAATCTTAAATGCTGTTGATAGATTTACAGCCATTTTATTTTTCATCGCAGGCTAACGAAAACAAACTATTTAAAATAATTGTTGCATTTTTAAATGCAAAACCGCAAAAGAAATATAAAGTGTATGCAACAAAGAAAGATGAGCGAAACCTATCTCTATGATATTAATTTATATTTAAAAAAAGACAGTACCCAAATAGAAAAATCTGAAATGCTGAAACTGATTTTTTTGAATTACTTTTTTTTGCACGTAGATATTCAGCAGACAATGCTTGATTTAATCAAAGATAAAAGATCATATCAAAAGGCTTTTCGACGATGTAAATGAACATTAAAAAGAACAAAAGTATCTTCCGAAAAAATATGTCCATACCTGTGTTAGTTAACTGAAATGAAGATCTTTTGACGAAGTATAAAAAGGAAACTTTTAAAGGCATCATGAGGTTTATCGCTAAATCACAATTTACAATTCTCTCTTTTCGGTAAAATTTTCGCAAATTCATGGAATTCATTTAATTAAAAAGGGAAATTTTTTCAGAAAATCCCTTTTATATTTTAAAATGTTATACTAGTGTTCTTGTTCTTGGCCACATTTTCTTATTACAAAACATGCTAAATTTAAGGTAACGGCGGTAATAAATTACTGTTTCTAGGAAAAGTTTTAGCACTGATTTAATTATGTGTGATACCTTTCAAGGACTATGAAGACAATTACGAGGAAAATTCCGATTTAATTTTTAAACATTAATATGTAATTTATTACCCAGAGGAGTGGCGAGAAAGACTTATCGTTGCAAAATAAAATATTATGTTTAGGTAAAATTATTATTAATGTAAATTATTACAGTAAAACAAAGTTGAACTTATAAATTTTCACTATAAGAAATTTATTTTCCACTTAAAAAACACTTTACTGAAGACACTTTGTTTTTTTTTATTAAGACGTATTACTTTCAGACACAAACTACGTTTTCAAAAATACTTTATTTTATAAAGTTACCTTATACAGGGTCAAAAACAAATAAACTTTGCATCACATGCGACCAAATTTTAATAGCTCAATTTTGATTTTGTAGACAAACACACATTTAATATGGCGCTACTTTAAAGAAAATATATCTGAAATAAAGCATTGTCAAAACTAACAAGGTTTATATAGGTTGCGTTGAGTCTTATTTTGCAAAATTGGTGCAATTTACAAAATATGGGTAAAAAATCAAAATTATCTTATGCATGTAAACTAGAAACTGCATTTAACAATCTTTTTCGAATAACTTTTTTCGATATTTTCAGAAATAACCCCACTTTTGAATTATTTTTTGGAAAAAATTAAAATTTGACAGATAATGCGAATCACGTGACTACTATTTTTTGCTTAATTTCCATCTCGATCGAAGCAGAACTTGACACCAAAGTCAAATTTTGAATAAAGCTATTAATAAAAAAAAACCTATATGATGCGGACTTTACTGGTGACACTGTATATCTACATAACAATTTTCAATACCTCAAAAAAAGCCCAGTTTAAATAAAATGATATCTAATAAAATTACATAATGCTAAAGATAATAGTTATTATTGCTCATATCTTTCAGGACACCCTGTATCATTCTACACTTTTTCGGTATAACGATACTCTATTTTAAAACAACATGTAAATATTTTCGAAATGAATGATTTATTATATTAAGCAGGGTTGGAATTCTCTTTATGAAGGAAGAACAAAAGTGTTCATCTCCGCTATGCAGTTTAATTTGAATGAGACGGCCAAAACAAGAAGCACTTAACATGGATGGCCATAGATCGATATTAGCCTATATCACATCACTAAGTTGGAATTATTAATTGTTAACCCCGTCAAATATTAGCAATCTATTCCCAGGCAGTTTACTAGGTCAGTTAGCAATAAATTCTGCAATGTCCCCTGAAACGAACTAATTATGCTAGCTTGCTTAGCCACGATCGTTATAATCTCTCTATACTAATATTTGAACTTGTAAAGTGACTGACTGATTCATCTGTCTAAACCGCTGATCCTAGGATCATGAAATTTCGAGGATTTGTTCTCCTTATAACGTAATTTTTTAAATGCTAACCCCCAATCTACACCAGGGCTGAAGCCTTTGAGAATGGTAAAAAGTGAAAAAAAATAATAGTGAATGAAACCCATTGGAAAAGGAAGAGAATATAACAAAAATAAAAGGAAAAATAATTTACGGGCGATCCGAGGTCGGGAAGTAGAAGGGGGTGAGTATTAAAGGGTAGAAAACGATTTATCTCGATTTCCGGCAAAACTACAAGTCCTATGGAAAAACGTTAAATGGCAAAGTTGTAGGTAATAAAAAGGTCTACAACTTTTGTAATTACACTTTTTTCACATAACCTCAAAATTTATGTGAAAAATTCAAATAAGCAAGTTTTTGGTTTTTTAATTTTTATCTTTTACAAGAATATTTTTTTTTCACGAAATTTGGTGAAAACTTTTTTGATTTAAAATATTTATTTTTTCACCTTATTTTGACTTAATATCGAAAAAGCACCCTAATTTTTAATCGAAAATTCTCACGTCAAAATATCTGCTTTTTTAAAAAAGTCGGTGGACTTTTTGTTCGTTGAAATCTCTACTTTCTGAAATCTCTACTTTCTGATGGTGTAAAAAAATATACATTACCATGGTAAATGTGATGAAATCCCCTTTAAATCCTACCTTTAATTATATTTAGAACAACTATTTTCGCATATTTCTTTGCTCTCTTTATGTTTTATGAATTTGTAATTTTTTTGTTTATCAATGTAATATGGAATCTTACGTTTTTTGAGTAATTAAAGTATAAATTTTAATAAATAGCTCAAAATTGTACATAATAATTTAAAAAAAAAAATTTCGGACTAGAATTTTTTTCGTTTCTTTGCATTTTTTGAGAACATTTACCATAGTAATGTATATTTTTTTACACCATCAAAAAGTAGAGATTTCAACGAACAAAAAGCCCACCGACTTCTTTAAAAAAGCAGATATTTTGACGTGAGAATTTTCGATTGAAAATTAGGGTGGTTTTTCGATATTAAGTCAAAATAAGGTGAAAAATTAATATTGTAAATCAAAAAAATTACAGTGTGTTTGGGACATAAAAAGGTAAGTTTTCACCAAATTTCGTGAAAAAAAAATTTTTTTTTCTTGTAAAAAATAAAAATAAAAAACCAAAAACTTGGTTATTTGAATTTTTCACATTAATTTTGAGGTTAGTGAAAAAAGTGTAAATACAAAAGTTGTGGATCTTTTTATTACCTACAACTTTGCCATTTTACTTTTTTCCATAGGACTTGTAGTTTTGCCGGAAATCGAGATAAATCGTTTTCTACCCTTAAAAACTCACCCACTTCCTGACCTCGGATCGCCAGTAAATTATTTTTCCTTTCATTTTTGTTATATTCTCTTCCTTTTTCAATGGGTTTCATCCTACAATTATTTTTTTTTGTTTCAAAAGTTATCGACCCTGGTCTAATCGGTCCCTATAGGGGTGGAAAGGGGGTAGGATATAAATGCTTCTATTTGAGAAGTATTTTTGCTATACTAAAATGGGTTATTTAACAACATATCACACAAAATCAAAATTTTAATGATGGTTGGCTTTGGCGACAGATCGCGTACTCAAGCAGAAGTAGCAACATTTATTTCACGAATCACCCCGATCTACGACCAATATCCCAAGGCACCATCAGAAAAATTAAGACCTCATCGTGAAGTGGGCCACGTCAGGGATATATACCAAGAAAAAGGCAGCCTGGAGTTATAAATGAAGACACGAAATTAGACGTTTTACTTGCTTGTCAAGAAAATGGTACCGAAATTCGCCAAATAACCTAAGAATGAATTTAGTAAAGTCATCATATGGGATTTTTTTTTTATTAATAGCTTTATTCGAAATTTGACTTTGGCATCAAGTTCTGCTTCGATCGAGATGGAAATTAAGTAAAAAAATAGTAGTCACGTGATTCGCATTATCTGTCAAATTTTAATTTTTTCCAAAAAATAATTTAAAAGTAGGGTTATTTCTGAAAGTATCGAAAAAAGTTATTACAAAAAGTTTTTTTAAATGCAGTTTCTAGCCCACATGCAAAAAATTAAAGCTGCATAAGATAGTTTTGATTTTTAACCCATATTTTGTAAATTGCACCACTTTTGCAAAATAAGACTCAACGCAATCTACATAAAACTTCTTAGTTTTTACCATGCCTTATTTCAGATACATTTTCTTTAAAGTAGCGCCATATTAAATGTGTTTTTCTACAAAATAAAAATTGGGCTATTAAAATTTGGTCGCATGTAATGCAAAGTTTACTTGTTTTTGAACCCTGTATAAGGTAACTTCATAAAATAAGTATTTTTGAAAACGTCGTTTGTGTCTAAAAGTAATACACCTTAATATTAAGACAAAACAGAAATAGTAGAAAATAAATTTGAGTGGTAGGTAAAAAATCAAAATTATCTGCATTTAAAAAAACTTTTTCTAATAAGTTTTTTCAATATTTTCAGAAATAACTCCACTTTTGAATTATTTTTTGGAAGAAATTAAAATTTGACAGATAATGCGAATCACGTGACTACTATTTTTTTGCTTAATTTTCATCTCGATAGAAGCAGAACTTAATGCTAAAGTCAAATTTCGAATAAAGTAATTAATAAAAAAAATCCCATATGATGCGGACTTTACTGGTCACACTGTAGTAAATATTTATATCGACTATTTTTGATATGGCTATTTCTTGAACTATTAATAAATATTTTTTGATCCATTCATAAATGCACGAAAAAAACACTAAGGTTAAAACACTCTAAATACAGTAAAAAGCAAAACCGCATAAATCTTAAATACGTATTTCTCTCACTACCTTTAAGGTACACGACCATATTTTATTTCGAGTATAAACGACATTTATGTGGTTCATTTGTGGCTATTTTTGAGGTAAACTTTTTATTTTTTGCGGTATTTTCTTTTTTTAAAGGCGTCCAAGGGAGATGATACTATAAATTTTTAATCGGTGGCCCAAAACATGGAACAATGCGACGTACCTACATAGAGGTCGAGCATCAAATTACAAAAAGTACAAAATGTAATTGAGCACACAAAGAAGTTCACATTTTGTAGGCTTGTTTTTTTACGCAATGTGCTGGATGTATTGAAAATAAAAAATTGAAGTGGACCTTAATAATGTTATATAATCTCAAGATTTTTGATTGGCTAGTATTTTAAGTGAAAATAATTTTACACTGAAAAATAACAAATACCGTGAGAGCAAAAATTATTTGCATCAAAGAGGGCCTTGCATCTAAGGACGTAATGCTTAGCCGTAGAGCTTAATACCTGTTGGGTGTCAGTAACTACCTGAATTAACAATCAATCAGTTATTCCGTTATCTTTGACAGTCGTTACAAGTAATTTGATTCATGGTTGAAGCGTATTTTCGAAACGGGGTTAGAGTAAATGGTGAGTGGCAATACAATCCGGGATTATGCATGGACGATTTTCACGAACATTTTCCTAACGTGGCTTTTATTGTTGGGGATTTTTATCATTGCCTAAAAAGAACCGTGGCTGTGTTTAGGGAAACAGGTTCTATACAACACAAAAAAGGAGCAGAAGAACTTGTTGCAAACGTTCGTAAAATAATGCAAAATACGCCAACAAATTGTATAAGATGCCTGTCCCAAAAAGTGGGAAGACCTTATGGAACATGCAGGACTATTCTTAAAAAGTAGCTAAATTTATTTCCTTATAAAATGCAAGCAGTCCAAGAAATACAAGCCGCAGATTTTGAAAGACGCAGGAATTACTCTCAATGGTTTACCCAAAATTTATTGAAAATAAATGATTTATTAGACCTGACATTTTTTCGGATGAAGCCTGGATCCACCTCTCCGATTATGTGAATTCTCAGAATACATGCAATTATTTTTTTTTTCTTTCTGTATATTCTTACTTTGTTAATTTTGTAAACAGCAAAAATAAATTTGTATTTGTCTATTTATTTTATTACTCAGTAGTTTGGCATATCATGTCATAATATGAATTTGACAAAATTATAACCTATATTTGGTTAGATATATCGTCCCCATATCATTGTGATCTCAGCCCTACGTTTTTTAATCCAAGCCCTCTTTGATGCAAATAATTTTTTGCTCGCACGGTATAACGTAATATGCACTTTAAAAATTATCCATTTACTTAATAGCGTAAAAAAGAATCGGTTGCCATTTAAAAAAAATATGGGTATCGTCATATATAACTTGGTAAACACTGTATCAATTATTTTTTCTTATGCAACAGACCACAACCTACAATGTTAATATCCGTGTCAAAGCATTTTTCCAAAAGAAAGCTGTACTGGATTTTCTGAATTTATTCAGGTCAATTATTACAAAGTCATACTGTATTTATACAACAACACAAAGGGTATAAACATAATACATACAGAAAAATAAAATTGTATTTAACCCCTTTTATATTCATTCGTATGTGATTCCAATTTGCATTTTAAAAACATTTGCTCCGAAATCGGATTAAGCACTCATCTCGCAGTAGCTAATTACTTTAAGTATTGGTGAATCAAATTTGCACTGGCGCTGTAATGTAGACATGAACGTTTATTTGCCACTAGGAGGAAATAAAACATGAACAGCCAGACAACTTCTGCCCTGACCTATTTACCGTTCGTTTCGTAATTAAGTAAGAATGTTCATTTGTTGCTCAGAAAGTCAACTTTAATTTATAAAGTAGTTAACCCTAAAACCCAAATCCTTTCTTACCCTTTCCGCGTTCTCGAACACGTTCTCAAATTCCACATACTACAAAATATTTCGCCCTGCCAACACCAAAATGTTCTGCTAACACTATCTCCTGAATACTAATTTTATAATTTTAGCGGCTAGATTTTATAATTAAAAGCTTTCTACTTCTAACAAATTTAGATACTTGAGTAAGCAATAAATGAATGAAAATGGGATGATAATATTTACTTTGTAGTCTCTACAGAGTGCCTCTCTCCTAAGTATCAATATTTATGAGGTACTTTATGAAAAGTATGAAGGAATATCTCCTGCACCTCTAGCTGTACAGCACTCAACAAGCACAGAACATGTCCCTATAAAGTATTTTAAAAACTGTTATGGGTTGCTGGTAAATTCTTCAGCACCCGTACCTAAAACCTTAAGATGCCGCGACAACGCCAACAGTACAAAACAGATGAAGTATAATTTATCCAAACTCAGTTTGATGACATGAAAAAGGACTAACGGGTTTCAAAGAGACCGACCTTACAACCAGGGTTGTCAGATCTTTCTTCTTTATTATTTTAAGTATTTTTATTAAAAATGTTTTATATCAGTATTCAATTGTTAGTCAGTAACTCTCTTTGAAAGCTAGTTTGCAAATATAGTTTAAACCGGGGAGTTTTGAGTGTGACTGAAAAAAAAGAACAAGCCATTCATTGTTATAATAATACACTCATTAGTCCTTAAGAAACATTATAACTGAAATCAAAATAAAAAGTGTTTTCAGTGTTTAAAAACAACTAATTAACAAACCCTTTTTTCTCCTATACCTATAATATATTGTATTTCCAAACCCGAAAATTTGGTAGAACTGGCAAGCGCACATAATTTGTGCACGTTGCCATGGAGACAACCGTCAATGGCGCTGCTGTCTCGAAAACTGTCAATTGACCTGTGAATAATACTAAGACAAACGCAATTGCAAATTTATATGTCCTAGACAAGAAAGACCGAATATTTTTAGCGAATGGAGATATTTCTATCTACCTGCTAAAAGATAATTAAGCCATCATCACTGTCGCGTCAGTTATTATTAGTTTCTTAAGTAAATAGGACAATGAAGTAGGTGGTTTAATATATTTGCTGTAATTTACGTATTTAATTTTGGTTTGTAACTGTGAAGAAAGGTAACGTTTTTTTTTACTTAATATATTTTATTATTAGCAATGGCTTTTTGGCGACCATTTGAAACTGCTGATCAAGGTGAATTATCGGTGCCGGTGGAGTCGGCCATCGAAAGCGAAACAAGTCCGGAAATGAGAAACAAGGATTTACATGTTCAATGTCAACGGATCATTTTAAATATGTACGCGTGTTTAAAAAAAGAAAATCCCGAAATGACTGATAATGCGCTAGTTACAAGAATTAACGAAAGACGGTTGACAATGCTGCTAAGGATTTTATTCGACGAACTATTTACAATTTTTACAAAGATAATATAGTGCCAACTTTAGAGCTAGTTCGTGATAAATGAAGAGGTTACCCTGATTATAATTATCAATCAAAGCACTAAACGGCACTGAACAGGCTCAAAACATTTCCTTGTGGCCTATACCATGCGACAGTGCGCGTTTGTCCTGTATTTTATTCTGTATTTATTTGTATTGGATTTTGCCTAGAGTTTTCATTTGTTTTCTAAAAACCATTTACTTTTTTTCTTCTTTATTGGTGGAAAATTAGGCAAGAAATAAAATATGTACAGGATGGTGAATAATTTATGAGAGGATGAATACTTTATGGGAGGATCAATTTATTAATAACATTTAAAAATTATAAAAATCCGAAAAAAAAATTTGTGTTTCGAAAACAAACGGCCAGATTTTATTCATATTTTAATATCTTGCAATATCAATGTATAGAAGAAGAAAAAGTGGGTATAGGTTAATGTAGAGTATAATATAATTACTTTAGTTTCTATGTTATAATTTATACAATTAATTTTTTTTCCGATCTGTAATATTTTTTTTTTGGACATTGAGCCTAATGAATAAAAATTAAGCAATTACTTGAAGGAATTACTTTTTAGTAAAAGCAATCGCTTGACTAGCAAATGCTATAAGTAAAAGCAGTTGCTAGATCTGGATATGAATAAAATTTCGAAGCAATTTCTGTTTTTCTTACACCTCTGTAGCAAATGCTTATTCAACACAAGTTCAGCATGTCTTACAGACAGTAGTTTGATGAACACCGAGTTCTTCACCTACAGAATTTTGAAAGCCCGGATCCGACAATTTCCGTTTAATCTTATTTAAAGGCGACAGTGCACCCCCTAGCCTTTCACTAGTATCAGTCAAAAAATAATTGGCCAACCACTCAACATTTTCGCAGTCGATATAACTTTCTGAAATATCATATCTGCAATTTTTACGTACACTCTAGATTTTTCTTTTACTGACGTTCATATATTCAGCCATAATTGAAGACACAAATTAAGAGCAACGCACGTGTATGCCGCGGAGAACTAAAGTTGACTGCTACCAAGCAAATGATGCAGGGGTCGACCTACCTTAAAAATTTAAAAGCGATCGCTCGCTACACTAGAAAAAGCAATTCCTTAATTTATTCATCACATTTTAAGCAAACGATAGCAATCGCTTCTATTTTTTAAGAAAAAGCATTGACCAGAAGCAATTCCTGCACTTTTAAGCAATTGCTGGACGCAAAAGCAATTGCTACATTTTTATTCATTAGGCTCATTAATTATTTTTTGGCACATTCTAATCTAGAATACACAGGGTGATTCAGTTGCAGTGATTTACACAAGCGAAAACGTAGAAATAGGAAAATTATAAAAGTTGTTTCTTTTATCAAATGATAAAATATTAAAACTAAAAAATATTTTTTTTGGAAAAATTATTATCTTAGCTCTTATACAAGATGCGTTTAGACTACATTAGAGTCATAATAAAATGTTTTTCTTTATTAATTATATCTGCTAACGCGTCTTGTATAAGAACTAAGATAACAAATTTACCGAAGAAATATTTAATAATTTAACAATAATATTTTGTCATTTGATGAAAGAAACCACTTTTTTAAATTTCTTAATTTTTAAAGTTATTTACTTGTGTAAATCATTGTAACTGGATCACCCTGTATATCTTAAATAAGAATGTGTTAAAAAATAATTATCGTTCAAAAAAATGTTACACATTGGATAATAATTCAATGTATCAATAATAAATATACCATAGAAATTAAAGTCGTCATTACGTTTTCAGGTGAATTTTAATTTTTTTTTTGATAAATAAAATACCAGGCAATAATACTCTACACTAACCGATACCCACTGTTTTTCCTCTTTACGGTGGTTCTGCAATGCAGAAAATCTCACAGTAAGATTGCTAACTTCAAGAGGCAACGCTCAAAAACTAGTTATAAGATTGGATTACGGCTATGGACACTTTTACTCAGAACGTCAAGATCTAATAATGTGAGGGGTCCTTTCTTTTTAAATATGAATTGATTAACAATACTTAATTTTAAAAAACTTATTCTTTAATAATCAAGGTCCCCACTTAGCCTATTCTCTGCGAAAACCGAGTTACCTTTTAACTTAGACCTAAAAAAAGTTTACAAACCAAACTACGTCAGTAACACTTGGGGCTAACTGAATAAACACAAGTAAGTTTCTTAAACTCTATTATCGAACTTTTTGTTAAATAGTTTAATATACAGGGTGTCCCGAAATTAGCTGACAATATTTTAAGGAGATAAAGTACATTCAAAAATAAGACTAATACCCTCTATTAATATACCTTCAAAAACGCTTCGTTATGGGGCTAGAGCCCCCCGAATTGGAACCATAATAAGCAGTTTTTTCACAATATCTCAAAAACCGATTAGGGTATCGAAACAAAATTTGATACATGTTTTACCCATGACCAGACGCAATAAACGATTCAATTAGCTTAACTTTATTTCTTCCAGTGGCGCCCCACTGGGTAGGTAGTTGGGAGAATATTGCCCTAAGTTTTTTATTTTTAGGATTCTTTAACTTCAGGTGCAATTTTTGGAAGCCTTATAGTCTTTTGTTGAAAAAAGGTGTACTTGTTTCATTGCGGTAGGATTCACCATTTTCCAGTAAAATCGATTTTAAAATTTTCGGTTTTTTGAAATCCGGTGAAAAGCCTAAGGTTTTTTTTGCATATCTCAGCAAACACTTAATATTAAAACATGAAATTTATTAGAAATTCTACTAGCGACAAGGCATATGTATTAAAGGATGTTATTTTAAAATATTTTTCCAGTGACGTCGCACGGGGTGGGGCATTAAGTAAATATTACAATATTTTTTTTTTTAATTTCATAGTTTTAATGTATTTTTTTTTAATGTTAAAATTTTTGTTAATAAAACCTTCCATTATTGTAATATGACACAATGTAACGTTTTTAAATTAAACACATTTTTAGATTCCTTTGTTTTTTAAATATTTATTTTCATGAAGATTTTAAGAGAGTTTTAAAATAAAACAAAAAATAATAACAAATTGCAAATTAAATTTGATTGTGAACCACACGGGAAACTAATTCTTAAGCAAGTACCAGTCATGTGTCCCCAAAAATAATAATCAAGGGGATTTAAAACAAGTGATCTTGGTGGCCAGGCTATGGCTACCAATCCACCTGGTAATTTTCTTCAAGCCAATTCCTCACTTGACGTCCGTAGTGAGCTGGTGCCCCATCATGTTGAAAGAAGTGCCCTAAACGTAAATCCAGTGGCACATTATCTAATAAATCCCCAAGTTGATCATGTATTATTACTAGTTGTCGCTAGTAGAACTTCTAATAGATTTCATGTTTTAATATTAAGTGTTTGCTGAGATATGCAAAAAAAAACCTTAGCCTTTTCACCGGATTTTAAAAAACCGAAAATTTTAAAATCGATTTTACTGGAAAATGGTGAATCCTAGCGCAATGAAATAAGAGTACCTTTTTTCGACAAAAGACTTTAAGGCTTCTAAAAATTTCACCTAAAGTTCAAAAATCCTACAAATAAAAATCTTAGGGCAATATTCTGCCTACTACCTACCCAGTGGGACGCCACTGGAAGAAATACAGTTAAGCTAATTAAACCATTTATTGCGTCTAGCTATGGATAAAACATGTATCAAAATTTGTTTTGATACCCTAATCGGTTTCTGAGATATTGTAAAAAAACTGCTTGTCGTAGCTCCAATTCGGGGGGCTCTAGCCCCATAACGAAGCATTTTTGAAGGTATATTAATAGAGGATTTTAGTCTTATTTTTGAATGTACTTTATCCCCTTAAAATATTGTCAGTTAATTTCGGGACACCCTGTATAGTTACTTTAGGTTAACTTCCGGTTCTTACTAAAGCGGTCTGAAAAAAGAAAGCCGAAGATTTTCTGTGGAAAGAACCTGGCTTAAATTAGATTTAAACTACAAATCTGCTCAATCGGAGATTTAATTTACTTAAAATTTGTCGCATCATGCAAATTATTACGCCAATTATCCTATTAAAATAACGAGCATGTTAGCGGTTTGTTTAATTTTATTGTTCGATCCAAATTATGTAAACCACAATATTTTAAGAGCATTATTATCTGAATCCAACGTCATAAAAGTCGTATGTTGGGAAGCAACTAACTAAAAAACTTATATTCAATAATTTTGAAAAAGTTTGTTTAAAATCAAATTTTAAATGATCCAAGAGTCCAGGACCCTCTTTCAGGTTTTTTTACATATTATGTATTTATTAGGCTTAAACCAAAATGGTCCTTATATCCTCAACTGAAAGGATAGATGGACCATCCTATGACTACTAAACAAATAAGAGAGGTTTCTTACTCAGGGACTGTTAAGACAATAATATCTCTTACGTTCAGTGACAAATACAGCTTAAACTTACCTAGATGTGATACAAATCTGAATTTATATTCTCTATAGATATAATTTTCACACGGTATCACTTATCACTGTCTCGAGGTCAAGGTGTACTGTTAGACAAAGAAAATTTATAGGGTCAGAAATGATAACTCCTTGTTAAAAAATCGCAACACAGTAGAGAGAGAAAGAAGAGAGAGTGAGAGAGAGAGAGAGAGAGCGGTTTTAGTGTGCCTGCTGACCATCAGAGGCGCAATGGCGGAAAATTTGAACAGCGGTTTTAGAGCTTTTCAATTTTATTATCAAAATATGCAACATTAACATTGTTTTAAATAAATCATTGGTTTAGTAAATTTTTAAAAATACCGCCATAGACTTCCAAACATTTCCTGCTTCGTTTACGAAGGGCGCGAGTGGCTCTTTTAATTGATTCATGTCTTTCTTTAATATTGAGTGAAGCATTTCCAATGCGTAAAATTAATGCATCCCTAGTATCTACTTTTACTTTGTATACCTCATTTTTTAACCAACCCCATAAATTATAGTCCAACGGTGTGAGGTCTGGTGATCTAGGAGGCCAACTAATAGGACCACCGCGACCAATCCAAACCTCTGGAAACCAAAATAATAAGAAAAAACTGAAATGTTGTTATCCAATATTCATTTGTTTTTAAATTATAACACAAAAACAAAATATTGCATTAATTTAGCTTTCCTGTAATAAATGGTATTATTGTCCGCTTTTGATTGTTGTGCTATCACTATCCTGTTAGTATCAGTATAAATAGTGTCAGTATAAAATTTAACATTGATTCGCCGTTAACTTTCGGATTTGTATCATTTAAATTTTATAAAATGCCATACATTTAGTCACGTCTCGAATACGCCAATATGGTTTTTATGTATGGTTTGTGTAATGGGAATGCTACAGCGGCTTCTAAAGAATATCATCAACGATTTACACATCAAAAAACATCGAACAGAAAGGCCTTTATCATAGTTTTTAACAAACTGTGTGAGAAAGGAACGCTTCCAAGTGCTAATGTAATATCCGAACGAGCCATTTGACAGGATTTAGAAGAAATAGAAAATGTTCTAGCTTAAGTAGAAAAAGATGCAACGACCAGCTCACGAAGAATTGGAACTCAGTTGGGGATTCCCCAAAAAAGAGTGATCAATACGCTTCACGAGCAAGGCTTATACCCGTACCATGTACAGCGTGTACAGAATTTTCAACCTGGAGACTACGCCAAGCGTATGCAATTTTGTGAGTGGATAATTAATAATCGTTATCTTGTACCGTACATACTTTTTACTGACGAATCTATACATTCACCCGTGACGGCATCAACAATAATCGAAACTCCCATGTATGGTCGGACGAAAATCCTCACGCAATAGTCGAAAATAATTTTCAACACAGGTTTGTGGTGCGGCATGATCGACAATAATTTAATTGGCCCTTTTCTTTTGGAAAATCTTCTTACAGGGGATCACTACTTAAGTTTTTTACAAAATTAATTGCAAGGACTACTGGAGGAGGTTATTCCTTTAAATATCAGAATTCAAATGTATTATCGACACGACTGACCTGCCCATTTCGATCATCGGATCAAGCAATATTTGGACAATATATTTCCAGAGGTTTGGATTGGTCGCGGTGGTCCTGTTAGTTGGCCTCCTAGATCGTCAGACCTCACACCGTTGGACTATAATTTATGGGGTTGGTTAAAAAATGAGGTATACAAAGTAAAAGTAGATACTAGGGATGCATTAATTAGACGCATTAGAAATGCTGCTGAGGCAGGGAATGTTTGGAAATCATTGGCGTTATTTTAACCAATGATTTATTTAAAACAATGTTAATGTTGCCTATTTATTTTGGTTTAACAATATTATTATTTTATTTAACGCTAAAATTTGAAAGCAAATGGATATTGGATAACAACATTTGAGTTTTTTCTTATTATTTCGATGCATAGGTTACACCCTTAGAGTTTGCCCATTCCTTCCGACTCACCCTGTATATTATTTATATTAATGTGCTTTAGTCATTTGTTAAGTAGGTACTTGAAACGTCATTTTTAATCGTAAATACATTAACTTCGTTAATATCATTAGTGTCGTATTGTAAGCTTTTTGTTTCTTTAAAACAAAAAATAAAATTTTAATTCCGTTAATTATATGACTTGACTATTCGATCCCTGTCGGCGACGTTGATATATCATTTCTCGCCCGGTAATTAAAAATAATAAAATTTGGTGCGCGATCCCTCATACAAGAACCAAAAAAGTCTAATACAATTTTCATGTAAAATTAATAGGGGTGCCAATATTTGAGGGTAGCAAAGTTTGCATGTAATTTCCCAAAGTTTGAAATTAAAAATTTTAATAATTTACAATTGTTTTTTGTTTTTGTCAAAAGACAGTCAAAAATAAAAAAAAAATACAGGCACCCTGTAGACTTTTTTGTACGTGCATGTGCCTGATGTATTGGGCCCCCGGTCCCCTATTCTTTTTTTCTTTAGACACCATATAAAGCCCCTCGAACAGTTCGAATCTTTGGACAATCGCAATTTTCCTAATGGAGAGTGTTTTAACATCTGCTACCCATATAGTATCGACAAAGTGAACCAAGAATTACCAATGTAAACTTTTCAAGTGTGTGGAAAACTTGAATAATAAACGCCCACAGGAGTCATATCTCACTCAGTGTTACAAAACATACATAAACTAGACCTACACTTATACATCCACTCACATATTATACAATAGGTAACGATACTTAAGACATGCAACATAATACGATAATTTCCTAACAAATAATTTATTGCACACTTGGGTCTACTTTGTGAACACCCTTAGATATAAGAATTGTCCAGTGGCAACCTTGTGGAACAGACTATAATAATAAACATTGCAGCAATACTGTATGAAGAGGGGAATAAAAGAGACAAATATCTTATCTTAATGGATGGTATGAAAAAAATTAAGATCTGGCTGGATTTTTTTAAATTAACCTTGAATACTTCCAAAAGTAATTACGTAGCATTCTCTCTTACTTCTTCCAATCGTCCCAATTTTAACAACATAAAAATTGAAAATCTTGACGAAGTTATCTGTGAGGTAACCTCAACAAAATATTTAGGAATTACTATTGATAAACATCTTAAGTGGGAAGCACATATCAGTTATTTGACAAACAATATTAGAAAATTAATTCATAAATTCTATATTTTAAGGGAAATTATTTGCAGAAAACTAGTACTCTCCATATATAAGACTTTAGTAGAATCTCTAATAAGATACGGTATAATTGCGTGGGGTGGGATCTACAAAAACTCGCTAAAACCTCTAAATGTCGTTCAAAATTATATCCTAAAAATAATCTATAAAAAAAAACGCTACTCCACACATTTACTCTACAATTCAGAAATCCTAAATGTTCGATCACGATATATTATCAACTGCTGTATTAATACATAAAACCTCCACATTAAGAAATTATATTAATCTCCCATATCAGACCCGCAATCATATAAACGGACAGTTGATAATTCCTAACAGTAGTAAAAATGTTAATTTAAAATTTATTCATTACTTAGCTCCAAAAATTTATAATGCTCTTCCACTAGAAATAAGAAATATTCCAAACCGCAAAAAGTTTAGATAAAAATGTAGGATTTTTATAAGTAGCAATTTTAATAAATTTAGTGTATTAAGTATTTTAAAAATTAATGCTTCCCGTGTATTTTGATAATAAAGCACCCAAGTGCATATAATCAGTGGTTCCCAAAGTGTGCGCCGCGAGGAGTAACCAGGGGCACCGCCAGGCAAGCTCCAGACACTTTAAAGATCCCGACTTTTTGCTAAAACTGGCATATTTGTGCGATATATTTGACAAGCTGAATGTCTTAAATCTATCTCTGCAAACCAATAACATGCATATCTTGAAACTATCAGAGAAAATTACAGCATTTAGGAAAAAACTGCTGTTGTGGACAAGACAAATTAATGAAGATGGCGGTCAAGATTGTTTTCCAGAATTGCATTAATTTTCAGCCTCTAATGAGCTCGTTATCTCTCAAGATTTGCTGTCCCTTTTCACGGAACATCTTTTCAAACTCACGGAATGGTTTGCAAAATACTTTACGGAAGAAAATGTCTAAAAATTTGCATGGATCCAAGATCCTTTCCATGCACATGCACAATGTCCACCTGAATTCACTTCACTAGAAGAAGAGAGTCTTATTAAACTCTCTTGCGACAACAGCCTTAAAGCAAAATTCGCTTCTTCCGATTTGGTGGAGTTTTGGGTAACCGTTAAAAATGAATATCCAACTCTAAGTTTAAAAGCTTTGAGGATTTTAATCCCCTTTGCAACATCCTATTTATGCGAAGCCGGATTTTCAGCTGTAGCTGTAATAAAGAGCAAATATCGTTCAAAGATCAACGTGGAGCGAGAAATGAGAGTGGCAGTGTCAAGCCTTATTCCTCGCTTCGAAAAAATGTGTGGAGATCACCAAGCTCACCCATCATATTGATTTTTTTTTTCTTTAATCATGATAAATGTATTCTTGTGTGTTATAGTTAAATAATAAAACAAAATATAAGTGTTAGATTGGAGTTGTTTTCATTTATGTGTTGCAGCACTTTCTTGGAAACGACTATATACATATTGTGAGTGAGGGCGCCCTGACAAAATACTAAACCTGTAAGTGCGCCGCAAACTGAAAAAGCTTGGGGACCACTGGCATATAATATACTACTTTACATTACTCCTATTAATATTATATTATTATATACTCTATGAAACACTTATATTTAAGATAGAATAGTATATAGGTACTAGCTTTTAATTAAACCTTTATATATTACTTATTTAATAACATTAAGATTACTGTATTATTATTTTGAATTGAATTTTGCACATACAGGGATATAGTTCTCTAGGTGCAAAACTAAAAAGTCCTATTAGACTATAAAAACGTTTATATATAATATAAATCATGTAGACATTTCTTTCCAGGAATATGTAATATATTATTATTATTATTATTAATAAAGTGAAATGGGATATTAACTATAAATTATTAAGTCAACAAAAAAATCTATATATTTAATACTTTAAAAGTTTAAAAAAATATGTATTTAGTTTGGCAAAGTAAAAACATTTTGTTATTATGGACAGGATTGTTTTTTTCCATATACTAAATTTTATTTTGTCATATCTATTATATTTTATAACCCAAAATAAATTTAATAAAAATGTGTGGAATCAGCACAAAAAACAAATTGTTTTAAAAAGATAAAAGAAAGGAAAGAAAATCTATTTTTATTTTCCCGCTTTTTTCGCTACGAGAAATATTTAGCAAATGTGCTTGCATAAAATGTAAAAAAAACTTTCGCACTTTTATAAACCACTGCGGAACCGCGTTCTGCTTCTAGCCGAATGACAGTAAAAGCAAAATGGAGGACGGTCTTTTTTTGCCAACTTGACGACGTCTGTGAATACACACGCAGAAAACAAAAAGAAATAAATTATCTGCTCTAAAATGGGCAGGCTCAATATAATAAATTGTCACTTTGTTTCAAATACCCCTGAAAGTTAGGTTAACTTAGGTTCGAGAATCGTCTTTTCTGTCATAAATAAGACAATGTTCCACCGTTTTCTAATCGAAGCTTTCTTTAACTTTCTCTGCCTTCAAAAATAATTCTTTTTTGATACTTTAACTGCTTGCACTGACGCTAAACCAGTTTTTCATCTAAGACATTCATATTATACAGAACGTCCATTGGCGTAGCTAGAGGAGTAGTATTTATACCCAGGCTCTTCCTTTTGGAGGCACATTTTGACCCTTGCAGGTTTTGGTAATATGTATACAGGGTGTTATTTAAGTATGTGGCCAAACTGCAGGGAGTGCTTCTTTAAGTGAATTTAAGAAGAAAAGTTCATATAAATATGGGTCCGAAAATGCATAGTTTTTACGATACAGGGTGTCAAACTTTAAAAAAAAAATCGGGTATTCGTAAATATCTCAATACTCTTTTATTCGATTTCGTTGAAATTTGGCAATTCTGTTTATAATAACAAGAGGATAATTTAACCTCAATTAGATTGAAATTATTAAGTCCAGTGGCGTCACGGAAGACAGCCCAACTAATATTTTTGACAAAAAAATTGCGCGCCACTGACTTTTTTTAAAATTATGTATTTTTTTCGAATTAAGCAACTATAGATACAACTTTTTTTTTTTGAGTTTTTTTCATATCCTGCTTGGTTTTCGAGAAAAAAATAAAAACCACTTTACGGGACAATAAGAGAAAAAAATTTAAACTACTTACAAACTATCAAGCAATTAAAATTACACGAAAGTCCTCTTTACTTTTTTTTGGCACAGATTAAAACTGTTTTCGATAGAAGAAATTACCATAAAATAATCGCATAATGTAATAACTTATTACTGCAATGTTTTAAAAGTAACAACTATAGCTCTTATTGTCCCGGGGACATGTAATAAAGTGGTTTTTATTTTTTTTTCTCGAAAACAAAGCAAGATATGAAAAAACTCAAAAGATAAAATAGTTGTATTTGTAGATGCTTAATTCGAAAAAAATACATAATTTTAAAAAAAGTAAATGGTGCGCCACTTTTTTGTCAAAAATATTAGTTGGACTGTCTTCCGGGACGCCACTGGACTTAATAATTTTAATCTAATTGAGGCTAAATTATCCTCTTGTTATAATAAACAGAATTGCCAAATTTTAACAAAATCGAATAAAAGAGTATTGAGATATTTACGAAGATCCGATTTTTCTTTAAAGTTTGAGTAAAATATTATAGTTGCAAAAAATTATCCAGCAGTATCAAACAACACTTAAAGCTTACTGGCAGATTAAGCCTAAAGCTAGCAAGCAAGAATAAGCATTTCTTCCCTAACTTTATAACAATGTTTGTAAAATATTTGCCTGCGTCCCATGTTTTTATCTTTATTGTTTTAAATATTGTCTTGTCGGAATGGTGCATTCTTATATTCTGATTCAGACAAACACGTTATAATTTAAATGTGGTCGTGGGTAAGTTCCTTTGCCTTAATAACCTCCTCACACATTTTAAAGTCGCAGGAGATTTTTTTCAGTTATACCTAATATTTAATACAGATACTAAAAAATTCTATTGTTTTTGATTATTAATATATTTAATACAAACACTAACAGCTACCAATTCGTAATTTATTTTAATAATAAATGGGATTGATTAATTATTATTTACCAACGATTTAAATATAATATACTTAATACGGTCAAAATAGAATAATTTGTAGGAAAACAATAGAAAAAAATACATATCTACTGTGGAACGTCAATCGTCCATACAACATCAGCAGTTATTTAATACCGTGCGAGCAAAAATTATTTGCATCAAAGGGGACCTTGTATCTAAGGACGTAATGCTTAGCCGTAGAGCTTAATACCTGTTGGGTGTTAGTAACTACCTGAATTAACAATCAATCAGTTATTCCGTCATCTTTGACAGTCGTTGCAAGTCATTTGATTCATCGCTAATTTTTCCAATTTCTTAAACAAATCACACAATGGGCTTTACGGAACAGCACAAAACATTCATGGTTGAAGCGTATTTTCGAAACGGGGTTAGAGTAAATGGTGAGTGGCAATACAATCCGGGTTTGTGCATGGACGATTTTCACGAACATTTTCCTAACGTTGCTTTCATTACCGGGGATTTTTATCATTGCCTGAAAATAACCGTGGCTGTGTTTAGGAAAACAGGTTCTATACAACACAAAAAAGGAGCAGGAAGACCATCTGTAAGAACAGAAGAACTTGTTGCAAACGTTCGTGAAATAATGCAAAATACGCCAACAAATTGTATAATACTCCTGTCCCAAGAAGTGGGAAGATCTTCTGGAACATGCAGGACCATCCTTAAGAAGCAGCTAAATTTATTTCCTTATAAAGTGCAAGTATTCCAAGAAATACAAGCCGCAGATTTTGAAAGACGCAGGAATTACTCTCAATGGTTTATCCAAAATTTATTGGAAAGAAATGTTTTTTTAGACCTGACATTTTTTTCGGATGAAAGTAATTATTTTTCTTTTTCTTTCTGTATATTCTTATTTTGTTAATTTTGTAAACAACAAAAATAAATTTGTATTTGTCTACTTATTTTATTACTCATTAGTTTGGCATATCATGTCATAATATGAATTTGACAAAATTTTAACCTAGATTTGCTTAGATATATCGTCCCATATTATTGTGATCTAAACCAAGTCACACGTTTTTTAATCCAAGCCCTCTTTGATGCAAATAATTTTTGCTCGCACGGTATTAGCTTATAAACAATTAATATGATATGGATCAAAGTATCGGAAAATTTCAATACCGACACAATAATTTCTTTCTTTGTCATATTTAACAAGAGAGGACTATTTCCTATTGACCATTATATTGGGACGTGTTTCCAATTTCAACAAACAAGAATTGGTCTAATTGACACGTCAGGTTTCAACCACATATTTTGATAGGAAACAGTATTGTCATCGTAATTGTAGAACGATTATCATATGTTATTCCCCATAAACGAGGTAGAAAGTTAAACAATATCATGGAAAGTTAACGTCACAGTCTAACAAATATACACATAATACATGTCATATAAAATATGTTTAGTATTTATTGTGTTTATTGGGTAGGTAATTTTTTTTTCAGAAAAAATTATAAAAATGCTTCAAAAGAAACCAATCGCGGAATTAGTGGTCTATAAAAATATGTTTATGTACATAATAGCCTTTATTGGGAATATACATTCTTGTTTAGCTTAGCGGCATGATGATCATGGGGTGTCTGCCACCCATGAAGTTTTATTTTGCTGCCCTCGACGTGCTCTTAGAGAAATTTGTTGGAAAAATGGGTGCTTAAGTGCTTACGCGAATTTGTAAGTATTTATTTATGGAAAAACTACACCTACATTTCCAACTTTTTTTAATTATTTACTTCCTTTGGTTCAGATATACAGGGTGTTCATTTTGAAAACTTCCCACCACGGATTTTCCTGCTTTAAAATAAAAATGTGGAAAATCGTTCGGACCCGTCGATTTTTGCTTCGAGGGGGACATCTTTTGCGTATATTGTCAATCTTGTTACTTCAAGCCCCTAGGAGGGAGGGGGGGTAAGATCTAAATCTTATATGGATACCCCTATTTTGTATAATCTTTTCGGATTCTGCATAAAATTCTGAACATTTTTTAATAAAACCATTATTAGTCTATACTAAACAGTTTCCGAAATATTGACTCTTGAAAAACGAGATTTTTGAACTTTGACAGCGTCTAGCTTTCTAACAATACGTCTTAGAGCAAAACGGCCCACATGTCCCTATCTTTGATTTTAATTATCTTTCCAATAGTGTCAAATTCCGGTTAAACCGGTTGTAAGAAATATAGTACTTCCGGTTTAACCGGAAGTTGACACTATTGGAAAGATAATAAAAATCGAAGATGGGGACATGTAAGCCGTTTTGCTCTAAGACGTACAGTTAGAAAGCTAGACGCTGTCAAAGTTCAAAAATCTCATTTTTCAAGAGTCAATATCTCGGAAACTGTTTAGTATAGACCAGCTATACTCTAAGTGTGTTCCGCGGAACCCTAGGGTTCCGCGATACCTCTGTAGGGGTTCCTCAAGAATTTAGAAAAAAAATCAAAACACCTCTCTCTGGTCTCGAACGTTTTGACTCCGCGGCCGCGCGTATGTATATTTATTTATTTATTTGTATTTGTATAAACATGTGTTACAATAGCTGGTATGGATGAAGCGGTAAAAATAATTAATTTTATCAAATCACGACCACTACAATCCCGATTGTTCTCATTATTGTGTGAAGATTATGGCAGCAAACATAAAACACTGCTGCTCCATACAGAAGTGCGATGGCTGTCTCGGGGTAAAACTTTAACAAGGCTATTTGAACTTAGAGCCGAGTTACAAATGTTTCTTTCAGCAGATACTTCTTTTAATTTGAAGGACCGTTTGTATGATAAAACTTGGTTGTTCCGATTGTCTTTTATGGCGGATATCTTTCAAAAACTGAACGAATTGAATTTATCATTGCAAGGTAAACAGACAACAGTGTTTCAGGCCTATAACAAAATAACTGCCTTCAAAAGAAAATTAGATTTTTGGATTATTTGCGTTGGTAAGAAAGAAATAGAAAGCTTTACGTCACTCAGTGAGTTTGTTAGCGATAACGAGCGAAATGTTTCAAGATGATGTGTTTGAAGAATTGGTCCAATATCTCAGTTCGATGCGCGCATCTTTTGAAAAGTATTTTCCCGAAGAACAGAATACAAAAATGAAACTGAATTCATGGATTCATAATCCTTTTTTACCCAACTTGGAAAAGCCCGAAAGTATGTCAAACGAGATATACGAATCTCTTTTAGAAATGTCATCAGACACAAGTATGGAGTCACTGTTCAAAACGACGCCTCTCAACGATTTTTGGTGCAGAATCCGTGATGAATATCCAATGCTTGGCAAAATGGCTCTGAATATTCTTCTCCCGTTCCTAACAACATATTTGTGAGAAACAGGATTCTCAACCTATGCAGCCACGAAAACAAAATATCGCAATAGACTGGACGCCGAACCTGATATGAGACTTTAACTGTCTTCTATCAAACCTGATATCAACCAATTGATGAAAAATAAAAAACAGTTTCATACCTCCCATTAGTTAGATTTTTTCTTTTTTAATATCTTCTATTATTGTACTAGCCATGTGGTAAAGTAAGTAATAATTAGTAACTGTTACATTGTACTTTTATTATGCTTATTAATAAAGAATACACTTTTAAAAACTATTGTTTTATTGTAGGGTTCCATCAAGTATTTTGCTTCCCAAAAGGGTTCCGTCACCAAAAAAGTTTGAGAACCGCTGGTATAGACTAATAATGCTTTTATTAAAAAATGTTCAGAATTTTATGTAGAATCCAAGAAAATTATATAAAATAGGGGTATCCATTTAAGATTTAGATCTTACCCCCCCTCCTTCCTAGGGGCTTGAAGTAACAAGATTGACAATATACGCAGAAGATGTCCCCCCCGAAATAAAAATCGACGGGTCCGAGCGATTTTCCACATTTTCATTTTAAAGCAGGAAAATCCGTGGTGGGAAGTTTTCAAATGAACACCCTACCCTGTATATTAAAAGATGTTTATTCGGTTTGTTCAATAATTAACCAAGAAACATTTTTTTTTGTAAGCAGGGTTTGGTGACAGAGCTAAGAACCTGTAGCATCTCCTAGAAATTGTGGCCTCTACTTGATAACAGAAAAACAGCAGCGTTATCACAGCACAGTCGGAAAGACCTAAGAAATACCACAGCCATAATCACCGGACATTCCCTTTTCGGTAGACATGCCGAACGTATGCAAATACCAGCTAATGACTTCTGCAGAAGTTGCAGAGATGAAGAAGAGAAGGAAAGTATTCAAACATTTCCTGTGGGAATGTCCTAGCCTAGCAAGAAGAAGGTTAAATGCCTTGGGCCTTGTTTAATGATCTTGAGGAAGTAAGCAACTTACAACTGGGCTGACTCACGCCACAAGTTCTTTAACAGTAGGGGCTGGTTTAATGAGAGCAATCACAATCCTCAAAGTACTACTAGAGACTGTTTGGACTGGGCCAGAAGTCTACCACTCTAACCTAATCTAACAAAACCTACAATAAGCAGTTATTAAAATACAAATACCAAATAGATTTAGCCAAACAGCAAATACATTGTTCCTGTAGTCCAATGATTATTCTTGCTTGTACTATAATTTAACAATTAGAATAATTTACTATTAATAAGTAAATATGTAAATATTTAAACTCGTGTTATGATCAAAATGTTTACTTTATCATAAACTCGGCTTGTTAAAACTGTTTTGATAGGAAACAAATAGGCTTTGTTATTTTAAACCCCATATATATAATATAACAAAAAGAGTTCTATAATTTGTAAATTGCTGTTTGCATATGGGAGGGGAAAAATTATTTATATCTGGGCAACATAAAAATTATCTAAATAATAAAATAAATAATTTTAGTTTAATTTTACGATATTGTAGATAGATTACGTTTCACTAGAACCACAAGGAATTTTTATTGTTTTATGACATACAGTGTGACCAGTAAAGTCCGCATCATATGGGATTTTTTTTCTTAATAGCTTTATTTGAAATTTGACTTTGGCATCAAGTTCTGCTTCGATCGAGATGAAAGTTAAGCAATAAAATAGTAAAAATTAATTGATTCAGCCGATACTAGGTGGAAATCCATAATTATAGTATTATGGGATACAGTTAAACAAAGTTGAACTTGTAAATTTCCACTATAATAACTAGAAAAATTACATGTTTCGCTAACACTGTAGCTTCGTCAGATGACAGTGATTTAATCTAACTTTAAGCTACAGTGTTAGCGAAACATGTCATTTTTCTAGTTAATATAGTGAAAATTTACAAGTTCAACTTTGTTTTACTGTATCCCATAACAATATAAAAAATAGTAGTCACGTGATTCGTATTATCTGTCAAATTTTAATTTTTTCCAAAAAATAACTGAAAAGTGGGGTTATAAAATATCGAAAAAAGTTATTAGAAATTTTTTTTTTTATTGTAATTTTTAGCCCACATGCAAAATTTCAGCCGCATAAGATAATTTTGATTTTTTACCCACCACTAAAATTTATTTCCCACTTAATGAACACTTTACTAATGATACTGTGTTCTTTTTTGTCTTGATATTAAGGTGTATTCGAGGGTGTATTACTTTCAGACACAAACCACGTTTTCAAAAATACTTATTTTATGAAGTTACCTTATACAGGGTCAAAAACAAATAAACTTTGCATCACATGCGACCAAATTTTAATAGCCCAATTTTGATTCTGTAGAAAAACACACATTTAATATGGCGCTACTTTAAAGAAAATGTATCTGAAATAAAGCATTGTCAAAACTAAGAAGTTTTATGTAGGTAGCGTTGAGTCTTATTTTGCAAAAGTGGTGCAATTTACAAAATATTGGTAAAAAATCAAAATTATCTTATGCAGCTGAAATTTTGCATGTGGGCTGCATTAAAAAAAACCTTTTCTAATAACTTTTTCGATATTTTCAGAAATACCCCACTTTTGAATTATTTTCTGAAAAAAAATAAAATTTTACAGATAATGCGAATCACGTGACTACTATTTTTTTGCTTAATTTTCATCTCGATCGAAGCAGAAATTGATGCCGAAGTCAAATTTCGAATAAAGCTATTAAGAAAAAAATCCCATATGATGCGGACTTTACTGGTCACACTGTATATATATATACTTACAGATTAAAAATAAAAGTTGCCCAATAAATGGCCTAAATTGCAGCAGTTCTATACAGTGTGTCCGAAATTCAAGTCTCTATATGGGTATCTCGCTTAATAGATGAGATAGAAAGTTGGTTAAATGGGGAATATTTTAGAGAATTTAATGCCGATCTCGAATCCTTTTTCAAAATTATTAAAAGTTTTGTAGTTTTTCACTTATTAAACAAAAACTAAAAATGGCCCATTTCGTTTTTTTTAAATAGGGGCTTAACGGTTAATTTGACATATCCCAAAGTGTTACATTCTTAAGACACTTTTTAGGGAAGAACATTTCTGTACAAAAAGAAAATGCAGATTGTCTTTTGTTTGTGAGTTACCCACAGTAACTTTCTTATTTCCTATGGCGGCCATCTTAAATTTGCACATAAAATTATTTCTCTTTGAATTACCTTTTAAACGATGTGCCACATGCTACTAAAATTTTGGAGAAATAGTCTTAAATTATTAAAAAAACAGTTCTATCGTTAACTTGGCAACAGCGCATGCATCTAACATAGCAAATAGTAATTAAACCATTTAAAGCACCGTTTAAACCTTTATTTTTTTAGAATACAGTTTCTTACAAGATCCTTAAGTTCTGAACCTGACCTAACCTAACCAAAACCAAGTGGAATAACTTAAATTTAATTAAAATAATTTCCTGTAATAGGTTTTATGCGATACAATTCCAAATATCTAGCAGAAGTTAGTTCAGCATTTCGGTGTGATTGCAAATAAGGTGCCAACATATCAAATTTTTCTTCATTTAAAATTTGTGCCATTTTCAAAATAAAATAAGATGTAGGTAATATCATACAATTTAAACCACTTTTTAGAATCTTGAATGACAAATAAATAGGCACTTCATTTTTTCTAATATTGCATACCATGGCCTACCATGTAAAAATATCATGGCATTTTTACCATGCAAAAATATCACGGAATACCATGTAACAAAAATCCTTCCGTTACTATAATATGATTATACCAAATAATTTTCATGTAATAAAACTTAGGTTTGGCAAAATTAAAAAAGGTTTGCATTTTTTTTTTGTTTATAAAGTTTTTATTCTGATTAATTTTTTCTAATATTTTAACTAAATTTAATTGCAAACAAAAAAAGACGCGATTTTTTAATAATTTAAGAGTATTTCTCCAAAATTTTGGTAGCATGTGGCACATCGTTTAAAAGGTAATTCAAAGAGTAATAATTTGATGTATAAATCCAAGATGGCCGCCATAAGAAATAACAAAGTTACTGTGGGTAACTCACAAACAAAAGACAATCTGCATTTTCTTTTTGTACAGAAATGTTCTTCCCTAAAAAGTGTCTTAAGAATGTAACACTTTGGGATATGTCAAATTAACCGTTAAGCCCCTATTTAAAAAAAACGAAATGGGCCATTTTTAGTTTTTGTTTAATAAGTGAAAAACTACAAAACTTTTAATAATTTTGAAAAAGCATTCGAGACCGGCATAAAAATTCTCTAAAATATTCCCCATTTAACCAACTTTTTATCTCATCTATTAAGCGAGATACCCATATAGAGACTTGAATTTCGGACACAGTGTATAGTAGAGAAATTCAATGACAGAGAATGACAAAAATGCAGTGATGAACTTTTAAAATAGTATTATAATTAAAATGATTATTAAGAAAATTTAGCGACATTATGAATAATTTAACCTTTTAATTTACCCAAGAGAATCTAAACTTTCCTTTAAAATTTTATTAGAAATAACTTGGCGTCGGCGTCGAGTCATTTCAAGTTTTGAATTGGACGTGGATTTATTATTTATGACTTCGTAACGAGTGCTTTGGATTGGAAGAGACCAATAATGAATTATTAGTATATTTAATAAGTCCCTATGTGAATAAAAGAATAATTGCTATGTCAAAACCTTAACCCAAATTTAATCAAAATTTGTTTACTAATTCTTGTATTTTATGTTAACTGCACAAATCGGAACGGATTTGCAATAATTCTAAGTTCTGTTGAGTCAAGTGAACAGAAAAAGTAGAAAGCACGCTCTAGGAAATTTGCAAAGTACATTGTTGTACGCAGTTTGACGTGGTGGCTTAAAAAAATCATATGTAACAAATTATAATGTAAAATTTTTAATTTAGAAAAAAAATTCAAAAATCCTATCCGTTGCTTTTCTATTTAAGGTCTTATATATAAAGTATGCATCATCAGAATAATCGTATGTATGTTAGGGAAGGAATAGCTGTCAATAGAAACTTCCAAAATGTTCTTATCGGTCTACCTTCGTTATAGTTTGTCCGATTGTAACGAAATTTGGTATAGTGCCTATGGTAATGGTATACTATAAAACGTATTTATTAGATCTGTCAAAATATTATTGAGAAGCGGTACATAGAATACCTGTCAAAATGTCAATTTTGAGAAATGTCTATATTCGTCAAATAAAATATTAAGTCGCATAGACTGTGACTTAAGGTTTTCGGGAAAAATACCCAGAAAATTATATTGTATATTGTAGACACCTGTCAATGCCAAATTTATTACGAATAAGCCATGTTAATAAAACAAAGTTCGTGCTTGCTTTTCACTTTAGTCGAAAAAATAATTAATTCTGCGCTACGTAACGCAGAAATAATTAATTCCGTGTTAGATAACGCAGAAATAATTACTTTTGTGTTACGTAACGCGGAAATAATATTAATTTCGTGTTACGTAACGCAGAAATAATATTAATTCCGTGTTAAGTAACGCGGAAATAATATTAATTCCGTGTTACGTAACGCAGAAATAATTAATTCCGTGTTAGGTAACGCAGAAATAATTAATTTCATGTTACGTAACGTGGAAATAATATTAATTCCGTGTTACGTCACAGGGAATTAAATATTTATTTAAAATTTTTGGTATGAAAACATAAAAATGAATATGTGTCCCTTCTACGCCTTCGTATGCTGGTGTACTTGGAAGGGTCAGTAATCTTATATTTTCACTTAGTGGTTGGTTTATTTGGATGTAATTACTAACACCCGAATGCACCGTAAGCAAATTTTGCTGATTAGTTAGGCAAGCCAGAATTAGGTTAAATGTTTACATGCACCGTAAGAAAAATGTGGCTTAAGCTTCAGATTATCTAATCGGTCAACGAAGCGTGGATTAGCGATCCACGTCTAACCTCAAAGTCAAATTTTGTGTCTATTTTTTCGTAAGTGTTGTAAGTTTATAAATATAAGGGAGTGCAATGGGATTAGATGGACTCTTGGTGACTACACCTGGATCTACTATAATCTTATTTGTTTTAGAAATAATAGTATAACCCCGATGAACCAGTTCCTGGCCACATTGCGTCTGTACTCTTGGGGCATCAGACTACAATTGGAGATTTTCTTGGCTACCATCAGGGTACGATTTCCAGAATATTAAATCGGGTTACAACGGCCATTGCAAGAACAATTAAAAACAAAAAGAATTCTTCGTGAACTCGCTTCCAAGCTTCAGATTTATCACCATTCGGAACTTTGTTTGTTTTTTGTAGTCGATGAAATTGGCATGTTTTAGTAGTATCCTCATGAGACTCCTGGGGAAAAAGTGGTCATTCTTTTTGCGTTTTCACTCATTTTTGAAAATCAACCAAAAAAAACTAACAAATTTTTTACGTTTATTCCTCAAATGTCGAAAAAATCTTGCGATGCTGACGTTGTCAGATTTCTAAGTCGGATTAGATAATCTACTGACGGTGCATAGCTACGGACAAAAGATTACAAAAATTGGATAGGGGAACTGGGATTACAATCCACAAACGGTGCATTTGGGTGTTAATGTTCCTTGTTCGGATGCAAGTCTTTATTGCAGCATGTTATGTTTATTATTTAAAAATATCAAGAAGACTAATTATGTTACTAAATTGACCAGAAACTTGTTTTAACCGACCTGTAAACAAAAACGCCTTGGCTTGACTTTATCATTGACCGTAGTAGCTTTCAAATAAATTTACCATAAATTTAGACAAACTGTTTTGCTCGTATATGTATGACACTTCTTGCATATCATAAATAAAGCAGGTTCTACCTGGGGGTCTGGCTATAAATCTGGAAAATTTAAGTCTAAGAGCACAATAGGAATATAGCGCTGTGTGAGGACCTAATTTTGATATTTTGTTAGTCGTCTCAATTAAGGCGTTGATATTAACTATATAAATATAGTTTAAAAAAACTAAAAAACACGCTTTAATAATTAATCAGACTAGAAAGCGGAAAATAAATATAGTTTAAAATAATTCTTAAAATTCTTAATATAGGCAGAAAATAATAATGAACGATAAACATTAGTATTATAGTGAAAAAAAACCGTGGGGCGCTTTGTGCTATATTTTTCGTATATCGGGCACCCCACGCTTTTTTCACAATAATACTAATGTTTATCGTTCATTATTATTTTCTGCCTATATTAAGAATTTCAAGAATTATTTCAAACTATATAAATTTATTTTCCGCTTTTTAGTTTGATTAATTATTATTAAAGCGTGTTTTTTTAGTTTTTTTAAACTATATTTATTTTTCATTTTTTAGTTTGAGTTATTGTTAAGAAAAAAATTTTTTTTTGAGTAAAGATAGTCATAGAGAGGTCCGGAGTAGAGATGGAATACTGTCACTAATTTAACATTGACTTTTTGAAATGGCTAGATTTAAAGCAGTGGATCCATTTTTTTTTAAATGGCTAGATTCAAAGCATTAGATCCACAAACCCGAACATTCCCGCTCGGCCAACGGACCAACTGATAGCGAAATAATGTACCAACACTATTAAGTCGAGTGCTCGAGCCGGAAAGTAGGTAGATAGTACGCATGCGCATACGGTGAGCTCTATCTCTCTCACTTTCATACAGAGGATCTGTAAGGAAATGATTTAATTCCGGCGATCCTGATCAGGATAATCAGATAAACTTAAACTTAAATTAAATCTGACCGTTTAAAGTGGGGCAAAATCGGGTTTAAAGAAGTCGGTTACAAACAAACATATATACAAACCCGATCGTCTATGCCGAATTATAAGTAAGGAACGATATTTGCAAATTTTTTAAAAATTTTAATTTACCGACATTTTCCATACATATTTCAGGAAAATTTCGTAATATTCATAAATTGCCATTTTTCTCAGAAGGTATAAACTTTAGAAAAAAAGTCTATATATAACTAAAAAGTTTTATCTCGAAGAAATCTACATTTTTGCTTGTTATTATTTTTTCGTTTCTCTTACGGTTTTCGAGATATCGGCCAAAATATGATTTCTATATTTTGCCTCATATCTCGAAGCTGATAATACTTGGACGAAAATTTTTAAAATAAAAAAGACGCGACTTCAAACGATCCATAAATTAATATAGTTATATAACATTTTTCTCTCAAACTTACAATAACGGAGTTATTTGCAAGAAATAAAAAAACGACAAAAATTTTCAAAATTAAAAAAAAAATTGTCAAAATTTTATTTTGACGGGTAGAATTTTTTTTTATAATTTTTCTCTATTCTTAGCGACAATATCTTCAGGGTGTCTCAAAATAATGGAATATCGCAAATATCTCCTTAATCAATGCATTGTCATAAAAACGCTCGGACACGTCTATTTTATTTTTATTTTTTACACATCCCACAAAAGCTTGGGACACGACAACTTCGTTTTTTCAAATGAAACCGCACAATTTTTTTAACATTTTTGTGTTTCACGGGAAATTCTACACAGATTCCATGTAACATAATGATGGCAAATATAATACAAGGTGTAAAAAATTACTTTAAACAAAATTGAAGATACGTGTTTTTAGTCTAATTCCTCGCTAAAAGTGTAAGTAAATGTTTGGATGGGGATCATTAAGAACAGGATGTTGGGAACTTATTTTTTTTCAACAAACACTAACGGCCGAGAGATATTTGGATTTTCTCACATTTGAATTAATTCCTTCTCTGGCAATTATTTTCCCAAATGATCACGATCCAGATATTCCTGGACAACAGATATGGCTACAGGAAGACGGTGCCCCGCATCATTATGGGCATGCAGTTCGGGAATATATGAACACAATCTTTCCAAACAGGTGGATTGGAAGGAGCGGGGCGGTGGAGTGGCCGCCTAAGTCACCCGACCTTACCCCACTAGACTATTTTGCTTGGGGATACTTAAAAGAAAGGGTATATCAACACCAAGCGCAGAATATCGACGATCTTAACGAATTCGCCAAGTAACGAGGAACATATTGCCAGAAATCGTACAACATACCGTACAACATTTCTATGAGAGATTCGGATATTGCCAAATAGTCCACGGGGGCCATTTCGAACATCTGCTAAAGCCGAATGCTTTGTTTCACTAGTTTAAATATAATTTTCAAACTTATTTTTTGAATTTTGTTTAAAGTAATTTTTTACATCTTGTATTATATTTGCCATCATACTATGTTACATAAAATCTGTGTAGAATTTCCCGTAAAATACAAAAATGTTAAAAAAATTGTGGTGTTTCATTTGAAAAAACGAAGTTGTTGTTTCCCAAGCTTTTGTGGGACAACCTGTATAGAAACAAATATTTTTGGAATGTGTAAAAAATAAAAATAAAATCGACGTGTCCGAGCGTTTTTATGACAATGCATTGATAAAGGAGATATTTGCGATATTCCATTCTTTTGAGACACCCTGTATACGACCCCACGTTTGTTTCTTTACTATCGGTTATTGTAATAATTCTGACATATTGACAGGTGTCAAATTTTGACAAGAGGATTTTTTGCGTATTTTTTTTAACTTTCCACCGTCAATATACATACGACCTTATAGTTTTTTCATTAATATCATTATTTTAAACGATTTGACATATTGACCGCTGTCAAATTTTGACCGGAGAATTTTTTGTTTATTTTTCCCGAAGTCTCCGCGTCGAATACTATACTATAAAGAAGTCAGTTGCAAACACACATACAAACCAATATACAGGTGAAGCTAATAAAAGCGTGTCAAAAATAAATATTATAAATAAAGAAACGAATAAATATAATTTGTTGCTGGAAACGGTTCAAGAATACCGGTGGTTTGAAACCCAAAGTAAATTATTTTATTTTATCAACGATCTACAGTAAAAATAAGAAAATACACGCCTACGCCGCGCCGCTATGTGTGTGTCTTACCACTGCTAATAAACACTTTACAGTCCTATTTTTCATTCACATATATTATGTTTTACTTACGTTACCTTTTAAGGGTAATAATTTAAGACATACCGGATCGATTCCACGTTTTTTTTTTAGTATTGAAAATACTACTGGGTGCGTATATACTGGTATATTTCATGAAAAATGAACGCGACATGGGACATGCACATAAATAACACGGCGGTGAAGTCTAAACAAACATCCGAGCAGCACAGGATCGATGACATCATCTGCTAAGTGTTAATATTGTTTTGTTTTGGGTTTCGGCATTTATTATTATATTTGTTGATATTAAGATATGGCCGGGAGAGAGAACAGTTATAGTAGTTAGTATTGAATCGGCCAGTACCTACTTTCATGTTACGGGATCTCCCAAAAGCCACAGCTGCACAGAAGCGGCGTCGGCTTTATCAGGATGTTTATTTAAACTAAATATTATTAATATTTAAACATTATACTTACTGTGTGTTTGAATTTTGAATATACCTTTATTTGGACATAATAAAAAGTAGATTATCTTTATTATTGTTCTATATTCTTACATTATAGTTATTAATGATACTAGTTCGATGAACACTATAATTGCACAAGTTTCATTAAAAAAGTTCATATCGAACGTGTTTCATTCAAAATTTAATCTACGACAGTGAAAATAGATTTTATTCGTCTAAATTTTATTGATATCAGATAACGTTTTAGTAATTTTTAAAAATTTCGGGTGTTCATATTAGTCGATATCATGGTAACCGCATTTTTGATTGTTTCAATTTCGATAAAATTGGAAAAAAATAAACAGTAAATGTCGCTGAAACAAAGCGAAATAGCGCGGCGGTCTTGGCGTATTACACAGAAAGTCGGGGGAGAATGGATATACCAATCCAAAACAATTTATAGCCGACTTAAAATTTAGACATTTCAAGAACAAAGAGTACAAGGACCAGCAGGTAAATGGCTGTGTATAGCTAAAGAAATAATTTTGTCGCTATTTTTAAAAAGGTTTTGAGCTTTGAGCTCTCTTCAATATGTACTAATATACAGATTATCCTATATTTTTTATTTTAACAAAACAGTTAAATTTACACATTTCTAAGTATAATAAATTAATTATTATTTCAAACTAAATCGGAGCATCCATGCCGTCATAATAACGCGTGATAGCGGCACGTTACATACTCACAAACTTACAGATAGGAGTAATCTGTGTTGTGACATAATGGTTTCCTTCTCGCCACTGTATGTGGTAGGTATTTTCAATACGCCTATGATACTTGCGTACGATGCAAGATCTGTGAATTTTTTTTATCTTACGATAGATTTAAATTTAGGTTTGCTATAATAAGCGAAAAAATTAACCATTTATCTTTTAAAATTTATGACCTGTCGCTTTTGGTGGGTTATAGAGCCGCATGGGAAGAAATAAACTTGGTTGTGCGGGGGGTAAATATTAGCGTGTATCGCAGTTGGCTTTATTTAAGGAATCCTTATTAAACTTGTTGGAGGGTCGAATTAAAAAAAAAACTGTGCTTTCTTAGGACACACAAGGAGTAATCCATTTTAACAACCAGTGTTTCATTCCGGGTGGCCACCGGCCATATCTCGGAAACTACCAAGCATTGAAACTTACGAAATTTTTTTTTATTAAAGTGGTCATGAGAAAATTCTGGAAATTATTGTTAAGTTCCGTATTTCGCCACAATTGAAAACTAATTTTTTAAATTTAAGGCTCATTGGCGTACCGACCTTGATAACTTGATAAGAGTGGGGGAAGCTATTGAAAGTGTACTCATTTAAATTGCTGTAACTTCTAAACGACTTATCCGATATTACTAAATTTAAGCTTGTTTGGTAGAGAAAGGTAAGGAAGGACTTTTAATTGTCGTATTCAACGATACACAATAGTTGATAATAAAATCGCTAGAGGGCGCAATTTGTAATAACAGTTTTTTTGATTTTATCCCGAAAATTCAAATCATACGGTATAACTATGACATCATAATCGAAAAGTAGATTAAATTTGCAAGAAAAAATGTGTAAACCGCAGTCCCATATCTTTGTTCGTTTCAGACTTATTGCCAAAACAATTAATTTTTAACACTTGTATTGAAGAAATTATTGTTTTTATAGATTTGTGGCCACGACAAAAAAATATTTTCAAACTTTATGATTCTGTTTTGTGTAGGTTTGTTACCCATTATTCCAATGGCCCAAAAAACGACTTTAGAATTAATGACATAATAATGAAAAATGTCTAATTTAGGCATAATTCTAATATGAAAGCAAAAAACGAAATTTGGTCATATTTGCAAATATTTCTTTTTCTGCTTTTATTAATTTATAAATCTAACCTTATTCAACGTAAAACTGGAGGTAATAATTCTACTCTAAAGAGGGGTATTTGCTTGATTTTTGGATACAGCGCAGAAATAACGAAATATTGATCATAAAAAGAAATGGCGAATGCGTCACTAGTGTTTGCTCTTAACATCAAAAGAAATTACATTGCCGGATTTGTCAGGTACTTACCCTTTTATTTACGTGCTGTGTTTGAAACTATACTTGAAATTTCAAAGCATATTTTTTATACGACTCTATAAATACTGGAGCCAATATATTTTACGCGCAAAGTTTAATCATGTTATATCAAATTCAAATTAATGTGTAAAAACTAACGTTTTAATTAAATATTATCATATTTTAGGAATAAATTCATTTAAAAAGTTAATGATATTTTAAAGCAATTGAATGAAGATTCAATTGGCAGTGTTTAAAATTATAGAAAAATCTCAATTAAAATTTTTTTTTATAAGTAATTGATTGTTATCGTTCGCGTGACAATATACAGGGTGTCCGGAAAATACGTGTACAACGACGACAGACTCCTAAAATAGGTCGATCTAAGCCGACTTAGTTATATTCAAAATTGTCTCGTATAGCCGGTAGAGGGCGTCAAAAATTTGTAATAATATTGGTTTTTCCTAAATTACGTGAAAACCTGCTAATTGATTTTAATGATTTTTGGTATCTAGACTAATACTATAAAATGACGTTTTCTAGTAGTATAGTCACCGGATGTAAATAACTGGAAGTGTTATAAAAGTGATATAATACGTCAACATTTCTCCTCATTTTTTTTTATATGAACGGCGTTATGACAACCCAGATATTTTTGTAGAGTGACTGGATGTATTTGGAAGCTATTTAACCTCTTTAATATTTTTCTTTGAATGAGCTGTTTTGCCAGAAGAAAATATTTACAATTACCTGCATACATCAATTATTAACAATAAAAATAAAACAAAGTACAACAAAGTTGAAAGTATGTATTGTAAGAAACTAAGTAAAACAAAAATATTACTTAAGCAAATGTGTAAAATGACCGCCATCTTGCTGAATACACTTATTAACACTCCTTAAAAAATGATATTGGACCCTATCTAGTGTCTCGGGGTTATTAAAATGGTTGCCTGCATTTAAAATCCGCTGCAATAAATCATCGCGTGTGTTTACCGGAGTCTTGTAAACTTCTGTTTTAATAGCGCCCCACAAAAAGAAGTCACACATATTTAACTCAGGAGAACGTGGTGGCCATTTTACTGGTGCATGATTGCCCCTTCCAATCCATCGGTTGGGATATTGATGATGTAAGTATTGCCGAACGGCAACGGAAAAATGGGGCGGGGCAACATCATGCATATACCACATTTCCCTCCGAAGTAAAAGGGGCAAATGGTCCAGAAGAATTGGTAATGTGTCTTGCAAAAAATTTAAATAAATATTTCCATCTAACCTGTCTGGAATAACAATGGGACCAATAAGGTAGCGATCAATAATACCTGCCCAAATATTTAATTTAAATTGATGCTGATGATGTGCAACTTTAATGGCATGTGGATTTTCATCGGAATAAATATGTTCGCTGTGCAGTTTGGTTACTCCAGATCTTGTAAAGCACGCCTCGTCAGTAAACATAATTGTTCTACAAAAATTTGGATTACGGATTCTTTTGTTTCTAATAATTTGACAAAATGTAAGCCGCATGGGGGCAGTCGGTAAAAGTTCCTGGACTTTTTGCACGTGATAAGGATGTAACAACTGTTCTTTTAAAACCTCATTGACAATCGTTTTAGGAACATGTAACTCACGTTCTAAGCGACGGGTTCTGGTACTTGGTTCTTCTTCAACCGTTTCCAGAATCATCTCTTCTGTTTCCACAGTTTGAGTTGTTCGCATACGACCCCTGCCTTCAAAGTTTTTCTCAATGCTGCCCGTTTCCCGAAGATGACGCTCGATATTGGCAAATGTTTGGTGGTTTGGTATTCGACGGTTAGGAAACCTCTCCATGTAAACCCTCACACTCTGACGCCATTTCCTTGACAAAACCCGTATACCAGGAGCATGTCAACCTTCTCAGAGTTTGTATAATTTTCCATTTTTAATGGTAAAATGAACTTGTAATTCAAGAATGTTGATCGTATACTTGAGTAAATTTCATAGACTGGTGACAATTTGTCAATAATAATTGTCAAATTATTAAATGCCATAGCAACAAGGTCACTTAAAAAATTATTGTTACAGGTAATTTGATTTTAATATTATTACTAATAATACTAAATATTGTAAATATTGTCTCCTGGCAAAACAGCTCATTCAACGAAAAATATTAAAGAGGTAAAATAGCTTCCAAATACATCCAGTCACTCTACAAAAATATATGGGTTGTCATAACGCCGTTCATATAAAAAATGAGGAGAAATGTTGACGTATTCTATCACTTTTATAACACTTCCACTTATTTACAGCCGGTGACTATACTACTAGAAAACGTCATTTTATAGTATTAGTCTACATCATTAAAATCGATTAGCAGGTTTTCACGTAATTTAGGAAAGACCAATATTTTTACAAATTTTTGACGCCCTCTACCGGCTAAACGAGACAATTTTGGATATAACTAAGTCGGCTTAGATCGACCTATTTTGACGTCAGGACTCTGTCGTCAAACGTTGTACACGTATTTTCCGGACACCCTGTATAGAACTTTAAAGTATTCCTAAAAATTTATATACGCATTGAAAAATGCAGAGTTGAATCATCGAAAAGTTTAAAACTCCCCTCCCCACCTTATTAGATTTAAATTAATATAACAAATTTTAAAGCACGAAGCTCCAAAAAAAGAATGGCCCCGGCATGTCGGTAATGAGGAGACTACGTTCCCTACGTTAAATGACTAAAAATTTCTTGCCGCTCATTTATTTTCAATTACAGACTAAGCCCGAGGAAAAGTGACAAAAATAAGACGTAAAATATAAAAGCTGAGATTCATAATTGACAATGGAAAATAATAAAAACCGGTTCGTTACGGTCGCATTAATAATAATGTTAATAGATCAGTCATCATAATCTCAAAAAGCTTCAAAAATTAATTGTAAATTTTTTTAAAAAATGTGTTTGCCTCATTTTTGTTTTTATTAACAACCCGAAACTTTTTGGCTGTGCATTGCCTGGACAGTTTTTATGGCAGTTTTTCAATTCAATAATAAAAATTCACAAATCTTGCACCTTACGCAAGCATCCTATGTATTGAAAATACCTGACACAGCTTTAAAATTTTAATGTCCTATGTGAGGTAATTAAAGCCCACATTCTAATTTGTATTTTGTAAAAGTTTAAAAAATGTTCTTTAATTCTACAGTACAGGGTCCGCCCAAATTTGGTTAACAAATGAGACAATTTTTTTATTATTGATTTCTCAGAAAATTTTATTCTACATAAAAGTTTTGCATCTTGAGTACTTAAATCATTTTGACGTATTCAAATCTTCTGTGGCATATACAGGGTGAATATAAAATAGAAAAATATTACGTCAGTGACTCAAAAAATTTTAAAAATAATTAAAGCCCACATTTTAATTTGTATTTTGTAAAAGTTTAAAAAATGTTCTTTAATTCTACAGGGTCCGCCCCAAATTTGGTTAACAAATGGAATAATTTTTTATTATTGATTTCTTAGAAAATTTTATTCTACATAAAAGTTTTGCATCTTGAGTAAATCATTTTGACGTATTCAAATCTTTTGTGGCATATACAGGGTGAATATAAAATAGAAAAATATGACGTCAGTGACTCAAAAAAATTTTAAAATTTAAAAACTGAAACAGCCATATTAACAGTTAATATGTAAAGTTAATATGAAAAGTGTAAAAATTCAATAAGAGCAAAAATTTGATTTTTAACTTGACTTTTCTTGAAAACTATTAGCACTAGAAAACAACTTTAATTAACTTTTTATCTTGGATTCTGGATGGAGTTCTTTATATGGCTGTTTCCGTTTTTAATTTTTTTAAAAATTTTGAGTCACTGACGTCATATTTTTCTATTTTATATTCACCCTGTATATGCCACAGAAGATTTGAATACGTAAAAATGATTTACTCACGATGCAAAACTTTTATGTACAATAACATTTTCTGAGAAATCAATAATAAAAAAATTATCCCATTTGTTAACCAAATTTGGGCGGACCCTGTATATGCAATTACTGTGCTCCCACTTTTTGCCTCCCACTCTTTTTTTTTCGATATAATATTCCGATTTAAATAACGTGAACTTACCTTATTTAACAAAATTATTATGGCAGTCTTCAAAACACAAATATAAATAATTATATAACTTATCTCAATAAAACACTTTTTAACAAAATTATTATGGCATTCTCTAAAACACAAACTAAAACTAAACATTATTTACTTGCCGACTTTACGCTGTTATTCATATTTATATTTACCAAGTATTATCAGAGTCTTGTGTTACAAGACCGCTCGAGATATTGCAGTGTTGGGTCGCGACAGATCGACACCGCGACACCCATGCAAAGTTTGCATAAAAACGATTCCAGTAGTATTTTCAATACTAAAATTATTATGGGATTCTTTAAAATACAAACTAAAACTAAACATTATTTACTTGCCGACTTTACGCTGTTATTCATATTTATATTTACCAAGTATTATCAGAGTCTTATGTTACAAGACCGCTCGAGATATTGCGGTGTTGGGTCGCGACAGATCGACACCGCGATACCCATGCAAAGTTCGCATAAAAACGATTCCAGTAGTATTTTCAATACTAAAATTATTATGAGATTCTTTAAAACACAAACTAAAACTAAACATTATTTTCTTGCCGACTTCACGCTGTTATTCATATTTATATTTACCAAGTATTATCAGAGTCTTATGTTACAAGACAGCTCGAGATATTGCGGTGTTGGGTCGCGACGGATCGACACTGCGACACCAATGCAAAGGTTGCATAAAAACGATCCCAATAGTATTTTCAATACTAAAAATCAGTGTGTTCTTCAAATTTTCCAGATGTATCTAGTGCAGTGACCAACAGGTATTAAGTTCTACGGCTAAGTATTACGTCCTTAGATGCAAATAATTTTTGCTCGCACGGTACTTACTGTGTGTGATTGTCTGTAAACCATTGAGGATTTTCCTATGCCCAGTATCTGTAGTTTTGTCTATTCACCTTACCATTTAAAAAAAAGGTAACTTCTTTGAAGAACTCTTACGTGATTATCTGATAGCTCAATCGTTATTTTATAAAATTGCTTTTGCCCATCAGGATCATCGTACAATTACTACTAGTTTGTTTTGAACATCAAAACAAAGTTAGAACTTGCGACTAAATTAACTTGCATCAATTTTCATATTATATGGGTACAATTTTACATTTTCATTTATCCGACTCTTTAAAGTATAATATTTTACTTCGATATCTTTTCATTTAAATAAAATGGTTTCAAAAGGTCGCCCCTTTACCCTATAAAGAAGTTCATCGAAGGTTACTTTTATGTCGTCTTTTTTAACTGACAAGCAAAAATGTCGGTATTAACCGATCAAGAGAAAAACCTCTAATAGGATATGCGATATCAGATCTAAACCGCAAACCTTTGACAACCTTTCTTTGAATCGACTTGATGTCCGATGGTAATATTTCCGAAAACGCGGTCAAAACAAAACCTTACAAAACTGTTTATATAATATTGTTCGATGTAGAGTTGGCTCTATATTTGAAACATACATTGTTGTCTTCTTATATAATTGAACATTTCGAATAAATGACCTTATGGGAGAGAAGCTACTGAAGACTAGTATATTTTTTTACGAAAAATTATCGCAATATCTTAATAAATATATATGTAAATAACGTGAAATGTAATAAATATACAGGGTGAGTCGGGAGGAATGGGTCAAACTCTAAGGGTGTAATATATGCATCAAAATAATAAGAAAAAACTCAAATGTTGTTATCCAGTATTAATTTGTTTTCAAATTACAACGTTAAATAAAATACTAATATTGTTAAACCAAAATATGCAACATTAACATTGTTTTAAATAAGTCATTGGTTTAGTAAATTTTCAAATATACCGCCATTGACTTCCAAACATTTCCTGCTTTGTTAACGAAGGGCGCGTGTGGCTCTTCTAATTGATTCATGCCTTTCTTAAATATTGAGTGCAGTGCAATTTTTAATGCGTCTATTTAATACATCCCTAGTATCTACTTTTACTTTGTATGCCTCATTTTTTCAACCCCATAAATTATAGTCCAACGGTGTGAGGTCTGGCGATCTAGGAGGCCAACTAATAGGACCACCGCGACCAATCCAAACCTCTGGAAACTTTTGGTCCAAATATTGCTTGACACGACGATCGAAATGGGCAGGCGCTCCGTCGTGTTGATAATACATTTGAATTCTGATGTTTAAAGGAATCTCCTCCAGTAGTCCTTGCAATTCATTTTGTAAAAAACGACGATCGAATTATTTTATTTAACGCTAAAATTTGAAAACAAATTAATATTGGATAACAACATTTGCATTTTTTCTTATTATTTTGATGCATAGATTAAACCCTTAGAGTTTGGCCCATTCCGCCCGACCCACCCTGTATAAATACCGTAAAATGTAATAAATATATAAATAACGTAAAATGTACCTGCTACAACAAACTTTTTACGTTTTTGAATACGTTTCTTAAAAAATTGGCCAGTGTGCGATGTGGTCAATAGAGATTTTATATAAAATAGACATCAAATGATTGATGAACTTTTGAATTTAAGTATTTCTATTTGATACATCTCTTATGCTTCGGTAAAAAGGGAAAAATAATAAGGCGATGGTATTTTTTTGTAGTGGAGCGCCTGTTCTAACGATTAACAGAAAAACTATTAAAACTGAAATTTTGTTAACTAACGAAGGCGTCTGTTTGCATAATCCTGCATGGAATTTTAGAAGATAATGGAGAACTTTTTAAATTCAGGAAATAGCTCGATTATGCTCTTTAAATGCTCAGTTTTTATGACACCGTCCAATTCTCTTTAGAAGGTTGAAATCATATTTTTACGGACTATTAATAGCTTTATTCGAAATTTGACTTTGACATCAAGTTCTGGTTCGATCGAGATGAAAATTAAGCAAAAATATAGTAGTCACGTGATTCGCATTATCTGCCAAATTTTAATTTTTTCCAAAAAATAATTCAAAGGTGGGGTGGGGTTATTTCTGAAAATATCGAAAATTTTTTTTTTAAATGCAGTTTCTAGCCCATATGCAAAATTTCAGCTGCATAAGGTAATTTTGATTTTTTACCCACCACTAAAATTTATTTTCCACTTAATGAATACTTCACTGATGGCATTGTGTTCTTTTTGTCTTAATATTAAGATGTATTATATTCAGACACAAACTACGTTTTCAAAAATACCTATTTTATGAAGTTACATTATACAGCCGATTCAAAAACAAATAAACTTTGCATCACATGCGACCAAATTTTATTAACCCAATTTTGATTTTATAGAAAAATACACATTTAATATGGCGCTACTTTAAAGAAAATGTATCTGAAATAAAGCCTTGTCAAAACTGAGAAGTTTTATGTAGGTTGCGTTGAGTCTTATTTTGCAAAAGTGGTGCAATTTACAAAATATGGGTAAAAAATCAAAATTTTCTTATGCAGCTGAAATTTTGCATGTGGGCGAGAAACTGCATTTAAAAAACTTTTCCTAATAACTTTTTTCGATACTTTCAGAAAACACCCCACTTTTAAATTATTTTTTGGAAAAAACTAAAATTTTACAGATAATGCGAATCACGCGACTACTATTTTTTTTATTTTTTTTTACTTGATGCCAAAGTCCAATTTTGAATAAAGCTATTAATAAAAAAAAAGGCAATATGATATGGGCTTTACTGGTCACACTGTATATGGTACTCGCATTAGGAGGATGGTATTTGAAGGTGGTAGACAATGAAGTAATATCAAAGAAATAACCTTATCGGACTTCCATTGTCTTTCTTTTGTTTCTTAACACAACGTTTCCGTTAGTTAGTATCTCTAACCGTTTTCAGTGTAAACTAAATTATAATTCTAAGGCTACTGTCTTAAATATTATCCATGTGTTCCTTTTGTAAACTTAGTCCTTGTGTAGTATGAACTACGTAATAAAGTAAGATCACAGAAAGTCTACTTGCTTTACAAAGGATAGTAAGACAAATAATTTGGGAGAAAAATGATTTCTTATTTACCTGAACATGTCTTATGCAAACAGGCAAACGCTTTGGATACAAAATTGTAATACAATAAGCAATAGATCATAAACTCTTTGGTAGTTGGCAAAACTGCTAAACACAAAGCGCTTGGTTGTAAAATCGTTACATATTTTTAAAATTATATGGCTTTGGAGAGGGCGCAACAAACCGCCCCTTCACCCCATCCTAAATTTGCTCCGAACAATACACTTATTTGGAAAAGCTTTGCCTCTGCGATAATTAATGTTCACGAGTTTTTCGTTTTTCTTATTTATTTTTGTTCGTATTTTCTCATTTAAGCACAGCGAATAATATCAAATAATAAGCATTTTACATCGTTAAAATTATTAGTCAGGAATTTTGAATGAGGAAAGTGATTTGGGCCATGTGTTTTTAACTAGTGTGTAATGTGGGTAATAGGGTCTTTGCACATTTTTTAAAAATTAATTTAACTCATTATAACCTCATATATGCCCTCTATTTTTTTCATTAAAAATCTATTTCTTTCCAGATATCTTCAAATAAAATAAAATTCCCCTTTGTAATTAATCGCAAAATGGCTGCTTACACGGGACCTTAATAATCAGTCAATTGCGATGTTGCCACCTATTTGTCTTTTTATTGAACGGGATTATGTTGAATAATTAATAAAAATAAAACATTTATTGCACAGTAAGTTTTATACCGTGCGAGCAAAAATTATTTGCATCAAAGAGGGCTTGGATTAAAAAACGTAGGGCTTGGTTTAGATCACAATGATATGGGGACGATATATCTAACCAAATATAGGTTAAAATTTTGTCACATTTATATTATGACATGATATGCCAAACTAATGAGTAATAAAATAAGTAGACAAATACAAAATTTATTTTTGTTGTTTACAAAATTAATAAAGTAAGAATATACAGAAAGAAAAAGAAAAATAATTACATAAAATCTGCGGCTTGTATTTCTTGGAATACTTGCACTTTATAAGGAATTAAATTTAGCTGCTTCTTAAGAATAGTCCAGCATGTTCCATAAGATCTTCCCACTTCTTGGGACAGGCGTCTTATACAATTTGTTGGCGTATTTTGCATTATTTCACTAACGTTTGCAACAAGTTCTTCTGTTCTTACAGATGGTCTTCCTGCTCCTTTTTTGTGTTGTATAGAACCTGTTTTCCTAAACACAGCCACGGTTATTTTCAGGCAATGATAAAAATCCCCGGTAATGAAAGCAACGTTAGGAAAATGTTCGTGAAAATCGTCCATGCACAAACCCGGATTGTATTGCCACTCACCATTTACTCTAACCCCGTTTCGAAAATACGCTTTAACCATGAATGTTTTGTGCTATTCCGTAAAGCCCATTGTGTGAATTGTTCAAGAAATTGAAAAAATTAGCGATGAATTAAATTACTTGTAACGACTGTCAAAGATGACGGAATAACTGATTGATTGTTAATTCAGGTAGTTACTGACACCCAACAGGTATTAAGCTCTACGGCTAAGCATTGCGTCCTTAGATGCAAGGCCCTCTTTGATGCAAATAATTTTTGCTCGCACGCTCTTAGCCACGTTGTTTTATTTTAATTTTTCTTTAAGTATTATTTATACATGTATTAATAATACATCATTTATTAAAATTGGGTAACGAGTTTTAAATGTCAAAATATTGAAAGTCTTCGCCGACAAAAACCTATTTTTTTCTGTGGTTATAGATGCTAAAATCACAGACTTTTGCCAAAGATAATTTATCGACATCCGGATTTTATCTTCCGGTAATAAAGAATTTTTTTTAAATTATTGTTTTTCATAATATTTATTTTCACATTTTAAAATTAGTTACCTTCCTAATTAATATAAGTCCGAGTGAGACTTGAGATTAATAATTTTAACTAAGTACTACACCTTTTATAAAGAAACTGTACGCAAACCAATCAAATCGTTTTCGAATATTTATTATAAAAAAAAATATGAAAATTGTCATTATTTAAATTTTGTGCAAGAGTACCCTATAAAAAAAATGATAGTTCATTACAGTAAACAATAGTCATTATCATCTGTATTGAGTATTATACTTTGCTGATAAACTTGTTCCACTGACATATTATAACTCTCTTGTGCCAAAATTTTTAACACGATTTGCATACATAAATAATTATTAATTTTGTTTATTGTAAAACCTATGCAGCGTTATTTCATTAGTAACCGAACTAATTAATTATAATAGGATATCAAAAATTAATAACTTTAATTAGCGTGTTTATATGGGCATTGGACAATGAACACAGGCTTAACCATTCCCATTTGTACCATTTGTAATCAAATAACGCTTTTATGAATTTAAAATATTATTATTGCTTATCTATTTTGTGGTAATATTATCCCAATGACTCTAATAATTATATTATTGATAGGTCATTTCCAACAAATGAGCCCCATTGGGAATATAGGGGACAATTGTCCCCTTCACTTGCTCATTTACACTCTTAGGATATTAACATTAAAGTAAGTTGCTTCCAGTGCCGTCTTCCAGATTGCTACGCCATTGGATTCTAACACTAATATAGTTATCTTCTTGGCATTGACAAAATAATACTTCTGGTGTAATCCGGAGTTAGCCCGTCCAAAATTTCTTCTATTTTATCAAATAGCTCTATTTCATTCTGTGGTTGAAAATTTATTTTGTACATTTGTTTAACAATAAATCCCCAAACATTTCCAATTGGATCTAAATCAGGACTTCTTGAGCACCAAGGCAGACATGTTATGTTGTTTTGTCTAAACCAGTTTCCTATATTTCTTGCAGTATGCACAGGGCAGTTATCCTGCTGAAATATAAAATTATTTCCTTCAAAAACTATCGCGGCAGAAGGAAGAAAAACATTTTCCAAAATCTGAAGATATATATTACTGTTTAGTGTTCCACTAATATTCCAGCATACACCTGCACCGGAAATACTTATCCATGCCCACACATTAACGGGGAAATGTCCATTGTCCACTGATCTGCTTTTTTTGAGTATACTTCTCATCATATCGGGAATTTGGTGGTCTATATACTCCAATTATTTCATGATATTATGTAGACTGAAAAGTTTTCTCATCGGAAAAGATAACATTTTGCCAAAAAAAATCATTTTCCGGTTAATATTGCATAGCAAACCCAATCCTTTGTTCCTTATCACTATTTTTTAAAAACGGTTTGGATGCAGCAGCTCGATTTCTTAATTGGAAACATTGTCTTACTCGGCGTTGCATAGTTAGAAGCAGGGAATCCTGTTGTTATGTGCATGGCGGATACTGCAGTTTTAAATGGATTTTGCCTTAAATACTCCACCAAATTTCGATCTTCTTCATTTGATGATTTTCTATTATTTAAACCAGACCCGATAGACCTTTCAAGTGTTTGATGATAGCGCCATTTTTTTACAATTCCTTGAACAGTACTTCTAGGTACTCTAAAATGATCAGTTATTTTTCCATCAGACCACCCTATTTCTACTAAACATATTGTTATTCTTGCTTTTTCAATAACACTTAAATGAGGCATTTTTAAATGAAATAAAATAATGACAATACTTTGACAGATATAATGACAATAATTAACACGTTACAAAGGTAATAAAGGTAAAAAAGTTGCATTTACGGTGTCACAGTTTAGTGTACGAAATTATCTCTCGTCAACTGTACGTACCTATGTTAAAGGCCTGTAAATGTTTAAATTATATTTGATGTTCACAAATAAATTGTATGTTCCAGCTAGATAACTTGATTGTATAAATGAAATATCGAATATCGACAGACAGCAACAGTGCCGCGACATGGACTAATCCGCCAGTAAAAAAAAACGAATGTATTCATTATTTCCACACAAGTTATGGTACACTTTTTTTTACTGGTTGAGCTTAATTTCAAATACAGCAGGATAAACTGTTAACTGGATGATGTTAGTTGTATTTTCAAATTATTTTAGGCAGGTATTTTTTATTTTATGTTCGGTTTATTTTTATTAGCTTATGGTGAAAATAGAATGTCGATATGTACCCGAACTTCTTAAATCTATCAAAAGTATTTACGATAGCTTTGCGTGCACCACAACCACCTTGAAAAGAAGCCATGAAGTGACATCGGACAACGCCGCATCAGCTGGTAGTTGCGGATCCACAAGCTATTATTATGACGCTTGGCAACGGGCGAGTTTTTTATTCTTTCTGATATTTTTTGAGTTCTTTTTGGCTCTGTTGCCACTATATTTATATTGAAAAATGTACAAAAAAGTAATAAATAGTTTTGGATAACAAGATCAACTTACCTAATTATTAAATAATAGTAATATTGCGTTGAGAAGCTGTTTTTGTTTCACTACGAGTAGATTTAGATCGATCAAAAGTAATATTCTATTATACAAATTATTATCTTCTGCGTTTAAATTACAGAATTGACTATCGACTTTTAAAGTCTCGAAATTTAGTAAGCTTAAGGCTTTGTTTAAGAAATCTACGCTTGTCTTAAGAAAGTCAGCTACTATCTGGGTAACTTCGTTACTTTCACAATGTATGAATTGGTACCGAGACCAGTGTTGCCAGGTAACAAATATTTTCATCAGTAGCTTGTTGTGAAGAAAATCAGTAGAAATTAGTAGAAATCAGTAGATGCTCAGAATATGAGAAAGTAATAAAAAATTATTCAAAAAACATAAATATTTATTCAATACAAAACAAAATGCAACAAATTTTTCTTCATTAAGCCAACTAATTTTAAATTTTTGCCCATATTTATTTTTTTTTTGTTTTAAAGGCCTTTAATATGCACATATGCAGCATAAACAAAACAAATAATTTATGTACTAAAAAACAGCAACATTATCTCATATCTTTGGATAAGAATTATTTCAAATTCAATTCAACACAGTCAACACTAAAATACTATAAAAAAAAAGGTACCAAACAATGAAATAAAGTTGACCTTAATAGGATTAACGAGCCATAGAACTAAATTTGCATAAATTCGGGGAAGCCCAACCGCCCAACCTATCATCGACGCGACGTTTGCTTGCGTGCGTTGCGTCGGCTGAAACTGGGTTGCGGAGCGGCGGAACTCGGAATGAAACTTTCAAATTTACTGCATTTTCCAAATCTGTGATCGTTCCCATCGTACAAAAAGTGTGCTGCTGGTTGCGCTCTGTCGGTTTCGGTCGCGACGACAGTATACAGAATAATCAGTAGATTTGCTAATGATATCAGTAGATCAGTAGATGGGAAGGCAAATCAGTAGATCTACTGATAAATCAGTAGACCTGGCAACACTGACCGAGACAATAAGTTTTCAAGCTGAGACTACCTGCTTAGTTTCATTTAAAAGGGTAAAATCCATTTCAAATCATTGTAAGCCAATTCATTACCTTTTAAAAAAAACCTTTACCTTCATATCAATGTCCGCTGAAACCTGATTAACAATATTTATGCAGTCCTTGGTCAAATCTAAACTATAAAAATATATTTTTGAGTCACTTACAATTTTTAGTTCCCAAAATTCACAAGTATTAATTTTTGGTGAATAATTATTGAGATGGTCAAAACTTTTTATAAAATTTGATTGCCCGAAAGCTTGATTAAGTTGAGATGTACGCTTTTGTTGTTCCTCGTTTCTCTCCGCTGGACTATTTCTAGGAATGAGAACAGTTTTTGACAAGTAAGCAGGCAAATTGGGATAAACGCACGAAACAGCTGTTAAATTTAGTCTCACTCTAGTTGTTTTCTTTTGTGTGGTGCCAATTAGCTCTAGGAATGGCTTTTAGCCATAGAATTTTTAGATTTTCATCTTTTGGGACGTGAAAACTGATACACTCTCTTCACCTGCTTTGAAAACACTTTTATAGTTAAAGTTACACCCCGGAATACAGCAGAAGCTTGGCATGTTGATAAATAAACAAACTAAATAAAAAAATAGTACTTACCTAAGTACCTAAGTATCTAGAGGTATCCTACCTATTTAAGAACTATCTCTACTAGTGATATTGTTAAACTAATTCACATATACCTATAAGTTAAATAAACACTTCAATATTTATTAAATTAACTGTAGCCAAAAAACAATAAAGTTTATCTCAAAGAGCTAACCAGAATACAAAAAACACAACTTTTAAATTAAGACAAATAAAATTCTGCCGCCACTATAAGACCCGTAAACAAACCGCCAGGCCGGCCAAGCTGTTCGATTTCTCACTTTATTAATGCTATTAGAGCAAAAGCCGTACCAAAAATGTTCACTTATATTTTGTAGAGGTTCTTAGCAATCATGTCACTTAAATTTTCTATTAGATATCAATCGAAAACCGGATAAAAATACAAATTAATACGAAAAACCGCAAAGTTAACACCTATATCGCGCGTAAATTACATGCTAAAGCATGGATGACCTTAAAAAAGTCACGTGACACATGGATCTTCAAGCAGTGTTGTCGATGTTTTTGTTTCATGGCTTCTTTCAAGGTGGTTGTGTCTGCACTCTTGGCCTTCGCGTTACATAAAATAATTTTAAGTTTTTGATTTTGCACATAAACCATTTTAAAATGCCAGCAGAATTTAACCGTATCTACGCTTACCTGAAAAATTCAGCCACGATAGAAAATGAAAACATTAAACATCGTGGTGGGTGCTTTGCTATCGGAATGCTGTTGCTGCTATGGAGGGGGAATGCAGCTAGTGGAATGGGAATGAATCGCGATTCAACAGAAGTTGACAACGTTGAGCCTTGATCGTTCTGTTTTTTATTAGTGCCTAGTCCACTCCCAAACAGCACAGTACGTACATAATACGTACATTTTAGGTCCATATTAGGTCGTTACGTCCAGAGCCCTAAATTGTACGTCTTATGTACGTACATTGTAGTTTATCTTATGTACGTACTTTACTATACCTTTTTTATGTCTTATGTATGTACATACTTTTAATTCACAAAAACTAACATTGGCGCTGTTGTCGCTTGATGATTCTCCAGCTGACCGAGTAACCGGGTTCTGTCGCATATTTTTTGACGTATTGAAGAGAAGGACAGTTATATTCCGACCCACTACAACGCTTCCCAAACTGCCCCCAGATGCTAATTGGAATAAGCCAGCCAGCCAGTCAAAAAGTCAACTTTTCTTGTCCACGTTTTTTCTCAGGAAATTAAATTAATTTTTTATTATCATTTTAATATTTAATACAATTCTATTAGTTTGTATTCTAGAAAACTTCGCCGATGTATGGAGTTTTTCAGTTATTATTCCAGCCTACCATGCTGAGCATGCTGTAAGAATCACCTGATAGTTTATGGATGTTTTTAGTACGTATTTCGTTGCATCCTAGTGCTTGTGTTTTATACAGTATTTGTGATATATTATATGAGTTGAGACAATTCCTCATGAGTGAGACCTGTGAGACGTAACCTAAGGACATTACTTAGTTTATTCTAAACAGTTATTTTTTGTTATGGTTGTAAATGCAGTTTTTATTTATAAATAAACGTAGAAAAAATCATTTACGATAAAGTGCTTCCATCTTTATTTTCCAAATCTTGGTTAACATAAAAGCGTGCCTTTTACTTTTGTGCGTCTTTGATTTGTGATTTAATAATATTTATATTGAATCACAAATTGAATCAATGAAAACTCGTTCAAAAGTTTTTAATAAAGCGGAAAATGTAGGTATGTACATTTTATGTATTATTACAAACATACATAAGACGTACAATATGTACGTACATTAAACCTACAATATGTACGTACAACGAACGTACATTTTGGCGGATAAAGTGCGTACATAATACGTGTTATGTATGTACTAGGTACTTTTATGTACGTACATAAGACGTACTTTACGTCCACAAAATACGTACATCAGACGTACATGAGATGTACATTGGTTGTTTGGGAATTGTGTATTTATTTCTTTACATTAAAAGTCACCCTCCCTGTAGCATCAGGATTGCCAGTATGGTATACACCTAATTTGGATTTAATAATTTAAATACACAATGCCTACCGTATTACGTTACAAACACTTAATATATGGACATAAAGGCTGTTGACGTAAAGCCAGCTGAATTTCAATAATTGATTAAACATTCTGTTTTGTGAACGATTGAACCAATTTTGACTACAGGCGTAAAAAGTTTTATCGATAATTCCCAACGCGACACCGACATCAATTATTAACACCTTATGTACGGTTCTCTATAAATTCCACTGCATAAAGTTTTTAGAGGGCGTGTACTTTTAAGAATATTTATTTATATTATTCAATATACAGGGTGCCCAAGATAAGGAGGGCCTCTATGTGGATCTCGGTTATGGTAAGAGCTACAACTTTGATTAAATGGGGAAAAAGTTGCGCAATCAGAGGACTAATAATATGGCATAAAAAAAGTTTTAGTAATATTTGTAAGTTTTGAGATATTAAATAAAAACTGATATTTTGGATTTTTGATTTTATTTTTCTTTGGCGTTATTATTAAAGTTAGAGCAAAACTGACAAAACTCTCTCACAGCAACTTGTTATGAACTTAAAGATTACATCGCAATTTTTTTTATACGACGTTTCGTTTCCAAGCAAACACCATCAACTTCATTTTTTCTAATACGGCCCTGATTTCTTATTGTCAAATTTTGAGAGCATTTTTTATTCTTAATTCAATGATGTACCAGACAATGTTGTTTAATTACGTTTCGAGCCTTTTTAACCATCTTTATGAAATTTTCAGGGTCCGGACCTGGATCCTAGAGTGTTGCATATGCTTTTTCAGCTTTTTTAATTAAACCTTACGATACTGTTTAAAAAAAAATAAAAACTTCCTGGGTTTATTTTCTTTTTGAAACAACACAAATCTACGCTGTTGCAAACTAAGTATTGTTCTTTTCCCAAATTAGCGAAGTAGGCATTGGAAAAAAAAATGAGTAGGTATGGTGTCAGACAATTTGGCATTACTTCAGTTGAACTAAATATGGCAGGTTATTATTCAAATGAAGAAAAATTTGATATGTTATCATGTTTTATTTTAAGCGGAGAAAATTGTAATGTAGCGGAGCGGATGTATTTGGACAAATATCCGGAAAGGAGACAACCAGCTAAACGGACTTTCAGTAAGTTAGTAACTAACCTTAAAGAACACGGTGCATTTAAAAAACCCATGCTCTCCCGAAAAAAAAATAGTAACCAGGGAAAGGTTTTCAGCGTATTATTAGCTGTTACTGAAAACCCTGGAGTATCAACTAGAGAAATTGATGAAAATGTAGGCGTAGCGAAATCAACTGCTCAATTTATTTTAAACAAACAAAAATTTCACCCATATAAATACAGAATTTGTCAAGGACTGAGGCCAGGTGATGCAGAAAGACGTCGATCATTCTGCGAATGGTACACCAAAAAATGCCACGAAAACATAAATTTTCCTTACCAGATAATTTGGTCTGATGAAAGCATGGTAAATCGAAACGGGATCTTTAACAGAAAAAATGTACATTACTGGTCTAAGGAAAATCCACGTGTTTTCAAAGAATCAAGACACCAATACCGTTTCGGATTTAATATGTGGGCTGGAATTTTGGGAACAAGAATAATAGGACCTTTTTTCTATCAACATAATTTAACATCTGAGCATTACCTGAATTTACTCCAAAATGACTTAGAGGAGGCTCTGGATAATTTACCTCTGGCAGAACAACGCGACACTTGGTTCCAGCAGGATGGTGCACCTGCACATAATTCAAGGGTAGTTAGAGAGTACATTTCAGCAAGATTTCCAGAAAAAAGTATGACCACTTATTCTGTAACACCCTGGCCGGCGCGTTCCCCAGATTTAACCCCGCTTGATTTTTTCCTTTGGGGATATATCGAGAATTGTGTTTATAAGCAGAATTTTGAAACAGAAGAAGAGCTTAGACAACTAGTGCTTGCAGCCTTTCACAGCGTAACGCCACAAATGTTAACTAATGTCCTAAATAATAATGTTTTAAGATCCTATTTATGTTTGGAGAACGACGGAAATCACTTTGAACACCTTTTGGAAAATTAATTTTTAATGAGTTAATGTTAGTTTTATTTCAATTAATTAAAGTTTAATTATTATGGGTTCGGAATTAGTATTTTACAATGTTAAATAAATAATTAAAAATCTATTATGTAATTTTATTATTTTTTTTTAAATTCATAATGAAACTAAAAAGATTACGTTGTTACCTTCTACATCCATCATTTTCATTTTTTTAATTAAAAAAGCTGAAAAAGCATATGCAACACTCTAGGATCCAGGTCCGGACCCTGAAAATTTCATAAAGATGGTTAAAAAGGCTCGAAACGTAATTAAACAACATTGTCTGGTACATCATTGAATTAAGAATAAAAAATGCTCTCAAAATTTGACAATAAGAAATCAGGGCCGTATTAGAAAAAATGAAGTTGATGGTGTTGGCTTGGAAACGAAACGTCGTATAAAAAAAATTGCGATGTAATCTTTAAGTTCATAACAAGTTGCTGTGAGAGAGTTTTGTCAGTTTTGCTCTAACTTTAATAATAACGCCAAAGAAAAATAAAATCAAAAATCCAAAATATCAGTTTTTATTTAATATCTCAAAACTTACAAATATTACTAAAACTTTTTTTATGCCATATTATTAGTCCTCTGATTGCGCAACTTTTTCCCCATTTAATCAAAGTTGTAGCTCTTACCATAACCGAGATCCCCATAGAGGCCCTCCTTATCTTGGGCACCCTGTATAGTGATTGTTATAACTAGAAAAGAACATTAGATCATGCAAGAAATATTTATTTTTAAATATTAATACAGTCAGTTCCAATTTTATGGAATATTCAAAAACATCAAATTCAATCTGCAATAGTTTTCTTAAAAATAAATAGCTTGCTTTTTTATTTCTAATTTTTTTCTTATCGTTCGCTGCAACTGCCACTCTTAAGGGTACCTACCTTTTAACTTGGGTGCCGAACCATGATCCTTAGTCATTAGAAGCACCCCCCTAAATTAATAATACCCCTTACCATGAACTGAACCACCTCCGTAACTAAAAAATATGACAGTCTGTCATTACTATAAAGACAAAAACGGGACGCATCACCAAATAAAGCTTGATCTTTACCCCCCCGGCAAATGCTTTCTGGCAAACTCCAGCCTTTGGCGTCTGTGCTGAGGTAAAAGATGGGTAACGACAGTCGTCTCATATGGTCTTATCTGATCTTCTGTTAACATCCTTAAAACTGTTTGTTTACTAAGACGCCTGTCGTAAACAGCAGCAAGTTCTGACAGAATTTTAACATTGGACGAAACTGCTTTTAGCATCCTGTAGTCTCATAAAGCTGTCCTTATTTTTTCGTTCCTAATTCCCTTTATTTAGCCAGCTTTCTCGAATTTTGATTAAAATTCAATAAATATGTTATGACTAAAGATCGGAATATATGCAGAATGCATATATATGCATTTTTTGTCAATTTTATAATAAAATGCATATTTATGTTTTCTGCTTTATTAAAAAATTTAAAACGTTAAAGGTTTTATGTCTAGTTCGGTACTTATTTTAGAGATTTTCCAATCTAAAAATTATAATCATTGTATTTACTTTTTGGTTGTACACAAGGTATTTATTGGGGTTTCCGGGGTTTGGAGATATATTGTTCATTCATCATTCATCATCAGCTTATCTTAGTCCACTGCTGGACATAAGCCTCCCCTAAATTTACCCATAAAGCTCGGTCTTGAGCCGCCAGCATCCAGTTTGTACGTATACGCTTCAAATCGTCTGACCATCTGGTTGGGGGTCGTCCTCCACTTCTTAATGCATCCGCTCTTGGTCTCCATTTTGTAATGCGCTTGGTCCATCTATCATCCGTCATTCTAGCGATGTGTCCTGCCCAGTTCCATTTTAGCCTGGCTATAGTTTGTATGGCATCTTGCAGTCCGGTTCGTCTGCGGATTTCAATATTTGGTACTCGATCCCTTAATGATAATCCCAGTATAGATCGCTCCATTGCATACTGAGCTACTCTGATTTTCCTTATAGTTTATCAGTGTTAAGGTTTCCGCACCATATGTCAGGACCGGCAGGACACATTGGTTGAAAACATTTCTCTTTAGACATATTGGGAGTGTTAACTTGAATACGTCTTTAAGCTTTCCAAAGGCAGCCCAAGTCAATCCTATTCTACGAGCAAGTTCGTATGTTTGATTATCCCTGTTGATACGAATCTCATGTCCTAGATATTTATAAGCGATTATTTCCTTTACTATTTCCCCATCTATTCTAACACTTCCACCAAGAACAAGATTTGTCATAATTTCAGTCTTTGTCATGTTGATCTTTAATCCTCCTTTTTGTGAGGCAGCATGCAATTTTTCCAACATTGAGGCTGCGTCGTTCATACTGTCCGCGATCAAGACGATGTCATCCGCAAATTTGAGATGGTTTAGCTTTTCGCCATTTATATTTACTCCCATTTCCTTCCAGTCTATTTCCATACATATATTCTAACAAAGTAGTGAACAATTTGGGTGAGATGGTATCGCCCTGTCTTACGCCTCTTTTTATTGGAAATTGGTTTGTACTTTCTTGAAGTCTAACAGATGCTATAGCGTTGTCATATTATTATATATGTTTTATGAGCATTGTATAGCGGTGGTCTATTCGGCAGCTGGATAATGCCTTCAACATCTCGTGCTGGTTTACTGTGTCGAAAGCCTTCTCATAATCCACAAATATTAGTACTAGAGGTTTATTATATTCGACCGACTTCTCAATCAGGCTCTTAAGAACTTGGACGTGGTCGTTAGTTCCGAACCCTGATCTAAAGCCAGCCTGTTCTCTTGGTTGGTAAGCGTCTAGTTTGGCATTTAACCTTGTGGTAATTATTTTGGTAAAGAGCTTGTATATTTGGGAGAGCAGGCTGATGGGGCGATAGTTTTCTAGTTTCGATATAATGTGACAGGATTGATCTGGTATATCACTAATTACTAGTTAATTACGCGGTAGCGTTCTGACTATAATAAACATTATTAATTATCAATGGTAGCGTTTCTGACCGAGAATACCAGACCTGGTCCTTTCACATAAGGGTAGAATTACTAGTATAAGTAACTAAGACAAATATATAGCAAGAGCACTCTTGGAGATGATGGAGTTCTTCATGATAACGTCAACGTCGTCTCGTTCTGTTAGTTGTATCTACTGTTAATACCAAACGACTTACCAATGTCGACCAAACAGCAATATCCAGGTGATGATGTTAACAATAACGTCGCAGCGACGCGTCTTTAGGGCGCGAGAGCGAACCGTTCAACCTTTGTTAATGAAACCCTTTATTGTTATAATAAAACAACACCCAGTTTAAACAACAACTTATAAATCTATTAACAACAATTATAAAGAAAGGTAGAAAGAAAGGTTACTGAACAAGAAAAAGAAAGACTGTAAAACTAATACAAAATATGTATTATCCTAACTAATAAAGAGAGATTGTTCTATTTAAATGCGTTTACTGTACGAATCCAAAAATTACCCATTTAATATTTAAAACCCTGTGAACAGATAAAAAATTACTATTTTTAAATTAATACAACCCTGTAATTTAATCACCCAAAGATTAATTTATGATAATCCCCGAAAACTGAAAAGTCTAAACACTAAAACCCTGAAACTTATAGGTAAAAACAACAATGATACTTAAAACCGACAATTTAACTTTACAATTTTAAGAAACAAAGGATTCACTACACGAGAGGTATATCAACGAGAGAAATGTGTCCGAAAATATATACTAATTTGCTCGTCTATACCCGCTTATACATTCCCTTAAAACCCGCTCGACTATACACCTGAAAATAGCATCTTTGGTACTTAGTCAAACCGAACACGACAACAGAAACTTCGGAACTTCTAAACCGAAACCGTTAAGAGAACTTTAGGAACTGCTAAACCGAAACCGCTAAAAGAACTTTAGGAACTTAGTAAACCGAACACGACAATAGAACTTTAGAAACTTAGTAAACCGAACACGATAAAAGAACTTTAGGAACTGAATTGTGAATTTCCCCGATTAAGCATCTAACTTCTGGACACAACCCCTTAAATTATGCTACTTCAAATATTTAGCTATTTGAACCTATAGAACGTACTAAAATCATTATTACCCCTCGGTACCACGTCTTAGGGTATAAACAGTTTATTCTATGCAACCAATCAGAGGTCATTTCTCTCTAAGACTCTGCCTTAGACCATAAAACAGGGTCGTCCCAATATATGATTGTAGACATTACCGCTAGGTGACTCTAGTTATACCCTCTCGATATTTAATTAAAACCTTTTCTCTCTTTATGGACATTTTACCTTAAAAATCATATCTATAGATAAACAATACATTTCATACTTATAAAATAACCGTAAAAACGGTCTTACAAATAACATTCCTAAATAACCTTAAATTTAAAGTACAGCAATCAGATTTACTTAAAAAAACCCTTTTAAGCTGTTCCAGGGAAAATAAAAGAATACATCTGATCCGACTTTTACATACATAGAATGGTCAAAATACAAATTCCAGGTTCTTCCTATATTTTCCATTTTTTTCTCAATAATATGGTTCATTTTTATCTCATCATAATGGACCACCCATGAAAGTCCCTTTATTTATTATTCCCATCTGGGGTTAGATTTTAGCAAACAGCCTGCTTTTAAGGTATAGAAAAATAAACTTTATGACATAACGTTGGTTTAGAATAATTTGGGCAATGGTTATTTGTTTAAGAAAAACCGTTGGTATTTGTTTAAAATAGTTATACTACATTTGGATTTTATTATCATGTTTATGCTTAGAACAAAAGCTTTTAGAGCCCTTCTTTGAATTTTAAAATAGGAAACATATTGTTTTGCCTGAGAACGCACTTTAAATAAAAATAACTTAAAATAAAAACATAGATTTTTGCGTTCTATTACAATAATGTCTTCTTTTTTGTGGATAATAGTAATAACAGCGTTGTTCCATTTGCTAGGTGTTATCCCTTTGATAAGGCATTCATTAAAAAGCAGTTTTAGGGCTCTCAATAGCTTATCCCCGCCACATTTGATAGCTTCTATAGTTATTTCATCTTCACCAGGTGCTTTATTTCTCTTCATTCCAGAAAGAGCTGTAGTAATTTCACTTAGGGTAATTTCTGAATTTCTTCCGAGCCCACATTTAGTACTTTAGGTATTGGAGATGCTGATCTCTGGGCAGGCTGGTCTGTGTATAATTCTTTATAAAAACTTTCTACCAGTCTAAGTATTCCCTCTTTATCTGTGATAGTCTGACCTTGGTTGTTTTTTAGCACGTATATGTTTTTCTTTCCGGTACAGCTCTTGCGTTATATTGTTAGCGATATATTGTTAGGGATTGTTTATTGTCACTTAATGATGCGTTATTATTACCTGCTTAAAAGTTTATATCGATTTGTAATACATACTTCTGTTTTCGTAGTAGTGTATCATTTGGTAAATAAATTAATTTCAAATGTAAAAAAAGTGTTTCTAAAACCACCTCTTAGAGTGCAGTTGCATAAGGAGAGATTACCAGGAGTTAGTTTACCTCCAGAACCTGTAATTACCCGGTGGGGAACATGGATTAAGGCCGCAATATTCGAGGCAGAGCATTTCGAAGCCATTAAAGAACTTATTTTGTATTTAGATGACGATTAGCAGTGTGTTGTGCAAAGTAAAGAGTTGTTAAAAATTGCAAGTGTTTTTATTAAGGTTAATTTCAGTTTTATATCGGATATTATATCCTCGTTGGAGAGTAGAAATTTAAGTTTAAGTGACTGAATTAGTATTGTTAAAACTTTTTCCGCTAAATGTAGCAACATTCCCGGTAAAGTGGAAGGTCAAGTAAGGAACAAATAGGATGTAACTGCAAAAAAGAATGAAGGATTTAAACACTTAACTGCAGTAAAAAGCATTTATGAGGGTAAACCATCCTCAGTAGATGTTAAAAGAAGCTTCTCTTTGTATAAACATATTTTTACTAATAGAAGACAATCCTTTTTAGTTGAAAATTTTGAAAAATATTTAGTAATAAATGTGTTTTATACAATTTTAGTTTTATTTTTTTTTAAATAAACATATTTTTTTAGAACCCAATGTGTTCCTCACCTCACCTCATTTTACTATAGTAAATTAAGAAATGGTGCGTACGTATCTTTAAAAGTTTAAATGTAATTTTAAATTATTTCTAAAATTTTTTATCGAATTTATTTTTAAAAAGCCATTTCATATACCTTACGCTTATTAAACTTCATTCAAATTTGTCCCCCTTCATTTTTCTCTTAAATGAAAAATATTCCTTTATTTCGGGCATCTCACCAAGCTCCACAACTTGGCGAGAATTTCGATTATATTCCGAATCTGAATAACAGAGTTCAAATATAATTCTGCCAACGTAAGAACCTGGCCTTTATAGCTGATATTATTTAAACAGACTTGCTTAGAAATTTTTCAAGTATTAAATACTGTAACTGTGTTTTGAATAAAATTAAATTTTTATTTGGTGTTATTGAATTCTACTTCACAAAGAAATAAATTTATGGAAAAGTTATGACTTCTGTTTACTGCAAAAATATAGACATTTTAGCTTTTAAGAATCGAAAAAAAGAAAATTTTAATACCATTCTTATTATCCCTGATCATTTTATTAACAGTACTGCGCACATTAATTTTTTTTTAGTATTTAATTTGTTTTGAAAGTAGAAACGTTAATTCAATAAAATTATAAGCAATTATAAAGGAAACTAATGCAAACCTAAAAATAGTCATCCACTGAATACCCCGTGTAGATATCCAGTATATCCCTTGGATATCTCTGGACATCTAATTCTTACCCTATGGACATCCAAATGTCCGTCTATATCCCAGGATATTGGACGTCCATTGGATATCCGTAAATAGATATCCTATGTATATATATACAGGGTATCTCAGAAAAGTAGACTAATCCGTTCAGCCTAGATTTCTTGGGCCAAGATATAAGTATTTTATTATGTCGCATCAAAGTTTTAGTATTTTTTCCCTTTTTTCAATGTATAGTTGACGACATATAAATTCATACACTCCACCCATACACCCAATTGGGTAAAACGAGTTTCTCACCTTGCTGCTTATACCTGGATAGAACAAAAGCTATATACCATAAGTATTAATGTTTATTTCTAAAATAACTCTATTTCATTCTGTGGTTTAAAATTTATTTTGTACATTTTTTACCCTCAATTCTCCAAAATTTTCAATTGAATTTAAATCAGGACTTCTTGAGCACCAAGGCAGACATGTAACGTTTTTTTGTCTAAACCAGTTTCCTATATTTCTTGCAGTGTGCACAGGGAAGTTATCCTGCTGAAATATAAAGTTATTTTCTTCAAAAACTACCGCGGCAGAAGGAAGAAAAATATTGTCCAAAATCTGAAGATATATATTACTGTTTAGTGTTCCACCAATATTCCAGCATACACCTGCACCGTAAACACTTATCCATAACCACACATTAACGGAGAAACGTCCACTGGTTTGCTTTATTAGCGTATACTTCTCATCATATCAGAAATTTGTTGGTCTATATATTCGAATCCTTTCATTATATGAAGACTGAAAAGTTTTCTCATCGGAAAAGATAACATTTTGCCAAAAAAAAAATCATGTTTTCGTAAATATTGCATAGAAAACAAAATTCTTTGTCCTTATCACTATTTTTTAAAAACGGTTTGGATGCAGCTGCTCGATTTATTAATTCGAAACATTGTCTTACTCGGCGTTGGGCAGTTCTAGATGAAGCAGGGAATCCTGTCATGTGCATAGCGGATACTGCAGTTTCAAATGGATTTTGCCTTAAATACTCCACCAAATTGGACATCTCATTGATCTAGGGCCATCCATTAGATGTCTAATGGATATTGTGCGCCGTCTAGGGAGCTAGGGAACTATTTTTGTAACGCAAACCAGGATGTCATGTCATTAGTCGTTTTTATTTCCTTAAAAATTGCATGATAAAGGCTAATTTATAACATTACCACAGAAAAATACTGCTATTCAACTGGCACGGCACTGAGGAAAGCATTTTCATAATTTTATTTAGGGCATGTTGAATGCGACAAACATATTGCCTTGTGTGGTTCGCCCGTCGTGCTAAAAATGTGTTAAACCGAAAACCACTATTCGCAGCAATGCGCCCGGCAAACCTATTATAGAATTAAATGAGTGGAATATCTAGAACGTGCTATTTCTAACCGAAATGTAGTGTGCTGTTTTGCTGATTAGCTATGCTGATTTAGCTTAAATCCCTCTGTTATTGAATTGTATTGGAATTATTAGGCACAAAATTCCATTAGTAGCTATTAAATATAGCACAATTGATTACAGAACATATCGCTGCGTGGACACTCGAATATCTACAAACCGGAAATATGTATTTTAGAGGTGATTAAAAAATTAGACTGGGGTTATAAATTTTTACAGTTTTAATGGGCTTTTTCAATAAATTTTGATTAAGTGTATAATAAACAAAAAATAAATTATCTGTTTCCAGTTTTATCTTAGAATAGCCATAGCGCTAAAGACAGATATGTAATCTATCGTGCGAGCAAAAATTATTTGCATCAAAGAGGGCTTTGCATCTAAGGACGTAATGCTTAGACGTAGAGCTAGATACCTGTTTGGTGTCAGTAACTACCTGAATTAACAATCAATCAGTTATTCCGTCAGTGGTTACAAGTAATTTGATACATCGCTAATTTTTCCATTTTCTTGAACAATTCACACAATGGGCTTTACGGAACAGCGCAAAACATTCATGGTTAAAGCGTATTTTCGAGACGGGGTTAGAGTAAATGGTGATTGGCAATACAATCCGGGTTTGTGCATGAACGATTTTCACGAACATTTTCCTAACGTTGGTAACAGGTTCTATATACAACATAAAAAAGGAGCTAGAAAAAAATCTGTAAGAACAGAAGAACTTGTTGCAAACGTTCGTGAAATAATGCAAAATACGCCAACAAATTGTATAAGACGCCTGTCCCAAGAAGTGGGAAGATCTTATGGAACATGCAGGACTATTCTTAAGAAGCAGCTAAATTTATTTCCTTATAAAGTGCAAATATTCCAAGAAATACAAGCCGCAGATTTTGAAAGACGCAGGAATTACTCTCAATGGTTTACCCAAAATTTATTGGAAAGAAATGATTTATTAGACCTGACATTTTTTTCGGATTAAGCCTGGTTCCACCTCTCCGGTTATGCGAATTCTCAGAATACACGCATGTGAAAATCCCCATTTTTTTTGTAGAGTTCACATTGCACCCTCAAAAAATTTGTGTCTGGTTAGCTGTTTCCCGAAGAAGAATTGTTGGATCTATTTTGTTCCATGACACAGTTACAGCACAGCGGTATAGAGACAATATTTTGAATCCATTTGTGAAGCAATTACTTGACGAAGAACTACGTTTTGGATATTTTCAACAGGACGGTGCAACCGCCCATCAGCCGCCGAAACTATTAACTACTTACGCAATTTTTTCGACGACAGATTGATCAGTTTTCGATCAGACATTGATGATTACTTCATTTCTCCTCATTTAAAGAACACTATTTTTAAAACACCAGTTGCAAATTTAGAACAATTACAAGAAAGGATTATCCAAGAATGTGGTAACATTTCTCCAGAGATGCTGATCAACGCTTTCAAAAATATGATGAAGAGACTTGTGAATTTAGGCTTGGAGCATGGCGGTGGTCAATTTTAGCAATTTATGTAATTATTTTTCTTTTTCTTTCTGTATATTCTTACTTTATTAATTTTGTAAACAACAAAAATAAATTTGTATTTGTCTACTTATTTTATTACTTATTAGTTTGGCATATCATGTCATATTATAAATTTGACAAAATTTTAACCTACATTGGGTTAGATAATAATATCGTCCCCATATCATTGTGATCTAAACTAAGCCCTACATTTTTTAATCCAAACCCTCTTTAATGCAAATAATTTTTGCTCGCCCGGTATTAGGATATCAAATTGTTAAAATTTCGTACCGATCAAAAATCGTTTTTAACAAAATTCTTCTGATTGCCCTAGCCCTAGATCAACCACCGGTGTTTGAAAACGAAGGTTATAATAATTATATTAGATGCATTTATGATGTGTATGTGTTTTTTAAATTTTTTACTATTCAAATTATTTATAGTTTCATAATGATATCAAATTATTTAAACATTAGAAATTGTTTACTCTTCAGTAAAATACTGCTTCACAATAATTAAAAGTATTTACGTGAGTGCTCACTTAAAAATTCCCTAGCTCAAACATTGACTACTGTTTATTCACTTGGCTCATTTTAATGAGGGAAAAACTTTTCCAGTGTCCTTCGTATTTTTTTGGGGTTGTCACAATACTTATCATTGAATATACTAACTCTCAAACTTCCATAAAATATATTCGTGCCTCAAAAACGTTGTGGAAATATAGGTTGAAAATTTAGGTTTGATAATAAATATATAGTTTGTTGTTGTACCACAACATCAGACTTCAGCGGTCACAGGTCACAGTGGGCATAATTTATTATCTCGCCCATATTAAACCCAACCTACTTACACTTACTTAAACATTCATTGATTGTTAAACTTTAAAATCCACTTCGAGAAGTTTAAGTTTAGTTTAACATAGACCTTTAGAATGCAGCGCACCTTGTACGAAATATCTTTCATTGCTGTGGCTTTAAACTTCAGGATTTCCTCTATCCGATAAAGAGAAACTTATTCTACAGGAGTTTCTCAGGTCTAGCTTGGAACAATTTCCAACTTACTTTCTATCAAAACATATATGGTGAATAGACATCCACTTTAAGCGACCGGATGTAGAGTGATTCACATTTAAATTGGCGATCTACTGTGAAAATTGAAGTCAGCTCTCTAATTCGCAACGAAAATTTCCGGAATAACTCTAACTTCTCCTAAATAATGTATGTAAAAATTATTGTCTCCTGTACCGGGTGTCCCACTAAGAATGGCTCTCGGTCAAATCTCAGAAAGGGTTAGTTGTATGGCTTGCGGAAAAAATTATGTTATTTGTAATTGAGTTAAATTAATTTATTGAAAACTAATTTTTATGGCTTTTCTCGGGTGAAAACTTACCCTTATTTGCTTTTGTAGAAATAAAATGCCTAAATGATCCTTAAGTAAAATATTAATTCAAAATACAGGGCGAATTAATGTCATCTCATACCTGTTTTATCACTCTGCATAGAAAATGATAAGGTTATATTAGGGTAGGTTAGAGGGGAAGACCTCTGATATTGTCCAAACAGTCTCACGTAGTCCTATAAGGACGGTTGTGGTACTACACGTGTTTCGCGGAACCTATCCTCATCAGCTTCCTGATGGTTAACGCTACGTAGACCGTAGAAGAACCTTCGTAGCTCATTCAAACCAGCCACTTGCTGTTAATAAACAACGAGTCCACCCAGTTGTAAGCTGCTAAACCCCTCAAGATCATTAAGGAATAGTTCGCCTAAGGCATTGAACCTTCTTCTCGCGAGGCCGGGGCATTCACATAAGAAATGCTGAATACTTTCCTCCTCTTCATTATCTCTGCAACTTCTGCAGAAGTCGTTAGCTGGTATTTACATACCTTTCCGACTATGCTGTAATAACGCTGCGGTTTTCATCCTATCAAGTAAGGTCTACAATTGCTGAGAGATCCTACAGGTTGTTAGTTCTGTTCATCTGATTTGCACAAGTTGTTTACCTATCCGACTTACCTCCTCTTTGATTGATCCCAGTGGTCTAGCCACAGTATTCTCTGCTAGAAGGTGTTTGTGTAGGCGTAAGGATTTTGGTGCAGTGTACGTATTTGTGCTTTAGAAGAATAACACGTGCACATGCACCACAGCTATGAGGACCTCACTGTTTCAGGGAGAGCACTTGCAGTGCTGATCTGAAGCTGTAGTAAGTAGCTGCTAAGAACTTACTTGTGTTAGTGTAAGTATGTGTGTGTTGGTGCAGTGTTGTGTGTAGTAAGTTCTTGTGTGGTAGGTAAATTTTTTTGTGGGCTATTTGTAGGCTTTTTGTTTACTAACCACTAAACTAGGTATGGCAGCGTCTAGTTTAACGGCTCCTTACTTTTAGATCCTTCTTCTTTTTTCTTTATTCTTTCTTCTTTATTCCAGCAGCAAATTTTCTTTAAGCTATTACGAAAGCTGATTCCTTGTGTACCTGTTATAACGCATAATTTTTGGGTTCAAGAGGTGATCTTTATCGATTTTTGCAATGGATCTTTTAAATAAAGCATAATTTAAAATAACAACTCCCTTTACCCGATGGCTATCATTATTCTGTACCACCCTACTAATGAAAACAACGGTTTTATTAAAATTAACTTTACCTTTTAAACGCGTAGTAGAAATATAGGTGTCCTTTACAACGATTAATGAAGAAGGCAAAATAAAAGCGAAACATGTTTCGGGTCCTTTTATATTCAAATGAAATATATTTTGGAAGTAAAGAATAACAAAAGGACAACACTGAATTTATAATCTGACCCAAATTACCCAACCGACACTTAAAATAAACAATTCTAATTGCCGCAAAGAAAAATTGGTTTGCATTTGTATCAGGGTTACCACATTATGGCAAATTAGGCACGAAACCATCCAGTTTTTGCCGACATATTGCGGTTTTGGTAAAAGCTTTTGCAAGTTGGGGTCACCTTATATTGTTTCCCAGAAATAAGGGTCAGTTAGGACGGATTTAGTTTTCGAAACAATTGTCCTATATTATTCGTTGTTGTTTTAACGGGTTGCGTTTTCAATCTGTTTAAGGTTAAGTCTTTATATTAAACACATTAAGTTAGATTTAGGCTGATACGATTAAATAATTTTCCGTAAAGCCAAAAACCCGCCTACAGAATTAATACTATTAATCTCCGAATCTGACTATTAAATACCAAATTTTCTCCTAAGCTTTAAATGCGTACATTTTACACTTTTAGACTATTTTTTTTATCATATTGCAATATTATTTCTAAAAGAATTAAACCCTATATACTCTTATAACTAAATGTCACTATTGAAATAGGTTATTCTATTCATGATTTTAAAATAAAAAGTCCATATAAACATTTGTCCGTTTTCGCTTTCCTTTTACCGTGCGAGCAAAAATTATTTGCATCAAAGAGGGCTTGGATTAAAAAAAGTAGGCCAAATCTAGGTTAAAATTTTGTCAAATTTATATTATTACATGATATGCCAAACTATGAGTAATAAAATAAGTAGACAAATACAAATTTATTTTTGTTGTTTACAAAATTAAGAAAGTAAGAATATACAGAAAGAAAAATAATTACATAAATTGCTGAAATTGGCCACCGCCATGCTCCAAGCATAAATTCACACGTCTCTTCATATTTTCGAAAGTGTTGACCAGCATCTCTGGAGCAATGTTACCACATTCTTGGATAATCCTTTCTTGTAATTGTTCTAAATTTGCAACTGGTGTTTTAAAAATAGTGTTCTTTAAATGAGAAAAAACGAAGTAATCCATAACCGTTAAACAAGGTGATCTAGGTGGGAATTCAATGTCTGATCGAAAACTGATCAATCTGTCGTCGAAAAAATTGCGTAAGTAATTAAAAGTTTCGGCGGCTGTATGGGCGGTTGCACCGTCCTGATGAAAATATCCAAAACGTAACTTATTACTTATCGATGAAATCAACTAACGTGCAAGGCACACAATTATAATAGTGATCCCAAATGAATAATAATTGTAGGTAGGTACTTACCGGCCACACAGAAGTAATTAAAATTCAATAAAAGTAAAAATAAAAGGCACCATAATCACTAAATATTTTTAAAACGTAATTAAATTTTATATTTTGAAATTTAGTATTTATTTTGGATTACCTATAAAATCATAAATAACACCTATTACTAAAAATCGGCAAATATCCGTGTCCGGCACATTCCTTGCTAATATTTTATATATTTCTAGCAGTTTAAATGCTGTCAAATAAGCGACGAAGTCTGCTTTATCTCGAAAACCATTAGTCGTACAGCTTTCAGAAAAAAATTTTTATAAGGAAAGTGAGCGAGAGAAATAGCTGAAAATTAACTAAGAAAACGGTAGTTTCTCTTTAATGTGCATCGTTAAGTTGTTTAGTAGTTATTGGTGATTCGTTTACCATCCATTTCGGAGGTCGTTTCTGCGCATACGCCAGCAGTGCGCCTGTTCAAAGCTGTTCAAAAGCGGTTCAAAGCTGTGCAAAGCTGTTCGTTAGTCGTTCAAAGCTGTTCAAAGCTGTTCAAAGCTGTTCAAAGCTATTCAAAAGCTGTTCAAAGCTGCTCAAATCTGTTCAATATAGTCGTTCTAGAACGGATTTGAAGTAAGTTTGACAACTATTATAAAATTAACTAAGAAAACGATAGTTTCTCTTTAATGTGCATCGTTAAGCTGTTTAGTAGTTATTGGTGATTCGTTTACCATCCATTTCGGAGGTCGTTTCTGCGCATACGCCAGCAGTGCGCCTGTTTAAAGCTGTTCAAAAGCTGTTCAAAAGCGGTTCAAAGCTGTGCAAAGCTGTTCGTTAGTCATTCAAAGCTGTTCAAAGCTGTTCAAAGCTGTTCAAAGCTGTTCAAATCAAATCTAGGTTAAAATTTTGTCAAATTAATATTATTACATGATATGCCAAACTATGAGTAATAAAATAAGTAGACAAATACAAATTTATTTTTGTTGTTTACAAAATTAAGAAAGTAAGAATATACAGAAAGAAAAATAATTACATAAATTGCTGAAATTGGCCACCGCCATGCTCCAAGCATAAATTCACACGTCTCTTCATATTTTCGAAAGTGTTGACCAGCATCTCTGGAGCAATGTTACCACATTCTTGGATAATCCTTTCTTGTAATTGTTCTAAATTTGCAACTGGTGTTTTAAAAATAGTGTTCTTTAAATGAGAAAAAACGAAGTAATCCATAACCGTTAAAGAAGGTGATCTAGGTGGGAATTCAATGTCTGATCGAAAACTAATCAATCTGTCGTCGAAAGTTGTTTTACGAGAGAATTCGTGCCGTTTACTATACTGAAAAAAGCATTGTACAAAAAATACACCAACATAGAAAATATATCTTGAAATAAATTTAATTGCTACACATTATTGTTTTTTCAATATAGCAAAAATATCGTATCAATGTGCCTTCCCTCCCCCTAACTAAATTTTACTCTTACTGTTGGTAACTGTTTAGTTTCAGCTAAAAAAACTTAGGATAATTGCTGACATTAATGAGTTATTTGGTATGGGTACAATAATATAAATATTTTAATGGGTAATAAATTTAATATTATTTTATTTAATTTGTGTCATATAAGTACGCGTATTTTATTTAAATATAAATGGAACAAAATAAATTCATGGTTAATAAAACTACTAATATTATGGTATGGACCGGTATTTTATATTTTGAAATTTAGTATCTATTTTGGATTACCTATAAAATCATAAATAACACCTATTTCTAAAAATCGGCAAATATCCGTGTCCGGCACATTCCTTGCTAATATTTTATATATTTCTAGCCGTTTAAATGCTGTCAAATAAGCGACGAAGTCTGCTTTATCTCGAAAACCATTAGTCGTACAGCTTTCAGAAAAAAATGTTTATAAGGAAAGTGAGCGAGAGAAATAGCTGAAAATTAACTAAGAAAACGATAGTTTCTCTTTAATGTGCATCGTTAAGCTGTTTAGTAGTTATTGGTGATTCGTTTACCATCCATTTCGGAGGTCGTTTCTGCGCATACGCCAGCAGTGCGCCTGTTCAAAGCTGTTCAAAAGCGGTTCAAAGCTGTGCAAAGCTGTTCGTTAGTCGTTCAAAGCTGTTCAAAGCTGTTCAAAGCTGTTCAAAGCTATTCAAAAGCTGTTCAAAGCTGTTCAAATCTGTTCAATATAGTCGTTCTAGAACGGATTTGAAGTAAGTTTGACAACTATTATAAAATTAACTAAGAAAACGATAGTTTCTCTTTAATGTGCATCGTTAAGCTGTTTAGTAGTTATTGGTGATTCGTTTACCATCCATTTCGGAGGTCGTTTCTGCGCATACGCCAGCAGTGCGCCTGTTTAAAGCTGTTCAAAAGCTGTTCAAAAGCGGTTCAAAGCTGTGCAAAGCTGTTCGTTAGTCATTCAAAGCTGTTCAAAGCTGTTCAAAGCTGTTCAAAGCTGTTCAAATCAAATCTAGGTTAAAATTTTGTCAAATTTATATTATTACATGATATGCCAAACTATGAGTAATAAAATAAGTAGACAAATACAAATTTATTTTTGTTGTTTACAAAATTAAGAAAGTAAGAATATACAGAAAGAAAAATAATTACATAAATTGCTGAAATTGGCCACCGCCATGCTCCAAGCATAAATTCACACGTCTCTTCATATTTTCGAAAGTGTTGACCAGCATCTCTGGAGCAATGTTACCACATTCTTGGATAATCCTTTCTTGTAATTGTTCTAAATTTGCAACTGGTGTTTTAAAAATAGTGTTCTTTAAATGAGAAAAAACGAAGTAATCCATAACCGTTAAAGAAGGTGATCTAGGTGGGAATTCAATGTCTGATCGAAAACTAATCAATCTGTCGTCGAAAGTTGTTTTACAACGAGAGAATTCGTGCCGTTTACTATACTGAAAAAAGCATTGTACAAAAAATACACCAACATAGAAAATATATCTTGAAATAAATTTAATTGCTACACATTATTGTTTTTTCAATATAGCAAAAATATCGTATCAATGTGCCTTCCCTCCCCCTAACTAAATTTTACTCTTACTGTTGGTAACTGTTTAGTTTCAGCTAAAAAAACTTAGGATAATTGCTGACATTAATGAGTTATTTGGTATGGGTACAATAATATAAATATTTTAATGGGTAATAAATTTAATATTATTTTATTTAATTTGTGTCATATAAGTACGCGTATTTTATTTAAATATAAATGGAACAAAATAAATTCATGGTTAATAAAACTACTAATATTATGGTATGGACCGGTATTTTATATTTTGAAATTTAGTATCTATTTTGGATTACCTATAAAATCATAAATAACACCTATTTCTAAAAATCGGCAAATATCCGTGTCCGGCACATTCCTTGCTAATATTTTATATATTTCTAGCCGTTTAAATGCTGTCAAATAAGCGACGAAGTCTGCTTTATCTCGAAAACCATTAGTCGTACAGCTTTCAGAAAAAAATGTTTATAAGGAAAGTGAGCGAGAGAAATAGCTGAAAATTAACTAAGAAAACGATAGTTTCTCTTTAATGTGCATCGTTAAGCTGTTTAGTAGTTATTGGTGATTCGTTTACCATCCATTTCGGAGGTCGTTTCTGCGCATACGCCAGCAGTGCGCCTGTTCAAAGCTGTTCAAAAGCGGTTCAAAGCTGTGCAAAGCTGTTCGTTAGTCGTTCAAAGCTGTTCAAAGCTGTTCAAAGCTGTTCAAAGCTGTCCAAAAGCTGTTCAAAGCTGTTCAAATCTGTTCAATATAGTCGTTCTAGAACGGATTTGAAGTAAGTTTGACAGCTATTATTTTGAGGCATGTGTTAAGTATAGTGGACCATAAAGCTAACCAAACAAATTGTGAACTCTGAAATCTTTGATTGCTTTAAAACGTAAATAATCTGGTCTAGGTATAAGAGGTCTTTGATTTTACACTACTTTAAAAAAATCCAATATCAATTTAGATCCTAAATATATGTAATGGCATAATCCACCTGTAACTTTTTTTTTCTGTAATTTACTAATTTAATTACAAGAAAATGGTTAATTAGGGTTAAAATGTAACTTTCAAACCAACTTTTAAAATTAATAAAAATTTATTTTATCTATAAAAACTAGCCGGTAAACGTACAGTAACTTATAAAGAGATTTTGTAACCAATTTTACTGCGCTTTTAGTTTATAGTGCTCTTAAAAGGAATTTACCGTAAATGTACGTTATAGCCAGCTATCATATTCTACCCTCACCGCACTTTTAAACCGGTGCAGTTTTTGTTACAAAATTGGCAAGTAATTTCTTAAATTATTCAAAGAAATACATTAGGCAAGAATATTTTCAGAAAAATATAGAACACACACTTAACAACAAAAGCTACAGTAATTACAAAATCATCTAAGATAAGTGCTGTCAATTGTCAAATTCCAGACTGGGCAATTAAACGCTCAATCCAGCACTGCCGCACTTAATTAATCAGGAGGTTCTTATCGCGTTATCTTTGGTCTACGCAAATACTATTACCACTCTAATCGAGCAAATTCTCCTTTGAATCTCTATCCCGTAAATTCCTTTGTCATGTGTAAACAATTGATCACGAGATGTCGGAACTGATCGACTAGTTTTAGTTTTTAATTTAGAATGTGCAAACATTTTGTTCTGTTGGAAATACTTACGGAAGATCTGTGCTGTGCTAAATCTTTTCTTCTGCCGGATTCAAACCTTTAAAAGTGATTTTTTTTTAAATAAAAAAACTCAAAGAAAAAAATACTGTTTTATTTAAATAAACAGTTCTTAACAGAACATCGGCTTGAAGTATAGACTTATATTTGGATCTAAGTATGGTACTGCCAGCTAAAATGTTATTTCTAGTATCACCTATTATTTTCTACCAAGTTGTGCCGATGTACCGGGTGAGTCAACGATTGCGCGGAATAATTTTATGCCTTGAAGATAAGATGAATATACAGGGTCCTGCAATAGTGCGTCAGGCTTCCATGGCTCCTATACCAATTTAGTTAGGAATTTCATTGAAACGCTAACTTATACTGTATCATACGGGGTACTTCAGGAAAATATTTTTTCATATACAGGGTGACCCAAAAAAGTGTGGTCATAAAAAGTTGTGATTTTTTAAATGGCATACCCTATATTTTTTTGCATATTTAGATGTATGCTATCGCCCTTTATAAATGCCTAAAATTTTGTTTGATTTGCTTTGGTAGTTTAAGAGCAATCAATTAAAAACTGAAAAAAAAATATTTTGAAGTCGTGGAAAAAATATCAAAAAAAACAATCTAAAATTAGTTTTTTAACCACGGTATAAGGTGAGTTTAATGGCAAGAGGTTTAAGGATACTATGAATCGAATAGTATTTATTTACTTTATACAGGGTGTTTATAATAAGGTTTCAAGAATGACACATTTCAAATCTATTTTTCTCAACTTTTTAAAATGGAACACCCTGTTTATTATTTCGGTATTTTATATAAAATACACAAGCAATTTTTTTTTGTAGTTGAAGCATATAAGTTATTTCCAGCCGTTTTCGAAATAAATGCAAATTTCATAAATTATGTCGATTAAACAGAGTTTATTTTTAAAATTAAGCGTAGGCGACTAGACTAATAATTAAAAACTACAGTAATTGTTCAAAATGTCTTCCATGTTGTTCTGTGCACAAGCCAACATGTCTTTGAAAAGGTCTGTTTATTTTCCTTTTAACATTTCAATTGCAATACCAGCAAAGAGGTTCATTAGTAAGGTTTATCTCTAAAACCCATAGTAGGCTTTGAAATAAAACATGGATTCTTATACTTAGTTTGACAAGTTCTTTAATTCATTTTAAACAAGTGTAATATCGGGCGAATAAATTATAAGAAATTATCTTGATAATACCTCTCCGAACCAATGGATCGGTAGAAACGGACCCCCCAGCCAGCTAGATCGCCGGATCTTACAAAACTAGACCATTTTTTTATGGGGACACGTAAAACAAATTGTTTACAATGATCCACCTACAACTGCTAATAAAATGCAGCAAAGGATAAGAGACGTGTTTGCTAGCATTTCCCCTGGAATGTTAAGGAAAATAAACAGACCTTTTCAAAAACATGTTGTCTTCTGCACAGAACAAAATGGAAGACATTTTGAACAATTACTGTAGTTTTTATTTATTAGTCTAGTCGCCTACGCTTAATTTTAAAAATAAACTATGTTTAATCGACCTAATTTATGAAATTTGCATTTATTTCGAAAACGGCTGGAAATAACATATATGCTTCAACTACAAAAAAAAAATTGCTTGTGTATTTTATATAAAATACCGAAATAATATACAGGGTGCTCCATTTGAAAAAGTTGAGAAAAATAGGTTTGAAGTGTGTCATTTTTGAAACCTTATTATGAAAACCCTGTATAAAATAAATAAATACTATTCGATTCATAGTATCATTAAACCTCTTGTCATTAAACTCACTTAATACCGTGGTTAAAAAACTAATTTTAGATTGTTTTTTTGATATTTTTTCCACGAATTCAAAATAATTTTTTTTTCAGTTTTTAATTGATTGCTCTTAAACTACCAAAGCAAATCAAACGAAATTTTAGGCATTTATAAAGGACGATAGCATACATCTAAATATGCAAAAAAATATGGGGTATGCCATTTAAAAAATCACAACTTTTTATGATCACATTTTTTTGGGTCACCCTGTATATGAAAAAATATTTTCCTGAAGTACCCCGTATGATACAGTATAAGTTAGCGTTTGAACGAAAGTCCTAACTCAATTCGTATTGGAGCTATGGAAGCCTGACGCACTATTGCAGGACCCTGTATAATAAGCTTTTGTATGAAGGTATGGTTGGATATCTGGCACATTTTAAAAATATTTTGAATTATACGGGGTGAGCACAAAAAATAGGGTGTCATAAAGTTACATTTTTTTTAAATGGGACACCCTATATTTCAATACGTTTATTAATTCTACGTCTTATTTCATACATTTCTATTAAAGGTTTAATATTATACGAAAAAGTTATCGTTTTTAAGATAATTCGACTTATAATAAAAATTTTGCATTTGCAGATGCTTGCATGTTGTTGTGAAAATGCTACTTAAATTTCGACAATAAGCGATTCATAATGTTTATAATTACCAAAGAAAGTCAAAAATACATATTCACTATGAAATATTTGACATCTCATTTACAGGGTGTTTATTTTCTAGGACCAAATTCAGAAAACTTCTAATTGAAAAATATCACTTTTATTAAATGGAACACCCTATACATTTTTCTGTCATCTTATAGCTCGTCATAAACTCTTCAACTTTCGTGAAGAACATCGTATCCCTACCTCTAATAGTTTTTGAAATATTTTGATATTTCGAGGTATTAAAGTTATAATATAATATACAGGGTGAGTTTTTTAAAGTGTTACAAGGTGATATCTCGAAAACTGTTCAAAATATTTTCTTGAAATTTTAGTGAGGGAATAGGGAGATGGGGGACATACCGGGTGTCCACGGAAGGTGGCTCGCCCCTCTAACTTTTTTGTTTTTCAAGATAATGAAATAAAATTTGAGGGATTTGTATACGACATAAAACTACATTATTTGACAGGTGATTCAACATTATGGAACTTCCGGTTTAAACGGAAGTGACATACACTTTCGATTTTTAAATGGGACACCTGGTATATTTTTTATTTTTACTTTTTTTCACTCCATCTCTCTCATCTGTCACGCTTCAGAATAAATATCGTGCCCGTTGTAAGATTTTAAGTCTCACTAATAAGCACGCAACGCGGATTCGGTATTTCATATCATCTAAAGTTGTAGGTGAAGCCGCCATCACTTTATCTTTTATAAAATAAAAAATAATTAAAGGAAAAAGTCAAGGGGTTCAAATCCGGGGTCTAGCAGGCCATTTACCGAACCAGCTCGACTTATCCACCTGTTTTGAAACAATTCGTTCAACTCATTACGGGCTTGTATCACATAATGCGGTGGAGCTTCCTCCTTTTGAAACCACACGTCAGAACTTATGTTTTGGTTTAATTATTAGGGTAATTGGTTTTTAAAATAATTTCGTAACCAGGGGAGCAAATCAAAACATTTTTTGTATACGTACGTAGATTTTTACGTAGGTTCGTATATTTACCAAAAAAAAAGTACATTGTCTCATTTAAAATTCCAAAGCTACCCCCTCCCTTCAAAATGGGAAGGGGGGTAGACGTCAAAAATATGTTTAAATATGTCTTCCCATCTCCCTATTCTCCCACTAAAATTTTAAGAAAATATTTTAAACCGTTTTCGAGATATCGCCTTGTAACACTTTAAAAAACTCACCCTGTATATTAACCTACTAAAACAATGGGTTAAAAATGTTCAGAATGAACATTGAATTTTGAAAGCTCAGAAACGCCTAAATAATATTTAAAACCGACAACATGTTTTTGGAGGCGAACGCCACATTAAGAATTTACTCGGAATTCGTTTAACTCGGACATTACAGGTTTGAGGTGGCGGCAATGAAACAAAACGTCCATTAAAGGCACGTCGAGCTTGAAGCTTAACCCGTTGTAAATAGTTCCTATCTATCTGTCTTTCTATAAAGACTGCAATTTACAGGTATACAGGGTGTTTCAATAAAAACTCCCAGGCCAATTATTTCGAAAACTAAAAGTGACATGTAAATTCTGTAAACGGCAGTTTTTAGCCTCTATGATTGGCTTCACAACTGTGTAAAGAATGTGTTTGAATAATACAAGATGTAGGTGGCGCCACGGTGCAAAGAAGTTTTTCGATGACAGGAACTTTTAAATATTGTCGTTCTTAAAGATAATTAATTTTTGATCAAATTATGCCCCATAAAAAAATTTTGATAAATCCAACATGAAAGGAGATATTTGGAGTTTTTTTTTTAATAATTTTAATTATTTTAATTAAAATATTTTTAATCTCCTACAGCAGATTTTAATTTAATTTTGGTAATGATAATTTCAGTAATAAAACGCTCGTGTAGCGCTAAATTATTACGTCCAGCGTCGTCTCAGGGGGCGCCTTGACAAATAATATTGGCAAAAAGTAAGACGCCACTGAGTTTTTGGTTATTTTTATATTTTTTTTTTCGGATTAAGCAACTAAAAATATCCTTTTCTTGTCTGTTAAATTGTTTTCAAACCTTGCTTCGTTTTCGAGAAATAAAAATAAAAACAATTTATTGCATAGTTATCTCTGGAAAACAAAAATCAAAATAATGAATACGTTGTTTTTTTTTTTTGTTTAAAGGCATTAAAACATTAAAGCATTATAAAATAAAATTAAAAGATATTTTGAATTTTATGAAAGAACTGATGAGAAATTATACAAAATTATTAATGAAAATTAGAACAAAACCAAAAACTATTTAATGGGGTCGAATGAGGTGTTCAAAATAATTGCCGTTTTCATATACACACATATAATAATTCGGTTCTGCAAAACTCTCAATAGTGTATTTCGATTAATAGCAAAATATACAACGTATTAATTATTTAATGATTTTTGTTTTCCAGAGATATGCAATAAAATTGTTTTTTATTTTTGTTTCTCGAAAACGAAGCAAGATATGAAAACAATTTAACAGACAAGAAAAGGATATTTTTAGTTGCTTAATCCAAAAAAAAATATAAAAATTACCAAAAACTCAGTGGCGTCTTATTTTTTGCCAATATTATTTGTTAAGGCGCCCCTTGAGACGTCACTGGACGTAATAATTTAGCGCTTCACGAGCGTTTTATTACTAAAATTATCATTACCAAAATTAAATTAAAATCTGCTAAAGGATAATAAAAATATTTATAATTAAAATACTCGTTAAAATTATTTTTTTAAAAAACTTAACCCCAAATATCTCCTTTCATGTTGGATTTATCAAAATTTTTTATGGGACATAATTTGATCAAAAATTAATTATCTTTAAAAACGACAACATTTAAAAGTTCCTGTCATCGAAAAATTTCTTTGCACCGTGGCGACACCTACATCTTATATTATTCAAACGCATTTCTTACACAGTTGTGTAGCCAATCATAGAGGCTAAAAACTGGCGTTTACAGAATTTACATGTCGCTTTTAGTTTTCGAAATAATTGGCCTGGGAGTTTTTAGTGAAACACCCTGTATATAGATCAACAAAACATAATATGTATATACCTATTAATTTTTTATTATTCATAATCAAATCATTAATATTTATCTGAACAGACGCTAACAGGATCATGTGGTATAAAGATTACAATTAAAAAAATATTTCACTTATTCTCTAAAAACCATGCAAAACTTCATGCAACATCTTATCGCAGTAGGACTTCCCAGTCGTAGTGAATGTTGAACCAAACCAGTAGGTAGTAGCAAACAAGCATAATTATAAATAGTATTTTTTCCCACCAAGCAAACGTTTCATTAACGTAATCCCTCATACGATAATACATATCTGAAAAAAAAAAATTGTTCAAAAATCGACAAAGAATTTCCTCCCTTTGTGTAATTGGTTCTCGCCCAGTATTGTAATGTATCCTGGCACTATCTCATGATATTTATCTGATGTGATGTGACGCAAGCTAATAGATATTATTTTCTTGTATATTTTATGAAAATTTTTGTCTTATAAGGAAACAGCGACAACGTCGCAATTGAGAAGGACTGCACGGCGCAGGTCACGCCAGCTCTCCCTTGTAATTTCTGATTTTATATATCGATTTATATTGATTATTATATTGAGAATGTATTACACTTTTGAACGTTTTTCAATTTGAATAGCTCTTCTTAAAATATATTATGTAAAAATAAGCAAAATACCTATGTAATGGTATAAATATTATGCAGGTAAAAATATTACGTTATATATTAATTTTTACTTACAATATTGAATGGGACATACTATCAACATCAGTGTTATGTTTTCAGATTTTAAAGCCATATTTAACAACTTCTTTTTACTAGTGTTTTCTAGAAACTAATAGAACCCCTTTCACTAATATTATTTCCAATAATTTGACAATTAATCTGAAAAATGAGGTTTCCATGGCAATGCAGCTTCTGCATTTGTTTTCCATAGGTAATGCGATTTATATGCACGCGTCGCATCGTTTTTACATATTATGTGATTGTATGCATTTTTAAGAAATAAATTTGAAATATTCTTCAGTTCCATTTCAAGTTTAGGGTTTTAAAAAATATTTGTGGTCCTGTAGTATTTTATATACAGGGTGTCAGTAGTAACTGCCCTGTTGAAAATGCCTTATAAACTCGCATAAAACGCATAAGAACTGAGTCAGTTATTGAAACAATAATAATTCCTAACATTTATAAAAAGCCCTTTTTATTTCTTTTATTAAATTAAGACCTTAATCGCTGATTTTTTAATTATTTCATAGAAATTGCGCCATCTAGCAGTCACTTTGAAAACTCAAAATATGTTACATCAATTTTTTTGGTCGATTTAGTAAATTTTTTTTTCCAAAGACATAAAGTTTATGGCTTCCATAATTATCTTATCTTGTAGATAGAAAGTTCTTTGTTCAAATTGACAAACAGGTGCCAGATATGACAAATATTGATATTAGAGTGCCCCAGGGTTCTGTGCTAGGACCACTTCTTTTTCTAGCTTTCATTAATGAAATGCCCAGCTATATTCGCAACGGGTTTGTCATCATGTTTGGAGATGACTCATCTGTGGTGGTCACGGCATTGAATCCTGACGAGCTCCATAATTTTGGTATTACGTATCCTTAGTGACTTTGATGATTTGTGTAAAAAGAACAATCTAATATTGGATCTACAGAAAACTGTATACATAAATTTCAGGTGTAGCACGAGATCATCAAGCACTGTAGTGGATACCATGCGTGCTGCCGAAGGTTGTAAATTCCTGGGTCTGCATTATAGATCAATTTCTTACATGGGAATCTCATGTAGATCATGTCGCGAAAAAGTGCGGAACTGCTTATTTTGCAATATTACAGCTTAAACAATTACTAGATAGAAACGCACTGATAAATGTGTACTATTCGCTAGTCTATTGTCATCTTAATTATAATATATCACTCTTTGGGGCAACTTAGTTGAGTCCAACAGAATATTCTAAGCCCAAAAACATATAATTCGCCTAATCTATTGTCTAAGGTCTAAGGGTCACTGATAGTTGTAGACCAGTTTTCATTGATAATGGGATCATGACATTCCCCTGCATTTATATTTTTAGACTGTTGATGTATGTAAAAATTAACGAAAAAAAAATTGTATCAAACTCTTATTTTCATGATCATCCAACCAGAAACGTCAGTAAATTGTCAACAGTCAAACATAACCTTACAAAATTCGAACGGTTACCTGATTATGCAGGTACAATTTTTTACAATAAATTACCAAACAAAAAAGGACTACTAAATTTAAATATATTTAAATGAAAAATAAAGCTATTTCTGATTGGTAAAGGTTACTACTCAGTCTCAGAATTTTTAAATGATACCATTATACTCTAGACTCTCTAGAGTACATGTAACCAAACTAATAATTATAGATGACGTGCACATCCATCTTTGATGGCTGTTTCGGCTAGTACGAAATAAATATTTTAATTTTGATTTTAATATCGTAGTTTGCCAACCTTAGTGAAATACCCGGTATATAACGTAAAAATTTACATAAGCCACACTGAAAATAAAGGTATACATTTAATATACATATACATACAATACATATGTGTACAATTACCCGAAAACGAACTACCAGATTCGTGATTTACGGTGATTTAATAGGTGCCCACTCATATATTTTGTCCAAGTTGATCCAATGGGTCTATGTTGAGTTTCTAACAGTTTGTTTGCTATCCTATTTTTTCTCTGTGATCTGCTTGTTTATTGTCCTTTAACAGCGTTGCCGCTGTTTTTTTTTCGATAATGATGTTTATACTTAATGATTTAGTACTTCGTTTTCCAGCCAGACTTTTTTGTATTTGTAGTTCATTATTTAGAGATATTGATTTCCATCGTTCTTTTTCCTTTCGATATAGTGTAAATAAGAAATTCTTAAAGCTATTGAAATTAAAGGTATTTTTCAAGTTGCTAAAGCCAAAAATATTAAATGAAATAATGCTACCAGGCTTCTTTTTCAAACCCCCATAAAAAAATTAATAGTAATATACGTTACAAGACCGGAAATTTGTGTTTTTCAGGTCGAGACAAGCAGACAGGCGAGCCGTAGGCGAGTCCTGGTAGCTTTGAGAGACCTGGAAAACACTAATTTTCGGTTGCGTGACGTACAATATTTTTTTAAGACCGACACTTCGATATACTTACATTAAATTATTTTATATTATTTTTAAATGCGTCGTATGACTTCTCGTAACGGGCTGTTGATTTTACTGGCAATATATCGTAGGTCGCTTTTCTTGCTGCTTCCAAAATTTCTTCTGAAATCTCATTTTCCGTGTCGGATAATTCAAAATCTGAATTCATATTGTTAAATTTGCGAACTCGCGAAACAAGTTTGACATAAACAACAAATTAAAAATCAACGAACTGTCACTCGACAATACATCGAAATGTTGTTGTCATAGTAACGAAATCATGGTGGCTTGTATTATCAAAGAGCGATTGGAAAAACAAAAAACAGGGACCGGAAAAATCTTTTCCGGTCTCTAACGTCACTTTTCCGATCTTGCGATCGGAAAAAAGGTTATTTTCTAGACGAAAAATTGTCCAGAAAGTGTATATTTTCTGGTCGGTTTTAAAAAAACAATATTTCTTTTGCGAATGTAGCGAAAAAAAAACCTAATAAATTAAATCAGATTTTTTGCGCTTAATCAATCGATTAATTGCAGTGTGTGCTCTTTCTTGTAAGTATTACAACCTCATCGGTATTCAAGGAAATAACGTAGCCATTTATTGCCACAGCCAAACATGTTTAATGGCAGTAAGTTTCTGCAAAATCTATTTCAGCCTGGGATGAAACTGTGTGCCTTCCTAACAAACATAGACAAGCAGAACAGATTAGGGAAGGCCTAATTTTAGAGCACTTGGAGGAAGTTCATACCATCGCTCCTGTTAACGTTTATAAGCATACATTTGCAAATCAATTTTTGTCAATATTTAAAGTAATTAATTTTTATCTGTAGAAATGGACGACAGGACCTTACAAATTCTCGTAAGTAAGGACCATGTAATATTCTGTGTCGTTAACCACGCTGCCATAAAATACAAACTTATAAAAAATATGGCTTTCCTAATTTCCACGTTGCCGTCTTGAGTGAGAAAAAGTAATTAACATTATTTCCTGTTATTTTTTCTCTGGATTTTTGCATTTGTCAAATTTATTTTGCACATAGATAGATAAAATATTCTTTTTAAATAATTATTTTTTTTTTTCAGGTAACATAACGTGAATTGTAGTAACCTACAGAAACTTTAAGGTAAGCTTTTTAAAAATAATGTGGATGTATGAATCTCGTGGCACATCCGCGCAAACGATCCGTATGGTGTGTGCCTAAACTTATCAAGCTTCGTTCAAATTTCTCTACTTAGGTAATCAAATGTATTGATATTTAAAGAATCGCTCCAGAAAATGTAGTAATTCTTTAAGAAACTGATTTAATAGTTGGTAGATATATTATGTTTTATCAATTTAAGAGCAAACACTAGTGACGTATCACGTTGTAGTCGGCCAATAGAGTACAATTACCTACTAATTTATGTTAAAAAAGGCTGGATTCATAAATAAATAAATACATATAAACGAAATATTATACAGGGTGTCCGGAAAATACATGTACAACGTTTGACGATAGACTCCTGACGTCAAAATAGGTCGATCTAAGCCGACTTAGTTATATCCAAAATTGTCTCGTTTAGCCGGTAGAGGGCGTCAAAAATTTGTAAAAATATTGGTTTTTCCTAAATTACGTGAAAACCTGCTAATCGATTTTACTGATTTTTAGTATGTAGACTAATACGATAAAATGACGTTTTCTAGTAGTATAGTCACCGGCTGTAAATAAGTGGAAGTGATATAAAAGTGATATAATACGTCAACATTTCTCCTCATTTTTTATATGAACGGCGTTATGACAACCCAGATATTTTTGTAGAGTGACTGGATGTATTTGGAAGCTATTTTACCTCTTTAATATTTTTCGTTGGATGGGCTGTTTTGCCAGAAGAAAATATTTACAATATTTAGTATTATTAGTAATAATATTAAAATCAAATTACCTGTAACAATAATTTTTTAAGTGACCTTGTTGCTATGGCATTTAATAATTTGACAATTATTAACAAATTGTCACCAGTCTATAAAATTTACTCAAGTATACGATCAACATTCTTGAATTACAAGTTCATTTTACCATTAAAAATGGAAAATTATACGAATTCTGAGAAGGTTGACATGCTCCTGGTATACGGGTTTTGTCAAGGAAATGGGCGTCAGAGTGTTAGGGTTTACATGGAGAGGTTTCCTAACCGTCGAATACCAAACCACCAAACATTTGCCAATATCGAGCGTCATCTTCGGGAAACGGGCAGCTTTGAGAAAAACTTTGAAGGCAGGGGTCGTATGCGAACAACTCGAACTGTGGAAACAGAAGAGATGATTCTGGAAAGAGTTGAAGAAGAACCAAGTACCAGTACCCGTCGCTTAGAACGTGAGTTACATGTTCCTAAAACGATTGTCAATGAGGTTTTAAAAGAACAGTTGTTACATCCTTATCACGTGCAAAAAGTCCAGGAACTTTTACCGACTAATCCCCCCATGCGGCTTACATTTTGTCAAATTATTAGAAACAAAAGAATCGGTGATACAAATTTTTGTAGAACAATTATGTTTACTGACGAGGCGTGCTTTACAAGATCTGGAGTAACCAATCTGCACAACGAACATATTTATTCCGATGAAAATCCACATGCCATTAAAGTTGCACATCATCAGCATTAATTTAAATTAAATATTTGGGCAGGTATTATTGATCGCTACCTTATTGGTCCCATTGTTATTCCAGGCAGGTTGGATGGAAATATTTATTTAAATTTTTTGCAAGACACATTACCAATTCTTCTGGACAATTTGCATCTTTTACTTCGGAGGGAAATGTGGTATATGCATGATGGTGCCCCGCCCCATTTTTCCGTTGCCGTTCGGCAATACCTACATCATCAATATCCCAACCGATGGATTGGAAGGGGCAATGATGCACCAGTAAAATGGCAACCACGTTCTCCTGAGTTCAATATGATTGTGTGACTTTTTTTTTGTGGGGCGCTATTAAAACAGAAGTTTACAAGACTCCGGTAAACACACGCGATGATTTATTGCAGCGGATTTTAAATGCAGGCAACCATTTTAATAACCCCGAGACATTAGATAGGGTCCAATATCATTTTTTAAGGAGTGTTAATAAGTGTATTCAGCAAGATGGCGGTCATTTTACACATTTGCTTAAGTCATGTTTTTGTTTTACTTATAGTTTCTTACAATACATACTTTCAACTTTGTTGTACTTATATATATATATACTTTATATTTTCTTCTGGCAAAACAGCTCATTCAACGAAAAACATTAAAGAGGTAAAATAGCTTCCAAATACATCCAGTCACTCTACAAAAATATCTGGGTTGTCATAACGCCGTTCATATAAAAAATGAGGAGAAATGTTGACGTATTATATCACTTTTATAACACTTCCACTTATTTACAGCCGGTGACTATACTACTAGAAAACGTCATTTTATAGTATTAGTCTACATACTAAAAATCATTAAAATCGATTAGCAGGTTTTCACGTAATTTAGGAAAAACCAATATTTTTACAAATTTTTGACGCCCTCTACCGGCTAAACGAGACAATTTTGGATATAACTAAGTCGGCTTAGATCGACCTATTTTGACATCAGGAGTCTGTCGTCAAACGTTGTGTACACGTATTTTCCGGACACCCTATATAAAGAAAATGAAATGGCGAATGCGTCACTAGTGTTTGCTCTTAAAGCTTTTGTTTGTGGAGGTTTCAATGGACCGATAAATCGTTTTATTTTAATATCTTAATATTAATGTTGAAATAACATGGGGAGAGAAAATTTTAATTAGGGCTTCTTTTAATTATTATCATTTAAAAATGTATTATTTAAATTATCAATTAAAGATTTAATTAATTAATAAGTAATATTTAGAAATGAGAAGAAGAAACCCCTACATTAAATAAGGAAATAATTGTTTAACAAAGCGTTCAATGTCATTTCCGATTGTGAATTTATTCTCTTGTAAATAATCCCTTTTATAAATTCTTTTTATTACGGCTTATTTTCAACGCTTCCCTGAAAATACAATTGGAGAATTTTCATCCCTAATATACCAATTATAGAAAAGGGAAATTTTTTTAGGTGAACTTAATGAGATTTTCTTCTTGGCAAACTTGTATTAATATGTCATTATTACCGGCACATCCATATTGTCAGTAAAGAGCTAACACTAATAACCGTCTTGCAAAGCCTTGTTTAAAGAATGTAAAAGTTGAAAGAAAAAAAATGCAATTATTTTAAATAATATAATAAAAAATTGAACTCTTATCTAATTTATTTAAAAAATTATAAAATTATTTGCTGCTCATAGCATAGCCCACATTGTTGGCTTCAAAGGCGTTTTTTGTATAAAATTAATCATAAGTAATAGGTTGTAGGTACTTTTTAACCTAAATGAGCCTTTTTCGTGAATTTGGAATCAAATAATTTGGTTATTTTTTTAAAAGCCGTTTTTAAGTCCAAATTTTAATTTAACTAGTTGGCGGGAACTTTGATGGAGGGGGGGGGGGGGGCAACAGGGTCCTCGCGTAACTATTTATACACAAAATATGTTTTATATCACGACAGAGATAATTTAATGAAAAAACTACCATAGACACTGTTGATTGGCTAATAGGTGGGCGATTTGGGTATTTTTCATTAAACATATCACAGACTTTCCTATGACTTCTACTTTTACCTCCACAACCCAACACAATCAACATTTCTGTGCATTCATCTTCAAGCATTTTGGATATAATATTAGCAGAGCAAAATTCAAATTTGATTAACATTCACTCACAATGTCCCAAATTTAAATACTAGATTGTAATTGTCAATGTCTGAAGGTAGGATTAACGACGCCATTTTCTATCGTCAATTCGATTTTCTCCGACTATCGACGATTCGCATGCGCACTGCAGTCAAGCACGTAGCCAGGGCGGGGGGGGAAGCAGGGGGTCCGGACCCCCCCAGAAATTCTCAGAAAATATATTTTTTTTCAGCAAAATAGGAAAATAACACATAATATTATACTTTGATTGGATTGATTGGAAGTATTATACAGGGTGTTTTTTTAAGGTCGACGAGCGGCCATATCTCGGAAACTACTGGGCATAGAAACTCAGGAAAAGAAAAATTATAATTAAAGTGGCCATGAGAAAATTTTGGAAATAATTTTTAAGTTTCGCATTTTGCCGCAAGAGGGCGTAATTGAAAAGTAAATTTTAAAATTTTACATAACTCCGAAAATTCCACATTAAGGTATATGTTTGATAACACCATTTTAAAGCTTGGACAATTATGCATCATTTTGGTCCTATGCTCATTGGCGTACCGACTCTTTAATAAGAGTGGGGGAAGCTGTTGAAAGTGTAATCATTTAAATCGCTGTAACTTATAAACGACTTATCCGATTTTAGCAAACTAAAGACTATTTGGAAGAGAAATGTATGTACTTTCACCACTCGTATTTAGTTGTCCATAATAGTTCTAAAAAAAAATGCTAGAGGGCGCAGTTTGTAATAATAACAGTTTTTTCGATTTTATCCCGAAAATTCAAATCATACGGTATAACTATGACATCATAATCGAAAAGTAGATGAAATTTGCAAAAAAAGATGTGCAGACCGCAGTTCGATATCTTTGTTTGTTTCAGAGTTATTGCCAAAACAATAATTTTTAATATAAATTGCGCCCTCTAGCAATTTTATTAGAAACTATCGTGTGCCATTAGATACGACAATTGAAGGTACTTCCCAACAAGCTTAAATTTAGTAAAATCGGATAAGTCGTTTAGAAGATACAGCGATTTTAATGTTTACACTTTCAATAGATTCTCCCACTCGTATCAAGTGAAAGTGTAAACATTAAAATCGCTGTAACTTCTAAACGACTTAACCGATTTTACTAAATTTAAGCTTGTTTGGAAGAAAAAGGTAAGTACCTTCAACTGTCGTATCCAATGGTACAAGATAGTTTCTAATAAAATTGCTAGAGGGCGCAATTTGTATTAAAAATTATTGTTCTAGCAATAACTCTGAAACGAACAAAGATATCGAACTGCAGTCTTCACATCTTTTCTTGCAAATTTCATCTACTTTTCGATTATGATGTCATAGTTATACCGTATGATTTGAATTTTCGGGATAGAATCGAAAAAACTGTTATTATTACAAATTGCGCCCTCTAGCATTTTTTTTGAGAGGCATCATGGACCACTCAAGACGACAGTTAAAGGTACTTACATTTCTCTTCCAAACAAGTTTTAGTTTGCTAAAATCGGATAAGTGGTTTATAAGTTACAGCGATTTAAATGATTACACTTTCAACAGCTTCCCCCACTCTTACTAAAGTCGGTACGCCAACAAGCACGGGACCAAAATGATTCAACATTGTCCAAGCTTTTTAATGGTGTTATTAAAAATATACCTTAACGTGCAATTTTCGGAGATATCTAAAATGTTAAAATTTACTTTTTAATTGCGCCCCCTTGCGGCAAAATGCGGAACTTAAAAATTATTTCCAGGATTTTCTCATGGCCACTTTAGTTATTAATTTTTTTTTCCTGAATTTCTATGCCCAACAGTTTCCGAGATATGGCCGCTCTTCGACCTTAATGAAACACCCTGTACATAACTTAAAGAAAATAATTTTTAAAATAAAAATTTTAAATTTTCTATATATAATATCTACGTTTTTTCGAGTTAGGCTAGAGAGGCTTAGAACTAAGAGTTTCCAAGTTTCGAGAGTAAAAAAAAGGGCGTGGCACCTAAAAAAATTTTGCCTGCGGCGCATTTTTTAAGAAAGAAAGAAAGAAAGGCCACCCTCATCAATATCCGAAATATGCCACTGCCGGACCCCCCCCCCTCCGAATACATTTCCTGGCTACGTGCTTGACTGCAGTACTGTGTTGATCAGAGTAGTTATTTTTATGCTTTTGGCATACGAAGAAGAAAGGCACACATATTCTGAAGCTGGTAGAGCAAGGCAGATGTTAGTCAGCCGGTCATAGTTTTATTTACTTTTGTGTTTTGTGCAATTACGAAACCTTTTCACATATATACACACACATATTTTCTAGAATTCTTAGGATAGATGACATCTAGATAGACTAGAAAATATCGTTTTACCAGTAAAAATTGTTGTTTTTACTTCAGTTCTGAGAATTGACGTATTTACTGTCAAGGATTTTAAGGTAAATTCTGGCAATTTTAGTGGTTTTAAAAAACTGCTTTTTTAAAAGTTTCTGTGCATTTATAAAAAAAAATCACCGGCATACTATTCGTCAATGCCTCCCTGAACAGCCCTTTCAAAATTAGATACTAATTATTTTTTTAAATAATTGCAAGGTTCCGGAAGTTAGGAGAATGCAGGGGGGCATTCAAGTCATTAATAGGTATTTTATACATGATTGACCTTGAGAACTATGCCCTTAAAGGTTATGGCTTGAGTTCAAAATGTTGCTAACTCGATAAACATATTATCAATATAAATCTATTTTGTTTCAGTTTTACTTTATAAAAATATTAAGTTAAATAGAGATTTTTTTACAGTACCTAGGAAAATTCATTGGGAAGTTAAAAATCTTTCAAATCTATCCATTTACCCACCAAAAAAATCTGGGCTGTTATATTTTGATGACATAAAAGAGTCAAAATTACATCATTATCTAAATTGATGTGAATCGAGTTTGTCATCTAATATTGTACGCGTATTTTTCAGACACTCGCCATATCTTATTCTCCGTGAGTAAATTACTGTCAAGAAAATAATTTTATAAACCACCATACATTTTCCCTGTAGGTACAGAAAATTTATTTCTATAGATTCTCTTCTCAGTAAACTGTTACTAATTTAAAGAAAAGTTTTTTTAAAGTCTTCGGAAGGTTGTGTTTAAACCCCTTGTTTTTGTTTGTGTTTGTTGAACTTCAGAAAAGTTTTCCCGCCTGATAGGAATATTTTAAGACTATAGTTGCCAACCTTTTGTTTCAATTGGGCTTTCATGCCGACGACGTCGACGTCTGCTAAATTGAAATGTTGTTGTGGATATATATATATGGCCATAAAATTTAACGATAAAAATTAATTTTCACATATTATTGTGAAATAATTTTATTTTTTTTAAATTTTAATTGGTACATAGCAAATTGGCCTCTAGTATACTTAAAGCTTCTTTTGACAATAAAATTCTACGGACCTCAAATTGGCAGTACTAGAAACTACTAAAAATAAAGCAATTGCTGGATCGAATGAAATCACCAAATTAGCATATTTTTTGGGAGATTTTGGAAAGTATTTTCGACAAATATATGAATATATACCGTGCGAGCAAAAATTATTTGCATCAAAGAGGGCCTTGCATCTAAGGATATAATGCTTAGCCGTAGAGCTTAATACCTGTTGGGTGTCAGTAACTACCTGAATTAACAATCAACCAGTTATTCCGTCATCTTTGACAGTCGTTACAAGTAATTTGATTCATCGCTAATTTTTCCAATTTCTTGAACCATTCACACAGTGGGCTTTACGGAACAGCACAAAACATTCATGGTTGAAGCGTATTTTCGAAACGGGGATGAAGTAAATGGTGAGTGGCAATACAATCCGGGTTTGTGCATGGACGATTTTCACGAATATTTTCCTAACGTTGCTTTTATTGCTGGGGATTTTTATCATTGCCTGAAAAGAACCGTGGCTATGTTTAGGGAAACAGGTTCTATACAACACAAAAAAGAAGCAGGAAGACCATCTGTAAGAACAGAAGAACTTGTTGCAAACGTTCGTGAAATAATCCAAAATACGCCAACAAATTGTATAAGACGCCTGTCCCAAGAAGTGGGAAGATCTTATGGATCATGCAGGAGTATTCTTAATAAGCAGCTAAATTTATTTCCTTATAAAGTGCAAGTATTCCAAGAAATACCAGCCGCAGATTTTGAAAGACGCAGGAATTACTCTCAATGGTTTACCCAAAATTTATTGGAAAGAAATGATTTATTAAACCTGACATTTTTTTCGGATGAAGCCTGGTTCCACCTCTCCGGTTATATAAATTCTCAGAATACACGCATGTGGGGTAGTGAATATACCCATTTTTTTGTAGAGTCCACATTGCACCCTCAAAAAATTGGTGTCTGGTTAGCTGTTTCCCGAAGAAGAATTTTGTTAATTTTGTAAACAATAAAAATAAATTTGTATTTGTCTACTTATTTTATTACTCATTAGTTTGGCATATCATGTCATAATATGAATTTGACAAAATTTTAACCTAGATTTGGTTAGATATATCGTCTCCATATCATTGTGATCTAAACCAAGCCCTACGTTTTTAATCCAAGCCCTCTTTGTTGCAAATAATTTTTGGTCGCACGGTATGATGACACCAATAAACTATTTGTACCTGTATGTTAAAAGCAATTTGTAGGAATAATAATAAAAATCCAATTTATTATAGGAATTGGGTACTGAAGAACAAAAAATAATTGGAATTTTAATTAATGCCAAAGCATTCCTCACAAAACAAAAGTTTAACAGCCTTCGGGTTAACAAGTTATTAACGAAAAATAAAATCGACCCTTTTCCGGTGTTCTCAAATACTTATATTAAACCGCAAACATTGTGTAAAAACTTTGAAGGAGTATTTGAAATGAACCATATGTTCTTGAACATTTGCCTTATTTAAATATCCTTTTAATTCTAATTAAAACTACTTATTAATTACTACTACTACTAAATTAGTTAATAACTTAATGTCATTAATGAGCATCAAATTTGGGATACATGATACAAGCACACTGAAAAATATGTCCGTTTTAAGTTAAATGAATGATTTGTTTGACTCATTTTTATCAGGACCAAATAACTTTTGTTTGTCTGACGCAAATATTGTTTGTATTAAATAAATAGGCTTATTAGAATTTGCTATGATATTTGGTTGGTTTTTAATTATTTACGGTCAATAAAATTTATTTGCTGGCCCAGTTTGAAACTTCAACAGTATTTTGCTATTTTCAATAAATATTTATTTGTGGTAATAATTATTTAGTGGACCACCGGTTCTTTTTGATTCAGCAAAATTTAGACAAAGGGAAGGGTTTTAGTCGATATTAACCCGCCATGACCGGTCCGAGTTCCCTGTCGAGTAATGAGCCTAATGAATAAAAATGTAGCGATTGCTTTTTCTTATAAAATCGAAGTAATTTCTTGAAAGCCAATGAATAAAAACTAAAGTAATTGCTTTTGCGTCCAGCAATTGCTTAAAAGTGTAGGAATTGCTTCTAGTCAATGATTTTCTTAAAAAATAGAAGCAATTGCTATCGTTTGCTTAAGATGTGATCAATAAATTAAGGAATCGATTTTTCTAGTGTAGCGATTGCTTTCAACTTTTTAAGGTAGGTCGACTCCTGCATCATTTGCTTGGTAGCAGTCAACTTCAGTTCTCCGCGGCATACACGTGCGTTGCTCTTAATTTGTGTCTTTAATTATGGCTGAATATATGAACGTCTGTAAAAGAAAAATCTACAATTTACGTAAAAATTGCAGATATGATGATTTCAGAAAGTTACATCGATTTGACTGCAAAAATGCTGAGTGGTTGGCAAATTATTTTTTGACTGATACTGGTAAAAGGCGAGGGGGTGCACTGTCGCCTTTAAATAAGATTAAAGTCTTTCTGCGGAAATTATCGGATCCGGGCTTTCAAAACTCTGTAGGTGAAGAACTCGGTGTCCAACCAACTTCTGTCTGTAAGACATACACTTCTGTAATGGATGCAGTTTTGGAGAAGGCCAATATTTTTATTCCATTTCCTACAAGTGCTGAAGCTGTTGTGGAAGCTAAACGATTGTGGTCAGAGAGATTTATTTATGTTCCTTCAATTTGTGAACGAATATCAATTGCTTGTCTCTAATTTCCTCATCACTACTATCACTTTATATGATGATTTCAGAAAGTTATATCGATTTGACTGCGAAAATATTTTTGACTGATACTGGCAAAAGGCGAGGAGGTACAATGTCGCCTTTAAATAATTAATTGCTTGTCTTTAATTTCTTCATCACTACTATCACTTTCCTCATTTTCACTGAAATCTGCCATATCACAAAGATAAGTTTCCTATTTTCCACAAAAACGTAACAGATTACTATTGTACTAAATAAATAGACCAACGTTGTTGTATTTACGTCAACTCTTTTGCAAATAGGAAACAAACTGAACATGAAATCTATAATCTGAACAAGTGGATTAACCACGTCTGAACTTGTGTTGAATAGGCATTTGCTACAGAGGTGTAAGAAAAACAGCAATTGCTTCCAAATTTTATTCATATCCAGATCAAGCAATTGCTTTTACTTATAGCATTTGCTAGTCAAGCAATTGATTTTACTAAAAAGTAATTGCTTCAAGTAATTGCTTAATTCTTATTCATTATAGGCTCATTGTATCTTTATTATTTGATAGTGCAATGGAAGTTTAACATTGTCTTTTAAATTATAATCTTGGCCACCTCTGGCCCCCATTTTACGGTTAGATATTTTTATTTTATATTTAGATAACATTAAATGAATGTGTTGAATTTAGGCAAAAAGTTTGTGTTAAATTTCGTTAAAACGATACTATGCAGAATAAAACTTAAATAAAATTAAAATGTAATCACCTTTTATATTCTTAATAGGTAAAAAGTAAATAAACAATAATAAACATACTTATATTTTTATGTTTTCACTATTTCTGCACGTTGTAAAACTAACTAAATACCCCAAATATTAATATTAACTGCTGTCGAATTAATTAAAACAAATATTTACTTGCCTTAAATAAATGGACATTTGTGACAAACATTTATTTGTTTATTTTTGATAAATTGAATTTATTTTAAATAAAATATTATTTCTTGTAAACATTTAGTTACTACAGGTTATGAAAATCGTATTACTGCCCGAACCCTATAATTTCCAAGTTGGATTTTCCGTTATTAGTTGTTGTATTTGATTTATTTATCTGTCTACCTATGTATTATTTATTTTTTTCATAATAAACAGAGATTCTTTTGTATACTTTTTATTTGCTTCCTTCTATAAGTGATCAAACTCTGATACTCACCATGATTTACTTTTAAATTAAGTGCTGACCCTAAACACATCAGGATTTCATAGCAATCATATACCTAGTTTTTCTGAAAGCGGTTGGTCTGTCCTAATAATAGAAGTACAATTTACCAAATTATTTGGAGAAACAAATATTCTATTATTTCAAATAAATATTTATTTAATAAAATATATATGAATTATGGGAAACAACTCATTATTTGGTTTATATATCGCAAGCTTGCTGACAACTAAATATGTATTTGAAAAAAATAAATATTTAGTATATACAGTGTGACCAGTAAAGTCCGCATCATTTGGAATTTTTTTTTATTAATAGCTTTATTCAAAATTTGACTTTGGCATCAAGTTCTGCTTCGATCGAGATAAAAATTAAGCAAAAAAAAAAATAGTAGTCACGTGATTCGGATTATCTGTCAAATTAAAATTTTTTTTTAAAATAATTCAAAAGTTATTTCTGAAAGTATCGAAAAAAGATATTAAAAAAAGTTTTTTTGAATGCAGTTTCTAGTCCAATTTTAATTTTTTACCCATATTTTGTAAATTTCACCGCTTTTGCAAAATAAGACTCAACGCAACCTACATAAAACTTCTTAGTTTTGACAATGCTTTATTTCAGATACATTTTCTTTAAAGTAGCGCCATATTAAATGTGTGTTTTTCTACAAAATAAAAATTGGGCTATTCAAATTTGGTCGCATGTGATGCAAAGTTTATTTGTTTTTGACCCCGTATTATATAACTTTATAAAATAAGTATTTTTGAAAACGTAGTTTGTGTCTGAAGTAATACCCCTAATATAGGACAAGAAAGAGTGTTATCAGTAAAGTGTTCATTACGTGGAAAATAAATTTTAGTGGTGGGTAAAAATTAAAATTATCCTGTGCAGCTGAAATTTGGCATGTGGGCTATAAACTGCATTTAAAAAAACTTTTTCTTATAACTTTTTTCGATATTTTATTTAAAAATTTAAAAGATGATGCGAATTGCGTGAGTACTATTTTTTGCTTAATTTTTATCTCGATCGAAGCAGAACTTGATGCCAAAGTCAAATTTCAAATAAAGCTAATAATTAAAAAAAAATCCATACGATGCGGACTTTATTGGTCACACTGTATATAATAGAAATAAGTAATAATTTGCTATATAAATTTGTTTACTCTATCAAACAAACATTTATTTTATTAAAATACCGCATACTGTCAAGCTTAATAAATGATCCATTTAAATCAATTAATATTTTTTTTAATATAAGAAATTTTACAATAAATCGTCAAATAATTTTAGCCATATTTTCAATTAAATATTTGTTTAGACAATAGGAAATAAATATTTGTTTCGGCAAGCTCCATTTTTATTTAGATTAAATAAATTTCTTTTTCAGTGCATTTATAATGTTGTCGCTTGTCGCTTGCAAATCATGCATGCATAATTTATTTCAAAACTACTAATACTAGCTACTATACTATATTATAGAAGTTAGGCGACGCATTTGTTTGCGAAGTAGTTTCCAGCGCAAATAGCCCCTAAAATCCATCCAAATACATCCTAAACTAACTTACCTGCAACTCCGGAATCTGCTTTTGACAAATAATTTTGTTTGATGGCAAAATCATTGCGGTAAACTGGCAATTTTCATATACAGGGTGAAGGCTATAGGGGAGAGTCCCCTAGTACCGGACACCTTAGCTTTTTTGAAGCTGATGGCAACTTTAAAAATGAAAAAATAAAATAAAAGCAACACTCTGTTACTCGTAAACATATACCATTTTAAGTACGTCCTACATTTTTTTAAATATTTAAGGTATTTTTAATTAGAAAAATAAAATACAAAACGGTTACATTTCGATGATTCGAAAAATGGTCGCCCAGTATCGGACGCAAAGAAAAACGAACAGATTCTAGTTCTTCTGAAAATGTCTTCTTAAATCTCCCCATTTTAGCAGGTAAGGTCACCTCAACGCCAGACTTTAACTGTCTGCTAATGTGCTTTTCGGTACAGAAAAGTGTAATGCGGCTTCCCTTATGGACATACCATGTTCCATAACTCGTTTTACTGCATTTTTCATATCATTTTCTGATCATTTTTCTTTACCCGCCATTTTAAAAAACAATTTGAATAAAAAACCTTTTAAATATAATTTAACACTGACACAAACCCACCCACACATACAAATAAACACATAAAACCCTATTTTTCCCAAAAAAACACTTATTTACAATTATACTTCATTGTCCGATACTGGTAAACTCATTAGTGTCTGATTTTGGGCAACGGACAGTTTGAAATGAACAAAATATTTATAACAAACACTTTAACTTTAACCAAACGGTATGCATGTAAAATTGTACATATATAATAGCTTAACAAAAAGGGTAACAAGAAATTCGTTATGCTTACCCAATATCACTGCACACATGCTTAAAAGTTAAAGAATAAACAAAGATCAACACCATAAATTAATCTTTTCTTTGATAACTTCTGTCAAACTGACCATATAGATTAAAACGCTTCTGAGAGGTAACATTAGTAACAGACGCGACTATAACTGTATACATGTTTGGGCGCCACCTATCGGCAAAGTGAAGAAACTGACTATGTCCGGTATTGGGAGATGTCCGGTACTAGAGGACTCTCCCCTATATCTATATATTGTATGTTTATATCGGGTGTCCCAATGGTTCTCGGCCGTATCTCAAAAAGTGCCAGTCGTATGTCGTATGGCTTGCGGAAAACTTTTGTTTAGGAAAAGTGGCCATGAGAAATTGCTAGAAATTATTTTTAAGTTTCTAGGTTGGCCGCAGGACGCAGATAGGAAAAACTGCGTCTACCAGACCCCCTGCGAATGCGGCCAATCCTATATAGGTGAGACATTAACAGCGGTATGCAAGGTTCTAGGATCAACTTTAATCTAGATTAAATTAATTTTTACCGTGGTAAAACCTACCCAAAAAATCATTTAAAACGCGATTAAAGGATAATCTGGATTAAAGACGGGTGCTGCATACTGCTGTAAGACCACTAAAAACAAGGATTAAAGAACACAAAAATAATACACTAAAAGGAGATACCGAAAAGTCAGGTGCAGCTGACCATGCCTGGAAACATGGTCACCATATCATGTGGTCAGAAGCTGAAATCCTACATAAGGAACCACACTGGAGGAAAAGAAAGTTCAAGGACGCTGCTGCTATTCACCAGAACCCAGGCTGCTTTAGTAAACCATCATTAGACATAATAAATATCTGGAAACCTTTGTTAGATAGATGTAATCTTAGGATAAGATCGCGTGCTAACTGAACGCATGATTGCACCCACCTCAGTTATGCTTCAGTGCACCTAGCTAGTATAAATAGTCCTGTAGTTACTTTACTTATTTAGTATTCACCTGAAGACGACTGGAGATACTTACCAGTTGAAACGTTTTGATTTAAAACAAATAAAGACAATGGAAGTCCAAAACTCTTTCATCAAATATTTACTTGTCAGCAAGCTTGCGAGTTGTTTCCTATATTCAGTACCTAAAAAAATATATGAAAAGGAAAGAAAAACACGAAGTCTTCCTCCACAAAATTTAATAGAATAAAAATGTTTAGTTAAAAAGGGTTTCTACATGTTTCGAACGTAGAAACGTTCATCATCAGGAGACAGAATGTATGTTGCTGATGGTTGTAGCAAAAGAGAAAACAATAGTGGTAGGCGTCAAACCTTAATGGAGCTTTTATAGCATTAAAAGTTGTACTGATAAAATAGCATTTTGAAAGTGTTAAATTGAAAGAAAGACACAAACGTACGTGGTATGTGGAAAAGACTTATAAAGGAGTCTAGAAAGACAAAAAGAGAAGAGTGGGTTTAGTAAATTACTTACTTCTAAAAAAAAGTTGTCGAACATAATTGAAAGCATGTCTAGTAGACCATATAAAATGTGAAAAGCCTTGTTGTGTTATGTTCAATAAGCGTTGTAGGCATTGTTGTATCAGGTAATGAATTACTGAGTGAACTCAGGAAAAACAGTTTAAGGCACTGAATACTAAAATTTAGTAACCCCACCGAATATTAATTTAAAGTTAAATGGATTAATAGCATAATTAATCATTTTAAAAAGAAATTCAAGAAATTTATTCCACTTGTTCACGTGCAATGACGAAGAACGAATTTTTTTTTCTCTTCCGTCATTGCACGTGAAAAAGTGGAATAAATTTCTTGATTTTCTTTTTAAAATGATTAACTATGCTATTAATCCATTTAACTCTAAATTAATATTCGGTGGGGTTACTGAATTTTAGTATTCAGTGCCCCAAACTGTTTTTCTTGAGTTCACTCAGTAATTCATTACTTGATACAACAATGCCTACAACGCTTATTGAACATAACACAACAAGGCTTTTCACATTTTATATGGTCTACTAGACATGCTTTCAATTAAATATGTTCGACAACTTCTTTGTAGAAGTAAGTAATTTATTAAACCCACTTTCCTCTTTTTGTCTTTCTAGACTCCTTTATAAGTCTTTTCCACATACCACGTATGTTTGTGTCTTTCTTTCAATTTAACACATTCAAAATGCTATTTTATCAGTACAACTTTTAATGCCATAAAAGCTCCATTAAGGTTTGACACCTACCACTATTGTTTTCTCTTTTGCTACAACCATCAGCAACATACATTCTGTCTCCTGATGATGAACGTTTTTACGTTCGAAACATGTAGATACCCTTTTTAAATAAGAATTTTTATTCTATTAAATGTTGTGGAGGAAGACTTCGTGTTTTTCTTTCCTTTTCATACTTTCAACTCCACTTTGAGTATGGACTATTTCTTCAAATTAAAAAAATATAGTTCGGAAGTTACTGGGGCACGTACTAAAAGATAGAGGGCCAGCGGGTACTAGACCCCCCCCCCCTATTTTCAATATTTGACAATTGTTTTTTTTTGTTTTAATCAAAAAATGTAACTCTTTATGTTGAAGCAAAGTACCAAATTTGAAATTAATTTCTTATTAAATACTTGAATTATTCAAAAATATTAGTTTTTAATTTCAAACTTGAGGGTCAAGAATGAAAAATGGCATTATATATAAAAGTCATATTATTTTTGGTCGAGGAGTATACGGTTAACGGATTGACCACCTTTTTCCGGACACCCTGTATAAGCAACATCTAATTATTTTGTGGATTACACGAAAACGAGAGCTTTATATAAACATCCAATATTAAATTTTCCAGAGAACTTTATGACAGTAGCAAAGGGATGTCTTAAGATCGAAATAACTTAAATTTAATTAGACAAGTTGAACTAAAGGAAAGTCAGTTTATCGGACGCTGGTCTTAACCAATAACGAGAAACTTCTTAATTGAAATATACCAAAGCAGAGACAGTTTAATTATACTTTAATTTAATGAAATTTGACAAATTGTGTATTACCCTCTTACGCAGCCCCGGATCCAGGGGTCAATAAGTCAAAAGTAGGGTTATTTCTGAAAATATCGAATAAAGTTATTGGAAAAAGTTTTTTCCAATATCATCAAAATTATCTTATGCAGCTAAAATTTTGCACGTGGGCTAGAAACGCATTTAAAAAAACTTTTTCTAATAACTTTCTTCGATACCTTCAGAAATAACCCTACTTTTGAATTATATTTTGAAAAAAATTAAATTTGGCAGATAATGCGAATCACGTGACTACTATTTCTGTGGTACTAAGGCAGAACCCGATATGTCAAGAAATATCCATTTTCCGTTTTGAAAGCCAATATATGCTGTTAGTGGTGACGATTATGATGGCAAAACCCGATATGGTTCTGTTACTCCTATACAATGTGGGTTAATAAAATAAGATCCCGATATGTTTCATAAATGAAAATTGGTCGCTGGCAAAACCCAATATGCTAGACATATCGGGTTGTGGTGTCGTCCCGCACCGCCAAACATTTATTTGTATATCCCGGTATGTCTGACATATCGGTTTATGCCACAGTTTCAACTTGTCGGAATTGGTTGTACCACGCGACATGTCAATTTTATTGGTGAAACTAAAGAGGGAAAAACACGATATGTCCAACTAATCTAAATATCTTCGTTATCCGGAAAAATTTTAACTTGAAATGCTACAAGCGTGGTTTATTTTTTTGAAAAATCGTTCCTAAAGGGGTGAAAAGGGGTTAGGTTAATTCTACCCCTAAAGTATTTATAAACGCAAAGTTCGTGGAAAGGTTCTATGAGCGTTATTAACGATCTGTTGGTTCGTTGGTTGGTTGGTTAAAGGCGGGGGTCGGGTTCGACGTGTGCCCCAAGCTTCTTACACTGCAGCCTTCTGGCTTATTGTGCATCCCAGTCTTGTTAGAAAAGGTTTGTTCCCACTACGAGGTCTAATGAATCGATCTGTAATGAAATAAACATATTTTTTAATAATGAATCTTTATTTTTGGTATTTTCACGTATATTATTACAAACTTAAATGTGCTGAATACAATCAATATAAATAGAACCAGTGGCGCATCCAGGGGGGGAGGGGGCCAAGGGGGCCTTGGCCCCCCCAAAACCCCCAATGAAATGAAAAATTATGAAAGTGGAAAAGTATTTTAAAAAGGCAATTTTCTTAGATTTACCTCACGGGCCTCGTTTGAGGGGGGCCAGGCGGGGCATTTGCCCCCCCCCCCCTCCCCCTGGAAGTTGACTTATTGACAAAAGTTGACTTATTGAGGTTTAATATGGTTTGATTGAATGTATGAATTTATTATTTCGAGTTTTCCTTTATATTTGTGTTATTATTTTGGGGTAGTAAAGACTTATTTTAATAAAAATAAACAGTTTTAATGCCAAAACGACTATGAATGTTTGAGAAACATTTTTTGCTCATTAAGTATTGAGCAAAAAATTGAAATTAAAATTAAGGGAAGACCTAAACTCTCGAAATTAACTTGATACATACCACAAAGTGTAAATCTAGGGACTTTTTTGTTATTGATAAGTTTGCTGCAAATAAAAACAGATGAATGAACTTTACTTTTAAACAATGTACCCACTAATGAAAAATAAATTAGTCTTTTTATTTTTTATCTTATTTTATTTTCAATAGAATAAGAAGGTAATCATAAATTTTTAAAATATTAACTATAATAATTATTGACCAAATTTGGGCGTGGTCTTAAAAAATTTCGCCTGCGGCGCATTTCGCCTACAGCAGGCTTCTAGTACACCCCCAAGTTAACAAGTCACAAGCCGCCAATGCCCCCCCTCCTAAGAAACCGTTTAACGACTCCCATGACTAGGCTATTGCGATCTTTCCTGCAAGAGTACCTGTTAAAAAGCTCCAAAGTTCTAGAAAAATGCGTAACTTAAAAGTTTATTAAAAAATTTGCTTCCAGCACTGGTTGGCGGCCCCCCTAACATAAAATTCTGGGTGCGCCGCCGAATAGAACAAAGTGCATTATTTTTTAACGCGACGGAGGTGCTTTATACGACTGCATTATCTTTGTCTTGGGGAAATTTAAATTTATAGTTGACTACTTAAAAGTAATCTTAAAGGATACGTATCTATAGCAGATTGAAGAAGAACGACGGCAAAATTACAATAAAGTTAATTTTAAAGTATTATATAAACTATAAACCCTAACCCTAAAGAAGAACTCGCTTAGAGATGTAATTTATGCCCCAACACCTATAATTCTTAAAATATTCATTAGTTTTTGGCTAATATTTGTGTAATAGATAATTGCCAAAAAATATATGTTTGCTTAATTTTCAAGAAAAATAAACACTTTATTGACGCACAAAGTCCAATAATATACTACCAAAATAACTCATAAACCGATAATAATCAAAATAAATGGTTTATTTGTCACTACTTCCCAACTAAAAATAATTTTCTTAATTTTTTTTTAATTTGTATGAAATTAAGAAGAAATAAAATGGAATTAGGCATATTTTATTTTTTGTCAGCTACACATGGGATTAAAAAAATAGTAGCGCAGCACCGCCCGTCTCCATTATTGTTATACAGGGTGACGCGAATCTAAATGAACATACTTCAACACAAGACAAAGAATACCTTGGGGGTTCTTAATCACCCATCTTTGATAGTTCAATTGTCGATAGTTAATAAGATACAGGGTCTTTTATGAACTTCAGCAATTTTTTGTTCTTGTCATATTTTTTAATGCACTCCGTATAAAATTTTCATATTGGGTCAACATCTGTAACCTATCTGTCGCTTAAAATTGCAGTATCAGAAAATTTTAAATTCCAGGCCCGTATTAAAAAAAGTTGACATTTTCAATTTTTACATTTTTAACACCCTGTAGATCCATTTTTTCAAAATATTATTTTTTTATTGGAAAGAGCATAAAGAATTGACCCTAACGACATAATTTTCAAAGTTCCCGCACCCATCACTTGATTAGAATAAATGGTTGTTTTGTAAAAAATTTCAAAATGGTGCATATTTGGAAATTAGAAATTAAGAAAATAACAATAAAAAAGCAAAAACTGCTTCCGAAGTAAAAAAATAAATGTACTAAACGTTTAATAGTTTTAACGAGACTAAATTTTAGGGAACAACACAACAACAAATAACAAAGTAATAATAATAATAACAAAACTGCAAGTTAAAATCGACTGCTTAAAATCTAATACATAGAAAAAGTTTTAGCAAGAATTAATTTTAAGAGCACTTTAGCAGAACACTGTTATTTAAGAAGCTGTTCAAAATGCCCTCCATTGGCTTGTTCACATCTTCGTCTTCTGATGTTTAAATTTGACACTGCTTTTCTAATTGCGTCTGGGTTATTTTTTATTTCCTGAAAAGCATTAATAATTCGTTGCAAAAGCTGCTCCCGCGTGTTGATTTCTTCTAAATAAACCAAATTTTTCATATTCCCCCAGAAAAAAAAATCCAAAGGATTAAAGTCCGGCGACCTGGCTGGCCATAAATGGGGCCCTCCACGGCCTATCCATCTGTTAGGAAACGTAATATTTAAAAATTCAGATACAACCCTTGCAAAATGTGGTGGGGCCCCATCATGTTAAAAAAGAGCCCTCTCACGCTAGCATTTTCATTCTGCATAAGTCCTGGCAAAATGTTTTGTAAAAAATTTAAATATTGATTTCCATCTAATCTTTCAGCAAAAAAGTGCGGCCCAATTAATTTATTATTTATTATACCCGCCCAAACGTTTATGGAAAATTTGTGCTGCGAATGCGATTGTCTGATGGCATGTGGATTTTCTAACGACCATACATGGGAATTCCTTGAATTATTTACACCATCTCTGGTAAATTGTGCTTCATCGGTCCAGAGGATTCGATAAAGACTTCTTTGGTGTCTACTGAGCCACTGGCAAAAGAGTAACCGGTTTGCATAATCGCCAGGTTCCAATCTTTGAACTTCTTGAACATGAAACGGATGCAATCCTTCCTTTTGCAGTGTTACATTAACTCTTTTTTGCGGGATTCCTAGACGTGTCGCAATTTTTCGAGTAGATGTTTTGGGATTATCTTCAACAAGATTTAAGATATCTTCTTCCTCCTGGACTGGATGTCGTATTGGTTGATCAATATTATTGTCAGTGGGAAAATGTCCATGTTCTCCAGCAAATAAAAATACATTTGCAAATGTTTTGTGATATGGACATCTTCTACCCGGAAATCGCCTACCATATTCCCGAACAGCAGCTCTTCCATTACCGTTACAAAAACCGTATACAAAAATAATGTCGGCATATTCGGCATTTGAAAATTGGTAAGGCTTCTTCAACAGAAAATTGCAATAATTGTTAACCGAATACTAACAATGGTCAGACAACTGTCACATATCTGATAGTGACTTGAATTGTTGCTATGGAACAGTAACTCGATAGTCTTTGGTTTGTTTTTAAATGAGGCAAAGCCTACTTTACAAAGTTTGAAATTTCTGACTGTAATTTACGATTTTTTGTCGATGTCTAAAAAGCAATCATTATCTTGCAGTTTTGTTATTATTATTACTTTGTTATTTGTTGTTGTGTTGTTCCCTAAAATTTAGTCTCGTTAAAACTATTAAACGTTTAGTACATTTATTTTTTTACTTCGGAAGCAATTTTTGCTTTTTTATTGTTATTTTCTTAATTTCTAATTTCCAAATATGCACCATTTTGAAATTTTTTACAAAACAACCATTTATTCTAATCAAGTGATGGGTGCGGGAACTTTGAAAATTATGCCGTTAGGGTCAATTCTTTAAGCTCTTTCCAATAAAAAAATAATATTTTGAAAAAATTGATCTACAGGGTGTTAAAAATGTAAAAATTGAAAATGTCAACTTTTTTTAATACGGGCCTGGAATTTAAAATTTTCTGATACTGCAATTTTAAGCGACAGATAGGTTACAGATATTGACCCAATATGAAAATTTTATACGGAGTGCATTAAAAAATATGACAAGAACAAAAAATTGCTGAAGTTCATAAAAGACCCTGTATCTTATTAACTATCGACAATTGAACTATCAAAGATGGGTGATTAAGAACCCCCAAGGTATTCTTTGTCTTGTGTTGAAGTATGTTCATTTAGATCCGCGTCACCTTGTATAAAGCAAGTTTGCAAGTCAAGAAATTTGAAGTTAAATGTAATTTCCATAAATCCAACCATTTGTTATCAAATAAACACCTTTACTCTGATTATCCAGGCATGAAAAGCGCAGTTTTGCTTTTAACGCGGATTTGAAGCCAACGTAAACGATTGTATTATTAATATTATTACAAAATTATTTAGCTGATATTCCACTTAGGAATTTTGTGGGGATTTCGTAATAAATGCAGAACTAGAAATTATTAATTTTACTGCTAAGTTTGACAACGAATTCATTAAAATTCCATTAACACCTTCCTCATAGGAGAATTCCACAGTTGTTTAATTTTGTTAACTCGATAACGCTTCAGGGAATTAAAATGATTTTCTCTGTTAAACTTCTTGGTTCAGCCTAATAACCATAAATCGTTCAGATCCGTAGCAGGGTCATTTTCTTTACTGATGCAAAAATGTTTAATTCAAATATTTTTTTTTAATTATCTGAATCTTGCAATGGTTGTAGAATAATGGCTTTATCAAAGACTTATAACAATTTCTTGTTTATTTAATAAGTTAGTAAAATAGGTTCAGTTTTTTACAACTTTAAAATTTATTTATTTATTGAATCAGCACATAAAGTACATTACAATCCAAATAGCACACACAAAGTCTAAAATATCAAAATTTATACATTAATACAAATTATACTATATTACACTATACAGGGTGTCCCGAAATTAGCTGACAATATTTTAAGGAGATAAAGTACATCCAAAAATAAGACTAATACCCTCTATTAATATACCTTCATAAACGCTTCGTTATGGGGCTAGAGCCCCCCGAATTGGAGCCATGATAAGCAGTTTTTTCACAATATCTCAAAAACCGATTAGGGTATCGAAACAAAATTTGATACATGTTTTACCCATGGCAAGACGCAATAAACAATTTAATTAGCTTAACTTTATTTCTTCCAGTGGCGTCCCACTGGGTAGGTAGTTGGGAGAATATTGCCCTAAGTTTTTTATTTTTAGGATTTTTTAACTTCAGGTACAATTTTTAGAAGCCTTGAAGTCTTTTGTTGAAAAAAGGTACTGTTGTTTCATTGAGGTAGGATTCACCATTTTCCAGTAAAATCGATTTTAAAATTTTCGGTTTTTTAAAGTCCGGTGAAAAGGCTAAGGTTTTTTTTTGCATATCCAGCAAACACTTAATATTAAAACTTGAAATTTATTAAAAGTTCGACTAGCGACAAGGCATATGTATTAAAGGATGTTACTTTAAAATATTTTTCCAGTGACGTCGCACGGGGTGGAGCCTAATATTACTATTATTTTTTTTTTATTTCATAGTTTTAATGTAAGTTTTTTTTAATTTTAATTTTTTTGTTAATAAAACCTTCTATTATTGTAATTTGACAGAATGTAACGTTTTTAAATTAAACATATTTTTAGATTCCTTTGTTTTTTAAATATTTATTTTCATGGAGATTTTAAGAGAGTTTTAAAATAAAACAAAAAAGAATAACAAATTGCAAATCAAATTTAATTGTGAACCACACGGGAAACTAATTCTTAAGCAAGTACCAGTCATGTGTCCCCAAAAATAATAATCAAAGGGATTTAAATCAAGTGATCTTGGTGGCCAGGGTATGGCTACCAATCCACCTGGTAATTTTCTTCAAGCCAATTCCTTACTTGACGCCCGTAGTGAGCTGGTACCCCATCATGTTGAAAGAAGTGCCCTAAACGTAAATCCAGTGGCACATTATCTAATAAATCCCCAAGTTGATTATGTATTATTATTATTTGTCGCTAGTATAGAACTTCTAATAAATTTCTTTTTTTAAAATTAAGTGTTTGCTCAGATATGCAAAAAAAACCTTAGCCTTTTCACCGGATTTCAAAAAACCGAAAATTTTAAAATCGATTTTACTGGAAAATGGTGAAATCTACCGCAATGAAACAAGAGTACCGTTTTTCAACAAATGACTTCAAGGCTTCTAAAAATTGCACCTAAAGTTAAAAAATCCTACAAATAAAAAAACTTAGGGCAATATTCTCCCATCTACCTACCCAGTGGGACGCCACTGGAAGAAATACAGTTAAGCTAATTAAACCATTTATTGCGCCTAGCTATGGGTAAAACATGTATCAAATTTTGTTTTGATACCATAATCGGTTTCTGAGATATTGTAAAAAAACTGCTTGTAATGGCTCCAATTCGGGGGGCTCTAGTCCCATAGCGAAGCGTTTTTGAAGGTATATTAATAGAGGATTTTAGTCTTATTTTTGATTGTACTTTATCCCCTTAAAATATTGTCAGCTAATTTCGGGACACCCTGTATATTACTCTGTTCTTAAATGATAAAAAAGTGGAACAAAATAAATCGATATAATTAAAGTGGACATTGTAATTACTCATGAGCCTATTACAGAAAGCCCGAGATAATATACCGGGTTTAACAAGATCATAGTACACTCCTCGTATCTTCGTTAGTTTTAAAGGTAATTGATTGAAATTTGGGATATCCCATATACATAATAAGCGGCACTTTTTGACCTACAAATGATTTTTTTTTTCACTTCCGGTTTCGCCGGAAGTGACACCAACTTTCGGTTTTTAAATGGACCACCCTGTATATTATTACATTTTTGAATACTGCATAATTTTCTGAATTCAATGATACTACAAAAGTGACTTTTCAAGCGTAAGAAATATTTATTATTTAATTTTTAATTTTCCATTTAAGTGTGCCATGACGGTTCCGATTTATTCCAATTGATCCATCTAATGCTAGAAAAATCGATGTCCCGTCAAAAATACTAAATTGCGTTTTTTATAAGCAAATAAAATTCATCGTAATCGGTTTTGGGGTAAAACTCAATTTTTCCAAATGGAGCCATATTGGTACTGTGGTACCATTTCTTAGTATTATTAATAAGGAATTTATTCATACCTGGTAATAACATGTGCGATAAATACAATTAAAATTATAGCTAAAAGAAAATACAATTATTTTGTTCTAATTTAATGCTAAGAAGTTACTAAGGTGAACAAAAATAACAACATATGTAAAGACATTTCCAATACACAATAAAAATACCGATACATCACCGAATACTTATTTGACAATCTGAATAATTTCATTGTTTTTAAAGCCACCTTAGTAACTTCTTAGCATTAAATTAGAACAAAATAATTGTATTTTCTTTTAGCTATAATTTTGATTGTATTTATCGCACATGTTATTACCAGGTATGAATAAATTCCTTATTAATAGTACTAAGAAATGGTACCAATATGGTTCCATTTGGAAAAATTGAGTTTTACCCCAAAAACGATTACGATGAATTTTAGTTGCTTATAAAAAACGCAATTTAGTATTTTTGACGGTACTTCGATTTTTCTAGCATTAGACGGATCAATTGGAATAAATCGGAACCGTCATAGCACACTTAAATGGAAAATTAAAAATTAAATAATAAATATTTCTTACGCTTGAAATGTCACTTTTGTGGTATCATTGGATTCAGAAAATTATGCAGAATTTAAAACTGTAATAATAAACAGGGTGTGTGATTTAAAAATCAAAAATTGGTGTCACTTCCGGCGAAACCGGAAGTGAAAAAAAATCATTTGCAGGTCAAAAAGTGCCGCTTATTTTGTATATGGGATATCCCAAATTTCAATAAATTACCTTTAAAATTAACGGAGATACGGGGGGTGTACCATGATCCTGTTACACCCGGTATACAGTTCGATGAATAATCGTATAAAAAAGATTTCTCAACCGAGTAGGTCTCTGTGGGATTGTAAAGCGCACTTTTGCGAGTAACGAACCACAACTGATTTTGCCGTTCAGCAACTTAAACAAAAAGTATACCATTGAATTTTTTCTGCGCCGCTCTAGACTTTCAATACCGGCCAATTGAATGCAAGTTGCATAGGGCACATCTTTGTAAGGGAATCGAAGTTTAAACAGTAAAAATTTTACAAATTTATTCTGGACACATTCTAACCTCTCTTTATAAGAGTTATAAATAGGATCCCATATAATACTATTATATTCTAACACACTACGTACTAGACAATAATTGTATAATGACTTGATAGCTTTAGTGTCATTAACATCAAAACAAGCGCGGCGCAGAAAACCTAACATCCTAACCGCTTTTAAGACTATGTTTTCTACGTGCTTATCAAAGCTTAGATCATTACTAAAAATTACACCCAAGTCATTGAAATGATCAACAGATTCCAACTTAATATTCTCTATGGAGTATGGAAACACAATGGGTGTTTTGCATTTAAAAAATCTTATTACTTTACGTTTAGACACATTCATTTCCAAACAATTCAAATAGCACCATTTAACTAAATTATTAAGATCTTGTTGAACAACTATACAATCGTTGATAGATCTAACAGAACAAAACAATTTTAAATCGTCAGCATACAAAATAAATTTGCATTTTTTAAATTGACCTACAACACTATCGATAAAAATTAAAAATAAGATTGGACCCAAATGAGATACTTGCGGCACTCCCAACAAAACATTTATTTCCCGTGACACTACATTCCCAAGCTTAACGCACTGTTTACGATTAGTCAAATACGACGTAATCCATGCCAGATATGGTCCACTGACTCTAGTGATGTTAAAGAACAGGTAAATTGCTGTTCTCACTCGGGAACCTGTTCCGTAAACCTGTTCACCTGTTCTGTTGATCATACATTATTGTCACTCACTTACTTGGTAAAAAACGGTGAAAGGTCGCCAAAGTAGTAAAAAACCGGGTTGTGTTAATCACTTTCTAAAAAAAAAAAAAACAACACAGAGCACCGCTGCGTCCGCGTGTGTGTTCTCACTGCTCCCTGTTCCCTTCCCTGTCTCAAAGAACAGCCTGTTCTTTTTATGAGATTTGAATGATGCCATGCGGGTCGTCATTTGACAATAAAAAGAACAGGCTGTTCTCTGTTTCTTCTTTCCTTGGAGCAGACAGGGAACAGGGAGCAGTGAGAGCGCACACCCGCGGAAGCAGCGGTGCTCTGTGTTGTTAGTGTACGGAACTGACGACCTTTTTTTTTTTTTTTTTAGAAAGTGATTAACAAAAAACCGGTTTTTTTACTACTTTGGCGACCTTTCACCCGAACAGGCTTACGGAACAGGTTCCCGGGTGAGAACTACTGAACAGCTGTTCAGCAATTTACCTACTCTTTATACTCTTTAACATCACTCACTCGAGCGCAATCATCTGTTATAAGTCTATCTAAAGAACCGGTTCAGTTCTTTTACAAAGAACAGTTCACTGAACAGGCTATCTGTAACCTGTTCTAAAGAACCTGTTCGGTTCTTTTCTTAACAACTCTAACTGACTCCCAACTGCGAAAGTTTCTTGATTAATAAGAGATGACAAACTCGATCAAACGCCTTTGATATGTCGTTGTATATCGCATCCACTTGACAGCCATTCTTCACATCACCAAACAAACTGTCATGAAAAACACCCAGATTTGTGGCTGTTGATCTGCCCTCAAAGAAACCATGTTGCTTAGGTGATGATAATAATATGTGTTGTTTCATTGATGCAAAAAGTTCATCTGTGATGATGGATTTAAACACCTTTGACACAACTGGTAGCAAAGACATAAGGAACATAATCAAGATATTTCTTAGCACACGTTTTTTGCAATAGCTTGAATCTAAAATTTAAAAATGTTTTTTCCTATATTGAAAAAAGTTTTTAAGTTTGCATATAAAAGTATCCGTATGTGTTATCAAAACAAAAACATAAACCAATTTTACTGCGGTAACTTTTTGCAAATTATAGCGATATAGACATTGAAAAATCCGTTATTGTTTAACTTTCCAATGAACTGAGAAACGCTGTGTCAAGGAAGATTATTTTGGCCGTATTTCACAAGTTAACTATGTTAGTGGACCATTTTAGGATTCCAGCATATACAGATTTATGACCATTGATATCTCGTAATGTACAACAAATTTTATATCGTTGTTTTATACAAAGTTTCTTGCAAAAATGGCTATATTACAAAGTTTTATCTTTTTGTCTTACTTTAAGATAAATGAACAATTTATTAAGTGCAGTATTTTTCTTATTTCTAGTACTGTTTACTAGTTGTTTATGATTTAGTTTGACCTAAAAATGAAAATATATTCCGTCCAAAACATGAAAAATAAAAATATCTGCAATTTTATTAAAAACTAGCGGGTACTATACGTATACTTACTTCCCAATAGAACATTTTAATAGGTACACTGAGAAAAAACCTTCTATTCCTTATAAAAATTCACATAATCTTTATACAACTGTTCATTCATTCAGCTAGCTTCTAACCAATGTTGTAAAATATAAATTAAATATAATAATGTAAATATGGGAAAAATCAGAGGAAGGGTAAAATATAAAGACAATAAAATTTTGTGTTAAATTAGTGGGGTTGAAGAAACCAAAAACATTTTAACAGAAAATTATTTCAAAAAAATGGAAAACACGCTTTAATTTTGAAACGCATGAATACATAATGCAACAATACAAAGCTATCTAGTTTAAACCAACACTTTCTGTATAGATGAGAACTTGTTCTTGTTTATTTAAGGTTAAGTTAACAAATTCTTGTTAATACGAATTACTTTAACATAATTTGCAAAATATAATTTTAAAATCCTTCCCTGTAGCTTTTCAAACAAGAGAAAATGATGGTTGTCAAAATGATAACTTAGGTAACAATCTGCAAGGTTCCCTGTTCTGGATATTAAGGTAACTTTTGGGTCATAGTTAAGTAAATAATTGCAGTTGGAAGTTCAGTGTATTAGCTTACACCTTATATCAAAATGATGCCATTGTAAAATAGGATCCGCCAGTATTTCAAGGCAATCAATTATGTTTAACCCTTTGTGTTCCGTTTTGCTTCCTTGCCTGAATAGCAGGAAGATTTAGAATTTATTATGATTAGTTTTATGATATAAAATAAAACTAATGTTGCTTGGCATAGGACTCCAGAAACCAGAAATATCGCTCATCCAGCCCGCTTCACAGTCAGCTCAGGTATTTATTTTACTTTATTATGCCTGTTTTAAATGACCAGACTCTATTGAATATTGCTCCTTTTAATATTTTTTTTTAAATTGCAGCAAAGATTGGATTAATACAAACCCTTAGCGTCTACGAAATGACGCTTTAAGAAGAAATATCTCAAAAACTAAAGATCTCTGCCAGAAAATGCATTGATAGTCGTAATCTAGAACCTAAAAAATTATTTAAGTCTAGAACTAGAACACAGAAAAGTATGGAACTTCTCAATATACTTTACCCGAATGTTCTAAACCCCCCCCCCCCCCCCCCCAGTGAGTGACGCTTATGTTTGATAGAAATGAAATTAATTTAATTGCAAAAGAACAAATTTATTTTCAGATTCTACTATTACAGGCAAGTTAGTTTTTTCACTTAGTTTCCAATTAAGTGTCGGCTTGAAATACGGAATGCCGTCGATTGATACAATAAAATTCTCTAGTTGAAACTAGACCATGTTAATATTAGCACTGCCACTAGATTGTCGCGTTCACCTGAATGGAATGATCAATCAGAATACTGCAGATCCAAATTGGATTTTCTTCCCACTTCGGTTTTGTATTAAATTTGTTTTTTCGTGATGATTGGTAAAAAGTAGCTTCTTGTCGTTTAACATTGCATAATAATATGAATATCTATTATGCGACATGGTTTACGGAGAGGGTAAAACTCGTCCATAGATTATAAAGTCCAATACTAGCGATGGGTTGCGTTATTGGTACAGTCATTGGTCAAATCTAAACTATAAAAATATATTACACTCTCTTCACCTGCTTTTAAAACACTTTTATAGTTAGAGTTACACCCAGGAATACAGCAGGGGCTTGGCATATTAATAAATAAACAAACTAAAAGAAAAAAATAGTACTTACCTAAGTAGGTATCTAGAGGTATCCCTACCTACTTATGAACTATTATATTTTTAAACTAATTTACATATACCTTCAAGTTCAATAAACACTTCAATATTTAATAAATTATCTGTAGCCACAAAACAATAAAGTTTATCCCAAAGAGCTAACTAGAATAGAAAAAACCCAACTTTTAAATTAAAACAAATAAAATTCTGCCGCCATTTATAGGACCCGTAAACAAACCGCCAGGCCGGCCAGCCTGTTGGATTTTTCACTTTATTAATGCTATTAGAGCAAATCCGCACCAAAAATTTTCATCAGTACCTATTTTGTAGAGGTTCTTAGCAATCATGTCACTTAAATTTTCTATTAGATATCAATTGAAAACCGGATAAAAATACAAATTAATACGACACCTACACCTGGTTCGCGCGTAAATTACATACTCAACCATGGCTAACCTCAAAAAAGTCACGTGACACAAGGATCTTCAAGCAGTGTTGTCGATGTTTCTGTTTCACGGCTTCTTTCAAGGTGGTTGTGGTAGATGGTTGGATAGGTGTTGCCTGGCCACACTTGCATAGGCAGGATATTATAAAGCACTAGGAGGAGTTCTAAAAGTATTCAAGTGTAAGAGAAACCTCTGTTCGTTTAGATACTTACAGTACTAGTCTCCTTGTCTTAGTGAAAGTATGAAAGGTACTGCCCCAGTACCAGTATTTTTTGCAGCCACTGCGTAAGTGTTCTTTGCATATCCATATATAAAGTATTTTTGAGTGAATTGTACAGGGTGGCCCATTAATACGCTACGCCGGCTATATCTCGGAAACCATTAATCGTACAGCTTTTGGAAAAAAATTTCTATGAGTAAAGCCGTCATGAGAAAATTCTGGAAATTACTTTCAAGTTCCTCATTTCGCCGCAAGGGGGCACAATTGAAAGTTAGTTTTTTAAATTTTAAATTTCTCCGAAAATTCCCATATTAAGGTATAACTCTGATTATATCATTGGAAAGCTTAGACAATTCTGCATCATTTTGGTTTAAGGCTCGTTGGCGTACCGACCTTGATAAGAGTGGGGGAAGCTATTGAATGTGTAAACATTAAAATCGCCGTAAATTCTAAATTAAACGACTTATCCGATTTTACTAAATTTAAGCTTGTTTGGAAGGGAAAGATAAGTACCTTCAATCGTCGTATCCAATGGTACACGATAGTTTCTAATAAAATTGCTAGAGGGCGCAATTTGTAATAATAACAGTTTTTTTGATTTTATCCCGAAAATTCAAATTATAGGGTATACCTATGACATCATAATCGGAAAGTAGATGGAATTTACAAGAAAAGATGTGAAAAGCGCAGTTCGATATCTTTGTTCGTTTCAGAGTTATGGCCAGAACAATAATTTTTCATACAAATTGCGCCCTCTAACAATTTTATTAGAAACTATTGTGTACCATTGGATACGACAATTGAAGGTACTTCCAAACAAGCTTAAATTTAGTAAAATCGGATAAGTCGTTTAGAAGTTACAGCGATTTTAATGTTTACACTTTCAATAGCTTCTCCCACTCTTATCAAGTGAAAGTGTAAACATTAAAATCGCTGTAACTTCTAAACAACTTATCCGATTTTACTAAATTTAAGCTTTTTTGGAAGGAAAAGGTAAATACCTTCAATTGTCATATCCAATGGTACACAATAGTTTCTAATAAAATTGCTAGAGGGCGCAATTTGAATTAAAAGTTATTGTTTTGGCAATAATTCTGAAACGAACAACAATATCGAACTGCGGTCTTTACATTTTTTCTTGCAAATTTAATCTACTTTCCGAATATGATGTCATAGTTATACCGTATGATTTGAATTTTCTGGATAAAATCAAAAAAACTGTTATTATTACAAATTGCGCCCTCTAGCAATTTTATTAAACACTGTCGTGTATTGCTGGATACGACGATTGAAGGTACTTACGTTTCCCTTCCAAACCAGCTTAAATTTAGTAAAATCGGATAAGTCGTTTAGAAGTTACAGCGATTTTAATGTTTACACATTTAATAGTTTCCCCCACTCTTATCAAGGTCGGTACGCCAACAAGCCTTAAACCAAAATGATGCATAATTGTCCAAGCTTTCCAATGATGTAATAAGAGTTATACCTTAATATGACAATTTTCGAAGGAATTTAAAATTTAAAAAACTAATTTTCAATTGTGCCCCCTTGCGGCGAAATGAGGAACTTGAAAGTAATTTTCAGAATTTTCTCATGACCACTTTACTTATACATTTTTTTTTCCGAAAGCTGTACGATTAATGGTTTCCGAGATATAGCCGGCGTCCCTTATTAATGGGCCACCCTGTACAGTTCTCTTCTGGCCTAATTAAAAAATAGGCTAAATAAATTAGGATTGGAATTAATTCTAGCGACCTAAGTATTTCTATTAAAACCTTCAAATTTAACCTGAGGTATATTAAAACGTGATTATAATAACTTATAATGATGATTCTATACAGGAAGAATTAAATATTTGTATTTGGGACAAAATACATGGCATTATTTGAATAATTCTACGGTTTCTTTAAGGTAATTTTTGTGTCAAGAAATATTACATAGACTTATACGTAGTAATTATTTCATAAAATCATAATTATTATTGATAGTAATTAGTTACACAATGTAAATTTGAAAAAAGTGTCCTTACCGTCGACAGAAGAAATTGAAAGCTTTTTAATAGTCTCTAACCACATATTTTTAAACGTCCCCAACGTTTTCTTATTAGCAATCTTGTTTAATTTATTTAACACGTCATTTAACAATGTTATGGTAAATAATAGTGGTTCAAAAAATTCACAGATCTTGCATCTTACGCAAGTATCATAGGCGTATTGAAAATACCTACCACATACAGTGGCGAGAAGGAAACCATTATGTCACAGCATAGATTACTCCTATCTGTGAGTATGTAACGTGCCGCTATCGCGCGTTATTATGACGGCATGGATGCTCCGATTTAGTTTGAAATAATATTAAAATTATTATACTTAGAAATGTGTAAATTATACTTAGAAAAGTGTAAATTTGACTGTTTTGTTAAAATAAAAAATATAGGATAATCTGTATATTAGTACATATTGAAGAGAGCTCAAAACCACCTTTTCAAAAATAGCGGCAAAATTATTTCTTTAGCTATACACAGCCATTTACCTGCTGGTCCTTGTACTCCTTGTTCATGAAATGTCTAAATCTTAAGTCGGCTATGAAATGTTTTGGATTGGTATATCCATTCTCCCCCGACTTTCTGTGTAATACGCCAAGACTGCCGCGCTATTTCGCTTTGTTTCAGCGACATTCACTGTTTATTTTTTTCAATTTTATCGAAATTGAAACAATCAAAAATGCGGTTACCATGATATCGACTAATATGGACACCTGAAAATTTTAAAAATTACGAAAACGTTATCTGATATCAATGAAATTTTGACGAATAAAATCTATTTGCACTATCGTAGATTAAATTTTGAATGATACACGTTCGATATGAACTTTGTTAATGAAACTTGTGCAATTAAACCACTCGGCTGAGAGCTCAAAACCACCTTTTCAAAAATAGCGACAAAATTATTTCTTTAGCTATACACAGCCATTTACCTGCTGGTCCTTGTACTCTTTGTTCATAAAATGTCTAAATCTTAAGTCGGCTATGAAATGTTTTGGATTGGTATATCCATTCTCCCCTGACTTTCTGTGTAATACGCCAAGACCGCCGCGCTATTTCGCTTTGTTTCAGCGACATTCACTGTTTATTTTTTTCCAATTTTATGGAAATTGAAACAATCAAAAATGCGGTTACCATGATATCGACTAATTAATATGGACACCTGAAAATTTTAAAAATTACAAAAACATTATCTGATATCAATGAAATTTAGACGAATAAAATCTATTTGCACTGTCGTAGATTAAATTTTGAATGATACACGTTCAATATGAACTTTGTTAATGAAACTTGTGTAATTAATCCACTCGGCTGACGCCTCGTGGTTTAACGTTACACACGTTTCATTATAGTGTTCATCGAACTAGCATCATTAATAACTATCTACTAACTGTTCTCAGACTTCTACTGTTCTCTCTCCCGGCCATATTATCTTAATATTAACAAATATAATAATAAATGCCGAAACCCAAAACAAAACAATGTTAATACTAAGCAGATGATGTCATCGATCCTGTGCTGCTCGGGTGTTTGTTTAGACTTCACCGCCGTGTTATTTATGTGCAAGTCGCATATCGCGTTTTTTTTTCATGAAATATACCCGTATATACGCACCCAGTAGTATTTTCAATACTAAAAAAGACCCTAAGCGACTCCCGTCGATATAGACATAGAACCGTCCGTGTCTATAGTATATTCATTTGAGACGCATGATATGGGTAATAAGTACCATATTTTCACAGCTTATTCTGCTATGTCATTTAAGTAACTTCATAAAGATTTATTATGTGATCTCATACCGCATAAAAGTCTAATCAAATATCCCATTTAGTCGATAATATTGTTTTATTTTTGTTTTCACCAAATGAATTGTAAACGAAATTTCCGAACCATATAACCAGTAAGTCATTAAATTCCCATAAAGTTGTCGAAGATATATTGTTTCATGTGGCTCCTCTTTAATAGAAATCGTATATTTTATTTTGCCTGAATACTTCGGAGATATATTGCCGGAATGACCCATGCCAAAAATCACAACTTATTGCTTTGTTCCAATATTAAAGAAATTAACCCACTTAAAGTTTTATAATTCAAAGCACTTGGAAAATAAATTTGACCTTACTATTTGGTCCTGAATATCTTAGTCTTTAAAAGAAATAATATAAAAGCTAACGAAATAAAAGGGTAAGTTTATTTAAAAGAAATATCTCTATTCTCTATACTAACCAAGATTTAAAATTTAAAAAAAACATTTAAAACAGAAATGGCACTATCCATTGAATCACGTGTAGGTATTATTTCGCCTGCCCTTTGCTTACATTACTCGATCATACTGTCCGGCGGAGACACAAATTCAGCCAATGAGGACAGAACAAAATAGATATCTCATAATCTTTATCATAATATGCCGACGAGATGTCAATTGCAATTGCAAAGGACTACTAATCTAAACTAAATAAAATAAGAATTCATTTGGGTTATTTTTATTCGGAATATTTCACACTGGTGTCGAGTCGCCAAACATAGCAATGTCCAAAAAAAAAATTACCTTGTTGGACTTTCATTGTCTTTATTTTGTTACTTAACACAACGTTTCGGTTAGTTAGTATCTCTAACCGTTTTCAAGTGTAAACTAATTTATAATTCTAATGCTACTGTCTTAAATACTATCCATGTGCAATGAAGCTTGATGACTCCGCCGACGTGCTTATTAGAGTGTAAAGGTTGGGCTGTTGGTTTTGGACAACAAGAGGCTACCAGATACCTACTTGGTTTACTAAATATATGGGTATTTTGATTTATGAAAGCTGCTTCTTTGAATTTTCGTTTTCTCCAGTGCTGTTCCGTGTTCAAAACCTTGGCTTCTGACCACTGTGTAGTGTATATTATGTTGGTTGGTCCATACATGTTCCGCTATACCTGATTTCGAAGTTTCACCTCTTTGAGGATGTTTCAGTATGTTCAGATTCTTAATGCGAAGCATTTTGTTTCCAGTAAAGTGCTTTCTTTACAATTAAGAAAGCAGAACAACGTTCTCGAAGACGAATTGTATCCGTTGGAACCTATAATCCACAAGATGGGGGTTTATAGCGATCGGCAATCGCCGCGCGCCATATTATTAGTTTTAACCTAGTTGTTGCGCAAGTCACATTGTTGTTCGGAGTCTTCTAGCTGCCCTGTCTGAACTTGAATTTTATTGATAGTACCAATACCTGTTTAAATTAATTTATTTTTACTTTGTATTTAAGTTTTTTTTAAACTTTGCATGTCAGATAAAGCAATAAAATATGCTTATTTCACATAATCCATCATTAGTATTGGACTTTATAAGCTATGGACGAATTTTACTATCTCAGTAAACCATATTGCATAATAGATAATCATATGCAATCTTTAACTTTTAAATTTCTTTTCTTTTATTTTTTTTAAATATGATTAAAGTCATGACAGCCCACCTATTTTTGTTGAGTAAATGGATGTGTGTGGCAGCTTAAGTATCTATGTCGATAAATTTAAAAATGTAACTCTTGTAGGCATTGTACCTACAACAAAACAAAATGTTCTGGATAACTGGCACAACGGTCGCCAGAAACCTATTTTCAGACAACTAAAAAAACCTGTCTTAAATACTAACTTTCCAGGAAAAGTTAATTTATCACCAAGACACAGAAAACAATCAAAAATAAATGGTCTGAAAGCGAAATGCGTCCTGTGTATCCTCGAACTATTTTCTTCTGGCAGAATTATATACCAATGAATGGGATAAAAACCTGACATGTAGTATAAATGGATTTAAATAAGAAGTCATTAAATATGACAGTTGAATAATAATAGAGATATAAAAGGAAATTTTATTTTTTTAAGCGAGTTTATTAAAGTTAAGTTTAACTATATTTGGGCATTTCTCTACTAAATGGAAAATCGTCTATACATCGATGTCCATACTATTTTTATCCCTCAAATTAAAAACTGAGTAAATAGAACTAAAGGCAATAAGAAATAAAATTATTATTTGGAAAAGCCGACACATTATTTTTTTATTTCAAGAGTTTTGGACGATTTTTTAAAATTCCTGGGCAGGGGACTGTTATATAATATCTTCCAGTGGACTGCTAAAATGCATAATGTTATGGTTGTATGTTATTTACACAGTTTATTTGGAATACCGTTTATTTATATCTATTTACATTTCCTGATTTTAAATGTAAGGTTTTTTATCCCGAAATTAAATAATTGTTGCACAACTTGCCATTCTGAAAATGGGACATACAGGGGACTGTGTTTTGAAATGCTTGAACAGCATTTAAATTTATATTTTAAAATTATATCAAATAATTTCCTCTGGATAGTCAAGAATAGTAATCATACTATCGTTTTTGGTATACCAAACTCGGTAATAATAACTCTCAATGCATAAAAATTGTCTGGGACATCGATTTTCCATTTAGTAGAGAAATGCCCATTTACCAAAGTAGAGTGTGCATATACGGAACATTGTCCTCCCCCACTGCCGGTGACCTCGACCTTGAAGTGTATATTCTTTTGTGACTTGAATTAGTAAGAAAATATCAGCCTGGTTTGATGCCCTATTTAACCAATAATTTTAGACCACGAATTAGTGACAAATGACATTTTTTCAGGACCCGCGTAAGCTAATTGTTTATTTATAGCAGGGTGGCCGGAAATGACAATGACAAATTTAAAGGGATGATTCTAGTATTCCAGTATACTAGAGTTTTGCTCCGTTTTGTTTTTTGAGTCCTTTCACATCCACACTTCATTGTACCTGTATTTTGCATTGTAGTTGATTCCAACGTGATGGTGTTGCGGCTTATTTACTACTTGCTATTTTATTAAGCAAGGTTTAAATGCGCTGCGGTGTTATCAGTCCGCTAGCCGAGATTATTTTTCTTTGATATAATACTTATTATAAAAAAAAAGTCAGTATGTACCGACTCAGTCTTTTAAAGATGCTCCTTCTACATAAATAACAACAATGTTTGCTAAAAATTTACATCATTTCTATGTAAAACAAACTAATTTTAATAATGACCACGGCTTGGCCAACAATTAATAAAAGTTTTAAAATATAGGCTCGTGTTACCGATAAGATCAACATGGCCCATATTTTTTATTATAACTTAATATAAAAAGAACATGAAAATACTATTTCCATTCGTGATTTACTATAAAGTAAACGTTTCATTAAATTTCGACAAATAAAGCTTGCCTGACAAAAAATAAATTAAATAATAAGAAAACACTATGACTCATAACACTTAACTATGTATGTTAAGGCCAATGTATCACCTATAATACATGCCCTCGGACCATCTTTGTAGATAAGAAAATAGTTATTTGTTTTACCAGGCAGCAAAGTAGTAGATTGACTGCCGCGGCTGATAGTTTATAGCCGAGCTGAGCGAGTTTAGTATATGTCCATAGTAATTATAGTTTGACAACTTATGAAATTTCTGCCAGTTTCGTGGAAAAATATCGGTATATTTATATTATGGACAGTGATAGCGACTTAAAAGTACTTACTCCTCCAGAAATAAGGGAGGTGGCAAAAAATATTGAGTTAAATTTGTTGTCTCGGATGAAATATGAAGGAAATTATAAACGATTTATGGATTATTGCATAAAGAAAAATGCTAAGACTTTTTCGGAGAATGTATTACTTGCTTATTTTGCTGGATTATCTAAAACAATAAAGAGTTCTACACTTTGGTCTGTATATCCCAAGTTGTCTTCAACTATGAAATTAAAAAAAAAGAGGCGTAGATATAGGAAGATATTTGATGTTGCGGGCATATTTAAAACGGGCATCCGAAGGCTTCCAGGCAAAGAAGTCCCGAGTTTTCGAAAAACAATATATTACAAAATTTTTAAGTACTGGATGCTCCAGATGATGAATATTTATTAGCAAAAGTAAGTTCTAAATAAGATATTTATACGACAAAGTGAAAATACTTATAATCCATTCTTTTAGGTTGTATTGATTTTTGGAATTGCGGGTACATGTCGCTGCGACGAACTATTGAATTTAAAGTTAGAAAATATTGAAGGGTATCCCTTCGGCCTGCTGAATTAAGATTTTTTTAAATACGTAAAAGGAAGGCAATTTGTAGGTATCCATAAATTTGGTAAAATACCTCAAGAAGTAGCTGTCTATTTAAAGTTGCCGAATGCTAAAGCATATACGGGACACTGCCTCCGCAGAAGTTCTGCCACTTTACTTGTAAATTCAGGAGGTGACATAACAATGTTGAAAATACATGGCGGGTGAAAGTCCTCAACTATAGCAAAAGGGTACATTAAGGATTCAATGGCAAGTAAAACCAGTATTTGTGAAAAAATTTTGACAAATGTAGGAACTACCTATAAGGCGAATCAAATTGGTAATATAGTGAATGTAAAGAGAACGATATCTGAGGAAAGAAAAGGTGGCCTCTTTATTCAAAATTGTAGTAATTTTACTATTAATGTTAATAACACATAAATATGTTTTTTAAATTCTTGTTAAAAGTATTATGTAATTGTTAATAAATATTTTTTTGTCAAAAAATGTCAAATGTTTTATTCCCATTGAGAATAATCATTTTGCTGCCTAGGCAGGAAAAGTAATAATTTGTTGATTGATATGTGTCTGCAAAATTAATATTTGCTGTCAATCGGAGAAAAACTTATTTTTTTCAAAACCCCTAGAAAACTTATGGGTTTATCAAAAAATCTGTCTCACATCTTTTCCACGGTACTTGGAAAAAACATGTTTCTTATCTCCAACGATTGGCAACTAGTAGCCGCAGAGATGGATAGTGGCCGACTTTTAAAACACAATTATGGTAAAAACAACTTAATTTTTACGCCTTATGGCCATGTCATTGTAGATGATAGGTTGCCCTTAGAAAGAAAATATTTTACGTGGCAATGATTTCTTTTATTTTTTATGCAGTGTTAAGCGCTAACGATTTTTATTGATTTCAGCAAGAGAATGTAAAATTTTCAAAATACAATTTTATAACTGTGGCAAACAACATACCAAGCAGCATTATCTGGACAAGAATAATTTTTCTCTTGAGTCCATTTCCGAAAAAGGATTTTTACCGAATAAAAGTAATATACTTCTACTGTATCCTTTCACCGGGCTTGTACGAAAGGTCAATCCTTACAAAGTTTTTATTGAAATAATATTTTCGTGTGATTGACCATAAAAGTCAATGCGGACTTTGTTGTTGTTCTGTTGGTATATAGTAGTCATTATAATAAAAATAAACAGGTTGTAAAACCGAACATTACCACGGACATGCTGTATTACGTTCCTATTTCTATTGCTTTACTCTGAAGGAAATGTTCTTAGATTTTTTTATTAAATTGGTTTGACTATATAAAACTTTTTTATAGGAAGAACGACAGGTTTAATGTATCAGGGAACTTAATAATAATAACGTTGGTTTTTGTCTGTAAACAGTTCTTGAAATAAATAATCATCTCTATTAAAATTATATGAAATACACATCTAATAGTTAGACGGGTAGAATTTTTTTTTATTTTTCTCTATTCTTAGCGACAGTATCTATATGACCCCCACGTTTGTTTCATTACTATCGGTTATTGTAATAATTCTGACATATTGACAGGTGTCATATTTTGACAAGAGAATTTTTTGCGTATTTTTTTCAAGTTTCCACCGTCAATACATACGACCTTATAGTTTTTTCATTATTATAATTTTTTTTAACGATTTGACATATTGACAGCTGTCAAATTTTGACAGGAGTATTTTTTGCCTATTTTTCCGGAAGTCTTCGCATCGAATACTATACGACCCCATAATTTGTTTCGTCAAAATCGCTTCCTCGTTTTATACCTGACAGCTGTCAAAATTTGACAGGAGAATTTTTTGCGTGTAGATTATTGTATTGTCAGCGGTTCTTGATAGGCCTACAAAATTTAAATTAAATCTGACCGTTTAAAGTGGGTGAAAATCGGGTAGAAGTCGGTTACGGTTAAAAAGCATGTTAAAAAAAACTAATTATATTCTAATGCTAGAGTTGTTTGCAAAGTTTTAATTTTTTTTTAAAAGTTATTAGCTTTTAAAATTTGACGACGTTAGTAAAATGGCTGAAACTAACAAACTTTTTACCGCGGAAGCGTAAAAGTACCGTTATAATAATACTAAAGTGGGCATAACATCATAAAAGCAGAAGCTTATAAAACTTGTGCTTTCTAAAATTGTTTATTATTTTGCGTTAAATATTGTTGGAGTACTTATGACCTTAATGGCCTAGGTAACCGTTAAGTTAGTAAATTAATATATAAGTAGAAAAACACAACACCAAAGGATGCTACCTTATAATACAGGGTGAAATTTTTAACTGAAATAAAGTCAGTATCAGAAAGCCTCTGTATTTGCTGAAAAAATGCAGAACACGGCTGCTATTATTGTTAGTTTGGCATACCTTTATCGTGTATCCATGAAATTTACCCCTAATCTAAAGTAAAATTCATTTTTGACAGTTTGTACCATATCATATGGCGAATTTCGTGCATAAATCGTGGTTTAAGTTCCTTTAAATTTTTTGGTTTTGTTACGTAAACTTCACTTAAATATTGTCGAACAATAATGGTGTAATGAGGCGGAGCACCATTCTGCTGTAACCAAATTCGATCATGAAGATTTGTTTCCGCATTCTGCGAGGAAATAAAGCAGTCAAAGCTGGAATAAGTTCTCCTTGCAAAAATCCAGATATGTGTGGCTATTTAATTTTGTTGATGGTGCCATGGGAAATTCGTGGTAGATCGGGATGTGTTTCGTGAAATAAAGCTGCTACTTCTGCTTGAGTACGCGATCTGTCGCCAAAGCCAATCGTCATTAAAATTGTGAATTTGTGTGATTCAGTTAACTAACCCATTTTAGTATAGCAAAACTACTGGTTACTATAAAGTAACGGTATAAACAGCACAAAATACTACAACATTCACCTTTTCTAAACCGAAAATAAAGTGACCATTGGAATGCGGCATAAAGTAAACAAACAACCTTATCATGTTTGTGAATATTTTCAGCAAATAATGACGCTTGCATGATCCAACAAATCTAGCGAGGATTTAAGACCATCACCTACATGTTTTTTATAAAAAGATTTTGCCCCAGCCTATATTAATTCTTTGGCATTAAACTGGCAATGATATGGCGGCAGTCGTAGAACCTCATGGCCATATTCACGCAATATTTCATCTACAGCGTATATTTTGGGTGATTTGATTTTGCTGATAGGAGAGCATATTTGGTAAAGGATTTTGGTTGTGTTTTTCAAGCCACTCATAAATATCACTTTTTCGCCAAGATAAACTAGGTTGTTTATTTAAAATTCTTGAATGATAATATGATGCATTGTCTATTACAATTAAAGACGGCTCATCTAAATTTGGGATTAATTGAGCTTTTAGCCATTTTTCAAACATTTCGCAATTCATATTGTCATGACAGTCATGTGGAAGAAAAATTAAACTTGCACCGGGAACATATCCTGTCACAGAACCGGCATGTAAAATAATGAATCGCTTTCCCTTGCCAGATCCCTTTTTGAAGTGAAAACTTCTTTAGGCGCGTTTAGCACTTTTTGTGGGCACTGAATTAAACTGAGCCGTCACGCGTCAGGCGTCAGACTCGGGTGTGCTACGCTCGAATTCAACTCCTATATTCAATCCGAACTGACCCTGACCCGAATGAACGTTATATGAAAGAGCATGCCGCCATCGGTCGCATTCAGTATCGACGTATCGACGTGGAAACAGTCAGTGTGCGTTGTCTAGACACTCGTGTATTTGATATTGTTAATTTCACCTTGTTGAAGTTTTCACTTCTGTCGTGCGGTCTTAAGCACACACAATTTTTGAAGTGAAAACTTCTTTAGGCGCGTTTAGCACTTTTTGTGGGCACTGAATTAAACTGAGCCGTCACGCGTCGCCGTCACGCGCCAGGCGTTAAACTCGGGTGTGCTACGATCGAATTCAACTGCTATATTTAATCCGAACTGACCCTGACCCGAATGAACGTTATATAAAAGAGCATGCCGCCATCGGTCGCATTCAGTATCGACGTATCGACGTGGAAACAGTCAGTGTGCGTTGTCTAGACACTCGTGTATTTGATATTGTTAATTTCACCTTGTTGAAGTTTTCACTTCTGTCGTGTGGTCTTAAGCACACACAATTTTTTCTTTTCACGCTTTTCACAGAATCATCTCGCCAAGATTTTGAACCACTTCCGTTTGAAAATATCCATGTTTAGTCTAAAAATACTACTTTTCTAAATTTTCATTTGTAATTTTTACGATTCAAGTCCGATTTCCAAAACACCTCGAATTTTTAAATTTTCTTTTAAAACTGGAAGAGTTACATTGGTTTTTGATCTGTATGTATAAGTCCTAAATCACGTTCCGAGCTCCCATTTTAATATTTCCGCTCAAATCTTCAGTCTTTGGCTTTCTTCGTTTACTTTTTTTAGTATTCTTCGGTGTTATATTAGATATGCTTTCTTTCATGCACAATATTCTGCACAGTCCTTAAATTAATTCCCAGTGCTTTTGCTACGGTTTCCTGCATATTGGTTGGCGAATTTTTATTTTTTTCTTTCATTCTCAAAATACTTTAACAAATTAAGCACCTGTTTTTTTTTGCTTGGAAATGCAAAAAAACAGAAAATTGCTTTTTATCGTTCATATTGTCACATTAAATTAATTTTCAAAGTCACAAAACTGACATCTTTAAATCAAGACGAAGGTGGCAGGTAAAAACTTTTGTGAATCGCTGAAAATTAAATACGTATCCTTTTCTTTTATGTCAAAATTGCATAAGTCTGTCATATTTGTCTTCTTTGGATAGTATGATTAATAAAAGACAAGAAAAATTAAAAGTATGCCATTGTTAAATCGTAAGACCCGCACGATAAGACCGGATCTGACTTTAACTATAAATTCATAAAAAAATCATATCTTGTTTTTAAGGCTCTTGTTAACATAACACGAAAGTCTAATAAAAGAAAGATAACTGGGTGATTATTGAAAACAAGGACAAGGATAATTACAATAACATCCTTTTCTATTTAATACTGAATTTATTCCAGTTTAAAATTCCACCCTGTATACTACTGTATAGATAATGTTATATGAGTTGATTCTTAAATTAAACTATTAACAAAAAATTTCTAAAAACTTGAAAAAAAAGGTGTATCTATTATATATTTTCTAATAGTAAAACTAAATTACTAAAATTTGCCATTTATCTTTTGAAATAATTTATGACCATCAGCCGCTACCGATTAAGTAAACACATTCGCATGGGATGAAATACCTACACTTGGTTGTGTAAATTTACCTTCATATTTTTAAAATCTCGCTCTAACATTGTTTCTTCTGGAAATAGAAAATATTTTTTAAACTTTATTTTGCGGGTATTATAAAAAATTATCCCAATTATCTATATAACATTTGATATTCAACGAATAAAATAATTTTTTTGTTTACATAATTACAGATTTTAAAAATCTGTGACCGTCTGACTATAGAAAATTCCATATAAATTTTGATACCCACAATTATTGGCTCCCTTATTAATATTACATAGAAATTGTATTAGACTTTTTTCATCAATCAATCAGGAATTAAGAAAAGGAGATAAAATACGAAGAGCAAAATTATGTTTTGAAGTTATGGAGAGCGTAAATAACGATAGGGAATTCTCACGCAATGCCTGTTTTACCGACAAATGCGCCTTCACAATGAATTAAACAGTGAACCAAAATTGTAAATATTGGAATACAGAAAATAAATACAGACTTTTACAAACCAGGAATAAATATTCCCAATAGGTAAATGTTTAGGCGGGCATATTTAGACACTGGGCCTTTTTTTTTGAATAAAATGTGAAGGAAAAAAAAATTTGAACTGTATTAAAGTCACTAAGAATACGCCGCATCATGGCTAAGTCACCCTGTTATAGTCTGTCCTATTTTACGTTAAGATGTTTGCGACAAAAACAGGACTGGGCTAAGTTCTTTTACAGTCGCGTTCACCATATTTTAAACCTTGACGGGGGTCTTAATGATTTATTAGCATAATGGCTTGAAAAAACCACCGGCAATTTTATTTATAATTGAAACATCGAACTCAACGTTAAAAGTTATGGCGTTATTCATTGGTAAAACATAGAAATATACTGTTTGAAGGTTGGAGACAATGATGTTTCTTAAATGATGAAAGAGTTTTGGACTTCCATTGTCTTTATTTGTTTTAAATCACTATTTCTATTAGAATGCTGCCTCAACAATTCCTACTTTCAAGAAAAGGATAGATTCTTCAACCAAGTAGACGGACTACCGATGGGCTCATCTCTCTCGCCAATAATCGCCAACATTTACATGGAATGGTTTGAATCCAAAGCAATGGAACAGGCAAAGAAGAAACGAAAATTGTGGCTGAGATATGTGGATGACACCTTCATTATTTGGAATGGAACCGATGACGAACTAAGAGATTTTCTAGAACACCTCAATAGCTTAACACCAACAATCAAATTCACCATGGAAAAAGAAGAAAACAATCAATTACCGTAATAGATGTCAACGTGAAGAAAAATGGCAACAGTATCCAAATTTCAGTATACAGAAAACCTACGCATACAGGTCAGTATCTCCATTTTACATCAAATCACTCAAACAACACGAAACATGGCATAGTTAAAACTATCGTGGATAGAGCAATTACAATCTGTAACTCGGAAGAAGCACTAAAAAAGGAAGCTCACCACATCAAGACCGACCTCAACAAAAATGGCTACCCCACAAGATTAGTTGACACAATATTGGAAAATCGTAAGAATCGACCTAACGCGCAAGAAGCAGACAGAGAGGCACAACCAACACTCCATATTCCGTAGGTCAAGGGAGTATCTGAGAAAATAAGAAGACTAGGACAACGATATAACATCAACACCGTATTCAACTCGAGGGACACCCTAAGAAGCCACCTGACGAAGACAAAGCCTATAGGTCAAAAAGATAGGAAAAACTGCGTCTACCAGATCCCCTGCGAGTGCGGCCAATCTTTTATAGGTGAGACATTAAGACCACTCGAGACAAGGATTAAAGAACACAAAAACAATACGTTCAAAGGAGAGACCGAAAAGTCCGGTGCAGCTGACCATGCCTGGAAACACGGCCACCATATCATGTGGTCAGAAGCTGAAATCCTACATAAGGAACCACACTGGAGGAAAATAAAGTTTAAGGAAGCTACTGCTATTCACCAGAATTCAGGCTGCTTTAGTAAACCATTATTAGACTTAAGAAATATCTGGAAACTTTTGTTAGATAGATGTAATCTTAGGATAAGATCGCGTACCAAATGAACGCATGACTGCACCCACCTCAGTTATGCTTCGGTGCACCTAGCTAGTATAAATAGTCTTGTAGTTACTTTACTTATTTAGTATTCACCTGAAGACGACTGGAGATACTTACCAGTTGAAACGTTGTGATTTAAAACAAATAAAGACAATGAAAGTCCAAAACTCTTTCATCATTCATAGAAATATAATAATAATATACATTTATTGTTATAATCCATTCTTTACATTATTACATTGTTACAATTATGTAGGAAATATATACGTTTAACATGCACTAAACTTACTAATGGAAAAAGCTATGAACAGCCCTGACAACATACAGGAATTTCGCCGCCCAAATATTGTTACTACGGGCCAATCAAGCGGCAAGCTGTGTGCCTGCGCATGATTGACGTTCAATGCTGCGTTGCCATATTATAATTTGCGTTCGGGTTGGTTGCGTAGTACAAAAAGCCGCCAAAATGCCATGTGTTTTTAAATACAAACAGCTGAATTAGTTTTTATTAAGTGCAAGGTTTGGCAACCTGTTGTACAGAAATTAAAATGGATAACCTAATAATATTAAATTTATAATAGCAAATGATGATAAATGAAACGTTTGTCATTGGAAATAGGAGAGTTAATTAATCTAAACTGGTTTATTCTACTCAATGTTCAACCTAAATAATAAACATCAAGAAAATTTAATTCCTGAAACCTGACTCGTGAGCTTGGTACGGCCAACTACTGAACTGGGAACTTTTGTTGTTGTTAAAATTCAAAAAGTTCTCATTATTTTTTTAGATTACACGCCATATGTTTTCGTACTTATTTGGGTGCCTCCTATAATTACTTACATACCCCTAAAATTTTATTACAATCGATTCAGTATTATAGGCGAAAAAGAATAAAAACTAAAAAATATCAGTTTTGCACCACTGGTTTTACAAATTAATAAAAAATAAAAATAATGCATCGTTAATAAAATTATACAAATTTACTTATTAAATAAAGTCTAACAGTCTTGTTAAAAAAGTATGACTAATACGAATTGTACAGGGTATCCAAAGTTTAGTGTCAAACATTGCAAACTTTAAAGCAGTTTATTTTTCTTCGTTCGCCGTTCCCGATAACGCTGTGCATAAACTCGGCTTGCCAAAAAAGGGTTCTTTTCGCGTGCTCCTACACAAAAAATAATATATAAAGTACTTATAACAGCCTAAATATTTACTAACAATTTTACAATATTTGAAACTTTTAGATTGCTAAAGTCAAAAGTGTGTCTTGTCACTTTAATTAATACCAATAAATTGTTTTTCAAAGCCACCTTCGATATTTATTCATAATAATGACTGTTTGAATAGTTGATAAAATGAGTTTTCTGCAAATAAGTCTTGATGCTTTAGAAATTGCCATAGGGTTCTAATTAGAACAAATGTTTGATTTTTAATTCTGCATCAAATGACATAAAAATATATAGGGGTTTCTATTTGAAATAAGAAAAATAAATTGCTTTAAAGTTTGCAAAGTTTGACACTAAACTTTGGACACCCTGTACATTTCGTATTAATCAAACTTGATTAACGAGACTTTTATACCATATTTAATAAGTATAATAAATTTGTATAATTTTATTAACGACGAATTATTTTTATTTTTTATTCATTTTTAATACCAGTGGTGCAAAACTGATATTTTTTAGTTTTTATTTTCTTTCGTCCATAATACTGAATGGATTTCAATAAAATTTTAGGGGTATGTAGGTAACTATAGGTGGCACCCAAATAAATAAGAAAATATATGGCATGTAATCTAAAAAATACATCCTTATGACGTCACACTTTTTTGGAACACCCTGTATGAAAAAAAATATTTTCCTAAAATGCGCCCCAAGATACAGGTAAGGTCTGAAAAATATCAAAATTCTAACTTAATTAATAAGTGAGCTATAGAAGACGCGATGTAAGGTGCAGGACCCTGTATACATAGAAAACTATATTATATTATAATTTTAAAACGGTTGTGTTTACTTACATACAGGGTGTTCATTTGAAAACTTCCCACCTCGATTTTCCTGCTTTAAAATAAAAATGTGGAAAATCGCTCGGACCAGTCGACTTTTATTTCGAGGGGGACATATTTTGCGTATATTGTCAATCTTGTTACTTCAAGCCCCTAGGAGGGAGGGGGGGGTAAGATCTAAATCTTAAATGGATACCACTATCTTATATATTTTTTTTGGATTCTGCATAAAATTCTGAACATTTTTTAATAAACGCATTATTAGTCTATACTTAACAGTTTCAGAGATATTGACTCTTGAAAAATGACATTTTTGAAATTTGACAGCGTCTAGCTTTCGAACTGTACGTCTTAGAGCAAAACGGCTTACATGTCCCTATCTTCGATTTTTATTATCTTTTCAATAGTGTCAACTTCCGGTCAAACCGGAAGTACTATATTTCTTACATCCGGTTTAACCGAAAGTTCACACTATTGGAAAGATAATAAAAATCGAAGATAGGGACATGTAAGCCGTTTTGCTCTAAGACGTACAGTTAGAAACCTAGACGCTGTCAAAGTTCAAAAATCTCATTTTTCAAGAGTCAATATATCGGAAACTGTTAAGTATAGACTAATAATGCTTTTATTAAAAAATGTTCATAATTTTATGCAGAATCCAAAAAAATTATATAAAATAGGGGTTTCCATTTAAGATTTAGATCTTACCCCCCCTCCCTCCTAGGGGCTTGAAGTAATAAGATTGACAATATACGCAAAAGATGTCCCTCTCGAAATAAAAATCGACGGGTCCGAGCGATTTTCCACATTTTCATTTTAAAGCAGGAAAATCGAGGTGGGAAGTTTTCAAATGAATACCCTGTATATGTTTTTGCTCAAATTAATACGTCCTTACTTTCACCTTTTAAAGAAAAGGCGTCGATATTCTTTTAGTTTATATCCCATAAAAAAACTTGTTAGGTGCTTTGGCACTTTCTATACTTTTAGAAAATACCTAGGTAAGTTTAAGTCAATGAAACCAAACAAATCAAATAAAAAATTCATAGGGCCGACGCAAATCGAAAGTTTATGATAAGCCATAAAAAAGAAGGTTATTTTGCTTGAACCCTATCGCGACCTCAAGGAGTAAAATAAAATATGAATATCAAAGACTTATATAAAATAAGAGAGACGTTCAACCTTATATGGAGATTTGTGAGACCACTTTGCATGTGCAGAAATGGCATCTACATCTATTATTCTTACTGAAACGTTTTTATGATTATCGTCTGATTATGCGACTTCTTTAAAGTTTTTATGGTAAGGCTACAGGCATTGTTATATTTTAACCTAAACATGAAAGTCAGTTTTAAGGGTATTCTGCATATATGGATAAGCGATGCCTTTTACATGTAAATATTATTAAGCAGAGCAAAAAGTATATGGTTAAATACACACAAAACTTTTCTTTTTGAATCTGAAATATTATATTTTTATGCTATCTTTTACTTGGAAGACTTCGTCTGTTCATTTATTTGCAACATATTATTTTTAATTCGTGGTTTTTCTGAAAATTGGAATAACATTTTGAACTTTATTATCATTTTCCGGGTTTGTTCGGGATTCGATTGTCCGCGATTTTTGCCACGCCTAAAAAATATGTTTTATTCCATGTTCCGTTGTTTTTGTTCAGTTTTGTATTTAAAAAAAATTAATTCTGTTACTGTGTATTCATTCCCCCAACGGTATTACCCCACGCTGTGGGAAAATTCGCGTAATGCCACTATTCAACTTTTACTAAATTTATTTTGTAATTATTATTTTCAGCACATCTGGGTATTTTTTTTTTCTAAAGGGCATATATTGTCTGGTAATTGTTTGATTTGTGTAGTTCACTACTGCTAACAATTAACGAAATAAATAATTTTGAAGAAGTAGTCCATACTCAAAGTGGAGAATTTTTATTATTAGAATAACTAGGCGAACCTAGAATGATTCATAATAATTCAATTCGACATGTTTCGAGTGTAGAACCACTCATCATCAGGAAAACAAAGCAAATGGTACGATGCTGATGTTGTTAGCAATAGAGAAAATAATAAGTGGGATTGAGCCGTAATGGAGCTTTCAATGGTGTACAAGAGGTATAAAAATTGAATAGTCAGAAGACCGACAAGACTTCAGCAGAAAAATAAAGGGAGCAAAAGGAAAATTAGGGAGTTTTAACAGACTTTGTAAAAATCATTAATTAGGTAGTGAAAAATCTTAAGTTTAATTCAACTTTGTCAAAGACATGTGAAAATATTGAAATAAGAGGGAAAGAATAGAAAAAATTGTTTTTCATAAAAGTCAAGGCATCTGTAAAAGATAAAAAAAAGGCAATGTAGTAAATTAAATTTAATAAAATGAGGTAGATTGGCTTACCCTTTAGCTTGAATTAAAATGCTGTTGGGGTACCAAGCTTGTTACGGCCCAGTTACCCCGGCAGGAGTAAAAACTTTACACATTGTGTAAAAAATTAATAGAAATAAATAATATTTTGCTTACGTGCTCGGAATTAGCCCTCTCTTCCCTATTATCTAATTTTTGAAAAATTATATAAGAAGATCACACGATGCTCTTAAATAAAATTTAGATGCAAGTACCTTTTGTTTGTTTCTTATTTACAAAGTTAGAGATATTGCAGCTTTAGTTTTCTGTAAAGCGTCAAATACTTTTCAAAATAAATCCTCAGGGAAATCCTAATCTTTATGGGCGTCTTTTTTAAATACCTGCTAAATCCAACCCAGGATTATGGCCACGTTACTGACAGCATCTTTTTGGTGAAATATTTTAAGAGCTTATCCCCAAAATGTTGTCGATATTCATACTCCCTTTTGATCTTTGATATTTCGGCTTGACGCTGAATTCCCGCCAGGTAAAATGATATTAATCATTTTATTTACTTGTCTTGGTTTTCATTTCTCTAATCTTACTTTTGGTGTATTCACATTTCTTAAAACATAGACTAATGTATCCTCTTTGCGACACACCAAAAGAAGATAAACCGTTAAAAACAAATACTTCCTCACCTTTACGAAGCTGTACAGGAGCTTTGTAATGAAAAGAAAACTGTACCTAAAATATAACCCTAGGTATAACAGGTTTAATAATTTAAGGCAAGATTGGTATAGTGTTTCTCAGGTTAATTTAATGACATAAAAAATTATTATAGGTTCTCCTAACCATAGGCGTCGCTAACCAAATAATTAAAATGCGTAGGGTATTGTTTTAATTTTTTAGGATGATAATAATATAAATAAAGCAACTTTAACATAAAATCATTAAACTCCCAATCATAGGCGTCGTATCTCCAAATAATTAAAATGCATACGGTACATTCAAGGCAAGCAAATCACGTTCCAGAAACGTGAGAAAAACGTCATCAGTTGCCTATAATCACGTTTCCAAATGACGTTTTATTTCCGTCAAAATCACGTGAATAAGTCCCACCACAATCACGTGATATTGGTGACGTCAATAAAACGTTAGCAGCTGATGCCACTGCTGACGTATTTTCGACGTATATGTAACGTTTATATGACCGGGTGACCTAAATCAACCTATATTGTTTTAAATTTTAAAAATGATAATACAATATAAATAAAACAATTTTCATAGGTAACACGTTGTAAACGAACATTATTGATTTAAAATACAGTAACAATTGAATTGATGGAATCATCATAATTTTCAGAAGTAGAATCGTTTTCAGGTTGGATCACTATACTAGTATATTGGTGCCATAGGCGATAAAACAGGGATATTCCATTTCTACAGTAACATGAGCTTCGCAATTTTTGCATACATCGCTACTTATGTCGTTAATTACCTGCCGAATATTATCAAGGACAGCTGCGCTTAAAATTAAAATAATACGTTGACATTGAACATGTAAATCTTTGTTTCTCAATTCCGGACTTGCTGCGGTCTCGAAGGCCGACTCCACCGAGCATGTTGGCACCAATATAATTCACCTTGATCTGCTGTTTAAAATGATCGCTAAAAAGCCATTGCTGATAATAAAATGTACCAAGTAAAAACGTATCTGTCCAAAACCACACAGTTATAAACCAAAATTAAATACGTAAATTATAGCAAATATGTTAAACCACCTACTCCACTGTCCTTTTTCTTAAGAAAATATTAATACTTGACATGACAGTGATGATTTGTGATTCGCTGAAAATATTCTGCCTTTCTTGTCTAGAACATATAAATTTCCAATTGCGTTTGTCTTAGTATCATTCACAGATTGGGAGACAGTGTTCGAGACGTGCATAAACTATGCACGATTGCCAGTTCTACCAAATTTTCGGGTTTGTTAATACAATATATAAGAAGGTATACGAGAAACAATTGTTTGTTAATTAGTTGTTTTTTAACAATGAAACCCCTTTTTATTTTAATTTTAATTGTTTTTTTAAATAATATTTCTTAAGGACTAAAAAATCTATAATAATAATAATAATGTTCTTCTTTCTTTCACACTCAAAACTACTTAGTTTAAAGTATATTTGTAAACTAGCTTTCAAAGAGAGTTACTGACTAACAATTGAATACTGATATAAAAATAACCTTTTTAATAAAAATAACTTAAAGAATTAAAAAAAATAGATCTGACAATCCTGGTTGTGAGGTCGGTTTCTTTGAAGCTTTTTTATGTCATCAAACTGTGTTTGGATAAATTATACATTTAAAACTCTGTCTGCTTTTGTAAATAATAATAGGTGTAATTTTACTGACATGATATTAATTATTGTAATTAAACTTTTCAATCGGAAATTTTTAAATTGACTTATTTTGTAATTTCCTAAAAATAATTTTACCGTATGGCTAGGGATTTTAAATTTCTTGTCTGTTTCCACGTTATCACGCATTAAAGTCAAAAATGTTCGTAAAGATATACATTAACGATATACAGGGTGTTCCGATGATCATGTTACAAAATTCTAGGGTAGATAAAACACACGAAAATAAGAAAAAAAGTTCATGTGAACATGGGTCCGGAAACGCTTCTTCAGGGAGCTAGGGCCCTTCGAAGATGACCTTCAAAAACTACTTTTCGTTTTATAGCTTTGGTACTACTGCAGCTATCGCAACCAATTTTGGGACATGAAATCTAGTTCGTAGGTTCATCAATTTGAGCCTTCCGGATTTTGTCACCTTTAACCAGGGGCGTACAAACCAAGGGGGTATTTGAGTAAATTTGACCCTACTCCTCTTAGGCTTTAATTTCTTACCATTTTTATATCTGATTATGATTCTCCAATGCCTTTTACATAAAAAAGGTACTCTTAGTAAAAATCGCTATCTGTCACAGTTTCCTCCGAAAATGGCTAAATCCAATCAATAATAAATTATTGGTCTTAAACCAATTATTACGTTGAAATATGAAAATGAGGTTCAGTACAGATAGTTGTCAAAAATCTGTCAATAAAATATTGTGTCGCCAGTGAATCATGGATTATACTTTCGCCGAATATGCCGATATGCTATTAATTTATGGCGAAGTTCATTGCAATGGAAGAGCCGCTTCAAGATTGTATCAGGAGCGGTTTCCTGAGAGGCGTGTACCTGCTCACACGCTATTCGAGAGGGTAAATCAGCGCATAAGGGAAACTGGCTCCGTGAAAATAACGAGGCCAGATAATGGCGCTCAAAGAACTGTACGAACTCCAGAATTTGAGGAAGAGGTACTCCGACAATTCGAGGAAAATCCTAGTGTTAGTACCCGAGCTGTTGCAGAATCCATGAATGTAAGTCATGTACGTGTATGGGAGATTGTTAACGAACAACTTCTTCATCCTTACCATCGCCAAAAAGTACAGGAATTGAGACCAAATGATTATGCACCCCGCGTAGAGTTTTGCGAGTGGTTTCTTCAACAGTGTACACAAGAACCCCAATTTCCGAAATTTGTGCTTTTCTCTGATGAGGCTGTTTTTACGAGAGAAGGTATTTTTAATTCACGGAATAGCCATGTGTGGGCGGAGGAAAACCCTCATGCTCTTCAAATAAGAGGGTACCAACATCGATTCTCGGTGAACATGTGGGCTGGAATTGTTGGAGAACGTCTAATTGGACCAATCATGTTGCCTCCTCGACTAACTGGGACGGTGTACCTCAATTTTTTAAGATACACCTTACCTGAGTTATTGGATGAGCTGTCCCTCGACATACGTCGGAATCTATGGTTCCAGCATGATGGAGCACCCGCTCATTTTGCACATGTCGTACGTGAGCACCTCGATGATCGTTTTAGAGGACATTGGATTGGACGTGGAAGCGATGTCAACTGGCCAGCCCGGTCCCCAGATTTAACTCCTATGGATTTCTTTCTTTGGGGACATATGAAAAGCCTTGTATATGAAACTCCAGTTCAGTCGGAGGAAGATTTGGTGGCTAGGATTTCTGTTGCGGCTGAAATGATCCAAACCATGCCTGATGTTTTTACTGACGTCAATTTAAATATGCTACGTAGGTGTAATACATGTATTGAACGTGGTGGCAGGCATTTTCAACAATTGTTATTTTGAATTTATTTTGGTACGTACAGGGTCAGTCAACGACAGCGTTAGTAAATTCATCTTCAAGACAAAAATTTACTCTGCCTTATCCTTGACTCACTCGTTAAACCTGTTTAATTGTTTTTTTTTTGAAATATTTAGTATACGTTCCCTTTTACTTTTTATACCCCCAATTTCGAAAAGGCAATAAATCTCTCTAATCTAATTTATTTTCATTAAAGAAAAAGATTTGACTAACTTATAATGCTCACTATCTGTACTGAACCTCATTTTCATATTTCAAAGTAATAATTGGTTTGAGACCAATAATTTATTATTGATTGGATTTAGCCATTTTCGGAGGAAACTGTGACAGATAGCGATTTTTACTAAGAGTACCTTTTTTATGTAAAAGGCATTGGAGAATCATAATCAGATATAAAAATGGTAAGAAATTAAAGCCTAAGAGGAGTAGGGTCAAATTTACTCAAATACCCCCTTGGTTTGTACGCCCCTGGTTAAAGGTGACAAAATCCGGAAGGCTCAAATTGATGAACCTACGAACTAGATTTCATGTCCCAAAATTGGTTGCGATAGCTGCAGTAGTACCGAAGCTATAAAACGAAAAGTAGTTTTTGAAGGTCATCTTCGAAGGGCCCTAGCTCCCTGAAGAAGCGTTTCCGGACCCATGTTCACATGAACTTTTTTTCTTATTTTCGTGTGTTTTATCTACCCTAGAATTTTGTAACATGATCATCGGAACACCCTGTATTATCAACTTTTTATCCCTACAAAGTAACCGACGTAAATTGTGTAATGTTGGTTTAATATCCCAAATGTTTCCTTTGTAGGAAAGATAAGCATTGTTACCTAAATTGCTTTAAAATAGCTGTAGAACCCGAGACCAAAAAATATTGAGGAAATTTGGCTTTAAAAATATTTTCGATTAAAAAATTCTATATTTACTCGATAAATTAAGTACGAGATATTATATTTGGTTAACTCATCTATTCTTAAATCAATAAAGTGCCTAGTTAAACCATTGACTTATCGTTATATACAGGATGTCTCATAAGTAAGGGGCAGATAAAGCAACAGCAAAATTGAAAATATGTCAATTATATTTAAGAACGCACGCTTAATTTTCAGAAAGGTGTTTATTTAAATGTTTCTTGCCATCTAGCATTTGAACGCAATTATCTCAAATACTAAAATATCGAAATTAATGCGGTACCTACAAATTTTTTACGTAGAAAAGATCCTTCCTTCATAATTTGAGGTAAAGCGGTCAGAAATGTGAGAGAAAAAAATATATGCGAGAATTTTTCAATCTCAAATTGTGTAGCTGGCGCTCTCTAGGAGGTATCTTAAAACTCATTATGGAATCCTCCTTCTTGCTCTCAAAAACATAACTACACCAAATTTGATTCATCTCCGCTTAACATCAAATTATCGCAAATTTTATAAAGTAAATATTTACTTGGATCACCCTGTATCTCTTTAACCGTATAATAAATGAAATTAAATGACATATTTTCCACTATCTCCTGTTGCTGTATAGCTCTGTAGTTATGGAACACCCTATAATATATCCATATACAGTGTGTACATAAAGTAAGGAACAAATTCATTATTTAATAATCTAAAAACATTTCGTAAAAATCATCGGACACGTATGTAATAATTTTTGATTTCGCATATTTTGACATATACACATATTATACAGGGTAGCTCATGTAGTAGATATGACATTATCGACGATTTTTTTAAATGAAAACCCCTATATTTTAATTCAGATTTATAATCTCCACGAATAGCTGATTTCAAAAACATAACATACTTAGGGTCTAAAGTTGATAGTTTCGTAGCTACAGGGCAAGAAAAAAAAATGTGAAGTATTTTTAATTTTAAAAAATTTAAATAAAATTAAATAGGCTATTTAATTAAGTGTTGAAATTGTCCTCCTTCTTGTGCCTGGCAGTACCCAAGCGATCAATAAACTCTTGTTGGACTTTTATTATGGTTTCTTCTGAAATATTCCTGCATTCTGTTGTGATTCGATTTTTTAAATCTTCAATATTGGCAGGTCTTATTTTATAAACGACATTTTTCAGGTGACCCCACAAGAAGAAGTCCAGTGGTGTAAGATCTGGAGACCTAGGCGGCCATTCAATAGACCCACGTCTTCCAATCCACCTGTTCGGAAAAACTTGATCGACATAATGGCGCACTACTGCTGCATAATGTGGAGGTGCGCCGTCTTGTTGGTACCATAAATTTTCATCTAGAATTCCAGGATTATTTCTACTCGGGTATAAGTTAACTAGCGTAGGGATAAGAAATTCTTGAAGAAACTGAAGGTAATTTAGCCCGTTTACATTATTGTCAAAGAAATATGGCCCAATAATTTTGTTCTTCACTATACCCGCCCAAACATTAATTTTTTGGGGATATTGAATATGATGCTTACGCATCCACCTGGGATTTTCTTTTGCCCAATATCTACAGTTTTGCCGGTTTACTTCACCATTTAATTTAAAAGTAGATTCATCCGAAAATAAAATATTTTCAACAAACAAAGGATCTACGTTACATCTTTCCATTAATATTTGACAAAACTCCATCCTACGATCTGGATCATCTTCATTCAACTCATGAACCAGTCGGATTTTAAACGGATGCCATTTTTCTACTGTTAATAGGTTATGTACGGTCATAGCAGCTGCCTCATGATCCATGCCAATCTGGCGGACGCTGTTATGGGGATTTTCTTCTATAGCCAATAAAATATTTAATTTTTTTATCATCCGGAATAGTTGGACGGCCGTTCCTGGGAATATCTTCCACAGAACCCGTTTCTTGAAATTTTGTTTCAAGTTTTACTTACAGTTGATCTAGTGATTGGTCTTTCTGGGTACTTAGCGTTGAACAAAATGCACACTTCTTGCTGAGTACGAATCATATCACCATATCCAACATCATTAGAATTTCTATTCTTTGTGTGTTAGATAAACGCATATTAACAAATATTAAAATTAATTTTTTACTTCTACTAATCCTAATAGCAAAATTTACTGTAATGACAGCATAATATCATCATTATCTAAATAACCATAGTTACATAACAGCAAATAAGCCTACCTTAAAAAAAATGTATCTTAAATAAAATTATTTGTTCTACCCTGTAGCTACGAAACTATCAACTTTAGACCCTAAGTATCTTATGTTTTTGAAATCAGCTATTCTTGGAGCTTACAAATCTGAACTAAAATATAGGGGTTTTCATTTAAAAAAATCGTCGATAATGTCATATCTACTACATGAGCTACCCTGTATAATATGTGTATATGTCAAAATATGCGCAATCAAAAATTATTACATACGTGTCCGAGGATTTTTACGAAATGTTTTTAGATTATTAAATAATGAATTTGTTCCTTACTTTATGTACACACTATATAAAGTTCCCACAAACGTAAATACCAAAAGTGTTGCCAATATGGTGTTTTAATTAGACGTGCACCAGTACCACAAAGCTTACACCTTGCAAAAAATGTATTATTTTTTCTTGTATAATAAATACATAAATACCTAAAGAAATATATGTTGTTTTATTTTTTTTAACACGCTTATATTAGCTTCACCTGGTATGTTTGTTTCTAACCGACTTCTTTGAACCCGATTTTGACCCACTTTAAACGGTCAGATTTAATTTAAATTTTATAGGCTTATCAAGAACTGCTGACAATACAATAATTTATAAGTTTATCTCATTATCCTGATCAAGATCGCCTGAATTAAATAATTTCCTTACAGATCCTCTGTATGAGAGTGAGAGAGATGGAGCTCACCGTATGCGCATGCGTACTATCTACCTATTTTCCGGCTCGAGCACTCGGCCTAATAGTGTTGGTACATTCTTTCGCTATCGCGAAGCGGGCGCGTTTGTTCGGGTTTGTTCGGGTTTGTGGATCCAATGCTTTGAATCTAGCCATTTCAAAAAGTCATTGTTAAATTAGTGACACTATTCCATCTCTACACTGGACCTCTCTATGACTATCTCTACACAAAAAAAAGAATTTTTTTCTTAACAATAATTTGAAAATGAAAATGAAAAATAAATATAGTTTAAAAAAACTAAAAAACACGCTTTAATTAATCAAACTAAAAACCATAAAATTAATATAGTTTAAAATAGTTCTTGAAATTATTAATATACCGAAAATAATAATGAACGATAAACATTAGTTTTATTGTATAAAAAGCGTGGGGTGCTCGATATACGAAAAATATAGCACAAAGGGCCCAACGCTTTTTTCACAATAATACTAATGTTTATCGTTCATTATTATTTTCTGCTTATATTAAGAATTTCCAGAATTATTTTAAACTATATTTATTTTTTGTTTTTTAGTTTGATTAATTACACAGGCCTGCATTTTTTAACCCTTTGAAAGTTGATTTAAAAATTTTAACTGTTTTGTAGTAATTTGGTAGCGCTGATTTCAAATCTGCTTTCAGTTTTTTTATATCACGTAAGGTTATTTTTTAAACCGGTAAAATCCAAAAATATAGAAAAAAGACGATTTATTTCATTTATAAGCTAGTTTTTGAATATATTAAGGAATAAAATACAAAAATATACAAAATATACACATATAAACTATTATAAATCGTTATTTATTCGTTACGCTTCTTCAAAAAACGTTTTCTTTTTCAGTTTTTTTTGCTTGTTTTTCTGTTTCAGCTAAAGGAAGATCTCCTCTCAATGTCCAACAGAAATCGGCCATCATTTTTGTGTCCCAGCGCCCATATATTGATGAAATCTTTCACCTTGCTCTTCACCCACGTCCCCAAGATTTTCCGGGAATTAGTCCAAATGGGAATGTAAAAAGTGAATTTTTATGCTCATATTCTAAAATTCCTGAAATTTTCCAGCATATTTTCAACGATCTCAACATAGTAGTAATTTATGTTCAACTTCTTTAAAAGCATTCCATGCATGTTTTTCCTTATCTTCCTTTACCTTTTCAAATTCTGTATCTTTCATCAAACTGCTAATCTGCGGCCCTACAAAGATTTCCTCCTTTAATTTTGCCTCTGACAGAGCCGGAAATGTTTTACACAAATATTTAAAACAATTTCCTTCCTTGTTTAATGCCTTAACAAATTGTTTCATACGTCCAAGTTTTATGTGAACTTGTGGAAGTAAAACTTTTTGAGGGTCAATAAGACTTTCGCGAATTACATTTTTGTTTCCAGGTGTTAATGTCTCTCTTTGTGAACAGTCTCTTTTTATCCAATGCTGTTCTCGATTCCTGCTAGCCCACTCGCACAGAAAACATGGAAATTTAGTAAATCCAGACTGCTGACCTAAGAGAAGACCTAAAATTTTTAGATCTTTACACACTTCCCAGTTGTGATTTTCATATTGTATTCTTAAAAGTAATTCCTCTAATTTTCATTGTTTTTCTTTAACTTAACTGTATGGCCGACTGAAACAGAAGCAAAAACATTGTCATTATGTAAAAGAACAGCTTTAAAGCTCCTTTTTGAAGTCGATAAAAAGTCTCCAGTCGGAAGGTTTGTAGCACCACAGAAAATCATTTTTTATTCATCAATCATTTAGAATTTGAAGTACTAGATTTATTTTAAAATGTATTAAAACGCCCATTATAAGTTTTTTTTATATTTTTTCTTTTTTTTTTTGCAAAAAAGGATCTGTGGGTAATAGAGACCAATTGTATTTTAATTAGTTATTTCTATATAAAAACTGAGCTCAACAAAGAAAAATCACGTCATCACAAATGTCATGCAGGCCTGTGTTATTAAAGCGGGTCATTTAGTTTTTTTTAAACTACATTTATTTCCTTTAGTTTTATGTTTTCACATTATTATTATGGTAGGTACGGGTCTGTCAATATTTTATTTTATAAATAATTAAGTTAGTATCTACACATATCTTTACAAAATATTAAGACTTCCTTACAAAATTTAACAGATGGCGAATGAGAAGGCGAAAAAACTTAGTCCGGTTCTGTTTCTGTAGCCAACCGCTTAAAGTAAAATATATCAGACTTCAACAGGGTGCCATTAATGACAGACGAGTTCTTACATTAATTTGACTTTATAAGAAAAATAATCAATTCTTAAAAATAGAACAAAATAGGCAAATATTTTAATATCTATTTATTCTTTATTTAAAATTGTATTTATGGATTTTAATTTTAATTAAAACAAAATTCCTTTTAAAGAATTCGCTTTAACAATCCTAAATAAAACCACTAGCGCCAGTTTCTTAAAACAACAGGATCAAAATTATGCTTTTTTAAATACGCCCTGGGTTAAAACAAGAAAAAAAAATTAAAAGTAAGTATACATTTTTGTTAAAAGTACATGTGGCCCCGGGGCTCGAAAATTTAACGCAACTTTTATGGTGTTTCCAGCGTCGAAACTGCTAAGGTAGGTTTTTTTAAGCCAAGATAAACATTAACGAAGTTTTATCTAGTTTTTCAATCTGGTAAATAGCCGAATTAATGTTGGTTTAATATTCAGGGATTTTTTAAAGCTTAACAGGAAAGATAAACGTTTTTGTGTTTAAAGCACCGCAAAACAGCCAAAGAACAAGGTGGAAATAGTAAAAAAAATTAACTACTTTTTTATTCACTGTAAACTTCGGCACCTCCTCAAACTCCAATAATATTTAACAAACCAAATAATGTAATACAACGCGAGCAAAAATTAATTGCATCAAAGAGGGCTTGGATTAAAAAACGTGGGGCTTGGTTTAGATCACAATGATAGGGATATATCTAACCAAATCTAGGTTAAAATTTTGTCAAATTCATATTATGACATGATATGCCAAACTAATGAGTAATAAAATAAGTAGACATATGCCAATTTATTTTTGTTGTTTACGAAATTAACAAAGTAAGAATATACAGAAAGAAAAATAAAAATAATTACATCTCTGGAGAAATGTTACCACATTCTTGGATAATCCTTTGTTGCAATTATTCTAAATTTGCAACTGGTGTTTTAAAAACAGTGTTCTTTAAATGAGAAAAAAGGAAGTAATCCATAACCGTTAAACAAGGTGATCTAGGTGGGAATTCAATGTCTGATCAAAAACTAATCAATCTGTCGTCGAAAAAATTGCTTAAGTAGTTAATAGTTTCGGCGGCTGTATGGGCGGTTGTACCGTCCTATTGAAAATATCCAAAACGTAGTTTGTCGTCAAGTAATTGCTCCACAAATTGATTCAAAATATTGTCTCTATACCGCTGTGCTGTAACTGTGTCATGGAAAAAAATAGAACCAACAATTCTTCTTCGGGAAACAGCTAACCAGACACCAATTTTTTGAGGGTGCAATGTGGACCCTACAAAAAAATGGTGATTTTTACTACTCCACATGCATGTATTCTGAGAATTCACATAACCGGAGAGGTGGAACCAGGCTTCATCCGAAAAAAAAGTCAGGTCTAATAAATCATTTATTTCCAATAAATTTTGGGTAAACCATTGAGAGTAATTCCTGCGTCTTGCAAAATCTGCGGCTTGTATTTCTTGGAATACTTGCACTTTATAAGAAAATAAATTTAGCTGCTTCTTAAGAATAGTCCTGCATGTTCCATAAGATCTTCCCACTTCTTGGGACAGGCGTCTTATACAATTTGTTGGAGTATTTTGCATTATTTCACGAACGTTTGCAACAAGTTCTTCTGTTCTTACAGATGGTCTTCCTGCTCCTTTTTTATGTTGTATAGAACCTGTTTCCCTAAACACAGCCACGGTTCTTTTCAGGCAATGATAATAATCCCCAGCAATAAAACCAACGTTAGGAAAATGTTCGTGAAAATCGTCCATGCACTCACCATTTACTCTAACCCCGTTTCGAAAATACGCTTCAACCATGAATGTTTTGTGCTGTTCCGTAAAGCCCTTTGTGTGAATTGTTCAAGAAATTGGAAAAATTAGCGATGAATTAAATTTCTTGTAACGGCTGTCAAAGATGACGGAATAACTGATTAATTGTTAATTCAGGGAGTTACTGACACCCAACATGTATTAAGCTCTACGGCTAAGCATTACGTCCTTAGACGCAAGGCCCTCTTTGATGCAAATAATTTTTGCTCGCACGGTATAAGGAGAATAAATTGTTTCCATTTTGTCCTGATCAGTAATCGTTTTTAACAGAAATCAATGACGACAAATTTCTGCTGATTGCCCTGCCCTACTCTCGCCTGTGTTTCAAAACGAAGGTTATATTAATTATATTAGATACGTTTATGACTTATACCTCTTAACTAAAAATAGTATACTAAATATATGTGTGTTTTATAATGTTTTGGGGAAATTACTGTTTATACTACGCGTGACGTCAACTTTTTAATATCCATTCATTATTTAACGTTACAGTGTGGGTGAGCCGTGTCAATGCCGTGTTTCGATTAATTTTTAGTATTTTTTCGAAATGGAACTATTTGGTGTAAGTAAACATTTTGAATACTCTCGCAAGATGGAGGCAAAGTCACATGACACTCTGTCAATTTTGGTTTATTAAATTTTTATAAGTTGGCATGAATTCCAGGACCGAACTTGAAAATTATACATGTGATACCTTCTAAAACAATAATTGATGCAATAGTCTCATCGGTTCTACCGCTTTAATATTGCCGAATAATAATAATAATTTCTTTTGAAATTTTTGTTTTATAAATATTATAATTTAAGGTAGGTAATAATAAATATGAGGTTTTATATGGTTTAAAGATAAAGTGGCAAAATAGATTTAAAAACTATATAATACTATAATAATTATCCGAACCTTGAAAATACTAAATTAACTGAAACGCAACTTTAAATAGGATTCTGTCACTCATATTTACAACAGATTTTTTTTGTTTTATTTGTTTAGATTATACCTAAGTATAGGTAAAATACAATATCAGTTTAACATAAACTAATTCAATTCAGTCAGATATTACATTTACTGTCAAGGAAATCCCCATATATATGACTTACGTAAGGTACGTAGACCCAAATATGGTTTTTATAAAATTTGTTGGCTATGATACGGTTACATTTTTAAACTTGTATGTGGGCTAACATAAAGTTAAAAGCTTGAATATACCCACTTTAACAGTTTTTGACTTACGTAAGGTACGTAGACCCAAAAGTGGTTTTTATAAAATTTGTTGGCTATGATACGGTTACATTTCTAAACTTGTATGTGGGCTAACATAAAGTTAAATAGCCATCAGCTGATCGATAACAAATTTCTGCTATCGTCTGTTTTAAAACGAGATAATTCGTGTCGTTTGATATACATAGGTATACCTACAACTACAGCGTCCTACCCCTCACTTCCTGTCTTCTATAACTCACTTAATAATTATTGAGTTACGCTTTTGATATTATGTAGACTTTACCTGCATCCTAGGGCGCGTTTTAGCGAAATATTTTTGTTTATACAGGGTGATTCAAAAGTACTTTGACAAACTTCGGGAGGTAATTGCTGGCAATATTTTAACATGAAAAGTTCTTATAAACAGTGGTCCTTGGCGACTTCGTTACGGAGATACAGGGTGTTGAAATGTTGAAAGGAATAGTAATAATTTTTAAATAACTCCTTAACGAGTTATTTTTTTTTAATGAAATTTAGTGAATTTAATAAGCATCTAAGGACACTTATTTTCAAAGTACAACACGTTCGTAAATTTAACCAGTGGCGTCGGTACAAAATGTTACTATCATATTTTTTGTGAAAACTATGTTACACCACTGACTTATTTTATTTTAACTTTCTTCTTATGAATCCCCCCTTCATTTACAACAAAAAAGATCACCTGTGTTTTTTTGATACGATGGACGGTTTAAGGGTAAATGATTATTTTATTTGACTATACACAAATATTAAAAAATGTGTTTTAAACTGATCAACCACTCAAATATTTATTAAATTATTTTAACGAATACCTACATACATACTTACTTATAAACAAATATGTATATGCCCAAGGAAAGTATCTGAGGATGCCTATTTTCTAAGTATAACACATTTTCTGTGGCATACATATTTATTTATTAGTATGTTATTTTTTAATATTTTGTATTTTGAAAAGGCGGCTTTTTAAATTCATTTGTCGATAAATTAAAACATATTTGACAGTTAATTACCATTGAGTTTTATTTCTTCAGTTTTGTTACTTTCAATGGTAACTAACTGTCAAATATGTTTTAATTTATCAACAAATGAATTTAAAAAGCCGCCTTGTCAAAATACAAAATATTAAAAAATAACATACTAATAAATAAATATGTAAACCACTGAAAACGTGTTATACTTAGAAAATAGGCATCCTTAGATACCTTCCTTAGGCATATACATATTTGTTTATTAGTAAGTATGTATGTAGGTATTCGTTAAAATACCTACTTTAATAAATATTTGAGGGGTTGATCAGTTTGAAACACATTTTTTAATATTTGTTGTCAAATAAAATAATCATTTACCCTTAAACCGTCCATCGTATCAAAAAAATACAGGTGATCTTTTTTGTTGTAAATGAAGGGGGGATTCATATGAAGAAAGTTAAAATAAAATAAGTCAGTGGTGTAACATAGTTTTCACAAAAAATATGATAGTAACATTTTGTACCGACGCCACTGGTTAAATTTACGAACGTGTTGTACTTTGAAAATAAGTGTCCTTAGATGCTTATTAACTTCACTAAATTTCATTAAAAAAAAATAACTCGTTAAGGAGTTATTTGAAAATTATTACTATTCCTTTCAACATTTCAACACGCTGTATCTCCGTAACGAAGTCGCCAAGGACCACTGTTTATAAGAACTTTTCATGTTAAAATATTGCCAGCAATTACCTCCCGAAGTTTGTCAAAGTACTTTTGAATCACCCTGTATAGGGTGTCCCCAAAAAGGCTGACGTCATGATGGTATATTTTTTAGACTACATACCAGATATTTTTTACTTATTTGGATGCCAATAATATAAGCAAAAAAAAACTAAATCAAATCAGGTTTGCACCATTGGTTTTATAAATGAATAAATAGTAAAACCTCGTTAATTAAATTATAAAAATTACTTATTAAATAAGGTTTAATAGTCTGGTTAACCAAATTTGATTAATACAAATTGTACAGGGCGGCCAAAATTTAGTGTCAAACTTCACAAAAAAAATTAATTTTATTTTAAATTGGAACTACTGTTTATTTTTATGGCATTCGATGCGGAATTGAAAAAACAAACATTTTTCCTAATTACAACCTTGTAATTATCGTCACTTTTTTGGAACACCCTGTATAAACAAAAATATTTTGTTAAAGTGCTCCCTAGGATAAAGGTGAAGTCTGCAAAATGTTAAAATACTAACTTAATTAATAAGTGTACTATAGAAGACACGAAGTGAAGACGTGCAGGACCCTGTATATTATTAACACCATAGTGGTTAAAGTGGCTTTTCCTCAGAACTGATCGATTTCAAAGTGGTATATTATTTACAGTTGTTTTAAACTGTTTATGGTTGAATGAAAAGAGAGCATTAAATAATATAATATTTCAAATGTTTCTTAGCGTTTTCCGTTTCTGACGGAAATGGCATTTCTTGGCTTTTACACTTCCATAGACGCTACGTTGTGGCATCAAAAGGCCTTAAAATTAAATATCAAAACAAATTTAACAGCATTCTCTGGTACGAAATTTTAAACAGGAAAACATTTTATAAGCAAGTCCTTTTTATTTTAAGTATAACAGATTTTGAAAGGATGGCAGATTTTAATAGGTTCTAGTTCAAAGAATAATAATATGCTAAGAGTCTCTGGCGGTTGTGTTTTACGTCACCTTTTTTATATTATGTTAGCTTGCTTTCTATGCCGAAAAGTGTTCAAAGAAATATTTATACATAAATATTTAAAATGAGAACGCATAAAATGTTACGTGAAAATACTACCATATAAGATTTATTTGTGTTAAATTAAAAAACATTGTTCCGAAAGATACCATCACTAATAGATCATAAAACCTAACTTGATATACCGTGCGATCAAAAACTATTTGCATCAAAGAGGGCCTTGCATCTAAGGACGTAATGCTTAGCCGTAGAGCTTAATACCTGTTGGGTGTCGTCAGTTATTCCGTCATCTTTGACAGTCGTTACAAGTAATTTGATTCATCGCTAATTTTTCCTATTTCTTGAACAATTCACACAATGGGCTTTACGGAACAGCACAAAACATTCATGGTTAAAGCGTATTTTTGAAAAGGGGTTAGAGTAAATGGTGAGTGGCAATACAATCCGGTTTTGTGAATGGACGATTTTCACGAACATTTTCCTAACGTTGCTTTTATTGCTGGGGATTTTATCATTGCCTGAAAAGCACTGTGGCTGTGTTTAGGGAAACAGGTTCTATACAACACAAAAAAGGAACAGGAAGACCATCAGTAAAAACAGAAAAACTTGTTGCAAACGTTCGTGAAATAATGCAAAATACGCCCACAAATTGTATAAGACGCCTGTCCCAAGAAGTTGGAAGATCTTATGGAACATTCAGGACTATTCTTAAGAAGCAGCTAAATTTATTTTCTTATAAAGTGCAAGTATTCCAAGAATGTGGTAACATTTCTCCAGAGATGCTGGTCAACACTTTTGAAAAGATGAAGAGACGTGTGAATTTATGCTTGGAGCATGGCGTTGGCCAATTTCAGCAATTTATGTAATTATTTTTCTTTTTCTTTCTGTATATTCTTACTTTGTTAATTTTGTAAACAACAAAAAAAATTTGTATTTGTCTACTTATTTTATTACTCATTAGTTTGGCATATCATGTTATAATATGAATTTGACAAAATTTTAACCTGGATTTGGTTGGATATATCGTCCCCATATCATTGTGATCTAAACCAAGCCCTACGTTTTTTAATCCAAGCCCTCTTTGATGCAAATAATTTTTGCTCGCACGGTACAACATATTTATGTACAAAAGAGTTTTTTCCTTTCATTTCGTCTGATCTTTCCTCAGACGCGTCTCATCGTCCTCAGTGAGGTTAGTAAGTACACGTCACCAAGACACCGTCAGAAGGATGTAGGGTGAAGCTCCATACAGTTTTTTTAATTTTTTTTTTATACACCACCGTGTAATTTTTCATAAATTAAGAAACCATAATATAAAAAAGGTAGCAATGTTTTTGAAATACCTACTACACGAACTGAAAGAATTTATTTACGCTGGCAAAGCCACGCAGGGTATCAAGATTCTCTTAAATATGTTTCTTAGATTGCAAGTTTTATTTTTTTACTTACTACTGTAAAGTTAAATTTTCTTCGCGTAGTCATAGATACCGTGCGAGCAAAAATTATTTGCATTAAAGAGGGCTTGAATTAAAAAACGTAGGGCTTGGTTTAGATCACAATGATATGAGGACGATATATCTAACCAAATCTAGGTTAAAATTTTGTCAAATTCATATTATGACATGATATGCCAAACTAATATGAGTAATAAAACCAATAGACAAATACAAATTTATTTTTGTTGTTTACAAAATTAACAAAGTAAGAATATACAGATAGAAAAAGAAAAATAATTACATAAATTGCTGAAATTGGCCACCATGCTCCAAGCATAAATTCACACGTCTCTTCATATTTTCGAAAGGGTTGACCAGCATCTCTAGAGAAATGTTACCACTAAATTTGCAACTGGTGTTTTAAAAATAGTGTTCTTTAAATAAGGAAAAAAGAAGTACTCCATAACCGTTAAACAAGGTGATCTAGGTGGGAATTCAATGTCTGATCGAAAACTGATCAATCTGTCGTCGAAAAAATTGCGTAAGTAGTTAATAGTTTCGGAGGCTGTATAAGCAGTTGCACCGTCCTGTTGAAAATATCCAAAACGTAGTTCGTCGTCAAGTAATTGCTCCACAAATGGATTCAAAATATTGTCTGTATACCGCTGTGCTGTAACTGTGTCATGGAAAAAAATAGGACCAACAATTCTTCTTCGGGAACCAGCTAACCAGACACCAATTTTTTGAGGGTGCAATGTGGACTCTACAAAAAAATGGAGATTTTCACTACTCCACATACGTGTATTCTGAGAATTCACATAACCGGAGAGGTGGAACCAGGCTTCATCCGAAAAAAAGTCAGGTCTAATAAATCATTTCTTTCCAATAAATTTTGGGTAAACCATTGAGAGGAACTCCTGCGTCTTTCAAAATTTGCGGCTTGTATTTCTTGGAATACTTGCACTTTATAAAAAAAGAAATTTAGCTGCTTCTTAGGAATAGTCCTGCATGTTCCATAAGATCTTCCCACGTCTTGGGACAGGCGTCTTATACAATTTGTTGGCGTATTTTACATTATTTCACGAACGTTTGCAACAAGTTCTTTTGTTCTTACAGATGGTCTTCCTGCTCCTTTTTTGTGTTTTCCTGTTTGTTGCCACTCACCATTTACTTTAACCCCGTTTCGAAAATTCGCTTCAACCATGAATGTTTTGTGCATGCTGTTCCGTTAAGCCCATTGTGTGAATTGTTCAAGAAATTGGAAAAATGAGCGATAAATCAAATTATTTGTAACGACTGTCAAAGATGACGGAATAACTGATTGATTGTTAATTCAGGTAGTTACTGACACCCAACAGGTATTAAGCTCTACGGCTAAGCATTACGTCCTTAGATGCAAGGCCCTCTTTGATGCAAATAATTTTTGCTCGCACGGTATTATACATGACATAAATAGGTAAACACTTCAATGGCTACGTTCAAACACCTTGGAAACATTACATTCATTTCTTTCAAAAAGTAAATTACCTTTTATTAAAATTCTTGTTTTTTTTATTATTTACAGTACAAGGCAAAAAAAGTAATTTTTTTTCCATTATTTTAACAAACTTGTGCCAGTACGATAATGTAATTAGAGCTTCTTCAGGGCTGCAAGGTTTATTAAAGAAATTAAACAAAATTGGGTTACACAAACATTTTACAGCACGAAAGGAAACTTTACCTTCACTAAGTACAAATGACAGATGATGCCTAAATACCTAGCAAAAATAGTAATTTAGTTGGTCTTTTATTTATTTTATAAATAGAACTATATGCTGCACTTAGGATAAAAATTTCTTGCGAATGACTCGTTTTGCTACCTTGCTGTAAGTTTATTTATTTCCTAGGTAGGCCGATGTAAAAATCAACCCTACGCGTCATATTCTAGCGATCAAGTCTATCCCTCGTCCAGATCGGCGGTATTTTGCTTGCAAGCAGCGTGCCTATGTTTACAGTCGGTCTATCATATAAATAAATAGACTCTAGTTTTGTCATATTATTAAATTTAAATTGTTGGTTACTGTAATAATCTCTTGCAAAAATTTTGTTTAATTTTTGATTTGTTACAAATTGTATTAATGACCAAAAATATTTAATGACGCTAACTTTCTGACAAAATTTTATAAATCTGGTAATTTACTAAATCTACAACATAAAAAAGGTGTAATTTATTCTGGTATTTTAATTTAAATAAGCCAGTGTGTCATCACAGTCGTCTCAATTTAGGGTATCTTTATTAATGATCTTAAGATTAGGAAAGTTCAGTAAAACTGGGTTACGCAAACAATTGAATGAAGGAAAATATAGGTTTATTTAGATTTTAAAGGTACAAGATATTCATTCTTCTTAACCATATTATTATTTAGTACAGTAGCAACTATCTAGGGTAGGGCTCGGAATTTTTAAAATATAAGTAAGTATTCGAATAGTCGTTTGGTATGTTATTCGAATAGTCGAATAATTCAAATAGTCGAATATAGTCGAATAATTTGAAAAGTCGAATAATTCGAATAGTCGAATAATTCGAATAGTCGAATAGTTCGAATAGTCGAATATAGTCGAATAATTCGAATAGTCGAATAAAGTCGAATAATTCGAATAGTCCAATAGATACTTGAATAGTCGAATAGTCAAATATTCGAATTTCGAATAGTCGAATATTTAAATAGTCGAATATTCGAATAGTCGTCTATTTAAGTATCGAAATACAGTCGTTTAATGACGGTAGAAGTGGTTTAACTGCTTGCTGACTATATAATTTTCTTTTTGTTTTTCTTTTTTACGTTAAAGTTTACAGTTTCACAGAAAACACGAATAGTCGAACATATAAATATCCGAACAAAGTCAAACAGTTAAATATTCGAATGGTCGAATATTCAAATAGTCGAATAGATACTTGAATAGTCGAATATTCGAATAGTCAAATATTCGAATTTCGAATAGTCGAATATTTAAATAGTCGAATATTTAAATAGCCGAATATTTGAATAGTCAAATATTCAGTTTCGAATAGTCGAATATTTGAATAGTCGAATTTTTTAACTAACAACAAACTCAAATTTAGAATAGTCGAATATTCGAATATTCTAATTATTCGAATACAATTCCAAGCCCCAATCTAGGGTACTACCAAATCCTGGGATAAGACCGAAAAGCAAAAATATCTAATCTAAAATAAATTACTTGATATGAAACTAGTGTGCATAAACTTACGAGTTAATTGCTTTGTAACAATTTAGTTCAATCGCCAAACCTTATTAAAAGAAAATCCATTACAAATTACGTAAATGGGAGTGAAAAGCCCAACTTTTTTCCATAATTTTTACTTTTTAACCAATTGTTTTGCTGCAAGGCAGGTTTACTTTCATCTACGTAATTTATGTTTCCAAGCTTACCCCATTACTTATTTTTTAAATATTTATAGAAATCAACAACCAAACGAAAAATAACTTCCAACGTTGAATTAAAAAAATCTAAAACTCAGTAATTTTTTTGTTTGTTTGAAGGTGGTAGACAATGAAGTAATATCAAAAAAATTACCTTATCGGACTTCCATTGTCTTTATTTTGTTACTTAACACAACGTTTCGGTTAGTTAGTATCTCTAACCGTTTTCAAGGGTAAACTAAATTACAATTCTAAGGCTACTGTCTTAAATACTATCCATGTGCAATAAAGCTTGATTACTCCGCCTACGTGCTTATTGGAGTGTGAAGTTTGAGCTGTTGGTATTGGACAAGAAGAGGCTTCCAGATATTGGGGATATCTATACTTGGTTTATTAAATATATGGGTATTTTGATACATGAAGCTGCTCTTATGAATTTTCGTTTTCTCCAGTGTTGTTCCGTGTCGAACACCTTGGCTTCTAACCACTGTATAGTATGTTGATTGGTCCACACATGTTAGAATTATTACTTAGTTTACACTTAAAAACGGTTAGAGATACTAACTAACCGAAACGTTCTGCTAAGTAACAAAATAAAGACAATGGAAGTCCCACAAGGTAATTTTTTTTTAATTATTTTTTTGTTGTATTAAACTATTTAAATGTTTCTCTGATTAATTTAATCATTTTCTAAAAACTAAGTCATATTTAAATTCAATTAATTCTGAAGGCCATTAGGAAATCCTCTTAGTCCTTTACTCCCTTTTCGAAACTCCTCTTCTGTTTAAAGTTACATGCAGGGGTGATTTTGTTTGAAATTGGAAACAGCAAAATACACGAATTTAGTAAGTTGTTTATGTATAGAACACTGTCCAATCAGTAGCGTCGCATATTCCGTCTTGTACTGAACTGGTAGTAGCTCAATTGCACAAAAGTACACCATCAGGCATCAACACGCAGACACGAACGGCAATTAAATGAATCGTATTAACTTTGCTTCCTATTTCTTTGGTCAAACTACATTTAACTTAAACCACCCTAAAAATAACAGATCACTGTTATATATCAGTTCGTCTCTCTCTGACACGCTTATCACTATAGAACAAATTATAGTAAAGAATAGACTATAATATAGCGCTTGCTTATGTTTATTTTATTTTTGTGGTTATTAGATCGCCTTCTAGGAATTAAACAATAATTTTTTGTCTAAACGAAATATTTTAGGGATAAAAGGATTTTTTTCTGTGGTAACCCATATACTGTGTGACCAGTAAAGTCCGCATCACACGGGATTTTTTTTATTAATAGCTTTATTCGAAATTTGACTTTGGCATCAAGTTCTGCTTCGATCGAGATGAAAATTAAGCAAAAAATAGTAGTCACGTGATTCGCATTATCTGTCAAATTTTAATTTTTTCCGAAAAATAATTTAAAAGTGGGGTTATTTCTGAAAATATCGAAAAAAGTTATAAGAAAAATTAATTCGAAAAGGTTTTGTCTGTTTTCTTCCGCCAAACTCATCCCCAGACGCGTTTCGTCGTTTACGGCTCATCAGTGAGGCTCAGTTTGGCAGAAGGAAACAGGGCTCGAAGACAAATCACTTGTCAGGGTCGATCATCAACGGGAATTATAGAACCCGGTGCGACATCTTGCGTCGCAGTACGGTACCTTAGAAAAGGTCAGTCGTAAAGGGGTTATTCTGTAAAAACTGAAAATTTTTGCAAGAGTGCTCTCAGACAAAACCTTTTCGAATTAATATCTGTGGTCCGGCACTTGTACCGGTTTTGAGAGCGCTCTTGCAAAAATTTTCTGTTTTTACAGAATAACCCCTTTACGACTGACCTTTTCTAAGGTACCGTACTGGGACGCAAGATGTCGCACCGGGTTTTATAAGAAAAATTTTTTTTTAAATGCAGTTTCTAGCCCACATGCAAAATTTCATCTGCATAAGATCATTTTGATTTTTTACCCACCACTAAAATTTATTTTCCACTTAATGAACACTTTACTGATGACACTGTGTTCTTTTTTGTCTTAATATTAAGGTGTATTACTTTCAGACACAAACTACGTTTTCAAAAATACTTATTTTATGAAGTTACCTTATACAGGGTCAAAAACAAATAAACTTTGCATCAAATGCGACCAAATTTTAATAGCCAAATTTTGATTTTGTAGAAAAACACACATTTAATATGGCGCTACTTTAAAGAAAATGTATCTGAAATAAAGCATTGTCAAAACTAAAAAGTTTTAAGTGGGTTGCGTTGAGTCTTATTTTGCAGAAGTGGTGCAATTTACAAAATATTTGTTAAAAATCAAAATTGTCTTATGCAGCTGAAATTTTGCATGTGGGCTAGAAACTGCTTTGTTCGATATTTTTAGAAATAACCCCACTTTTGAATTATTTTTTGAAAAAAATTAAAATTTGACAGATAATGCGAATCACGTGACTACTATTTTTTTGCTAAATTTTCATCTTGATCGAAGCAGAACTTGATGCCAAAGTCAAATTTTGAATAAAGCTATTAATAAAAAAAATCCCATATGATACGGACTTTACTGTAAATTCCAAAAAAAAAAACTTGTGTTGAATTTTTGTGGAATAAAAACCAAAAGTAGTCTCAAAGATGAATTATTTAACTTATACCTTAATTTGCCCAGGGGATTGCTAACTATCACATCAAAGTTTAAAAATAACCATTGAATTATTTTTTATTTTCCGTTTTTTTATTATTTCTAACATTTTTAACGTCAAATAATACAACTTTATAGATATTTGAAATAAAACAAATAGTTATGGGCATTGGACGCCACTGAGATCTTTGGACTTAGCGCAAATTTTGCTATATCTTCCACGCCACTGTGTCCATTTAAGAACCCATTAAAGAACATGTTTGGTGTTGTGTTTTCATCAATTTGGTGTAAAGTTGGGTTAGGTCAGAATTTGGATTGAAAATTAAATGATTTCCTAAATAAAGGTTTTGAACTCAATGTATCGTCCTAATTTTAATATTTAGTCGTGTTAGTTACGCAATAAGAAATGCATATAAGTGTACAAATATTACCATATTATTCCTAAGCAAACAAATATTATTATATCTTCAAATAAATTTGATAGACAGAAAAAACGTCTAAAGGCAGTATTACACCAACAATTTCTTTGTCAAATAAGTTCACGAAGTGACTTCATGAAGAAATTTGATATATGTAAAGCCCAAATTTGACATCAAATAACTTCACGGTCGTCTTCGTGAAGAACTTCACGAAATTAAAACTTGTTCTAATTGCGTCAAAGTTATTCGTGAATTTCAGTAGTGCCAACAGCAAAAATAAAATGCCATGGAAAATTGATGGAATTATATTTTTAATTTTATTCATAGTTCAATATAAAATAGAAACAAAACCGCAAAGCATAGCTCAAAATAACGAAAAACTCAAGCTTAACAAATAACGTAACCTTAAAAGTGCAGTTTAAATTGTTATGTTGATATAACTGTTAAATGACAGTAAAAATAGGTTGAAACTTCGTGAATTTATTTGATCAGTGTAAAGCGCAAAACTTTATCAAAGAAGTTAATGAATAAATTCATGAATTAATTTGCGAAGAAATTGTTGGTGTAAAACGGCCATAAGCATTTGGAATATAATGTATGCATTTTATTTTATACCTAATTTTTGAAACCCTTTAGACTTCAGACCCATTCGTTCAATACTTGATGATTATATCCCAATAAATTGTTAGTAAGTACATAATATGTAAAAAAAACCGTTAAGTAAAAATAATTTACATTTAAGGTCCTTTTCTAGGGACCTGTAATAATATAATATCTATATACAGTATGTCTCCATAAGTTGGAACCATATGGAAAACTTTTTTATTAGGTACCTATTAATTTCACGAAAAAAAGTTATTCCTAATAAAAAGTTTTGCATGGTCTAAAACCTAAAATGCAACGATCAGATATTAAATTATTTTAAGCGTATACAAGGTTTGTCAAAAAATATGAATTTTGCACAAGAGCAAAGTAAATTGTTCTTAAAAAAAGTTGATCAAAACTAAAAACCACGTTCAAATATGTAATTACAACCATTTACGATGAAAAAATAGGTTTTGTTATTTTTTAATAATTTTCCTGCATTATTAATTAATTATGAATGAACCTTTCTTGTAATTATTAAAAACATGATAACCTTTTCGTTCCTTAATTTTATCCAACAATGTTGCAATTTAAATAAGTCCGTAATAAACACATATTATGCATTTATATTGCAATAAGATTATATACATCCTGGATTACATGTAACTACTGTACAGTTAAATTTGCATTGTTATTGTATAGGTACATACGTTTCAAAAAAGAAAAAATTATTTTTTAGTCGTAAATGGGTGAAACTACATATTTAAACGTGGTTTTTGGTTTTGATCAACTTTTTTTAATAACAATTTTCGATATTGTCAAAAATAAAGCTACTTTGCTCTTAAGCAAAATTCATATTTTTTGATAAACCTCGTATACGCCTAAAAGAATTTAATATTTATGATGGTTGCGTTTTAGATTTTAGACCATGCAGAACTTTTTATGAGGAATCAATTTTTTTCGTAAAATTAGTAATAAAAAAGTTTTCCATATAGTTCCAACTTACGGAGACATACTGTATATCCGTGATACTAACGATATCCCAAGTGAGCGTCAACTAACAGCTGGCACAAATCAATATAGGAAGCTGATTTCCAAGCATTGTAAACTTGTACAAGAACACACGTCTTGTTACTTCTTGTAGGAATTTCAATGACCATCTTTAAACCGAATAACTCTTTTGAAAACAAACCGTTGGACACAGAGAGATAATTCTGCTGTGTCTGCATATTTATGAAGACGAATTTACAGTTTTAGCAACAGGGGTTTAACCAAGGAGGATTAGCGATATACCTATACCCTACAAACAAGTTAGGGGACTCATGACCTTCTTGCCAAAAATTAATAATTATTTGGAGGATTTTACGAAAAACCAATTATCTGGTACCTATACACTATACAGTATACAGGGTCCTGCACCTCACCTTCCGTCTTCTATAGCTTACTTAGTAATTAAGTTAGAATTTTGCACACCTTACCTGTATCTTGTGGCGCATTTCAGGAAAATATTTTTTTCATACAGGGTGTTCCAAAAAATTGTGACGTCATGAGGATGTATTTTTTTAGATTACACGCCATATATTTTCTCACTTATTTAGGTGCCTCCTATAATTACCCACATACCCCTAAAATTTTATTAAAATCGATTCAGTATTATAGGCGATTATTTTTCTTATTTTAAATAGGAACCACTGTATCTTTTTATGTCATTCGATGCAGAATTAAAAATCAAACATTTGTCCTAATTACAACCCTATCGCAATTTATAACACATCAAGACTTTTAATATATCGAAGGTAACTTTGAAAAACATTTATTGGCATTAAAGTGATAAGAGACTATTTTGACTTTAGTAATCTAAAAGTTTCAAATATTTTTAAATTGTTAGTAATTATTAACTGGAAATGATAATCGTGGATATGGTTATCCTTTAAAATTCGTTGAACTGTTCTTTCGTTTACATCTACGGCATCAGCGACTGCTGGTTGACTAACTGACAGACTGACTATAACAGATAATAGCTCAGCCAATTGATTTTCTTTAGTTCGGACCGGTTTATTTCTCACTGGTTTTGGGTAGTTTACATTTCCCGTTTGTACAAATCTCTCCAATATGATCTGCAGGCTCCTTGTGTCTGGATGTCGTTGTTCCGGATAACGCTGTGCGTAAACTCGGCTTGCCAAAAAAGAGTTCTTTTCGCATGCTCCTAATACAAAAATCATATCTACGAGCTCTTCGTGATTTTAGTCAATCACAAAAAACAATATAAATTACTTATAACAGCTTAAATATTTACTTACAATTTAACAATATTCGAAACTTTTAGATTACCTACTAAAGTCAAAATGGTATCTTGTTACGTTAATAAACTTTAACACCAATACATTGTTTTTCAAAGCCACCTTCGATATTTATTCATAATAATGACTGTTGGAATAGTTGATAAAATGAGTTTTCTGCAAATAAGTCTTGACGTGATGTGTTAGAAATTACAATAGGGTTTTAATTAGGACAAATTCCTGCTGCATCGAATGACATAAAAAGATACAGGGGTTCCTATTTGAAATAAGAAAAATAAATTAAATTATTTTTATTTTTTACTAATGTTTAAAACCAGTGGTGCAAACCTGATATTTTTTAGTTACATCCTTATGACGTCACACTTTTTTGGAACACCCTGTATGAAAACAAAAAATTCCTGAAATGCGCCCCAAGTTACAGGTAAGGTCTGCAAAATATCAAAATCCTAACTTAATTAATAACTGAGCTATAGAAGACGGGGGACCACGTAGTGTAGATGGCACATGTCATTTATAAACGCTATTAAAATGTATTGACAACATCGTTTGTAGAAGAGAGGCGGTGAAGAGCTGGATGGGGCAGGGAGTAGGGATTACGGTGGATTTACCTTAGAATGTGACCATGCTACTGTAGTTTACACCTAACCTACCCTGTAAATCAATCTAGTGGGGACCTAGATTTATTCAGAATTCATTACCTACTGAGTTCATTTTGATTTATGATTTAATAATTTTTTTAAAAGTGTGTATAGTAATACATGCAAATATGTACACCACATTGTCAAGAACCCGAACTATTGAAATTAAAAATAATCGAACAATTTAAAGAATTGATGGATGAAAATTTGATTACATCGCCGTTTCATGTTAAAATATTTTTTGAACGTTTAATTAACCCATAACTATGGACCTAAAATACCAACGTTTTAATTTAGCTGTTGTTAATTGTGCTTTTATTTTACAAATATTACAATGCAATTTTTCAGACATCAAATGTCTGTTACATCGAAAAAAATGTCAACAAATATAGTCATAAAAATTTTGTATTTAAACAATCCCTCTGAATTGCTGTTTTTGATTAATATTTTTCGAATATTTTTTTATATAAATAAAAGTTTAATGAATGTATGAATGGTCTTCAAACAAAATAAATTGCTAAAATTTTTATTTATAATTTAAATATTGTTGTTGAAGTGAGTGACAAAAACAGATAAAATTGTGGATATAATTTGAACACCTTTATTTAATGTGTAACTATATAGCACATATTATTTTAAAATAAAATAATAATCATAGTATATGGCTTAAAGATAAGAACACATTTTGAATTATACGGGGTGCGCTCAAAAAGTAGGGTGTCACCCAGTGATTTTTTTAAATGGGACACCCTATATTTGAGTAGATTTTTCAATTCTACGTGCCGTTTTATAACTTTTCACCATTGGTCTAATTTACGAAAAAGTTATAGTTTTCAGGATAATTCGACTTATACCGTGCGAGCAAAAAATATTTGCATCAAAGAGGGCTTGGATTAAAAAACGTATGGCTTGGTTTAGATCACAATGATATAGGGACGATATATCCAACCAAATCTAGGTTAAAATTTTGTCAAATTCATATTATGACATGATATGCCAAACTAATGAGTAATAAATAAAGTAGACAAATACAAATTTATTTTTGTTGTTTACAAAGTTAACAAGGTAAGAATATACAGAAAGAAAAAGAAAAATAATTACATAAATTGGTGAAATTGGCCACCGCCATGCTCCAAGCATAAATTCACACGTCTCTTCATATTTTTGAAAGTGTTGACCAGCATCTCTGGAGAAATGTTACCACATTCTTGGATAATCCTTTCTTGTAATTGTTTTAAATTTGCAACTGGTGTTTTAAAAATAGTGTTCTTTAAGTGAGGAAAAACGAAGTAATCCGTAACCGTTAAACAAGGTGATCTAGGTGGGAATTTAATGTCTGATCGAAAACTGATCAATCTGTCGTCGAAAAAATTGCGTAAGTAGTTTATAAGGAAATAAATTTAGCTGCTTCTTAAGAATAGTCCTGCATGTTCCATAAGATTTTCCCACTTCTTGGGACAGGCGTCTTATACAATTTGTTGGCGTTTTTGCATTATTTCACGAACGTTTGCAACAAGTTCTTCTGTTCTTACAGATGGTCTTCCTGCTCCTTTTTTGTGTTGAATAGAATCTGTTTCCCTAAACACAGCCACGGTTCTTTTCAGGCTATGATAAAAATCCCCAGCAATTAGGAAAATGTTCGTGAAAATCGTTCATGCACAAACCCGGATCTATTGGGACTCATCATTTACTTTAACCCCGTTTCGAAAATACCCTTCAACCATGAATGTTTTGTGCCGTGAAGCCCATTGTGTGAATTGTTGATGAATCGAATTACTTGTAACGACTGTCAAAGATGATGGAATAACTGATTGATTGTTAATTCAGGTAGTTACTAACACCCAACAGGTATTAAGCTCTACGGCTAAGCATTACGTCCTTAGATGCACGGCTCTCTTTGATGAAAATAATTTTTGCTCGCACGATAATAAAAGTTTAGAATTTGCAAGCTTCTCTTTGTTGTGAAATTACGTACTTAAATTTTGACTACGAGCGATTCACATTAACTAAGTAAATAAGAAAGAAAGAAAAAATGAACATTATGAAATATTTGACACCTCAGTTACAAGGTGTTTTCTTTCTAGACCCAAAGTAAGGAAACTACTAATACAAAAATATCACTTTTGTCAAATGGAACACCCTTCATATTTTGCTGCCATGTTATAGCTCGACAAAAACTACTCAACTTTGATAAATAACGTCCTAACCCCTATCTCTAACAGTATTTGAAATAATTTTTAGTATTTTCTCTTCTCTTTATATTATCTTTGTCAATAAATCTTAGTAGCCATGGAAAACAAATGCAAATAATATTAGCTAATGACATTAGACATTAAGGATTGGCTGTTTGCCGCTCAGAATATTTCGTTCTGTATAATCTTTCGGCCAAAATACAATTTTTTACCTGCCTCCCCCAAAGCATAAATTATATCGATTAATTTTTGGAAAAAATCATAATATTGCCTATAAATACGTGGAAAATAAAAGTCAAATATTTTATAGTGAACAACAAGTTAAACACATCTTTTGGGAAATTTGCTATAATTTTTTATTGGGAAAGTACTATTTGTATCTGCTTAGTAACCTAAATTGTTAAGTGAAAATAAACACACCCATTTTATATTTGACTGTTACTTTTTACTATGCAAAATATAACGTTCCGTAACATCATGTTGTTCTGTCATGTTACTACCATTCGCCTTTTTGAGTCTTATATTCATGCCACAGATATTTTACATGTCATGTTCAAATATTTTTGTACACTCCCCAAATCAAACATAGCCTTATGGTCTTGACGTACGCGTCCGTTTGTAGTTCATTTCTTTTTCTGAGCTTCATTTTATGTTTCTTTTATAATAAAAATAAACTTTATACAAAAGTATTACTTTTTACTAAAAAACACAAATACTGAAACACATACTTCTTATTTTTCAATCAAAATTATAAGATATTAATGTTAGAGTAAATTTTTTCTAAAAACAAAGCATTTTGACAGTTGACACCCACATGTGACATTAACAGCTGATACTGGCTTCTTCCTAAAAGTTCCCAGTTTAATAGTGGACCGTTGCAAGCTCACGCGTCAGTTTTCAGAGACTACATTTTCTTAGTGTTTATTATTAACGTTAAAGGTTGAGTAGAATAAACCAGTTTCGGTTAATTAACTCCTATTTCCAATAAGAAACATTCCATTTATTCCATTTGCTATTATAAATTTAATATTATTAGTTAATTCATTTTAATTACTGTACAATAGGTTGCCAGACCTTGCGCTCAATTAGAAATAGGTTTCCATCCCGGGATCCCGGATCTCGAAAATCCCGGGATTGAAGTATAGCAATCGCGAAAATCCCGATTTTTTTTAAACGATCAAATTTCAATCTGCTCTCGATATGTCTCGTTTAACATGTATTTATTTGTTTTCTCTTGTCGTGTTATTTGAAAATGATGAGAATGAGGACAGAGACAGAGGTAATGAAGCAGATGGCATGGAAATTATGTATGAAGTACAACCAGAGAACCAAATTCAAATGACAACAAATCACGATATTTATTCCATTGTCAAAAAAGTCCGAAAAGTGGTTAAGATATTTCGCTGGTCTCCTACCAAAAATCCAATTTTACAAACGTATGTGAAGGAAACACATGCATTAGAATTTTTTTTTAATATTAGACTGCAAAACAAGATGGAATAGCCTCGTTGATATGTTGGAATCTTTCGTTTTGCTGAAAGATTGTATTCAGAAGGGTTTAATTGATTTGAACAGTCCGGTCGTTATAAATGACAGTGAATTTTAAATAATGAGAAATATCATACAATGTCTTGAACCTGTTAAATTGACGGTGGAAGCGATTTGTAGAAAATATGCCAATTTTTGTACGGCTGATGTAAGTTTCAAATTTCTATTTCAAGAACTTGCAAATCTAAATACGCCTTTTAGTAAAGAATTTCAACAAGCGCTTACAAATCGTATAAATGAACGTCGAATTATAATGTCTGGGGTTATCTCATACCTTCAAAATCCTAGCACCCATCATGGAAGCAATTTATCCAAACACCCAAATTCTGAAGCCATTTCTCAAAAATATTTCAGAACATTTAAAAAAATATATTACTTCAGATTTGGAATCCGACGATGAATACAATATGCCTCTGTCTGAAATAAGAGAAAAGGCGACTGGGATTTTAACTTTAAAGAAAAAACTCACGAAGCCTTTGGCTCTGTTACCACTAGAACTAAACCTAATTGGCGGCAACTATCGGAAAATCCAAAAGTTAATCTTAAAAGTCTTAACGTAATTAAAAAAGAAATGTCCCTTTTGAAAATTGAGGATTAATAAGAGGTTTATATTTGCAAAAGTGTTACGAATATTTACTGACAGTACCACCTACAAGTTTCCTTAAAGAGCTTAAAGATCCTTTTCTTCAGCAGTCACATTTGCGAGAAAACTCAGATCGCGCTTAAGTGAGTCAACCGTCAGTGTCACACGTTGGTGTTTTTAAGAACATATTTTATTTTTACTAAGCAAATCGTAAATAATGTCTTACAGTTTTTTTGTTTGCGCTGTTTAATAAAAAGTTTTTTTCTTTGTTTGATGTACCTACGTACTCATAACGTAATTTTTTATTTACCTACAAAACGTAAATCTATAAAAATGGTTTTTATTTTTGAGTTTTGAGTAAAAAGTTTTTTGTCATATGTCTGCATTTTTATTATTTCTGTTGCTACTTGCTAGTCTTAGATTTTTTAATATTAAATATTATTAATTATTAGGATTGATCCCGGGATACCAGGATATGATTTTTAATCCCGGGATCTCAAAACGGGATCCCGATCCCGAAAATTGGAAACCCTAAATAGAAATAATACAGCTGTTTGTATTTAAAAACAAAAATGGCTTTGTACTACGCCGCGAATGTAAATTATAACAATGGCAACGCAGAATTGAACGCAAACATGCACTGGCGCATCGCTTGCCGCTTGATTGGCTCATTTATAATATATGGGTGCAAGGTTGTTTATAGCATTTTCCATTGGTAAGTTTAGTGCATGTCAAATGTATTTCTATGTTTTACCAATGAATAACGATATAACTTATAATCTATCGCACGTCGAGTGCGATGTTTCAATTGTAAATTATTTAATTGCTGTATTTTTGAAAGGTATAAACCATTCAGACCCCAGTACAGGTTTAAAATATAGACATTTGGAGGATTTTGCAAAAAAAACGTAAATAAGTTTAAAAGTATTCTAGTTGAGTATAGGGGCACCCTATGTGTATGGATACAAAATGTTCTCACCCATGCATTGAATGGACCAACAATGTAGCATCGTATTTTAAAAATGTTGATAAAAATAAAATGGTGTTACATTTCCACTTCCCTGTATATAAAGTCCCAGTTTCCGACAATTTATTATAGAGCACCATATTATTTAATTCGACAACCGGAGTTTCGAGTTTTACTCTTTCATCTTTGAAAAGATATCCACTTTTATTCGACACCCTGTCAAAGGACAAACTTTAAGAAAAACTATTTTTTTCTCAGAAACAAATAGAGCAGGACAAAAAAACAAAAGTTATTGGAAATGAAGAAACGAACACCAAAAATATATACAGGGTGTCCCGAAATTAGCTGACAATATTTTAAGCGGATAAAGTACGGGTGGTCAAATAAGCGAGGACCTCGGCTTTATCTCGAAAACCATTAATCGTACAACTTTCGGAAAGATTTTTTTATGAGTAAAGTGGTAAAGAGAAATTGCTGGAAATTACTTTTAAGTTCCTCATTTCGCCGCAAGGGGGCACAATTAAAAATTGTTTTTTAAATTCTAAATTTCTCCGAAAATTCCCATATTAAGGTATAACTCTGATTACATCATTGGAAAACTTAGACAATTCTGCATCATTTTGGTTTAAGGCTCATTGGCGTACCGACCTTGATAAGAGTGGGAGAAGCTATTGAAAGTGTAAACATTAAAATCGCTGTAACTTCTAAACGACTTATCCGATTTTACTAAATTTAAGCTTGTGTGGAAGGGGCTTATTTTCCCCTTTCCCCCTATCTTTAATTGCCGTATCTAATAGTACACGATAGTGTTTAATAAAATTGCTAGAGGGCGCAATTTGTAATAATAACAGTTTTTTCTATTTTATCCCGAAAATCCAAATCATACGGTATAACTATTACATCATAATCGAAAAAAAGATGAAATTTGCAAGAAAAGATGTGAAGACCGCAGTTCGATATCATTGTTCATTTCAGAGTTATTGCCAAAACAATAATTTTTAATACAAATTGCGCCCTCTAGCAATTTTATTAGAAACAATCGTGTATCATTAGATACGACAATTGAAGGTACTTCCAAACAAGCTTAAATTTAGTAAAATCGGATAAGTTGTTTAGAAGTTACAGCGATTTTAATATTTACACTTTCAATAGCTTCTCCCACTCTTATCAAGTGAAAGTGTAAACATTAAAATCGCTGTAACTTCCAAACGACTTAACCGATTTTACTAAATTTAACCTTGTTTGGAAGAAAAAGGTAAGTACCTTCAATTGTCGTATCCAAGGTACAAGATAGTTTCTAATAAAATTGCTAGAGGGCGCAATTTGTGTTAAAAATTATTGTTTTGGCAATAACTCTGAAACGAACAAAGATATCGAACTGCGGTCTTTACATCTTTGCTTGCAAATTTCATCTACTTTTCGATTATAATGTCATAGTTATACCGTATAATTTGAATTTTTGGAATAAAATCGAAAAAACTGTTATTATTACAAATTGCGCCCTCTAGCAATTTTATTAAACACTATTGTGTACTGTTGGATACGGCAATTGAAGTTACTTATTTTCCCCTTCCAAGCAAGCTTACGTTTAGTAAAATAGGATGTCGTTTAGAAGTTACAGCGATTTTAATGTTTACACTTTCAATAGCTTCTCCCACTCTTATCAAGGTCGGTACGCCAATGAGCCTTAAACCAAAATCGATGAAGAATTATCTAAGCTTTTCAATGATGTAATCAGAATTATACCTTAATATAGGAATTTTCGGAGAAATTTAGAATTTAAAAAAACAATTTTTAATTGTGCCCTCTTGCGGCGAAATGAGGAACTTAAAAGTAATTTCCAGCAATTTCTCTTGACCACTTTACTCATAAAAAAATATTTCCGAAAGTTGTACGATTAATGGTTTCCGAGATAAAGCCGACGTCCTCGCTTATTTGACCACCCTGTGCATTCAAAAAATAAGACTAAAATCCTCTATTAATATACCTTCAGAACGCTTTGTTATGGGGCTAAAGCCCCCCGAATTGGAGCTATGACAAGCAGTTTTTTTGCAATATCTCAGAAACCGATTAGGATATCGAATTACAATAATAAAAGGTTTTAATAAAAAAAAAATACATTAAAACTATGAAATAAAAAAAAATAATAGTAATATTTACTTAAGGCTCCACCCCGTACGACGTCACTGGAAACATATTTTAAAGTAACATCCTTTAATAAATATGCCTTGTCGCTAGTAGAACTTCTAATATATTTCACGTTTGTTGAGTTGTGAAAAAAAACCTTAGCCTTTTCAACGGATTTCAAAAAACCGAAAATTTTTAAATCGATTTTACTGGAAAATAGCGAATCCTACTGCAATGAAATAAGTACCTTTTTTAACAAAATACTTCAAGGCTTCTAAAAATTGCACCTGAAGTTAAAAAATCCCAGAAATAAAAAACTTAGGGCAATATTTTCCCAACTACCTACCCAGTAGGACGCCACTGGAAGAAATACAGTTAAGCTAAATAAACCGTTTATTGCCTCTTGTCATGTATCAAATTTTGTTTCAAAACCCTAATCGGTTTCTGAGATATTGTGAAAAAACCGCTTATCCTAGCCCTTCGGGGGGCTCTAGCCCCATAACGAAGCGTTTTTGAAGGTATATTAATAGAGGGTTTTAGTTTAGTCTTATTTTTGGATGTACTTTATCTCCTTAAAATATTGTCAGCTAATTTCGCGACACTCTGTATATATATATATATATATTTAAAAAGGGCTGGTTTGTGAGAAGCATTACTTGTCACCGTGAGACACCCTGTATATACACTTATTGGCGTCTTTTACGTTTTAATCAATATAATAAAATAAGTAATAAAATACTACACCATTGTTAAAAACTACAATATATTCTCTGTTCATTATTAGGATTGATTAATAATCATAAATAATATTATCATTAAAAGACTATAACCTTAAAATTATGGTAATTTTTAATAGAGGTAATAAAAATGTAAGGGGTAAATTGTATTCCTTACTTATAAAACTAAAATTTTATGCTGCTCTAAAATTAAAATATTTTAATGACCAATTTTTGATCATTAAAAATTTAATGGAACCTATCCAAGTGTAAATAAACTCTCTATTTTCTTCACAGCTTGCCTAAAATATCGATAATAATTCATTTCGCTTCCTCGTACGGACCTCTATTGTACAATTTTTAAAAATGTAATCTCTCGATTGCGAAATAAAACTTAATTTTCTTTTAAAATAACATCTTGGTTTGCCTGGCCATCCCCTGGCCAAAGCGTCTCGCAAACTCCCATATAGGGACTCGTTATCAAGTTATTGAATAATATTTGTTTATTTTCAAATAAAACTAAACCCAAAAAAACATTTAAATATATCTACTATTGGTTTATTCAAGTTCACACAATAAACATAGAAGTTTAAATATTTTTAAGTGTTAAACTATCTTTACCAGGAGTAAAAAAAATATTGAGTATTCTTATCTGCTCTCATGTTTTCTTGTTCTACTAGAACTTAGGATAATTGAAAAAGGATTATTCTTTTATATTCACTTTTCTATGTAGTAATGTTTTTACTAGGCCTACGAAAAATAAAGATCTAACAGAACTAACAACCACTCATAGTACCAGGTGTCCCACTAAGAATAGCTCTCGGCCGTATCTCAGAAAGGGTTAGTCGTATGGTTTGCGGAAATTTTTTTTTTAGTAAAAGTGGCCATGAAAAATTGCTGGAAATTATTTTAAAGTTCCTTATTTCGCCGCAAGAGGGCACAATTAAAATTTTTTTTTAATTCTAAATTTCTCCGAAAATTCCCATATTAAGGTATAACTCTGATTACATCATCGAAAAGCTTAGACAATTCGGCATCATTTTGGTTTAAGGCACGTTGGCGTACCGACCTTGATAAGAGTGGGGGAAGCTATTGAATGTGTAAACATTAAAATCGCTGTAACTTCTAAACAACTTATCCGATTTTACTAATTTTAAGCTTGCTTGGAAGGGAAAGGTAAGTATCTTCAATCGCCGTATCCAACAGTACAGGATAGTGTTTAATAAAATGGCTAGAGGGCGCAATTTGTAATAATAACAGTTTTTCGATTTTATTCCAAAAATTCAAATCATACGGTATAACTATGATATCATAATCGGAAAGTAGATGAAATTTGCAAGAAAAGACGTGAAGACCGCAGTTCGATATCCTTATTCGTTTCAGAGTTATTGCCAAAACAATAATTTTTAATACAAATTGCACCCTCTAGCAATTTTATTAGAAACTATCGTGTACCGCTGAATACAACAATTGAAGTTACTTACCTTTCTCTTCCAAACAAGCTTAAATTTAGTAAAATCGGATAAGTCGTTTATAAGTTACAGCGATTTTAATGTTTACACTTTTACTTGATAAGAGTGGGAGAAGCTATTGAAAGTGTAAACATTAAAATCGCTGTAACTTTTAAACGACTTATCCGATTTTACTAAATTTAAGCTTGTTTAGAAGTACTTTCAATTGCCGTATCCAATGGTACACGATAGTTTCTAATAAACTTTCTAGAGGGCGCAATTTGTATTAATAATTATTATTTTGGCGATAACTCTGAAACAACCAAGGATATCGAACTGCAGTCTTCACATCGTTTCTTGCAAATTTCATCTTCTTTCCGATTATGATGTCATAGTAATACCGTATAATTTGAATTTTCGGGAAAAAACCGAAAAAACTGTTATTATTACAAATTGCGCCCTCTAGCAATTTTATTAAACACTATCGTGTACTGTTAGATACGACGATTGGAGATACTTACCCTTCTCTTCCAAACAGGCTTAAATTTAGTAAAATCGGATAAGTCGTTTAGAAGTTACAGCGATTTTAATGTTTACATATTCAATAGCTTCCCCCACTCTTATCAAGGTCGGTACGCCAACGAGCCTTTAACCAAAATGATGCAGAACTGTCTCAGCTTTTCGATGATGTAATCAGAGTGTTACCTTAATATGGGAATTTTCGGAGAAATTTAGAATTAAAAAAAAAATTTTGAATTGTGCCCTCTTGCGGCAAAATGAGGAACTTAAAAATATATTCCAGCAATTTCTTATGGCCGCTTTTACTAAAAAAAAATTTTTCCGCAAGCCATACGACTAACCCTTTCTGAGATACGGCCGAGAGCTATTCTTAGTGGGACACCCGGTACAAACCGACATTTTTGTGTCTTTTGGCCAAGGTTATGTTATAGGTTAAAATCTGCACAAAAAATATATAATACTATAAATTATAGTAAATTATGAAAATTAAGTGCAGCAATTCTATTTCGCGCAAATTGTTTCTCGGTGAAATGTGAAAAGAATAGGTTTTCCGATATTTAGTGTTGCGAGTTGCGTGCCGACAGTGCTATGGTTTCTGGTGTCTGTTCATTTGTCAGGAAAAATACTTTAGATAGCAGACTCTTATGAGAACATAAATCATGGCGGTATAAAAAGGAAAATACTAACAATGATCAATAATCCGGTATTTTCGGTTGTAATGAAACACACGCACCCCGCGTTTACAAAGACTTTTTGACAGTATTTTCTGTAAATAGATAAAATTTAGATTTACACAAAAATTTAATTTTTTAGGTTTAATTTAACATAATCAATATACTAGGTGTGCCTCCAACGTCGGCAGATTGGCTAGAACAGTGTTTTTATTGGTAGTAATCAGTTCCATTAGTAGCACAGTCTTCTTGAATAATGAACTACTAGTCGGAGACCCAGTAACACCCGTTTTATGAAGTGTTTGATGCACTTCAAAATTTTGTGTCATAGTATCTACTGGATAGATGAGCAGGTAAGCAAGTGTTGGCTAGCTCTACCTGGGGACACCAGGTACTGCTCATAGGAGAAAGGTGTCTAAAAATTTTGCCCAAAAAAAGTGTTTGTTTCAGAGGCCAACAAACAGAAATCAAAATTTAAAATGACACAAAACACAAAAATTAATAAGGCAGACACTTTTGAGGGGGATAACATTTAATAAAAACACCCCCAAGTTGTTTTTTTAAAAATACAAAATGAAGTGTTTGATTTACGCTGACATTTTAACAGTGTCTTAATTACATAATATAATAAAAAATAATTACAAAAAGGCAGACACTTTTTTTGGGGTTTACAGGGTGTTAAACATTTTAATTAAAAAAATATTTTTTCATTGCCATTTTCAAACCACTCTAGATATTTTTATGAAATTTGTCTTTTGAGCATCGAAAGGCATTTTTTGGTGTAAAATAATTATTTAAAATTTTAGCAGTGGCGTCCGTGCGGGGCTTGCATTTAATATTTTTGAAGAAAAAAATGGTGCGCCACTGCTTTTTCTTTAAATTTGAAATTCTCGTCTAATTTACAGCAAATTCGGTCTCCTGACTTATTTTCTTACGGTGCACCGTTTTCGAATAAAAAAAATAATCATTTTAATGCACATTCCTGGAAACACATAACCCATTTAATTAACAAAGGTAAGTAGGTTTAACAACAGTTTAGAACATTTAGGTTTTAATAATTCTCGGAAGTATTTGATGATCAGGTACTTCTCTATTTGGATAACGCTCCATGTAAAGACGTCTGACTTCTCTCGCATTTCCATTTGCAAGACCATAGATAAAATGCATATCAGCCATTTCAGAATTCGTAAAAATTGCCATGGTAAAACAATACTGTAACGAATATCTAAAACACTTTTGAACCTTACAAACTCTAATTTGTACACAACGATTTAAAAATTAAAATGGCACGTGTCAGAATGAATAAAAAAAAATTTATCCAAACAACGCCATAGCCTACTAGGCCATTTTCAAAGAAATAAGTTTCGTTTAGGTAATTAAATAAATCGTTTTTAAATGAAATAGAAGAATACCCGGAGACCAGCACTAAAAAAAAACGTTTCCTGTCCTAAATACGTTAATGGTAATTAAATGGGTTATGTGTTTCCAGGAATGTGCATTAAAATGATTTTTATTTTTTACTCGAAAACGGTGCACCGTAAGAAAATAAGTCAAAAGACCGAATTTGCTCTAAATTAGACGGGAATTTTAAAAAGAATTTTTATTTAAAGAAAAAGCAGTGGCGCACCATTTTTTTCTTCAAAAATATTAAATGCAAGCCCCGCACGGACGCCATTGCTAAAATTTATTATTAAATTATTTTACACCAAAAAATGCCTTTCGATGCTCAAAAGACTTATACCAAATTTCATAAAAATATCTAGAGTGGTTTGAAAATGGCAATGAAAAAATATTTTTTAAATTAAAATGTTAACACCCTGTAAACCCCAAAAAAGTGTCTGCCTTTTTGTAATTATTTTTTATTATATGTAATTAAGACACTGTTAAAATGTCAGCGTAAATCAAACACTTCATTTTGTATTTTAAAAAAAACAACTTGGGGGTGTTTTTATTAAATGTTAACCCCCTCAAAAGTGTCTGCCTTATTAATTTTTGTGTTTTGTGTCATTTTAAATTTTGATTTGTTTGTTGGCCTCTGAAACAAACACTTTTTTGGACACCTTTCTCCTATGCGCAGTACCTGGTGTCCCCAGGTAGAGCTAGCCAACACTTGCTTACCTGCTCAAGTGCTCATCTATTCAGTAGATACTATGACACAAAATTTTGAAGTACATCAAACACTTCATGAAACTGGTGTTACTAGCTCTTGGACTATACTTTTAATACAGCAATTTTGCTAAGAAATAAATTGTATCTTAGTGCAACACATTTTGTTCACAGTAAAGCGCTTTATCTACAATTATTAAGAAAGCAGCACAGCGTCCCCAAAAACGAATTTTATTCGTTAGAACCTATAATCCACAAGACGTTGGCAGGGGTTCGTAGCGATCGGCAATCCCCGCGCGCCGTATTATTAGTTTTAACGTATTTATTGCGCAGGTCACATCGTTGTTCGGAGTCTTCTAGCTGTCCTGTCTTAATTTGAATTTTATTGATCGTACCAATGCATGATTCAATTAATTTATTTTTACTTTGTATTTAAGTTTTTTTAAAACTTTACATGCCAGATAAAGCAATAGAAGATTCTTATTTTGCACAACCCATCATTATTATTGGACTTTATAATATGTGGACGAATTCACCATCCCAGTAAACTATGTTGCATAATAGATAATCATAATTCAACATCACACTAGAAGCTATTTAAATTTTTGAGAACTACAGTACTGGTGGTAAGTGTAATATGCTTTATTAACCGTAGCAAGCAAATATTATTATGATTAATGTCAAGTTTCATTACAACTGCCAGTCGGAATTAATACATTATATAACACCAAATTACACCCCAAAAATAACTTAATAATTACTGTGAGTATTCAGAGCAATAATGGCTATAAACCATTCTATGGTAGCAAAAACTAGTATTTCCTATTGGCTAAATTACCGTGATATTATTACTACACAACAGTCTAGCAATTTTCGTTGTCTTACAGTAGGAAAGCGCGTTGCTGTCACATATAGTATCAAACAGTTGTATATAGAGTATGTGAATTCTTATAAGGAATAGAAAGCTTTTTCTCAGTGTAGCCTTGTTTAAAGCTAATAATACATAAATTGGAAATCTCAAACGCATTTAAACTGTCTTTGTAATTTTTATAAAGAATAAACAAAGCTTGAGATAAACCAAAAATGTCAATTTAACTTAATTTAAAAGTTTCCTAGCAACCAGTAGGGCTGGCTAAAACTTGTTTACATGGACTATCTTTTAAGATGACTTACCCTCGGCCGTATTTAGCACTTAATCCGAATTCCAATGCACTATATAAAACTGGGTATAGAGTAATAATAAAAACAGACCATTTAAAAAATACCGTCGGTCACACTTTTTTATGGATGACTTAAAAATCTACACTAACAATAATAAAAAACTAGGAAGTGTTCTTAAACTAGTTCAACAGTGGAGCTCATATATTGGAATAACATTTGTCTTAAAAAAATACCAAACTGTTACAATGGCGTAAGACAGAATCAAGGAAATTATACCTATCGAACTGAATCCTGTAACTACTATAGCTTCCATGTCTCTAGAGCAGTAATTCTCAACCGCCGTTCCGCGGAACACGGGTGTTTCGCAAACCTCTTCCAGGTGTTCCGCGAAATAATTTAGTAATATCAACTAATCTGAATCATAAGATAAAAGTTGATAAACTGATTACTTCACCGCAAATATGTTGACAAAGGTGGTGTTCCGCCACCACAAAAAGGTTGAGAACCACTGCTCTAGAGCCATACATGTACCTAGGAATTCTACAAACAAACAAAATAAACGTAGTAAAACTAAGAAAATACTCACCACAGAATTTGACTTTCGCCGCAAGTTAAACTCTAATAACATAACTATCGCATCAATACGTTATCTTAGCACTCCAAAACTGCTTTGGCATTGTAAAATGGTCTAACACCGAACTTGATAAAATCAACAGGAAAACCTGTATGGAGCTCACCAAATTCAGAATGCACCATCCCTAGCAAGAACACGGTAGGAAGGGAATTAAAGACGTCTTAGCATGTGATATGCAAATACAAGGTTTACGAAAGCTCCAATTAATTCTTCAGTTATAATATTTAATACAGATATTAAACAAAACTTCATTCTAACAGATTTAAGTGAAAGCCCAGAGTCAATTTTGACTGGACATTACGGCAAATTACCAAAGATATTGCTGACCATACGGTAGAAATCTTTACCTAATCTTTAGTTATCTCCCTGAATTGATTTTCGTGAATATTTTAAAGCATATTTCTATACTTTATCTGCTTCAAAGGAAAGTTATAAAAAGTCCTAAATCAAAAAATTATATAATTTTTGCATTAAATGGACTTCCATACTCCAATAAAACTTGCGTTAGTAGAAGCAAAACTCCGAAATTTTAACAAAGATAAAGTGCGTAAAGTTCTAGAAAATTTTCCTGGACTAAATTAGCCATATATCATAAAGTTTTGCACTTAACCCTAGAAGTTGAGTCAACAGACCTCGAAGCCATGTTTCATAAGAAAACCTTGTTAGGATCCCAAATACCTTAGTTCGTTATAATTGGTGTCTTGATTTTCATTTAGCCCAAATGATACGGGGATGGAAAAAAGTTGAACTCGGTCAATTGTATTCGAAACTATCTAGAAAAAAAAGATACTTCAATTATTTATTGATCTAAATATTGTCCTAGTTGCTGATATTTACATAGCTTTAATGGAAAATTAAGGGTAGGGGTTGTTTTGCTCGTCGATTGGACTCCTTAAGCGTATCTATCGAGTTGAGTTTAGATTTATAAACTATATTTTGGACGTTGCCCCACGACAAAAAGTCCCGAAGGTTAAGATCTGGTGATCTAGGTGGCCACTCTAACGATCCCATCTACTTATCCACCCCCAGGCAAAATTGTATTTATGTACTTCCATGAGCAGAATTTTGCGTCTTTTTGAAACTATAAGAATAAACGTGGTAAATCAGGATCATTATCTGAAAATCGAGTCTAAAGAGCTGGAACAGGATCATCTCGAAGAATATTTTAGGTATCTTTCTCCAGTGAAGCTCTCATAAAAGAAAAATGGTCCAATAACCCTATTTTTAACAATTCCCTCTCAGATATTAACCTTTTTATTATACTGGGAGTGATTTTCTATGAACCAGTGAGGATTTTCGTATGCCCAGGACCAAGGACCCTGACTATTTTAAGGAAACGTAACTTCATCTAATAAATTAATTCTTTGGACAATTCGTGCCTAATTATTATTTTACAGAATTCCTCTCGCCTATGAATCATCGTCCAAAAACTCTTGTACAATTACTGGATTGTATTATCTCTTTTAAAAAAATTTAGTTACGGTAGTTTGGTGAGTATCGTAGTCACACCCAAATAGTGTACTCGAGCTATAAGAACACTGTCGATTGGCTAATAGGCGGACGAGTTTATTTGGGTAGTTTTTATTGACATAAACAAGATGTGTATTATATCTTCAGCGAGGCGCATTGTAGATATAGATATAGCAGAGCATAATTCAAATTTGATTACCATTTACTGACATTTTTTGACGTCTCAATCTTAAGTAGCAAATTTTCATTGTAAATGCCTTAAAGATTGTGACTTGAATTAGGAACGTTCGAGAAACATATCAACAAACAGCATTAATTTTTTTTCATTTTATTTATCGTCTTTTAGCTTTGAGCATTGCCCATTTAGCCACGAAATTTAAATTTATTTTAATTTATCAGTTTTAATAAACGAACATTTACACAATACACGACGATTATTGGTATTAACAGTGGTATTTATTATTTATTGGTTATATTTATAGTAAAAGTACAATTGTGAAGATTTGCATCATTTAAGAATTCATCACTTCTTGCAATATCAGTACTGCTCATAACAATTTTTCCAGGGTGAACTGCTTTTAAAAATCCATTAGAGGGTCCATTGAATGGAGGTTGTTCAAGATTTTCCGCAGAGCTAGGTTGAAGAATTCTATTAGCAATTTTGGTTTTACTTTGCACAGAATCTTCAATGTACCCTTCGGCAACTGCATCAGATTTTCAACCCCCATGCCTTTTCAGCATAGTAATATCCCCCCACTATCAACAAGCATTGTTGCGGAAGTTCGTCTTAAACAATGCCCTGTATATTTTTTTCAATTTGGAATCTTCAGATACAATGCCACATCTTTTGCTACACTACCAATTTTATGGATACCCATAACAGCTTTATAACATTTCCCATTTTGATATTTCAAAAAAAAAAACGTCGTTCCTTAAAATCGGCAGGACGCAAACTAACGTAGTTTCTATATTTGCTTAAATATTCATCCCCCAGGACGTTGAAAGTTCTACTCTGATTAGTTTTAATTTGGGAATTTTTATTAGCAGCAAAGAACCCATATCTTCAAGATCATCAACTGTCATAATATTCACTAATAATTCGTCGCAACGACATGCCCCAGATATTTCAAATATCAAAACTACCTAAAAAATTAAGGGTTGGTTAGCACAATGTGAAACAAACAAAATGTAATTTTATTACCTTCATCGCCAAATACTTTTCATCTGGGGCGTCAGACAAAAATTTGGTGAACTGTTCCCTTGATTTCTTTGGCGCATGGATTGGACTTTCCACGCTCAGCACATAAAGTACCTCTTCTCCTAATATCATAATGTACTATTTTCTAAAAAAACTTAATTAAAAATAATTAATTTGACGGGTCCGAGCGATTCTTGATTATGTTTGCGGTATTCTACATCAAAGGATGATTCGTTATTTTATCATTAATGCCAAATTTAAACAAAATATGTGCTAGGCTAGTAATAATACTAGAAATATTGGATTTTTAAAATTATTTTAAAGTGTGGCAAAGTGTTCAAACATTCTGGCATTACTCGTATTTGCATTAAATCTATTAGCACCTGTAAAATAGTAAAACATTTGTAAAAATCTTTGTAAACTCAACATAAAATTTGTTATCTAAAACGGTTAAAACATTTGGTACGCCAGGCTGTGCCCCGATTATGTATTGCCTCCTGCTTTATAATAGGTACGGTAAAACATTGTAACTCAGTTTTCAATTTTCGAATTGCCGTCTTCCAGATTTTGGCTAGTGGCCAAAATGTGAGTGCTGTGCTGAAAACTCTAGTTTTCGAAACTAAAACGAATGTGAACGCTTTATGCGACGTTTTCAATAACTACTGGTTCCGCACATTTCGGACACGCCTCTTTACGAAAGCATTTGTTTTGACACTAACTTTTCTGATTTATACTATGTTGAGCTGGCCATTGATCTAGACGATAGATTGTGTTTCCAAAAGGCAAACTTTGTTTTAAATAATCTAAGTTATCCTTTAGTGCAGTTATTTAACTAGGACTGATGCAGTTTTGACATAGTAACATTTTACCATTACTTTAGTAATTATTGTTAATATAAGTTGCAGAAATACGTATCTAAAGAGGAAAAATATCCAGGTCAACAAGACATCTGTGTCTATTACCCTTTCAAGAAGAGAATAAAAATTAGTTTCACAATAGATATGGGAAAACATCAATATGAGATGTTAAGGACCTATTGTTGCTCCAAATTAATATTTTAAAAATTGGTTTGTATTTTAAAGTATATACCTTTTAGTACCTATTTTTCTTATACCGTGCGAACAAAAATTATTTGCATCAAAGAGGGCCTTGCACCTAAGGACGTAATGCTTAGCCGTAGAGCGTAATACCTGTTGGGTGTCAGTATCTACATAAATTAACAATCAATCAGTTATTCCGTCATCTTTAATAGTCGTTACAAGTAATTTGATTCATGGCTAATTTTTCCAATTTCTTGAACAATTCACACAATGGGCTTTACGAAACAGCACAAAACATTTATGGTTAAAGCGTATTTTCAAAACGGGGTTAGAGTAAATGGTGAGTGGTAATACAATCCGGGTTTGTGCATGGACGATTTTCACAAACATTTTCCTAACGTTGCTTTTATTGCTGGGGATTTTTATCATTGCCTGAAAAGAACCGTGGCTGTGTTTAGGTAACCAGGTTCTATACAACACAAAAAAGGAGCAGGAAGACCATCTGTAAGAACAGAAGAACTTGTTGCAAACGTTCGTGAAATAATGCAAAATACGCCAACAAATTGTATAAGACGCCTGTTCCAAGAAGTGGGAAGATCTTATGGAATGCAGGACTATTGTTAAGAAGCAGCTAAATTTATTTCCTTATAAAGTGCAAATATTCCAAGAAATACAAGCCGCAGATTTTGAAAGAGGCAGGAATTACTCTCAATGGTTTACCCAAAATTTATTGGAAAGAAATGATTTATTAGACCTGACATTTTTTTCGGATGAAGCCTGGTTCCACCTCTCCGGTTATGTGAATTCCCAGAATACATGTAATTATTTTCCTTTTTCTTTCTGTATATTCTTACTTTGTTAATTTTGTAAACAATAAAAATAAATTTGTATTTGTCTACTTATTTTATTACTCACTAGTTTGGCAAATCATGTCATAATATGAATTTGACAAAATTTTGACCTAGATTTGGTTGGATATATCATCCCCATATCATTGTGATCTAAACCAAGCCCTACGTTTTTTAATCCAAGCCCTCTTTGACGCAAATAATTTTTGCTCGCACGGTATTGTTAAATTTATCAAGTGAGTCAGTTTTTCTGAAATAATAAAATAAAATATGATAGTGCATACTTTGTACAAACTTGTAAGAAACCTTGACAAAATCTAACCGAGCCACTTTGATTGTGAGTAAATTATGTTGATCAATGTCATTAAAATCACAGTTCAAGTAGCCTTATTAGTTAATTATTGTTATAAAAACCTTTGTGCCATCCAACACCTTATCATTTTTGAGATATCGCTTTTTAATATTGACATTAAATTAGGGGCAGCGCTTAATGTAGGTATGTATGTATGCACTTTGTGGTAAGTACCTTTGTCGGTAAAATGGCAGTCTAACCATAACCTAAAAATCTAGCAACGAATTACTCAGTTTTTATTTTTTATTTCCAACTTTCAATCAGCCTTAATTTGATAAAAAGTTATTTGTTAGTTCTCGATGCGGTAACTCAGAATCATGTAGATACCTATATCAATAATTAAAAGACAAATAACAAAAATATTTTCTTCCACTTATTTGCCTTTTAATTTTCGTTCTATATACAAAAAAAACATAAACATTATTCAGTAAATATTTACTTAATTTAACGAATCGAGGAAGACAAATTGGTATGATGATAAAGTTCGGATCTGCTGTAGCAAAATTTCTAATTGGATTGTTTGAGTATGGGTCCTTACGATAACATCAATAACATGATGTTTTAAAACATGAATACATACACACACATACAGAAACATGTAGTATTTAATTTGTTAAATAAAAAAACTGATCAATTGGTCAAATGTCAAAACTATGTAAGATCTTTTTATAATGATTTTAAAATGTATTTTTTATGTTTGTTCTGTTGTGTCTGATAATTTCTTGAATTATAATACATTATAACGAAAGAAAACCAAAGAAAAGGACAAGTAAAGGCCGTAGTTCATTTACAAGTGAATATACTAGTTTAAAAATAAATAAAAAGTCATACAAAACATATAAAAAAAAGTACCTGAAAAAAGATACCCAACACAGTAGGTATGAAATAGAAACCTTAAGTTTTTTTTTTTCGGTTATAACCTTGTTTATTTTTTTGGATATCACAATCAAATTGAGCTGCAAAGATGTTGCCTATGAAAGGAAACGTTCTCTTTTTAAAAATTACTCCGCGCAAGATGAAAACACAAAGCACTTTTCTAATCGTGTTTGCGATGTTCAAAGAAGGCGACATAGTTCTTATGAGGACGAGCAAAATAGTTGACGTCAAGCAACAATATGCAGAATATGCTACTCTCTTCCTGATGGCCATCGAATTGTTCGGGTATGTCTTATGTGAAACCTGTTATAATATGAAACGTACCAGAAATGCTACTCCAGAATCTTCTGGTAAAAAAGCACATAAACTTAATTCCAAGAAAGTATGTCATTATTCCTAAGTCAAATCCGAAAAAGAGTACCGTAGTCCTGACTTAAATATTCACAGACTGTTTACAGCTTTTAGGCAAATACACCACAATTCGCTAGTAACCAACAAATTTTATAGGTTTATTTTCATCATGGATTTTTCCAACCTATGGTTCCATAGAACACGAGTCGATACGTGCAGCACATGTGGCAAACTAGAGTGTCAAATTAAAGCCAACATTGAGTTAAGTCAATCTGCCAAAGTTCAGCTGGATATTATCGAAAGGTCGAAAGAGTAAGGGACATATTAAAGCACGATACGATTGAGTGTCAAGATCCTGAAAGCATAAAAGGTTGTTCATCCATGGATCTATAGCAGGTCATGTTTTTTTGATCATTGACACACAGACATGTTCTACGTCTCTCAGCTATCTTGCTTGGAATTTGGACTTGCATTGTCTTTATTTTTTATTTGTTTTAAATCACAACGTTTCAACTTGTAGGTATTTCCAGTCATCTTCTGGTGATTACTGGAGTACTACTAGAAGAGTTCATATTGGGGATACAATACAGGTGTATGTGGCATGAGGGAGTAGCTTCTCGTGGAGTCAATGAAATTGCTTCAAGTCTTCTATACAGGGTGAGGCGGAAGGAATGGGCCAAACTCTAATGGTGTAATCTATGCATCAAAATAATAAGAAAAAAACCAATACCACCAATATTCATTTGTTTTCAAATTACAGCGTTAAATAAAATAATAATATTGGTAAATCAAAATATGTAACATTAACATTGTTTTAAATAAATAATTGGTTTAGTAAATTTTCAAAAATGACTTCCAAACATTTCCTGCTTCATTTACGAAGGGCGCGCGTGGCTCTTCTAATTGATTCGTGCCTTTCTTTAATATTGAGTGCAGCATTTCTACTGCGTCTAATTAATGCATCCCTAGTATCTACTTTTACTTTGTATACATCATTTTTTAACCAACCCCATAAACTATAGTCCAACGGTGTGAGGTCTGGCGATCTAGGTGGCCAACTAATAGGACCACCACGACCAATCCAAACCTCTGGAAACTTTTGGTCCAAATATTGCTTGACCCGACGATCGAATTATTTTATTTAACGCTAAAATTTGAAAACAAATGAATATTCGCTAACGTAATTGAGTTTTTTCTTATTATTTTGATGCATAGATTACACCCTTAGAGTTTGGGCCATTCCTCCCGACTCACCCTATAATCTAGGACTGACTCTTAATAAGCATTTGGTAATATGGTGTGATAATTGCGGTGGCGAAAATAAGATAAAAATGAATTAATATTTACATTGACCTTTTTGGTGGCCAATGATGTTTTTTAAACTATTGAGCTCAAATTTATTGTAAATGGTCATAATTTCATGCCCTACCGTAGAGATTTCTCTTAAATGGAAAAACTTAACGCAGCAACGTATACTTCACCTTTAATGTTGTAGACATGACCCAAAGCGGTTTATGGGACCTAAAACGAGTAGCAGATGAAATCCATATTAGCACACGTACATTTTGATTTTTGCCGAACAGAGTTTGGATGTTTTATTTAGATTGTTAACTTAGCACAGTGTATTCATCTATTCCTGACCGCCTTATTTGTATCAATGATTTTGAGAAAACTAAACTTTCGCTTTCTACGTTTCGTTCAAATCCATTTTTCATCCAATTTTGCATAACAAATCCATTTTTCCGAATAACAGCTGTTTCACCATATTTCATGGTTTCGACTTGAATATTTTTCATTCCTAGTTTTACGGTACACCGGCAAACGCATCCTTAAATTAATTTTTAAAATTGTATTCTTTGGGTTTCCCGTATATACATTTTCAAACTAAATTTTAGAAATGCATACAGTCAAGCAATACATAAATTGAATTATTATGTGCTTTGAAAATGTAGTAAGCAAAGGGTTGCTTACAATATTCCTGCCAGGTTTATGATTTAAAATATTTTCTAGAATACTTTCAGTAATGTATAGTTAGTTTTTGATATGTTTTAATATTTATGTCTGACTCACGCCAAACTTCAAGCGTTGAACAGTATTGGCATGCAGGGGATTCTTCCGCATCATTGCTGATTTTCGATAACATTTCTAACAATGACGTATCGAGTTTTCAGGCGTTTTATGAAACATTGGGTCCAAAATTTATAAGATCTTTGATTAGAACTTTAAAATGAAAATTTTTATTGGATCTCGAAACACATCGTTAAAGTTACATTATTAAATACACAATACTAGAAACACTTAACAAAAATATTGTTTAAATGTTTAAAGCCAAATAGGAAAACATACATGATGATGTGATTTATATAACTACTGCATTTTAACTTTTTATATTAAGGGGACTGCAAAATTTAAAAAATGACTGTATAGTGCAGCACGCAATATTTACTAGATAATTAACAAAACACACTCTGTTTGAAGGTTGTAGACAATGATGTATCTTGAGTAATAGATGTGTTTTGGACTTCCATTGCCTTTAGTTTTTCATATCACAACGTTTCAACTGGTAAGTATCTCCAGTTGTCTTCAGGTGAATACTAAACAAGTTATAAAGCTAGGAGCCTATTTATACTACCTAGGGGGGGCGGAGCTAGTGACGAATTCGGGTGCAGTCGTGAGTCACGACTGCACCCGAATTCGTCACTAGCTCCGCCCCCCCTAGGTAGTATAAATAGGCTCGTAGCTAGAGGTGGGCTTAAGAGTTATTTTTGAATCACCGGTATACCGGTGACTGTTATTTTAAATTAACTGTTATTTTAAACAGTTACCAGTTATTTTCAAAAAATGAGATTTACTAAGGTGAAGGTGTCAATTTAAATAATCGACTTTTTCTCTTTTTAAATATTTTATTGGCGCCAAATTAAAATAGCTGTTATTTTGAATAATAACAACGTTTTCTCTATTTTATTTTCAGCATATTATGTTACTGTACCCATCACATACCACACACCCTAGTCTCTAGTTAAATTACCAATAAAAATAAAGTCTATGTAGTGTATCATACCAAGTAAATACACACAATCGGTCACGACATACACACACATAAATAGAAAATACATTAAATACAACGCTACAACGCGCTTCGGGGAATTACCTGCAAACCAGGACTATCAAATATCAGAGAAATAACGTTCATTGGAAATTAATTATACCGTTACCGCCCACAAAGTGATATGAAAATTATCCGATTACTAATAATAACCATGTTATTTTTTAATATCCAGTTATTTAACAGCGAGAGAAGGCTGCATGAGCCGGCGACTTAAGCAGCGGCAGTGCTGTGCGATCGGTTGGTATATGAATCACTAGTAGTTGCTTCACATCCTATTACTAAAATAACCATGTTATTCTTTATCCAGTTATTTAGAAAATAACAGCGTGCAGCGAAAGAAGGCTGCCATGAGCCGGCGAACTCAGTCGGCAGTGCGATGTGCGAGCGCTTGGTATATTGAATAACTGGTAACTGCTTCAGATCATATTTAATCACCGATAGCGACTGTTATTTCTTAATAACCGGTTAATTTTAACCGTGACAGTTATATCGTCACACCTCTACTCGTAGCTTTGTAACTTGTTTAGTATTCACATGAAGACGACTGGAGATACTTACCAGTTGAAACGTTGTGATATGAAAAACTAAAGGCAATGGAAGTCCAAAACACATCTATTACTCAAAACACACTCTGTCCCCCGTCCTTTGTAACCATTACCGATTCCATCTTAAAAAATTTACTATATTTCAGTTTCACATTTATTCCGCGTGTCTATTATTTTTAGTCTTATAAGAATCCTTTTTCTTATCCACTAAAAAACGCAAATTTGCATTTATAAATGTTTTATTACTTTATGGCTTTTCAACATAAATTTTTAACAAAGTCAAGCATCACCAATCTTTTCATTTTGTTTTTCATGAAACGCGAATTGTGGAAAAAGAAATATTGTTCTCATTGATCAATTTCTAATTCAAACGGTTATTCAATTTGCCTTTCGCCCTTCAATATTTGTTTTATTATTATTTAGCTTCTATGACATCTTAAGTCTATAACCATATTTATACAATACTGACAAAAAATTGTCCATATTGGAGAACACTTTTGCTGCTGATCCATCGGGAAGCTTCAGATATTTTTTCATACTGGCGGAAACTATACAATCATACCAGGATTGGCCGTTTCATTAGTCTGATGTGATATTATTAATCCAATTAGAATTAAGGGGAATAATATATAATATACAGGGTGTCCGGAAAATACGTGTACAACATTTGACGACAGACTCCTGACGTTAAAATAGGTCGATCTAAGCCGACTTAGTTATATCCAAAATTGTCTCGTTTAGCCGGTAGAGGGCGTCAAAAATTTGTAAAAATATTGGTTTTTCCTAAATTACGTGAAAACCTGCTAATCGATTTTAATGATTTTTAGTATGTAAACTAATACTATAAAATGACGTTTTCTAGTAGTATAGTCACCGGCTGTGAATAAGTGAAAGTGTTATAAAAGTGATATAATACGTCAACATTTCTCCTCATTTTTTATATGGACGGCGTTATGACAACCCAGATATTTTTGCAGAGTGACTGGATGTATTTGGAAGCTATTTTATCTCTTTAATATTTTTCGTTGAATGAGCTGTTTTGACAGAAGAAAATATTTACAATTACCTGCATACATCAATTATTAACAATAAAAATAAAACAAAGTACAACAAAGTTGAAAGTATGTATTGTAAGAAACTAAGTAAAACAAAAACATTACTTAAGCAAATGTGTAAAATGACCGCCATGTTGCTGAATATACTTATTAACACTCCTTAGAAAATTATATTGGACCCTATCTAATGTCTCGGGGTTATTAAAATGGTTGCCTGCATTTAAAATCCGCTGCAGTAATTCATCGCGTGTGTTTACCGAAGTCTTGTAAACTTCTGTTTTAATAGCGCCCCACAAAAAGAAGTCACACATATTTAACTCAGGAGAACGTGGTGGCCATTTTACTGGTGCATCATTGCCCTTTCCAATCCATCGGTTGGGATATTGATGATGTAAGTATTGCCGAACGGCAACGGAAAAATGGGGCGGGGTACCATCATGCATATACCACATTTCTCTCCGGAGTAAAAGGGGCAAATTGTCCAGAAGAATTGGTAATGTGTCTTGCAAAAAATTGAAATAAATATTTCCATCTAACCTGTCTGGAATAACAATGGGACCAATAAGGTAGCGATCAATAATATCTGCCCAAATATTTAATTTAAATTGATGCTGATGATGTGCAACTTTAATGGTATGTGGATTTTCATCGGAAAAAAGTACTATATAGCTTTAAGACTTTTAGTTATGTCATTAAAATATTAAACAAGGAAAAATATATTATGCCTCTAATTCTTTAAATTTGTTTAAAAAAATTGTTGCAGCGCTTTTTTATGTGACCAAATTCTGTGTCTATACAACGATAGGGCGAACTGACACTGAACACTCCAAGCACCCCTAAATTGTGTTCACATATCTTCCTTATTTATTATTTAACCTGTTGTGGATGATTTTTATTTTATTTTTATATAGCTTGTTTTAAAAAAAGATAGCTTTTAGCCGGGGGATGCACATGTAAATCTTTAACAAACCCTATTTGTGGATTTTGGACGGAGCTTTGCTTTTTCGTTTCGTATCATAATTTCCAGGCTTTTAAAGTCTAACGAAACAACAGACGGAAAATATTTGGTGAGTGGTTTTTCAATTGTTTATTGGCTTTTTTATTTTTTAAGTATATTTCTATTTACCTGCTTTGATTATTTGATAATATAATAACAGGAAGGTAAAGAAAGTTAATGAAACGGGATGTGTGAAAGAAAAACTTAAATTAGGCAGACCAAAAACATCTACGAATGATGATAAGACCATGTTTGCCTTGGACGACAATGTGTGTCACTAATATGTTAAAAATTTAATTGAAAGCAAAAAGATGCACCCTTACAAGCCCTACCTAATTCAGGAAATGGCTTGGAGAGATGAAATGAGTTTTTGAAATTCCTATGAAAGGTTATGTATAGGTATTATGTAGTTTAGGTTTACTTTCTTAAGAAGCACGTCTTTATCTCTATTTTCTTAACAAACCTCTAAGAACCTCTAAAATAAAAATTCAGCCAACACAAAAACAATTCTTATATTCTTATAAAGCATGGCATGTACTTGCCAAGGAAGCCTCTTAAATCAAAGCAAAATGATTTGTCCAGCGACTTCAAAGAAAATCTAGAGAGAGTTCGTTGGCGTATTTGTTTTTGCCGTGTTGCTCTGGGCGGCGTTAACTAAAACGTGAACATAAAACCAATAAAGTGGATACAATGGTTACACTTGTGTTTTAACCTACTTTTTCTTATTTACTTGATTTAGGAAAACACACTGTTGGTTAATAAATTGCTTATTATCTTAAGATATCTATAAAGCCCTCAAGACTGTAGACCATAATGTTCAAGCTTAAGCTATAGAAATCTTCTTGTAATTATAATAGGTTTATTTTTTTATTGAACATATCACGGACTTCCCCTATGACTTCTACCTTTATCTCCATAGCTCAACATAATCAAAATTTCTGTGCGTTCATCTACAGCGAGACGCATTTTGGATGTATCAGGAGAGCAAAATTAAATTTTGATTAACATTCACTGACATTATTTAATACCTCAAAGTTAAATTGCAATTTGTCATTGTCAATGCCTTAAAGATTGTGACCTGAGTTTAGAACATTACTAACTCAAGAAACATATGAATGCTGCATACTAGCATTAAAGTGTATATGTCGTAGGCTGATAGTGAAATCCGTCATTTCATGAAAAGCCTAGTCACTTCATGAAGCGTCGGCAGATTGAGTAAAAACATGAAATTACACGATCTGCCGCGTCACTGTATGAAGAGACCTTGACGTTTCGGCGTATTATGTATAACACAATCTGCCTAATTTTAAATATCGTCACTTCATGTAGTACCTAACGATGTCATGTCAGTCGGCAGATTGTGTAATTCCGTCTAAAAGGTATATTGGCAACTGGTTTGTTTGTTGATCCCCAGAGCATTTTTTTTTTAATTAAATTTTTTCAACTAATATTATTTTATAAACATAAAAAAATGCTCTGACAAACCCGAACAAACCAGTTGCCAATATACCTTCTAGACGGAATTACACAATTTACCTTGTTTTTGTGGCATTTCATGAAGTGACGATATTTAAAATTAGGCAGATTGTGTTATGCATAATACGCCGAAACGTCAAGGTCTCTTCATGAAGTGACGCGGCAGATCGTGTAATTTCATGTTTTTACACAATCTGCCGACGCTTCATAAAGTGACTAGGCTTTTCATGAAATGACGGATTTCACTATCAGCCTACGACATATATATAATAAGGCATAATTTATGAAAAATGTCTAGAATTGATTGTAGAATGTATAAATTTAAAAATATATAATATGTTTCATTAAAAACATTAAAGTATATACACGTAGATAATATTTTTATGATCTACCCTGTTTAATATACAGGGTGTCCGGAAACTTCGTTCGTATACTTTAAGGGGATATTCTACATATGAAAATATGAAAAAAAGTTCATATGAATGTAGGTCCCTAAATGACTTATAAGGAAGCTATGGCCGTCCAAAGGTGACCTCTAAAGATTAGTTTCTATTTTATATCTATGCAACCGCTTAAGGTGCCGGTGTGCTTTTTGGCACACAAACTAATATTAACAATTGCTAATTTATGATATTGTGAGTTATTATAAAATTTAGTCAGGGACGTTCTTAGTTTATTTATTCCTAATTTTTTTACACGACACATTTAAAAAATTTTACCCAAAAATTATAATTCCAGTGATTTTTCTACACAAAAAAGGTATTCTTTAAATCATTGCATAAACTATTATCGAATTGTGTTTAAACTAAAACATCAAAGTAGTCTTATGGCAAATACAAATTTGAAGTAAAAAAATATCAATAAGCCCATGGTTAGCGTTAAAATAAATTGACAATGACGTTTTTGTGATTTATTGTAGTGATCATTGATCAAGTGCAAAGTGTTTTTGATTAAGTAAGGTGCAAATTTAAAAAATGGCAGGTTATTCATTTGCTGAGTTAGCTGATATGCATTTAATGTATGGCAAAGCTAATGGTTGTGCTCGAGAAGCTCGCAGGTTGTATCAAGAATATTTTCCAAACCGTCAAATTCCTTGTGAGAAATTATTCATTAATTTACATCAACGATTAAGAGAAACCGAAACTTTTATGCCAAATATGAATGAAACTGGGAGAAGCCGTACTACTAGGACTCCACAAGCAGAAGAAAGAGTGCTCGAATGCGTTGCAGCCAATCCGGGTATAAGCACAAGAAGAATTGCCTTACAAGAGGGTATCCCTAAGAGTACAACATGGGAAATTGTTCATGAACAACTTCTTTATCCATACCATATACAAAGAGTTCAGGCGCTTAAGCCTCAAGACCTACTTCCTCGTGCAGAGTTTTGTCAGTGGATGCAGAGAAAATGTCATCAAGGCGGTTTTTTTCTACATAAAGTCTTGTTTACTGACGAAGCAGGGTTTACCCGTGAAGGCATCGTAAATTTTCATAATAACCATGTATGGGCAGAAGAAAATCCCCATGCAATTTTCGAAAGTCGATTTCAAAATAAATTTTCAGTTAATGTTTGGGCAGGTATATTGGGCGATCGATTAATAGGACCATACATTATGCCTCAACGTTTAGATGGGCCCGCATATTTAGATTTTTTACAAGACTCTTTGCCTGTTCTACTTGAAGATGTGCCGTACCAGCAAAGACTTACAAACTATTTTATGCACGATGGGGCTCCACCTCATTTTAGTAGATTGGTTCAAGATCATTTAAATCAAACATATCCAGACCGATGGATAGGCCGAGGTGGGCCCATTGCCTGGCCTCTCCGTTCACCTGATCTTAATCCATTGGACTACTTTCTTTTGGGGATATCTGAAGTCTCTGGTATATTCAGTACCTGTTGAAAATGTACAACAATTGGAACAACGTGTTATTTATTGTTGCGAGGAAATTCGTAATAAGGAAGGAGTTTTCGCAAGAGTACGAGCATCAATGAGAAATCGTTTAGTTGGTTATATGGATATGAATGGAAACCATTTTCAACATTTGTTGTAACTATTCTACTTTTTTCAGATTATTCTTGTTAAACCAACAACTCTTAATTTATTTTGTTTAAAAATGACAATAAAACAACGTTTTGACTTAATTATTGTCATTGTCAATTTATTTTAACGCTAACCATGGGCTTCTTGATAGTTCATGTAATGATTTAAATAAATCGATTTTTCTCCTAAATCATTGGTCCAATAATTTTTTTAAGAATATCTTTTTTGTGTAGAAAAATCACTGGAATTATAATTTTTGGGTAAATTTTTTTAAATGTGTCGTGTAAAAAAATTAGGAATAAATAAACTAAGCCACCCCCCCTAAGAACGTCCCTGACTAAATTTTATAATAACTCTTAATATCATAAATTAGCAATTGTTAATATTAGTTTGTGTGCCAAAAAGCACACCGGTACCTTAAACGGTTGCATAGATATAAAATATAAACTAATCTTTAGAGGTCACCTTTGGACGGCCATAGCTTCCTTATAAGTCATTTAAGGACCTACATTCATATGAACTTTTTTTCATATTTTCATATGTAGAATACCCCCTTAAAGTATACGAACGAAGTTTCCGGACACCCTGTATAATTCATTTCAAAAAAATAAATTTGACAGATCCGGGCGATTTTTGATTAAGGGCTCGGTAGGTATTCTATATAAAAATTCCTTTCTTTAGCGTGAGGCTGTATGTATGAAAATTTAATTGGGAAAACACACATAGATTATCTCAGAAAAAATGTATAATATATTCTATAGTTGGAATCTTATATATTATTATATTGCACTTCAACTGTAGTTAAAAATTTCCAAAAGAAATATAAACAGTCGTCGAAATTCATTATTGTTAAAAAAATAATATAACAAAGGAAACAGATGCAACCAAAATCTGACGAGATACATTATTGTCTGGTATATTTTATTAATAGGTTGGTCAGACCTTGGTATAATATTAATTAGAGATGTCAGGGACCAGGTGTTAATAAATTATGTGTTCCTAGCATGTGTTAGCCTTAAGAATTTAGAGGTAGTTTCATTAAAATAAGGGTTATACATTTCACTGTTTAACTGCCGTGTAAAGCGACCAAATAAGGGTGTTTTATTTATTTTATATTATAGGTTATATTATCCCTGAAATTCATTTTGTGAGTGAACAGGGTAGTGTGATAGAATAAAAGCAGGTTTATTTTCCACTATAGAGTGGCGTTTGCTCTTGTTTGAGTACACTTTTAATGGCTTAGGCAATTTTTAGTTGTCCGTAGTTATCGTCACTATTAGTTTTTGTAGTTTATTGCTTCATTCATTAAATAATGCTACAAATTTAAGACAAAATTCTTTGGTCGAAAATATTGTATTAAATCGAAATTGCACATAACTTTGCCAGTTACCAGAACCACAAGTACAGAAAGTTTTAAGTAACATTTATATCTTCCCCATAAAGAAAATACTCGGAAATTGCAGCCTTTTCACACGCAGTTTTCTTTAAAAGTAGGTTTTGTTTGCTATTGACTTTGGTTTTATTTTTCTTTCTTTTAGCCCTAAGCTTTAAAAGTTTGCTTTTTCCGAACATAAATAACTGAGTAGCTTTTCAATTTTTAAAAGGAACCATTTTATTATAAATCGTATTGGATATTAATATTTTTTTTGTAAAACTCCAAAGGTACTGATTTATTTGATCCAGGAAATAATATAGAAATTAGAACTAGGTGATTAACCAAGCGCAAATGGCTTTAATTTACTTTCCTAACTAAATAAATGTTATCCGATCGTAATTGCAACGGAAATGGCATTTAAAATGAATTTCAAAACTTAATTATTATTCTTTCATGGCTTTCCAGTTTAGAAATAAAATTTCGTGGAAAATTATCATAGTCGCCAGACTATTTTTAATATAATAGTAAAATCAAAGAGTTAACCTCAATATAAATTTAAAAAATCACACTTTTAAGTATTTTTATGCACATTTCGGATGGTATTTAAAAGTTAATCTAGTAGAAGGATACTGGGTGGTTTCTTGGCAAACGAGGCATAGACAATTTGAAGCCCACTCTACTAACCTTTAGATGTAGAATTATTTTCTCATAAAAAAATAGAATTAACTTGCAATATTTTGGTAATCGTTATAGATTCGCATTAAGCTTAAATTTAAGTCATACGTGAAATTAAGGTTATCACAATGACATGTGAAAACAAATTGGTAGTATTGCGAATGCAGATTATTTACTGTCTGATTCTATTTTTTTTTTAACTTGGTATTAACTTAGTAGTACATTATTTATATTTACATTTTTTATCAAAATACTATCTTCTTTCGTGTTTGAATTGTTGTGTTGTAAAAAATTCAAATATTTTTAGGAAATGGATTTTAATTATTAGCAAATAATTAAGGCAACTTTCTATTAAATTTTAATAAATAAACATTTTATGGTCCTGACACTTATTATTATATGCACACGTTATTTGGTGATTACAATTTAATATATTTATTATTTTAACACAATGAATTTATACACCCTGCAATACATTTATAGGTAATTTAAAATTAGTTATTATATTATTTATATAGAAATATTATTTATTTTTAAAAAATTAATAAAAAATTTGTATTTCAAAAAATGTAAAAAAAATATTTAGGAAGACATACACAGTCGAGGTCTCAAAAATATTTTCCAGGAGTGTAATTATAAACTAAATTTAAAGTATCATATAAACCCATAAACGATTTTAATGCAGAAATACGTACCTAAGTCATAAAAAAACTGGAATACAGAAATGCATGTTTAAAGCCTATATATTCTTTTTGTCATAACCAGTGTTAAATGGGAAAAATTTTAGGCAATTATGTTAGTAGTTTAATGCTTGCGAATCGATTCTGGTTCTTTTGGTTTTTGAGATATTTTAAATAAACTAAAATGTGCATGCATTTCCTTAGATCGCTTGTAACTATGTTATTTCCAAATATTTTTTAAATCTGTAAACACATTTTCATGGCACTTTTTACACAGAATATGCCTTTTTAGTAATATTTTAGTACAACATTTTGATAGATTTTTAACACGCTTTTATTAGCTTCACCTGTATGTTTGTATGTATGTTTGTAACCGACTTCTTTGAACCCGATTTTGACCCACTTTAAACGGTCAGATTTAATTTAAATTTTGTAGACTTATCAAGAACCGCTGACAATACAATAATTTGATAAGTTTATCTCATTTTCAGCAATTTTTGGGTTTGTTCGGGTTTGTTGCGCTAAATATTAATGACTTTAGAGATTACTACAATTAACGATAGCAACCATGGAAAAATCATGATAGAGCAACTGTTGAAGAAAGACAATAAAATCTATATTGTAGAAAAAAAAAATGGATTCAATGCTTTGAATTCAGCCATTTAAAAAAAATTTATCCATTGCTTTAAATTTAGCCATTTTAAAAAGTCATTGTTAAATTAGTGATAGTATTCCATCTCTACTCCGGAGTCTACTATGAGTATCTCTACTCAAATTTTTTTTTTCTTATCAATAACTCAAACTAAAAAATGAAAAATAAATACAGTTTAAAAAACCTAAAAAACACGCTTTAATAATTAATCAAACTAAAAAAACGGAAAATAAATAAATATAATTTTAAATAATTCTTGAAATTCTTAATATAGGCAGAAAATAATAATGAACGATAAACATTAGTATTATTGTGAAAAAAGCGTGGGGCGCTTTGTGCTATATTTTTCGTATATCGAGCACCCCACGCTTTTTTCTTTCACAATAATACTAATGTTTATCGTTCATTATTATTTTCTGCTTATATTAAGAACTTTAAGAATTATTTTAAACTATATTTATTTATTTTCCATTGTTTTAGTTTGAATAATTATTAAAGCGTGTTTTTTAGTTTTGTTAAGCTATATTTATTTATTTATCGAAAAGTATCTAATTTCTTCAACTCTTATTGCAAAATATACAATGGTATAACTTCTTGCCTATAAATACCATATTAAAACCAGTTTGTTCCTAGGGAGTTTTTTTTTATATTATACTTTTCATATCTTCTGTTAAAAAAAGATATTGATTTACTGTTTTCAAAGATATTCTTCTTATTTATTTTCTTTTTTGCTTAAGTTAAAATAGATATATCGGTACAAGGTAAAATTTTAAAAAAACTATATTTGGCTGGTTCCTTTAAATGCAGGTAGAATGAACTATTGAATAACCTTAATACTAACCTCTCTTATGGCATATTTTTACTAATATCAATTAAATAATGTGTTTTAAAAATTCTCTAGTCAAATAACTAAAACAGCATGTTGTTTAAAAATCAAATGGATTTTTCCAGTATATTGGTTTCCTTTCTCAAATTTTGCTATTTAATAATTACTTTGCAAACAAAACAAAAATAGTATGTAGAATATTATACATTTTTCAAAAATATAACAAAATTGACAATGGCAAGAGTTGTTTATCAGCGTGCACTTGTACGCAGGTCCCAAGATCGCTTATTTTTTATTGGAAGTTTTACTATAAAATAAGTATACTTATGTCGTTCAAAATGCAACTACAACTTTATCAATGCGAAGTTCACAAGACCTTTCTAAATCGGTTACGTAAAATTATTAACACTGTTACAGTGACAAACTTAAATTAAAAAGTTTAGCTATAAAAAGTAGAGTGATCTAAAACATGGCCAAATTGGAAGTTCTCTTAATGACGGAATTAAAATTTTAACAGCGTCATAAACCTGTTCTCACACTTCCTGTTTCAGTTTTACGGTAATGTAACAAGTTTATTTTTATTGTGAAAGAGACGCTGATACATTTTCTTCTAGCGATCAAGCAACAATGTGTAATAGATACGGGGACATGAATTGTTTCATTTTTAATTAGCTTCTAATTAATCGAACGAAAAGCAACAAATCAAACAATTTCTTTTACCCTAACAAAGGTTTTTTTTAAACTATGGCTCTGTAATACGTTATAAACAATTAAATCCTGAAAAATGTAATATCTAACTTAACCATTTTAAAAATATACCCACTTTTTTCAAACTAACTTAAAGGGATAAACTTTAAACATCCTTTGCCTACAAATAGATATTTAATATTATTTTAAATCTATAATATCTATAAATTTCAAGTGGCAGTGAAATATCAATCACCATTTCACATTTTTATAAAAAGGCTTTATTTGTCAGAAAAACGATATAATATATAATAATAAAGATATAATAGTCTCACGTAGTCCTATAAGGTCCCAACTATTTTCGGTATGTCTAGCAAAAAATCCAATATGGCGGTTATAAGAAAAAAGAAAATTGATAGTAGTTCCAGGAAACCAAAATGTTGTAACTAAAATATTACCAAGTAGGCATATTCTATGTAAAAACTTGCTAAAAAAATTTATTTGCAGATTTTAAAAATATTGGGAAATAACATAATTACAACCGATCTAATAAAATGCAACATTTTAGTTTATTCAAAATATCTCAAAAACGAATAGAACCAAAATCGATCCGCCAGCACCAATAAACTACTAACATAATTAATTGCCTAAAACTTTTCCTATTTAAAGGTTATAGTTTCCGACATCGCAATCCTGTCAGCACCAATTTCTGGCACACTGTATAGTCAGTCTTTGATACTGTCCAAACCAAATTTATGTATGACAATATTATTGGTTCTCCCCCTTTGCTTTCCCATTGAATAATTGTTATGTATTAATTGTTTTGTTCCATAGGAAATTTTTAGGAAGCTTGCTGACTTTTAGATCCACTTGGTTTGTGCCAGGTGATCTAAGCAGCTTTTTTCCTCGCTTTCAATTTTGCTCATGTCAGCTGCGCTTGTTCACCAGAGTATCTCCTAGCTGATTATTGCCTTCATTTGTTTTTTTTTAGTTGTGTCTATATATTTAGTATTATTTAGTTGTCCATATAGTTCCCACTAGTATGCTCAAATATACTGATCGAAATCGATCCTAATGGAGCCGCCTTATTATTTAATTGCATTATAATATACATATATGGTGATAGCCTGGTTCACCATAGGAGCTCGTTACATCTTAGGTACCTTATATTCATAAAAGAAGACAATTGATGTGGCAGTCTCATTCTTAGCGGAACATAAATCTTTACATGCTGACATTTACTAGTAGAATATGGAGAGTGAGGATTTTGCCCGCCATTTTAGTCATTAGTACCCTCTAGTTGTGTAAGGGAAACACTGCCATGACTAAAGTTTATTGTCATAGGAGGAGTAGCATGCACTATTAATAATAAAACCCTATTACGGACTCAGGTGAGGTCTACTCGTTGTTTAAATATTTAGTATTGGCTTATCGTAGTATTGAATATTATGCAGACGCAAATACTGGCAAGTTATATGACATTATATTGTTGAGATATCACAAACTGGTTATCATACTAGTAAGCATTATGCAATAAGAACAATCTGGTATAATATCGTACTAATAAGTAGTGTGCGGGAAGTGGAAACGGACATTATTATATTACTAACAATTGTACACAGACTGACTATCTACAGCTAAATAATAATGCAGGAGCAAAATACGCAAATACGAGGTATTCAAGTTGTTACGTTGAATGTATGCCTTTACGAAATTATGTTATACTTTATGTTGAGCACTGGCATAAAATGCTTGGATCCATATGAATATTACATTACTCCAATATAAAAAAAAATGTATAAAGCAACAAACAATAAATCTTACTAGCCTAATTGTGTAACTTTAAGATATCTTTTTTACTACATTTAGGTTTTACAAAGGCTTCGAAGAAGACCACGTATCGCAATAGTCTTTATTCTACAGGGTGTTTGGTGAGGAAAGGGCAATATTTTGGGAACGTGTTCAGAGGGTGAAAATAAGAGAAATAAACCCATATGTTTTAGTTCGATTCTCAACCATTTCTGAAATAATAGGTTCTAAAGTTTTTGTAAGTTAATTTTTATTTTAAAAGCGAATAATTGCAGGTACTGCAGTACAAACTAACTTACAGAATGTTTTCAAAGACCCCTCCACCAAATTCAATACATTTTTCGGCACGTTTGTTAATCGCTCGGGTAGCACGTTGGATTGAGTGGGGATTGTTTTTTTATAAAAACTGCAGCATTAAAAATTCGATCGCGGAGTGCTTCGATCGTTTCCACTCGTGTTTCATATACTGAGCACTTGCAAATACTTTTTGAAACCCTCTTCTATTAGGAACTCTTCGATTTGGAAAACGATGTCGATATTCATTAACTGCGCTCATAGTACTCCCGTTAAAGTAACCATACACGAATATCATGTCGGCAAACTCCCTGTGACTGAATGTGTGGGGCATTGTAAGTATGAAAATCTTGGTTCAAGTCGATACGCTCAATATGAAACTGACAACTACTATGCATGTCGAAACTATCAATCAAAATGCATCGGATGTTTAAAACTAAAGCCTCCTTCATTATTTCAATATAAAAAAAAATCAGAACCGATTATTTCAGAAATGGTTGAGAATCGAACTAAAACATATGGGTTTATTTCTCTTATTTTCACCCTCTGAGTACATTCTCAAAATGTTGCCCTTTCCTCCCCAAACACCCTGTATAAAACGATTTGTTTTAAGCCAAAAAGTATAATAAAAATACTATTTACGGCATTTTAATACCAAATTTTGTACAGCTATCAACTATTGAGAAAACCATGTAGTTACGAAATGTATTAATTTAATTTATACTTCTCATATTTTAGGTTATGTCAAAATGTAATACTGCTCTGAGCCCGACGCATTATTATATGTATGTATACTATACGGTGTTCTTTTATTATCAGCGGCTTGTTTCGTTTATCAATATAACGGTATTTAATTATATGCTTCATATAGTGTTATTAAACTAAAATTTTCATTTTATTTATTTAATCCTTAATTAAAATACGCGCAATAATAATAATAATATTCATAAACAATATAAAATAAAACATAGATAAGCCGATTTCTCTTTGATGCATGTAACCTGTTTGGATAAAATAAATTGAATCAAATTGTATAAAGAATAAATAATAATAAAAATATGAAACTGTATGACCATTATTTTTTTTAGATGTATATGGTCGGTAATTATTATTAAAATATTTTAAACACTATAATATTGAAGGTATTTATTAACATATCGAAGTTTGTTGAATATCATTGTTTCGGTTTTGGGCCTAACTTTTTTTATTAAAAAAATAATGGATTACAAGGTAATTCCAATCAAATTACTTAAAATTTGTCTAGTAATATGGTTGCTCAGGAGCTGCCCCTTCTTTGGGCGATTTTCGAAGCAAGTTGGTTGTCAACCTATTCATCTCTCTGCAATCCTATTATTTGATTGATATTGTTCATATTTATGCAATAACACTATTTACTATTGTGGCTGAATTTGAATTAATTTTAAACTGGTTATTAACAATATCACATTATTTATTTATTGCTTTTTAAATGGATAATGTTTCCAGTAAGTTAAGTTTTCTGCTCTTATTTTGAATAAGTAGTGGTTTTATTTTATTTGACATTGTACTGTGCTGTTTTAACCTTATTTTAATATTTCTTATCGCCTTGATTTAATGAATCCCACTTGCCTCTAGTTTCTCTTTTGTCTCTACTTTTACATTTATGATGGTTGGTTGGTTGGTTAAAGGCGGGGGTCGGGTTCGACGTGTAGCCCAAGCTTCTTACACTGCAGTCTTCTGGCTTATTGTGCGCCCCAGTATTGTTACAAAAGATTTATTCCTTCTACGAGGTCCAGTAGTTTTCTTCCAAGTTTGTCGTGCTGAAGGTTATCGCCACGTCGAATGTTTCCGAAGATTTTGAATCTTACGGTTTAGCGCTTCGCAGCTGTATATGATCTGGGAGGCGGTTTCGTCCTCTTCACCGCAAAGTCTACATTCAATGGGTCCATTATAGACTCACATTCGTTGAAGGTGTTTTCTTACATGACAATGGCCTGTTAGTAGGCCGGTCACTTGTTTTAACTAGGTACGCATCAAGAGCAGCATTCCAGCTGATAGCTTCTTCGAGGGCCTATCGATGACGGCCCGTGCGTGTGCCTGGCCAGGTGTACCGTTTCATCGAGATAGATGTTGTTCTTGCGCCCATCTGTCTAATGTTGTTTTGGTTACCTTTTTTGATATTCCAAGGGCGGGTTCTGGGCCCCTGAAATTTTGAGCAGATCCGGTTCTTGCCAGTTTATCTGCTTTTTCGTTGCCTTTTATCCCTGAATGGCCAGGAACCCATAGGAGCTCAACCCTATTGTTTCTGGCTGCTAGGTCTTTTAGGTCGTTAAGGCACTCCATTGTGATTTTTGATGTAAATCGGAAGGAGTTCAGAGCCTTCAGGCCAGCTTGGCTGTCTGACAGGATATGTATCTTTTGGTTGTTGTAGCCCTTTTCAAGATTCTTTTGTATGCATGCTTGTATCGCATGAACTTCTGCTTGGTATACTGTGGCGTAGTTTCCCAGGGAGATGCTGATTTCCATTCTGGGTATTTCCCCAAATATACCTGCGCCTACTCCGTTGGCCGTTTTCGATCCATCAGTGTACCAAACTAGGCCATTGTCTAGTTGCGAAGATTTTCCTTTGGACCACATATCAGGGTCGCACCTGACATTAAATGGTTTTGTAAAGTTATATATCGCTTTCAGGCGATCGGTTAGCATCTCCAGAAGCTCGTCGTTGATAAGGTCCGTGGCTTATGAGTGCCCTATTTTCTCGGGGCGTTGTTTCCATTCCCCATTTGCTTTCATCCTAGAGGCGCTGCTGTTGGCCTCCATTTTGATGTGTGTACCAATATTATTTTTATTTTAACTAATCTATGTATCATTCTATTAAATACTTTACTTAACTTTAACTATAAAATATCAGCGTACCTTAAACGCATAAATTAGATTACAACACCAGTTTAAAATAAATCATGAAACAATGACCCTGTTTTAACAAGTGCCTTTTACGCTGAAAGGTTTTACCTCTAAGTATGTTTTCTCTGTCCTCAAAGCTTTTCAAAATCCCTAAAATCACATGATTTACACCGACTTTGGGAACATAATACTTCGTCTTGCTTTAATTTTATTCAAAAATACCGTACAGACTGTCTCGAGGGTAATTCTTATGTGAGAATCAATGGAGTGGCCCAGGATTATGTTCGAATTAAGGAATAAGTAAAACAGGTCTGGTGCTAGTCGTTCGTTATGGGATTAGTGTTCCGTATTGATTCATACAGAATTTTCATTTCAAAACGAACCACCCCAAATATCACTTATTTTCAAGGAAATTTTTTTAACAAAATGAACATCAATTTTAATATCGATAGGAAAGTTTAGCTAGATAGTTACTAGAATGTCAATGGCAAGGCACCATCTTAAGGAACTACGATACATTGCATTAAATTGTCAATGATAGCAATCCAGCAATTGTCACATCGACTAACCGTAATCGGAAAACATTATGTTTTTTCCTTTTAGAACGCACTAGTTTGCCGTTGGATGGAGTAATGGAATTATTGGAGTGTTGTCTACTTAGTTCCTACTTTCAAGTAAAAGATAGGTTCTATGCCCAAGATTAAACTCAAACTTTGACTTAGATATGTTGATGATACCTTTATTATCTGGACAGACAGCAACGAAAAGGTGATACGGTTTTTGGAACATATTAATAGTATAAGACAATTCATTAAATTTACCATGGAAACAGAAAAACATTCCACTCTACATTTCTCGATGTTTTCGTTAAACGAAGTGCTAAAAACATAAAAACTTCAGTGTACAGGAAACCTACTCACACGGGGCAATACCTTAATCACAGATCGAATCATTCAAACTCCATAAAACAGGTCATAATTCAAACTCTTTATCACAGAGCATTTAACTTTGCAACAATCCGGAAGACCTTAATATTGAAATTTCAAGTATCAAAAAATATTTAAAACAACAGAAAGGTTATCCTGAAACGTTTGTAACTAATACCATCTCAAAACTTAAAAATCGCGAAGTAAAAACTAATACAGAAACGAAAGAGGAGCAAGCATTCCTTACAATACCTTATATTTAGGGGATTCCTGAAAAAATTAGGAGGATAACTAAAAACTATAATATTAAAACAGCCTTCAAATCCGGATATACCCTTAGAAGCTTTCTTAGAAAAGTAAACTGCCCCCTCCCCGTAATGAAAATACAAGAAATTGTATCTATCAAATCCCTTGCGAGTGTGGCGAATCGTACATTGGAGAAACAAAAAGACCTCTTCCCGTACGAGTTAAAGAACATCTGAAACATACTCAAAGAGGTGAAACTTCAAGATCAGGTAAAGTGTACACGATCTCAGTTGAGACAGATAAAAAAACTAAAAAAAATTTGATGACAGACTTGTCAAGACCACATGGACTATCTTCGAACATCTATATAGGAAGCAATCAATACAAATTTTGTTATATTTGTATTGTAGTTTCAGTGTATGATGCAGTAAATTGATCGTACCCCCAATATTTACTTTGTCTCAACTGACTTCGTATGAAGTATAAGCAGAACATGTATGGACCAACCAACATAATATACGGTGGTCAGAAGCCAAGGTTTTGGACACGGAACAGAGTAGAAAAATAGAAAATTCAAAGAAGCAGCTTTCATAAATCAAAATACCCATATATTTAGTAAACCAAGTATAGATATATCTCCAATGTCTGGAAGCCTCTTCTTGTCCAAAACCAACAGCTCAAATTTCACACTCCAATAAGAACGTAGGCGGAGTCATCAAGATTTATTGCACATGGATGGTATTTTAGTATTTAAGACAGTAGCCTTAGAATTATAACTTAGTTTACACTTGAATACGGTTAGAGATACTAACTAACCGAAACGTTGTGTTAAGTAACAAAATAAAGACAATGGAAGTTCGACAAGGTAATTTTTTTGATATTATGTTTTTAAGGTTCGTGTACGTGCCGTAATTATTTTTAGTTAAGATGATAATTTTTTTAAGAGTAGGTACACAATGACATTTATTTATACGCAAAAAGGTGAACATCGGGAGTCGTAGCTTTATATAGGGCCTTACATGTTTGCTCTATATAAAATGATCCATGCTCTTGGATAAAGGCCCTTGTTGGTATCTTATCTTGTTACCATAACATATTATTTTCAACAATAATATAATTCAGTTTGGTTGTTCCCATTACATATTATTTTCAACAATATAATTCGGTTTGTTGTTCCCATTACTTTTTCTTTCGACTAAATTTGAAAATTTGTCTTGTTATCATAACATATTATTTTCACCAATAATATAATTCAGTTTAGTTGTTCCCATTACTTTTTATCTTGTTACCATAACATATTATTTTCAACAATAATATAATTCGTTAATCGTTTTTCGTTGTTTCTGTTGCCATTACATGTACGAAATTTTATCTATTTATGGTAATGATTTTTGCACCAAAAATTTTAACGAAAAATAATATGATTGATAGCAATAATTGGTATGCTAAATCTATTTGGAAGTTCGCAAACTTTAACAAAAATGACACATGTGGACATGTGTAACGATAATAAAATACGTAGTAACTGAGTTGCAGCTTTACACCTACATAAAATAGAACAGGCAATGCTTAAACCCTGGTTTCACGGATAATTTCAAGCAGCCCGGGGACAAACCACCGCACCGGTGCGGTGTTTTAGCAAATTGCTAATTAAACTCTACTCACACAAACGATGACTTGTAGTAATGTATCTTTATATAAATCTGTCGAGAAGTAATGGGCTGTTCGCAAATAAACCTATTGTTTTCTGATTAAAACTGGTCTTTTTTTTAAATGTATTCTTAAGATTTGCTTTAAAATAAACTCACCGACAAAAAAAATCGGCACCTAAATTTTTTTAGTAATTTCAATATGGCATAACTTTTTTATTTTTGACTTTATTGCAATGATTTTTCACTGGGCGATAGATATATTCATTAAAATTACGCTTGAGTTTGTTCTGGTGTAATTTTGGTTGCTTAAATGTTTATATAGCAGGGTAAGTCAAAATGATGTTTTTAGTCGGAAGTTTAAAACGTCCTGTGGAAAAACACGCCAGAAAACCTTGTTTAAAAATGATTTACGATAAAGCTGGATGTATTCCTAGCATTTTGTTTTTTGAATCATCTGGTTATCTTGTTTCTTTTACGAGCTACGCATTTTTAATTGAAACGCTGCATTTAAAAAACATTTTTTACTTCAAACATTAAAAGTTGTCATTAGAGCACTTAAAATATAAATCAAATGTTACTAACGAGTGTGTCCACCTCTAGCCGCAATGGCAGCTTGCATTCTTCGTGGCATGGAATCAATTAGAGTGATTATTTTTTCTTGAGGAATAGCTTCATATTCTTCATTTAATGCTAACCTGAGCTCTGGTAAAGTTGTAGGTTTGTTGGGACGGTGACGAATGCGTCTTTTTAATTGATCCCAAAGATGCTCAATTGGGTTAAGATCTGGGCTACAGGGTGGCCATTCTAACCTTTGAATTCCAACTTCGTCCAAAAGCTCATTTTTACAACATGTGCAACATGTAGTCTGGCGTTGTCTTGCATGAGTATAAACTCTTCTCCAATGAAAGGGGCAAATGGGATGACAGCTCCTGTAGTTTCTCTTTAATATATCTGTGGGCTCCATTTTCCACAAATATTAGGTTTGTACGACCTTCTCGAGATCAACCACCTTAGCCAACAACCAAGTAAGTAAAAAAATGTTCTTTTAAATGCAGCGTTTCAATTAAAAATGCGTAGCTCGTAAAAGAAACAAGATAACCAGATGATTCAAAAAACAAAATGCTAGGAATACATCTAGCTTCATTTTAAATCATGTTTAAACAAGGTTATCCGGCGTGTTTTTTCCACAGGACGCTTTAAACTTTCTAGTAAAAACATAATTTTGACTTACCCTGGTATATAAACATTTAAGCAACCAAAATTACATCAGAACAAACTGCAGCGTAATTTTAATGAATATATCTATCGCCCAGTAAAAAATCATTGCAATAAAGTCGAAAATAAAAAAGTTATGCCATATTGAAATTACTAAAAAAAGTTAGGTGCCGGTTTTTTTTGTCGGTGAGTTTATATTGGTGGTTACTACCTTATTAAATATTGTCTTTGGAATTTAACCAGTAGCAAAGTGCAGCAAAAATCAGAACTGTCCAATAAAACAGAATAATAAAGAATATATGATCCAGCAATATTCTTTTCTGTAAAAATGCCTTTTTATTTTGCATTTATTTCGCTACATGAGGTCGACATTTTAGAAAAATATTCTCTTTAAAATGTCGAAAAGAAAAACGGCACAGCCGGCATATAAAATGCTTCTACGTGAAAAGTTTGACACTTGCTAAACGAAATATACATGATTTTTATCGAACATTTTATCAATATATTATCCACAACCTCTGTTTAAACTTTTTTAACCCAATTTGATTTTAGTTAGTTGCATGAATTGTACTTGTTATTTAAATTGAAAGAGGGCATTAGGTTTACCTATATTTTTTTTAAATGTTAAATTTAGATTTACTTTATTAGCTGACGATAGTGGTATTTACCTACCTTTAATATACAGTGCGAGCAAAAATTATTTGCATCAAAGAGGGCTTGGATTAAAAAACGTAGGGCTTGGTTTAGATCACAATGATATGGAGACGATATTTCTAACCAAATCTAGGTTAAAATTTTGTCAAATTTATATTATGACATGATATGCCAAACTAATGAGTAATAAATTAAGTAGACAAATACAAATTTATTTTTGTTATTTACAAAATTATCAAAGTAAGAATATACAGAAAGAAAAACAAAAATAATTACATAAATTGTTTAAATTGGCCACCGCTATGCTCCAAGCATAAATTCACACGTATATATTTTTGAAAGTGTTGACCAGCATCTCTGGAGAAATGTTACCACATTCTTGGATAATCCTTTTTTGTAATCGTTCTAAATTTGCAACTAGTGTTTTAAAAATGGTGTTCTTTAAATGAGGAAAAACGAAGTACTTAATCTATAACCGTTAAACAAGGTGATCTAGGGGGGAATTCAATATCTGATCGAAAACTGATCAATCTGTCGTCGAAAAAATTGCGTAAGTAGTTAATAGTTTCGGCGACTGTGTGGGCGGTTGCACCGTCCTGTTGAAAATATCCAAAACGTAGTTCGTCGTCAAGTAATAATTGCTCCACAAATGGATTCAAAATATTGTCTCTATACCGCTGTGCTGTTACTGTGTCATGGAAAAAAATAGGACCAACAATTCTTCTTCGGAAAACAGCTAACCAGACACCAATTTTTTGAGGGTGCAATGTGAACTCTACAAAAAAATGGGTATTTTCACTACTCCACATGCGTGTATTCTGAAAATCACATAACCGAAGAGGTGGAACCAGGCCTCATCCGAAAAAAATGTCAGGTCTAATAAATCGTTTCTTTCCAATAAATTTTGGGTAAACCATTGAGAGTAATTCCTGCGTCTTTCAAAATCTGCTGCTTTTATTTCTTGGAATACTTGCATTTTATAAGGAAATAAATTTAGCTGCTTCTTAAGAATAGTCCTGCATGGTCAATAAGATCTTCCCACTTCTTGGGACAGGCGTCTTATACAATTTGTTGGCGTATTTTGCATTATTTCACGAACGTTTGCAACAAGTTCTTCTGTTCTTACAGATGGTCTTCCTGCTCCTTTTATTTGTGTTCTATAGAACCTGTTTCCCTAAACACAGCCACAGTTCTTTTCAGGCAATGATAAAAAATCCCCCGCCACTCACCATTTACTCTAACCCCGTTTCAAAAATACGCTTCAACCATGAATGTTTTGTGCTGGTCCGTAAAGCCCATTGTGTGAATTGTTCAAGAAATTAGAAAAATTAGCGATGAATCAAATTACTTGTAACGACTGTCAAAGATGACGAAATAACTGATTGATTGTTAATTCAGGTAGTTACTGACACCCAACAGGTATTAAGCTCTACGGCTAAGCATTACGTCCTTAGATGCAAGGCCCTCTTTGATGCAAATAATTTTTGCTCGCACGGTATATCGGCACTGTAGCCTATAGATTCAAACCTTCTGCCATATTACCCTTGTCAAAGCGTCAGTATGCCATTTCTCCACTTAAACCAACTTCAGATCAGTTTTACTGCCTCTACCCATTTATTTCTGGATCGTCCTTTTTACCAGTATATTCTCTCGCATCCTTGTTATGTACCCTAACCTACGAACTCTTGTGCCTTTTTATATATTCACCTAATATTTACATATTGCTTCTACTTTTCTAGAACTGATCTTAAACTTTTAGCCCCCCAAAGATTTTCCTTAACAATTCTCATAATTTTTATTTACCTTTTTCTTTCACATTCAATATCCAACTTTCACAAAATAAAATCAGCTAGAAGATCTATTTTCAACAACACTCTTCAGCTTATCAAAAAACATTAAGGGAAAGTGGTATTCAAACAACAGGCCTAATTTATAATAACATACACCAGTGTTTACCAAATGCTCATGCATGACCTGCTGACATGAATAAAAGGTGATATTTTAAACATATTAAGACTACTAGAGAGACAAAGTTGATCCAATTACCATTAAGGACAAAAAGACAAAGCTCATGGAAATGAATGATTAGGATAAACAGTAAATATACTAAAAAAAAGTTTAGCAGGTGGACTAATGATATTTAACACTGACTGACATAACAAGTTAAAAAAATAGACAATAAAATAGCGAAGGGAACAGAAGCAATATATCAATCAACCCTAATGATTTCACTATCAAGTTATATTTGATAATAAATATAAAATTGTATATTTTTTCATTTTGGTCATAATTACGCTTCAAATTAAGTAATTGTTTCTTTTCTTTCTAAATTGCACATACAATTTTCAAATTTAAACTTTTGTTGAACCTTTATTTACTTATTATTTACTGTAACAAATTTTCTATAAATTTTGTTCTCCGAAATCCCAACTGTGTAAGACTTTCTGTATTGAGTTTTACAAATAATGTTGTTAAAACTTTTTCACCGAGTTGCTTTTGAAACTGTAGTTAGTTAGAGGATAATTTTATATTGTACCATTAGCTTTAATCTTAATTTTATTAGTTCCTGTTAACGGCAGATTGTTTTATTATACAAAGACGAAGAATAACTTTTATTAACAAAGTTGAGTGTTGTCAATTATTTTACCCTTAAGGTTTTTGACTAAAAGCTATGCTAAACTTATTCCAAACCGATATTTTAGGTAAAAAACAAACACATTTACTTTAAACTGTAATTAAAAAAACTATAACCGAGTTCAACCATTCAAGGACGCTTTCAAGAATATATTGGTTTGATTAGGCTTGAATGAAGAAACAAACTTTCTTTAACAAAAATAGAGAATGCCATTTTCGGGTAAGCATGGGTTTCAGTACCAGGTGCCACATATAAAGGTACAATTAAACTCTCGTAGACCTAACAAGTCTTCAAAAGTTGATTGGTTTAGAAATCTATATTTGGACAGCCTGTCTTCTCTTCTTCTGCAGTGGGGTTCAATTATCTTCATATTGTGTGGCCTCTTGGCGAACTTTATATTTAGCTGTAAGTGTGTTTTTCTGTACAGAAGTTCGTTGCTGGGGTGGTGCAATGGATTTTGAGGTCTTATTTTTGTTATAACACGAAGGGCTGAAGTTTCTGCGACTGTGATGTACTTCATTGCAGGTAGTCTGATATTTGAAAATATCGTGTGCCCGTATTCCAAAATGGGTCTGCAAGTCGATTCATCTATTTTTACTGTTGTTCCTATGTTTATTCCTTGGTTCTTATATGTTAAAGATCGACTGATTGTTTTGAATTTAATTGATTTGGTATGTTTGGTTTAATCAAATTCAATCAATTGAAATGGGGTATACCTACTACTGTTTCAATGAGTTTTTTTAATATCTGTTATATTTACTAATTTAATTAATAATTTTTCTGGCCACTAATTTAAGTTTATACAATAATTTATTACCTAACTCTATAATGTGTTTACAAAGAATTAATTCCCTAACGTGTCGTTACTGATCAATTACTGATGGTTATTTTATAGTTTATTTATCATTCTCTTACTCCTTTTATTAATAAATTAACTCATCATTTAAGAGCTACTTTATAAATATTTATTTTATTATTAATATATTTATTTGATATACAGGGTGAGTTGGGAGGAACGGACCAAATTTCAGTAGTGTATTATACACGCGAAAACAATGTAAAAAAACCATATGTTCTTATCCGATATTCATTTGTTTTCAAGTTAAAGCGCATTATCAAATTTTTTTCTACGTTCCAATTTTATCAAAATTTTCACGTAATTAGAGTATGCCATGTTCAAGACTCTAAACTATTCGACATCTATGTTGTCTTGACAATGTGTCGGTGTATTGGGGCAGTAATTAAACGTTTATTTTCAAGTTTCAGTGATTAAAGTGTTACAAAATGCCAAATAATGCTACAGGTGCTGTTGAAGAATATCGTCAATATCATCCGACTAGAAACGTGTTTATCAGAGTTTTTAACAATTTGTGCGAGAATGGTAAGCTTCCCAGTGCCAACATTACATCTAAACGAGCTAGTCGACAAGATTTAGGAGAAGTAGAAAATATTCTGGATTTAGTAGATGAAAATGCAACGACCAGTTCACGAAGAATTGATACTCAATTGGGCATTCCACAAAAGAGAGAATTAAACACACTTCACGAGCAAGGCTTATATCCATACTATCTACAGAGAGTACAGCACCTAAAACCGGAAGATTATGCTAAACGTATTGAATTTTGTCGGTGGATAAATAATCATCGTGTTGTATCGCGTATACTTTATACAGATGAAGCAGCATTGATCCGTGACGGTATTAATTAATAATACTCGTAACTCTCATGTATGGTCAATCGAAAATCCCCAAGCAACAGTTGAAAGTAATTTTCAACATAAGTTTTTGGTTAACGTGTAGTGTGGTCTGCTCGATAGCTATTTAATTGGCCCTTTCATTTTGGAGAATCGCCTCACAGGAGACAACTACCTAAATTTTTTACAATATGAGTTACAAGGACTACTAGAGGATGTTCCTGTAAATATCAGAAGGCAAATGTATTACCAGCACGATGGAGCTCCTGCACATTTTGCTCGTCAGGTCAAGCAACATGTAGACGAAACATTAACAGGTCGTTGGATTGGTCGCGGTGGTCCCATTAATTGGCCTCCAAGATCTCCAGACCTCACAGCACTAGATTATTGTTTATGGGGCTGATTTAAAAATGAAGTGTACAAAGTAAAAGTAGACACTCGGGATGCACTAATTCGACGTATTAGAAATACTGCAGCCAATTTTAAAGGAGAAAAACATGAAGCAATTAGAAGAGCAACCGGCCATCTTCGTAGACGAAGCAGAAAATGTTTAGAAGTCAATGGCGATATTTTTAAAAATTTATTAAAAGAACGCTATGATTAGAAAACCGTTAATATATGAACTTTTCTTTATTTGGTATTACGCTATAACTTGAAAATAAATGATTATCGAATAAGAACATATAGGTTTTTTCAAATTGTTTTTGCGTGTATATTACGCTCCTAAAGTTTAGTCCGTTCCTCCCGACTCACCCTGTATATATATTTATTTGCTAAAATTAAATAAGCACAAATTGAAGAATCTTGATATTGCTGGTATCACTTTATTTATTTTGTAAAATAGTAGTTTAAAGTAAAGAAAATAAACATAGGTAAAACGATATGGCGGTAACACTTTTCAATCGTTTAAATTTTCTTGGTATTTGAATAAAATAGATATATTATTGTTCATTTTGTCCAATGCTGCCACACCGTTGCCATATTTGAATCTATTCTAGGACGCCTTAAAACGTAAACTGGTTTTGGTCCATTTTGTTTCTGTCAATCTAAAATAATTTGTTATGCATTTAAATAATTTAAGGTTCGATGATGCAGGTCGTGTACGTAGACTGACAATCTGATACTGACAAACTGAACTCGATTGTTTGAGTGGATCTGCACCAACATTTAAATCTCTGATGGCCTCAGGGTATCAGATATAATTGTAGCTCTGATAAGGGTAATTGCTCGACTCCTTATCTGGTATCTTACCTTCTCTTTTCTACTACTACTACTACTATTACTACCACTATCACGATGCTATTCTTTATCAGTAATTAACAAAACATTTTTGTAGAATAATCTTTGCACTTTTAAAAAAATTGGCAATGATGTTTGTCCCCATTGGCACATACGATAGTATCTGAGTCAGCAGTACATAAAACATACACATATTGACTTTTTACCAAATAAAATTAGATCTTGTAGTGAGAATCGAATCAAATGGCTCCCTATTTGTTTCACGGAAGACAAGCGTACGACATGAATACCGCTGGGACACATAGATAACATTTTAAACTAGATAGAATTTGTGAGAATTATACCCCATGGACAAGTTTCAAAAAGACTGTTTCGATTAACTAGGCATATGGAACAATAGCTACAATAAAACTATTCTATAAGATGTTGTTTATAGATAGTACAGTACAAAAACTATATTAAAAATATATATATATATAAAATACTAGTCATTTGAAACTCACTTAAGGTATCTCATACCAGCATTGCGATCATAATGGATACATAACTGATGATTGTACACACTAGGGGTATATTAGAATTATTAACAATAAGCTTATCAAAATTGCAATAATTTCTCTTTGTCCCTTGGCTGGATTTGTTTATCATTAAAAATACTTTTTTTGCACTAAATAATAAATTTCTTTGTTTTTTAATTAATAATAATATACAGGGTGGTCCTTAAGTACATCAAGAAAATCTAGGATATGATTCCTGGCATCAATTTAAGTTGAAAAGTTCATATGGACTTATGCCCTAAAATGCTTACCCTCTAAGATACAGGGTGTTAAAATATTTTCCATTTTCCTTTAAAACTACCATTTTTTTCAAAAACATAGTAGAGACAACTTTTGTTCCGCTTATATCAGTAATGCATAAAAATGCATCAGAATTTAAAAAAAACACATATTTTCACAAAAAAAAATGTTGATGGTATCTTCATGCACGCCACTGGTGGAAGGAAGCAAAACCTTTTTTAACCAAAAAGTGCAGTTTAATACGAAATCAATCGACATCAATTTTCAATACCGTATCTTCAAGGAGTTTCGAAATTTCAAAAAAACAATTATTTTTTAAAAATATTTTAACACCCTGTATCTTAGAGGGTAAGCATTTTAGGGCATAAGTCCATATGAACTTTTCAACTTAAATTGATGCCAGGAATTATATCCTAGATTTTCTTGATGTACTTAAGGACCACCCTGTATACATTTATTGTTATAATCCATTCTTTAACATTATTACAATTATGTAGGAAATATTGCAAATTGAGTGGACAACAATAGGCCTTAGTATGGCAGCCATCTAGATAAAATCCAGATACTGTTCAGGCCCTAATTTATATTAAAAAATTGAGTATCTAACTAAAACTAGTAAAATAATTTGAATTTGAAGGACTTTTTAAAACGTTCTTAGCGATGGCGGGGAATTGTAAGAAGATGCTTTTTGCGCAGAGCCAAGTTATGGACATCTGTTCGGAACGTAATTTTATTATATAAGTAAATAGGTAGTTTAAATTTAAGTAATTTAAAATAAAATGTAGTAATGTGTAATTTAAATCTGTTATACATACTAAGCCATTCCGACATAGCCAGGTAAGGGGTAATATGATTTCTTCGTTTAACACCATAAATCAGTCTCAAACACGAATTATGAACTTTTTGAATCCGAGAACGGTCCGCAGCATCCAAGCAAGGCATGTAAACTCCACTACAGTAGTCAAACTGTGACAATACCAAAGAATCACATAAGAGTTTCCGGGTTTCCTGGGAGAGACAATGTCGGTTACCATATATAAGCTTGAGGTTACCATAAACAATTCTCAATTTGGCAGTAAAGTGTTCCTTAAAACGCAAATTGGAATCAAGCAATAGTTCCAAGCTCTTACATGTATTAGAGAAGGGTAAAGTTACGTTATTCAATTTTAGATTCATATTTCTTTTAAGCAGACTAACTTGATTTTCGTTTCCAAATAAAAGAACTGACGATTTGCCAGAATTAAGTTTGAGATGATGATCCAAAGCTAGTTCATAGAAAGTATTTAAATCTGTGTTAATTAGATCCTCCGGTACATGTAATTCTTGTTCCTGAAATGAGTAATATAATTGAGCATCGTCAGCGTAAACGTGATAGCCGCAATGCCAGGGGTAACTAAAAAATTTTAAAGTATAGAATAGATGATAATAAATATAGAATTCCAGAAAATCTTGAAAATAATTTACTAGATTTTATAGATAGAATTATGTAAGGCGATTCAGGTGACAAAGTGGAATGTTTTAAAATTTAATAAAAATGAATTAGGGAAATTAGTTCCGTAATTCAATATTAATAATTTCTTCAATGTTTAAACTTATCCAATTCAAATCGCCGACTTCAATATTACAAAATCATGTTATAATCGCTAGTCACGTACCAATCTGAAAGTTCAATCGAATAATATGGTTTTTTGCAGATTGCATAGGATTTTCCTCAAAATTAATCTTGCAATCATAATTTTCTAGTTTTGATCAAATATATATTATTTGCGTTGCGTATTCAATTACCCTTTATAGAATCTCTTTGTTTCAAAATTAGAAAAAGGCAAACCAAAACAAAGGCATTTTTCCTAATATAGGCACCATATCGATTTAGGCCATGCGTTAACATTCCCAGATTATATTAATCAACGTTTTTCTTTATTGACGGTCTCTCAATTTTCTTTCATTGCCATCAGGAAAACCGCACCAATATTTGTCGAGAAGAAACAACTTATATTTATTATTTATATTTTCTTCTCGTATGGCAATATTTTTTCGCTCCAATAAAAACAGTTTTCAAAAACACAATGTTTCTCTTATTAGATTCTATAGCGCGCCGCTGAGATGCTCCGCATATGGCCCATAGTGACTCTAAAGGACTAGCTTGCAAAATTTAATATTTCCTAGTAGAGTTTGTAATTTTCAGGCACTTTCCAGAGCTCTAAAGGCATTTTTGACTCGATAGAGTCGACTTTAGTTGCAAAATGTCAGACTGAATTCTAATTATATAGATGTGGGAGCAAAATTTGTCGTTTGAAAAGTCAAAGCTACCTCAAACTCGATATCAAAGGATAATACTTCTCTGATTTCGTTCGTAAAGTTTCAAATCGAAAATAAGAATTTTAAAGATTTTTAAATTGCTGGCGATTGCTTGTTGACAAATGCTCTTTTAAACTGCACAATCAGCTGAAAAGAACCTTAAACTCAAATTATTATTCAAATTCTGGAGCATACGAATTATTTTTACCTATTTTCTTTTACGTAAATAAAGTTGCGACTTTGAGCAATTGGTAATAGAAGTTTTAGTCTGGGTAAAGTATGCAACAGAGGTAGTTTCTAAACATAAGTTATATTAAATGGTAATATATACGCATGTAGATGTAGTACTATCATCCCAATTGACAGGGGGTAAAATGTATTTTCAGAAAAATAAAGTAACTTGCATAATAAGAACTTTACGAATAATAAATTAATAATAGTATTTATAACTGAAATAGGAATTAAAATCAATAATTCAAAATTATAAAGAGACCAATTTATCAAAAAACTAATATCTTCAAGTCTGATAGAATTTATTAGTGCTTTCATCAATTGTTTTGAATAATTTATCAAGAAATTAATTCTGGTAAGTAGGGTATTTAACTATTTAACAAAGTCATTAATAGTAGAGTTCGGGTTGGTTGACATACGACTATAATGTGATTATAGTGGTGACTACTGTTTAAAATCATTCTACGGACAGAATGTCACTGAGTCGTAATAATGCAACAATAAACCATTTCTTTTGTAGTTGTAACTATGAAGGATCCAAAGTGCACATATTGAAATCCCTATGAAAACAATTATTGTTTTGAACAACAGGGATCGTTTTTAAACCTTAAACAAAAATCTGAGAACAGACTTAAGTACGCTTGCTATGAGCCACCAAACCAAATAAATAAATTATATTATAGATTGGGTTTTGTCCCTGCCCCCTTCACATATAATTATGTACTGTATCTTGAACTGGCTTGGGGTTTTATGCTTTCAGTATTGATTCCCTTATTTTGTGACATGACACCTGACAAAATAACATTGGGTTTCAATGTTCTGTCGAAAAGACAACACAACTTCGATCGTCAAATATAACAGCACCTTTCGTTAGTCAAGAAAATGTGGCGCAAATAAAAGTTTCCCAAGCTCCAAACCTATTTGTAAAAGAGAAAGATTTATGAGTTAGTCGGATAATTAGAGCCATCATCTCAAATAACTTATCGGAAATTTAATTCAGGTAAATAGCTGCTCTAACAATGGCATTATGCCATCAATATTAGAGCTCTGACTTGTTTACAACGGTACGAGTGGCGCATGTAGTGGCAACCCTGTGTGTGAAATCAGCATACAAATACTATTACTCTCCATTAGTGTCTTCAACCGTTGATTTGTAACTAACGTTCACATAGCTGCAAAAACAACATTAAACCTTAGTGAAATGCGGGATTGACGAATCAGCGTTTTATAGCTTAGGGGTGACGACAATTTTATTTACCATTCATTTTAATACTTCAACGGTTTTTCTTTTTAAAAACGAATGACTGCAGTGTCAAAATGTCGCATATATTCACTTTAGTAGCGTTTTCTTTTATTTGCTTCTTTTTAGGAAAAGTTATTTGCTTTATTTTACTTAAAACGTTTCGGGTTTATTTTAACATATAAACTTCCATTGGTGTTAAGAAAAAATGAAAAAAATAATATTTATTAAAATATAATATTATTTAAATAATTTGTGTTGGGCTATATGCTTGGTGAAACTGTTGTTCCATTGCACAGGAAGAAAAAATATAATAACTACTTTTTTTTTAAACATCCTTTATTCAGATAATTGACGATCTTTAGATTATACACAGTCTCAATAAATATAACATCTAAATCAAGGTTGCCCTCAAAACAATGCTCTGAAGCATTAGTACGGAAGGCAATTTTTTGTTATAATATTAACATCATTGGCAACCAACATATCCATATATACTATATAATACATGTTAAGTGTATAGCATTTACTCCCACTTAAAGGCTAGGTACATCAAATATAATTTTTTCTATTTCACGTTCATATTAAGCTCAGTACGATACGCATTTGCGCATCGTAATGAAGCTATTTCGATACGCGTTTTTCCTTTATTTGATGTTGGTAACATTTAAATGTCTTATTTCATTGACTTTCGCGGCCTTTGTGATTTACGAGAAAACCCATTTTTCGCAGAGGAAAAATTGCTTGATAACTTACTTTTTTATTCTGTGTGGATAACAGTCATGTATGTTGGTTGCAGAAATCTATAAATCAATCTTTTGTAGATGCTTCAAGCTATCATTTTCTGCCAAATCCTATTCAATCTACTAACCTTCCAATGTCGATTTTAACTTCAACTTTATTTGAATTTTCCATCTTCCCTATACCAAATTGCAATGCCGTGACGTAAAGTAAAGTAAAGTTCGTGTAACTTGTGGTGCTTAAGTCTGGTGCTAGAGTTTTCAGGTCGCGCAAGCGCCTCTAGCGTGACTTAACGACCAGAGATGGCCGGGACCGACAGCTTTACGTCTCCTCCGAAAGACGATCTTCACCAACCAACAAAAATTCGGTCATACTTTTTTTATTATGCGTATGCCCACTCCGGGAATCGAACCCGGATCGCCACGGCCGTAAGCGGTATATCTACCACTGAGCTACGACCGGGCTGCCGTGACGTAAAATCACGTCTTTTGAAATTCGAAAAAAAAAGTAGCAAAATCTTCCGAATTTCCGAACGCTCTGTATATGTACCGAATGTACAAGGATCACACAACGTATTTCGTCCAATTTCAAATCTCATATCGCTAAAATAACTTTAGAATCTCGTGGTGAAAATGGGTAATAAATCAAAAAATGACAGTTTGCAAAATAATTTTTGTTGTCCAGAGGCTACTATGATAAAAAATAGTATTACCAACATAAAAATTAGACATAAAAATTTACAAAATTTGAAGGATTTATTTTCTTTTTAAAATGTATTTTTCTTGATTATAAAAGGTGAAATAGAAAAAAAAAGTATAAAGCACATGTTTCATAAGGCGTTTTAGTGCATGTGCCAATAAAAAAACTCGCCACTTTGTGGCTCTTTTTTTAAAATAGACGCGTGCGCTAAAACCGCTTCTTATGAAACGTGTACTTTAATATACTATTTTTTACTTTATTTACAAATCGTTGACGGCCTTCTTTTTTTATTTCATGAGGTAATTTGTTATAGGTTTCAGAGGCCGCACTAATCGGGCTGCGTACTGCCTTATTTGTCCTTGCACCATCCAAACGAATATCATCACTGTTTCTTATGTCATGCCTATAAATCTGATTTACATATTGAATTCTACTATTGCACTTTGATTTATTATTTAATATCTTTTAAATTAATTTTGATTGTTCAAGAATTAGAATTTGGTGTATAGGCTGAAGTTTAAGCACTTGGTAAATAGTGTCTGTACGAGTGTAATAATCAAGTATTAAATAAAATTTTTAGAACTTTGTTTTGAAGTGTTTTGATTTTACTAAAGTTGGTGAGATTGCATGTTCCCCACACTGGTATCAGGTACCGCATAATTGATAAGAAATAAGCATTATATATTTTATACTTGGCATTTAAGGATAAAAAGTGTCTACATCTATATAGTGCTCCTATCAGAGAGATTATCTTTTTTTTTTACTTGATCAATATGTGCTGCCCAGTTTAACTGTTCATCAATTACCAAACCCAAATATTTTATTTTGTTAGTTTTTTCTACAGTGATACTATTTATCTGAATGTGGACATTCTTAATTAACCTATTTTTTTGACTAAATATCATAAACTTTGTCTTGTCTATATTTATTTTTAATTTATTTTGCAATAGCCATATATAATAAAGTCTTAAGTCACTGTTCACTATAATTTCCAAATCCGTAAAATGTTTTAATTTGTAAATAAGCACCGTGTCATCCGCAAAAGTATAGTACTCCGCTATTAGGCCCGCCAAGCGCAAGCTTAACACAACACAATCAACGTATACAATAGTGGACCCAACACCGAGCCCTGAGGGACCCCGCAGTTAGTAAAACGTATTGTACTATTGCAATCATTTGAGCATATGTATTGTATCCGATTACTTAAATATGATGCAACAATGTTCAGAGCAACACCTCTAAATCCCATATTTTCAAGTTTACTCAGAAGCAGTGTATGATCGACAAAATCGAAGGCCTTTCTTAGATCTATAAAAACTGCCAGGGCAATATTCCCTTTGTCCAAATCACCTGAAATAAAGCTAATCAAATCCGCCGTGGCACTCAGTGTGCTACTGTTACTTATAAAACCATATTGATAAGGGTCGGGTGTAATATATTTAGACATAAATGACGTAAACCTTTTTTTTTATCACAATTTCAATGATCTTAGAGAAAACGCTAATGAGAGATATCGGTCTATAATTGTTCTTCGATGTTCTAGATCCCGACTTAAACACTGGACAAACCTTAACAGTCTTCAGCTCTTCAGGGAATATGCCCGTGGAAAGTATATCATTTATTAAAACTGTTAGTATTATTACGATATTATCCTTAATATCAATGATGTTGTAGACTGTTATACCATCCCCACCAGGAGCAGCATCCCTTTTTAGATTCATTATCTATCTCTAATTCATTAGTAGGTTCCAAGTAAGTTGTTATGTTTCACAAATTTAATCAGCTTCCTGACACGTGTTTCGGCCCTTGCGGGCCATTGTCAAAGGGGTACAAGAAGACACTGAATTCTACGTGACAGTACAAATGTATTTATATCATATTATGGTAGTTATAAACTTTTCATAAAATTAAAATTGGAATTAGAAGAATGAATGGTCAACTGTGGGTTTTCCTAACTTGTAAAGGTACAGATACATATTTAGTCCTAAATTAGTGTGCTATTAAGAATAAGGGAAGCGCCTGAACATATATCGGTTTGATTATAAACAACATTACATATTTTATGTTTTTTGGTTTTAAAAAAAATTTAATGTTGTTAATAATCAAACCGAAATACCTTTAGGCGCTTCCCTAATTCTTGATAGCACACAAATTTAGGACTAATTATGTATCTGTACCTTTAAAAGTCTTCTAATTCTAATTTTAATTTTATGACATGTTTATAACTACCATAATCTGATATAAATACCTTTGTAATGTCACGTAGAATTTAATATCTTCTTGTACTCCTTTGACAATGGCCCACAAGGGCCGAAACACGTGCCAGGAAACTGATTAAATTTGTGAAACATTACAAGTAGTTATTATATTTTTTCTTCCTGTACAATAAAAATTTGTATTGTGTAACCAATGTAAGTCATTAAATTATATAGGCTAGCTGATTTGACGGACGTTTTTTAAGTTACTTATTTTTTTTATGGAACAATATCTATTTTTAACAGTATCAATAAACTCAATACCAGTTCAATCCATTTAGATAGTTTTGTTTGATTTTTACCTCAAAATCTAGTGAAACAAAAATGCATATTGTGAAAATACAGCATTCTTGGGTTATTTACTATTTAGGGCAAACTCACCCAACCACAATTATGCCGCATGTCTTTAGTTTTTTTTTTAATATAGAAACTATGTTTACTAACTGGTATCAAATATATCAAAAGTAAAGTTTTTTTTTATTTTTGCAGTAACTTTAAAAATGTTCTAAAGACTTGATTCTTTCTATAGTTTGTTGTACCTTGTTTAAAATACTTTTATTAAGACTTTAATACATGTTTTTTAGGGCACAGATTACTCTTTTTTATTGTAGAATAACACAATTGGAATAAAACAAATACCTATATTCCTATCTTTATAAATTGGTGCCACAAAATATCCATCTTATTTGCGAAAATATAACACAAGAAAGCAGTATGTAGTAATGTAAAAAATATATACTGGGAAATAGTATAAATATGTATTATATATACATTTTCATTTCGTTCTCAAATTAAAAAAAAAAAATTTTTACTCGCCCTTCTTCCATAACAAAAAGTTATATCCTCCTTTGCTTAAGGTGCCCGCTAGCTTTACTACTGACATTTTTATTAAAGGATTCAGCTGATAAGACAAATCTACCGCTTTGCCTAAAAACATTTTGTATGCAACTGTGGCGAACTGTTGTATATGAAATACTTCAGGGTTGACTCTGGAGAAAACAACGCGCTATATTTTTCCAGGCAGGGATTTCCGACGTTCCCGGAAAACATCCGGGCTAGGAATAGTGTTATTATATTTGTGTTAATTTAACGCTTGGTTTGTTTTAGATTTTCATACTCGGAGGTATATTACTACAACTTAAATAGTATTTACTTAAGTGGTTTGATAAATTTAAAGCTTTTCTCTACCGGGTGTACAACTAATGGCTGAATCTTGAAAACCGTTTACCGTGTGGCCTGCGGAAAAATGAATTTATTACAAAAGTAACTAAGGGAAATTGCTGCCTATCAAAAAATGGGTTTCACTCAAAAATCCTCATAGCATGCATCAGAAGTAGCATTTTTTTAATCTAATGAAAATTCTGGATAGCTATTGTTTAAGGGGGGTAGAGGGGGGGGGGGGACATATATTGCTATGCAAAAATATTCACAACGTAAGCAAAAAGAAGAATAAATAAGAAGAATATCTGTGAAACCCGTAGAAAAATGCGTTCCATAAGAACAAGCTGTAGACCTTATTACAATAATAAAATATTTTTTCTCCGATTGAGAGCAAATATTAATTTTGCAGACACATATCAATCAGCAAAGTATTACTTTTTCTGCCTAGGCAGCAAGTAAGGACTTTCCTGCCTAGGTAGCAAAATGATTACTCTCAATGGGAATAAAACATTTGACATTTTTTGACAAAAATGAACAGTTATTAACAATTACATAATACTTTTAACAAGAATTTAGAAAACATATTTATTTGTAATTAACATTGATAGTAAAATAACCTATTCTTTCCTCAGATATCGTTCTCTTTACATTCACTATATTATTATTGTTATTCCAAAGTCAGTGTGATGACATTCCATACGGCGGTAAACAGTTTCAAAGAGACCGACGTTTACCGCCGTATGGAATGATTGGAATGTCATCACACTGACATTGGATAAATTATACCAATTTGATTCGCCTTATAAGTAGTTCCTACATTTGTCAAATTTTTTTCACAAATACTGGTTTTACTTGCCATTGAATCCTCAATGCACCCTTCTGCTATAGTTGAGGACTTCAACCCGCCATGTCTTTTCAACATTGTTATGTCACCTCCTGAATTTACAGTAAAGTGGCAGAACTTCTGCGGAGGCAGAATCCCGTATATTCTTTAGCATTCGGCAACTTTAAATAGACAGCTATTTCTTAAGGTATTTTACCAAATTTATGGATACCAACTTTGCAACATTGCTTTATGGATTTACCTTTTACGTATTTAAAAAAAAATCTTAATTCAGCAGGCCGAATAGCTATATATTTTCTAACAACATCTAAATATTCCATTATTGCGAAAGACCTCTAATTCTTCGTCTTCGTGTTTAATAGGGATACCAATAGTTTATTGTTCATATCATCAATATTTTCTAACTTTAAATTCAATAGTTTGTCGCAGCGACATGCACCCGCAAATTCAAAAATCAATACAACCTAAAAGAATGGATTATAAGTATTTTCACTTTATCGTATAAATATCCTATTTAAAACTTACTTTTGCTAATAAATATTCATCATCTCAAGCATCCAGTATAAATTTTGTAATATATTGTTTTTTGAAAACTCGGGACTTCTTTGCTGGTAGCCTTCGGATGCCTGTTTTAAATATGTCCGCAACTTCAAATCTTCCTATATCTACGCCATTTTTAACATTCTTAGTTGCCTTCAACATGGAATATACAGACCAAAGTATAGAACTCTTCATTGTTTTAGATATTCCAGCAAAATAAGCAAGTAATACATTCTCCGAAAAAGTCTTCGCATTTTTCTCCATGCAATAATTCATAAGTCGCTATCACTGTCCATAATATAAATATACCGATATTTTTCCACGAAACTGGCAGAAATTTCATAAGTTGTCAAAATTATTATGGACATATACATTTCCATAGCAACCAACCGTTCCAACAATTGCAATTTCTATCAAATTTTCTTTTAATTTATCACTACAGGAAAAATAAAAAGATTGTGGGAAAACAGCATTTTTTCGCTAAATATTGATGCTAAAATAATTTCATACGCTGATGATACGGCAATAGTATTTGCCGGACAAAACTGGGAACAATTAACAAACGCTGCTTCTAGAGGATTGAGTATGGTTCGTGGCTGGTTGGACAGCAACCTACTTTCTCTTAACCTTATAAAAACTAAGTTTGTCTCCTTTTCAATTACAAGTGCTGGCTTAAATAATTATGAAAAAATTATTATCCATTCTCATGTTTGTCTATCTCAAAACTGTGTTAATTGTACATGCACAGAAAGCATTAACTCGGTGGAATACATAAAATACTTGGGAGTAATGGTAGATCAACATCTCAAATGGGACAAACATGTAGAAATGTTAACAAAAAAACTAAAAACTTTACTACCTATCTTTTATCAGCTAAGAGATATTCTCACACACGAGCTAATATCAACAGTATATAAAACACTTGTAGAATCGATCCTGAGATATGCCTTGGTTATATGGGGGGGTTCGACGGACAGTACGGTACGACCTCTCAGAGTCTGCCAAAACTCTATTATTAAGGTAATACTTAGAAAGGAAAGAAGGTTTTCCACAAAAATGTTATACAAGGAGTCCTGCTTATTAAATCTCAAGCTTCTATATGTTTGGTGTAGTGTTGTGTTTGTCCACTCGCACCTTAATCCTGATCAAAACTTGGTAGCTCACCGTTATAGCACTAGGAAAAAAAATAACAAGGAAATGTCACAAAATTTTGTTCCTACAACATTTGGACAAAAGTTTGTATCTTTTAATGGTCCCAAATTTTTCAACAAATTACCTCTTAAAATACGCATGATAGATAAACCTAACAAATTTAAAATAGCAGTCAAGGACTTCATTACTTGTAATCAAGATATATTCCAATAAACTCACTCTTTAAATCTATACAAGGTAACTCTCCCACTGATTCCCCTTCCCCCACTGCTTTCCTAAAATATAATAAAGTTATTTATGCGTGTCAGCTTCGGCCGTCTCAGCCTTGCCATATACAGTGTATCTTCTTCAGAATATCGTTGACAATCCACTTATTACTCTGTCCAACTGCGTTGCAACATTATGAATTTGTTCATTAAAAACTATTTCGATGGAGCACAACACAAATTTATTTATTTAAATTTAGGTGCTCCTCTTTATCAACTATTGCTATATCTCTAGTGTTAAACAACGTTATAATATATAACAGTAGTTTTAAGATTTCTAATGTAACAAATTTTAGTAATATATTTGAATTTGAATTTGAATTTGAATTTGAATTTGAATTTGAATTTGAATTTGAATTTGAATTTGAATTTGAATTTGAATTGTAATAATTTGTAAATACAATATACATACATATATCATTATAAACAATCGGAGAAAAAATTATATGTTCAACTCGGCAGCAAAGTAGATTGACTGCCTTAGCTGAATTCCTAGCCTCGCTACGCTCTGCTATGAACTATCAGCCGCGGCAGTCAATCTACTACTTTGCTGCCTAGTAAAACAAATAACTATTATATAAATTTGATAGAAATAGTTTTGTACTTTGTTATTTATTATTGCGTCTATTTTTTATTATAGTGTAGCATGTAAACAAATATATTTTACTTTTCCATTTCTGTCTCCCAAATATAAAGACATTAATTCAGGAATGGGAGCAAAAACGTTCCATGTTCGAAATCTCGCCTATATTTTTTAAAAAAACTCGCCATCAAATAAATGTCGTCACGATCGCGAAGCTTTACTATAAATCGTAGGGATTGTGATCCGTATTGTTTTCGTCAACCCTCCATAATTTTTCGCATTCTTACGAACAGAAATATCCCCACTATGACTTCAAAAACACGGAACTGATATTATCAATATCGGAAGCACGTCTCTGACCCTTAAGATATGTCCCTTAAATAAAAGGAAATGATGTAAAGTGTATACTTTGTCTAAAATAAATAGAGATACATAAAAAAGAAGTGTCATTGCCAGGAACAAGGGGACAATTGCTGCCACCTCCTTCCTCCTGGAGTACATAATAGAAAACTTTTATGTTGGTTATATTTTCAATAATTTTAGTAAATATTTTCGTCTGCACATACACATCAAAAAAGTGTTGTGTAAATTTGACAATAGGTAAATTAAAAATATGCAACTTGCAGTTTCCTATAATTTTTTTTCCACAAGCATGAAAAAAGTATTATGTGACAAACAAACCCAATATAGGTATGAGCGAGCGAGTGGACAGATAAGGTCAAATCGATATAGTTTATACTAATTTTTCTAAATATTTTGATATAATTGTGCGTAGTATTTTAATTGAAAAAATTTTACTGTTTGGCTCTCAGTATTATATACCTATATTATGTGCAGTATTGTAGTTACATGTCTGAGAAGTTCTGACAATCCTTTGGGGTACCGCAAGTTTCTGTGCTTGGATCACTGTTCTTTATTCTTCTATTAATGAGATTGTCCTTGGCTTGGAAGTTGACCACCTAATTAATGCTGGTGATCTGAGCAAAGCTGTTCTTAAATTATAAATAGCTTGAATATGATTTGAATAATCTTCCTTTCTACCCTTTGAAATGCAATATAATTTCCTTTACTCGTAAAGTTAATCCAATTATTTATAATTATTATTCAGTGGATAGTGTTATCTAGCAAGATCTAATACTATTAAAGACATTGACGTTGACGTTGTTTCTGATCACAAACTATCATTTTTGTTAAGCATAAATTGAACGCATTGTGTCTAAAGCATAATGAATATGGTTTTATCAGAGTTTAGACAGGTTTCCACACTGAGTACTATAACCGTGGCCTTTGTTAGATCACACCTCGAATACTCTTCTGTTCTGCGAAGTCCGACCTATAAAGTCCACATTTCTAGTTTAGAGAAAATCCAAAGAATGTTTCTAAAAACTTATTTTTTTTTTGGACGTTTTTTGGCCTGGTGTCGGATATATGCATAACATGTTGCTAAACAGATTTGATGGTACTGAACTAAATTCTATATATACGTTCTTGGGGTTACGTTATTTTCCTTTTCAAATTGTAACATGGAGATATTAACAGCATATTATGCCTTAATAACTACATAAATCTATGGACTCCTTAATTAGAAGCACGTAGATCTAATCTGTTTTTACTCCAAGTACCACGAACAAACATACTTAGATAATCTCATTGTTAAAAGATGTTTAGAAATTATGGCCGGAATAAAAATTATGTTGACAAATTTTACACAAATATGTCTCAGATAAAAAGGATATTTTAAAGGTCTCTAATATTTTCCTTTATTTCTATTTCAGTTAGTTTTCTACTTAGAATTAATATTTGTTTCAATGTTTTAGTTAATCTAATGAATAATGTAATTAAGGTGTACTGCTTTCCTTATCCTATAATTGCTCGTTGTTGGATATTGTACACTGAGGAAAATGATCTAATACAACAGGTTAGCTAAGACATAGTTTCTATTGATTGTTTATTTTTTATTAACCCATATTAAATAATATCCGCTTTAGTGTTCTATCAATTTCAGATTTGCTAGAACAGTGTTTTTATTAGTAGTAATCAGTTCCATTAGCAGCACCTTCTTGTTGAATAATGAACTACTTTTAATACAGCAAATTTGTTAAGAAATAAATTGTATCTTCTCAATGTTACGCATTTTGTTCCCAGTAAAACGCGTTCTCTACAATTAAGAAAACAGAACAGCGTCCCCAAAAACTAATTGTATCCGTTAGAACCATCCACATGACGTTGGTGGGGATTGGTAGCGATCGGCAATCGCCGCGCGCCGTAGTATTAGTTTTAACGTATTGGTTGCGCAGGTCACATCGTTGTTCGGAGTCTTCTAACTACTGTCTTGTCTGAATTTAAATTCTATTGATCGTACCAATACCTGTTTCAATTAATTTATTTTTACTTTGTATGTAAATTTTTTAAAACTTTCTTATTTGGCACAACCCATCATTAGTATTGGACTTTATAGTCTATGGACGAATTTTACGATCTCAGTAAACCATGTTGCATAATAGATAATTCTATGCAATGTTAAACGACAAGAACAATATCACACTAGAAGCTATTTAAATTATTGGGAACTACAGTTCTGATTTTTAGTGATAAGTATATGCTTTATTAACCGTAGCAAGCAAATATTATTATGATTAATGACAAGTTCCATTACAATTGCCAGTTGGAACTAATACAGTATATAAAACCAGATTACTCTCCCAATGGAACTTGATAATTACGGCGAGTATTCAGAGCAATAATGGCTATAAACCATTCTATAGTAGCATTAACGTCTATTTCATATTGGTTAAATTATCGTGATATTATCAGTACACAACGGTCTAGCAATGTTCGTTGTCTTACAGTAGGAAAGCGCGTTGCTGTCATATATAGTATTTAACAAAGAATATAAATATGATTTCTTGTAAGGAATATAAGTATTTTTCTCAGTGTATATTATCAAATAAAAGAAAATAAGACAAAGTATTTTAATTGCGAAATAATCCTAATGCATTCTTGGACAATTATTTACTATTAGGCTTTGTACGGAAAAAATACCTGATAGGTTTTATAAGCGTAGGTAATAAAAGAAATATTTTAAAAAACTAAAAAAATTTCATTTTAATTTATACCTATATAATTAAAAGTTTCTTTTGTATCCACTTGCCGTAAATTGTCCTGCATTTAATTTTACATAGGAGTTATATTAACCGATAAAAACCCAATTTTCCTGTGTTGTTTTTACGTTGCCATCGTAAACCAGGAGAAATATTGCTGCTATTGTATTAAATTCCGAAAAATCGAAAAGCGAGCAGCTTGTACATATCGAATAAATCCAAGAAAATCTTTGTTGTTTGACAGAATTCATTTGTCTCATTTAGTTCACTTGATTGAGTTAATCAGAAACACACCCCAAATTGAATGAAAAATGTACCTTTTTATAACAGCTTATTTTATTCTATTACATTTTGATATTTAGTAGTTTTTCTTTTAAACAAAGGAAAATAGTTTTTAAAGGAGTTTTTAAATATATTATATAGACGCGTTCCACAACCTTGCCGATCGATAAAGATGCAGGAGTTTCATGCAAAATAAATATTTTGGGTTAACGGTAGAGTTAAAACGGTATGATAAAAATTGTCATTGTTAGTACCCTTTTTTTTCTGGAAAAAGTAATGTGATAACCTTTAGAGCATTGCATTTTAGTCAGTATAGACCACATTATACAGGGTGTTTGAGGAGGGAAGGGCAATATTTTGAGAATGTGTTCAGAGGGTGAAAATAAGATAAATAAACCCATATATTTTACAAATTGGTTTAGGCTTTTGCGGCCAGTCGGTGAGCTAGTGTAGTCATCATTCGGGTCTAAAGGCCGTCGTCGGTTGGAATTGCTTCCTAACGTTTCGCTAGCATGAGTGGCGAGCTTCTTCAGAGGTCCTTCCATCTCCAGTGCTGGAAGTAGACTGCCAGCACCGGAGATGGAAGGACCTCTGAAGAAGCTCGCCACTCGTGCTAGCGAAACGTTGGGAAGCAATTCCAACCGACGACGGCCTTTAGACCCGAATGATGACTAAAAAGATCATCTTGGAAGTACATTCGTTGTCGAACATTTAACGGAACATCATCCAAAATGTGTATCAAATGGTCTTCCAAAAACCGTAAATATCCTACTCCAGCAAGATGCCCATCCATTTCAAATGGACCAAACAACTGGTCGTTGAGCATTCCACACCAGACATTAATGCTAAATCGATGTTGAAAGTTTCGTTCAAATGTAGCATGAGGGTTTTCATCTGACCATTGATGTTCATTGTGGCAATTATTAATTCCATCACGAGTGAACTGAGCTTCATCGTTAAATAAAATGTATTTGTCCAGACTTCAATTTTGATGGATCCATTCACAAAATTGTACCCTTGAAGCAGGATCACCATCTAGAAGATGTTAAACGGGTTGAACGTGAAAAGGGTGTAAACTGTTTTTTCTAAGTGACTCCCATACGGAGAGATGTGATGATATATGAAGTTCATTTGCAACCCGTCTCGTACTTATACCTGAGTTCTCTGCGACAATATCTAGAACATTTTCTTCATTTTCCACATCTAGACTCTGCACTCTTTCAGAAACAATTCTCACGCTTGGAAAAATTCCAGTTTCCTGAGCACTTGATTGAAAAACGTCGTCGATATTTATTAACTGCGCGCATCGCACTTCCGTTACAGTAACCAAAGTAACCATACACGAATATCATGTCGGCATACTCCCTGTGACTGAATGTGTGGGGCGTTGTAAATATGAAAATCTTGGTTCAAGTCGATAAGCTCAATATGATGCTAACTGACAACTACTAGGCATGTCAAAACTATCAATCAAAATTTATCGGACGTTTAAAAGTAAAGCCCCCTTCATTATTTCAATACAAAAAAAAATCAGAACCGATTATTTCAGAAATGATTGAGAATCGAACTAAAACAAATGGGTTTATTTCTCTTATTTTTACCGTCTGAACACATTCCCAAAATATTGCCCTTTCCTCCCCAAAGACCCTGTATATACAATATAAAGGCTGACTTTATGAAAACTTACAATCGCTATATTTTCTACACTAATTTAGGCTTGTGATCATTTTTCACCATTTCCGTTTATTTTCTAATTATTCCTATCAAATTTTGCAAAAGCCAGTTTTAAAACATTTTCGTACTTAAATCTCATTAATTTTGGTATCGCTAAAAAGCGATAGGCGATAGGGTAGTGTCATTTAAGATTTTAAAGTGGATGAGGGAACTGGTTCAGGGTTGGGTGACGGTGGTCGGTAAAATACCTCATTTCTCATCGCGTTTTTATAGAAATAATATTTTTGGCTTTTTTATAGCCATAGTATAGTCACTGTAAGTTTTTAAAAAGTCATCCTGTATAGATGTAGACATCCAATCAGGCGATCAGGACCCGTCGAAATTGCGCAGTTCAGAAATTACCTTAGTGATGGAAGCATTTGAGAGTTGTTAGCTATTTTACAATCGTTATTGGGTAGAATATTGCTCGCTATACCACTCAACTTTGACTGTGCGTGGGAGGGTGTGTGTGTGTTTACTGTGTTTTATGGCGCTGGTTAAAACCAAATGGCCAGCTTACCTCTTTGTTTTGACTGTACTATAATTGATATTGACAAACATTGGTTATATACAATCACATTTGCCTGATTCTTAATCAAGAATAAAGCTAACCAGGTCATTCTGATTGTGAGAAAATTATTTGTGCCAATGTCATTTAAGTCACAGTTCACTACCTCCCTAGTTATGTATTATTTGTTGTACGCGGTTGTTCTATATTCAAAATTTTTTTTTCTCTTAATGTATAATTCAGGTAATCCAAATTAGATACTCTGTACGTACGATGGATTTAAAGAATGAAATTTCCTTTGACTTGACTAACTGGATAATGGAATTAATTTATTTGTTTAGAATTTACTTACTTGATCAACTCCTCCAAATCAGTGTCAGTAAGGAGTCCTCACCAAGCCATTCCTTTGCCCACTTTTTCTTTTTCTTTTTTGTTTTTATGGCTAATAACACTAATAAAGAAAAAATTATTGCCGAAACATCTGTTTCCACAATAATAAAAATATTTCTACATGAACCAAAAATCGCACAAAATAAATACTGTGCGAGCAAAAATTATTTACATCAAAGAGGGCCTTGCATCTAAGGAAGTAATGCTTAATACCTATTGGGTGTCAGTATCTACCTGAATTAACAATCAATCAGTTATTCCGTCCTCTTTGACAGTCGTTACAAGTAATTTGATTCATCGCTAATTTTTCCAATTTCTTGAACAATTCGCACAATGGGCTTTACGGAAAAGCTCAAAACATTCATGGTTGAAGCGTATTTTTGAAACGGGGTTAGAGTAAATGGTGAGTGGCAAAACAATCCAGGTTTGTGCATGGATGATTTTCACGAACATTTTTCTAACGTTGCTTTTATTGCTAGGGATTTTTATCATTGCCTGAAAAGAACCGTGGCTGTGTTTAAGGAAGCTGGTTCTATACAACACAAAAAAGGAGCAGGAAGACCATCTGTAAGAACAGAAGAACTTGTTGCAAACGTTCGTGAAATAATGCAAAATACGCCAACAAATTGTATAAGACGCCTGTCCAAGAAGTGGGAAGATCTTATAGAACATGCAGGACTATTCTTAAGAAGCAGCTAAATTTATTTCCTTTTAAAGTGCAAGTATTATAATTTTGTGAACAACAAAAATAAATTTGTATTTGTCTACTTATTTTATCACTCATTAGTTTGGCATATTATGTCATAATATGAATTTGACAAAATTTTAATTTAGATTTGGTTAGATATATCGTCCCCATATCATTGTGATCTAAACCAAGCCCTACGTTTTTTAATCCAAGCCCTCTTAGGTGCAAATGATTTTTGCTCGCACGGTACAAGGTTAATGGTTCAAGAAATTTCTCTATGTTTATACATAATAGCCTATATATCATTTCTAAAAATGACCGATAATGTTCCAAAGACGCAGAGGCAGTTTTAAAAACAATAAAAAAATTAAAGCATGCTATACTGCTTTAATTAAAACACTGGATAAACAATTGCAAGGCGCTTGGGGTTGTATCGATTTGTTGACAGTCTTTTCAAGACAAAACCTCCAGCAAGCATCTCCCTTTTGTTCATTGTTTAAATCTTATGCCTTGGGTTACGTGTCGACGTAATTCTACTGCTTTGAAACAACAATTTTACTTTTTTTTTCTGAGAAAAGGAAACTGTCAACTACAAAAAAATTGTTGACCGACATGGAATTGATTAATCTTTTGTATTTTAATTTTTTTTTGTTGGGGATCAGCTTTTTGGGGCCGGAGAGTGCCACGAACCAAAATTTGTGTAATTTGGGAAATGAAAATTCTATTACCAACCTTAGCTTCATTAATAGCAAACTTTAATGATGCATTCGCAATTTCGTTTTTTGATCAATATATCAATATTTCGTTACTTCTTCGTTTTTATCCAAGAATCGGACAAAGACCCATGCTTGGAGTACAATTATCTTCAGTTTTACGTTAATAAATATAGTTTAAAAAACTAAATGAACGATAAACATTAGTATTATTGTGAAAAAAGCGTGGGGCGCTTTGTGCTATATTTTTCGTATATCTAGCACCCCTCGCTTTTTTCACAATAATACTAATGTTTATCGTTCATTATTATTTTCTGCCTATATTAAGAATTTCAACAATTATTTTTTAATTACCTATATTTATTTTTCATTTTTTAGTTTGAGTTCCTTATTGTTAAGAAAAAAAAATTTTTTTTGGGTACACTGAGTAGATTATTGTATTGTCAGCGGTTCTTGATAAGTGTACAAAATTTAAATTAAATCTGACCGTTTAAAGTGGGTCAAAATCGGGTTTAAAGAAGTCGGTTACAAACAAACATACATACAAACCCGAACAAACCTGATCGTTTATGCCGAATTATAAGAAAAGAACGATATTTGCAAATTTTTTAAAATTCTGACATATTGACAGGTGTCAAATTTTAACAAGAGAATTTTTTGCGTATTTTTTTCAACTTTCCACCGTCAATATACATACCACCTTATAGTTTTTTAATTAATATATTTTTTTTTAAACGATTTGACATATTAATTGATAGCTGTCAAATTTTGACAGGAGAATTTTTTGCTTTTTTTTCCGAAGTCTCCGCATCGAATACTATATGACCCCATAATTTATTTCGTCAAAATCGCATCTTCGTTTTATACCTGACAGTTGTCAAAATATGACAGGAGAATTTTTTGCGTATTAGATTATTGTATTGTCAGCGGTTCCTGATTAGTCTACGAAATTTAAATTAAATCTGACCGTTTAAAGTGAGTCAAAATCGGGTTCAAAGAAGTCGGTTACAAACAAACAAATAAACAAACATACATACAGGTGAAGCTAATAAAGGCGTGTTAAAAAAGGTTGGATTTACAAGATAATAAAAGCAGAAAAAGAAATATGCGCAAATTTGACCAAATTTCTTTGCTCGTTTGCGTTGAATGACTGTTTGTCTTAAATTGCTTATCGCCCTGTGTTACCATTGAACACAGTATGCATTTGCTGACTATACAATATATTTTTCTATAAAGTAAAATACAAAGTTCGTTTGCCCAAAAGTTCCAAATTTATCATTTCGTTGCTTGCACTTTATTTGGTTTTTATTACGAGCCATTTTATTTTACTATTGATGTTGGCCGACGTTTTCAGTAATTAAAGCTAGATCCCAAAAATGACCTAAAAAGTCGCAGTCACAAATCCCAATCTGACTAAAACTAAAATATGAATAACACAGGAAAAATTTACAGTTAATTAAAACTTTTTCAAATCTTTAAGCCGGAAAATACATTATAGCTCATAAAACCCATATCAATTTAATAATGGTTAATAATGGTTATTGATAATTAAATATCGTAAGAACTTATAATAAAAATCCTTTGATTATTCCAATTGATATAAAAATAATAGGAAATAGTTTTTATATCGCCGCAGTATCCTCAACTTGTCATTTTGTGCGAAGTCTCTGTACGTTATTCACTACTCGTGTTAAAGAATAATTATTGTATTATTAAAATGAGTAACTTCGCTAATAATTCTGAAGTTAAACATGGATTAGATATGCCTCTGTTGGGTAATGAAGAAGTGATACTTGAAAGTACTGAAAATGGAAAGGAAAAAATCGTAGGTGAAAGAAAGCTTACAATGAGAGACCTATTTGGATCTTCAGATGACGAATCATCTATAGATGAATATGAATTTTCTAATGATATAAGCGAGTCGCTATCCGAACCAGCTAGTCAGTCTGAGCATGATTACTATCAAAGTGAAGAAGAGGAACCCGTAGAGCTGCTTGACGATGATATTATATATATATCAAGTGATTCTTGTACCTCCGATGAAGAAGACGAAATCAATAATTATACAGCTCACTACAACAATATAGAAATCGAAGACTATACAGCTTACTACAGCGATGTAACTGATAATGAGTTGGATGGTAACTAAAATAAGAACTAAAACTTGACTGTAGGTTGGTAAATCATTAGACATTCTATACAATTTTGATGTAAAATTAATATGGGAGGATAGTAAAATTTCTATTGAATTTGATGCATATCTTGTCTGACAAACTCTGTATTCAATACAAAAAAAATATATTTATAATATAATAGCACAATAACTAGGTATTTGCCGAATTTTTAGACTAATTTTGCAGTTCTAAATTAAAGTAAATGATAATGGAGTAAAATTAAATCCTTTATAGCCTTATCAAATCAGGTTTATTATTGTCTTGACGTTTTTTAAAGCTTTCTGGTATTATTTTAAGAAAAACTCTTCTATTATTGTGGAGATTTGTTAGCTGAGCACATATACAGAGTGTCCGGAAATGATGAGCAAAAAATTTAGGGGATAATTCTAGACCGAAAATAAATGCTATCTCGTCCTATAACAATTTTTCGAAAATTGATTCTTAACGGAGTTACCGGGTGTTAAGTTACATTTTATTTGCAGTTTCAAAATACATAAGTTACTAGAACAATAAATTAAACATGCAAATCAAAGGATCGAAGTGACGCCCTTCCTCTTTAATGCATAAATTAATTATTCTTAAAAAATTACGAAGAACTCCATGGAATATTCCTTCCGTTGCTATGCTATGTTTAAGGTTAAAAATAAATTAAAATCATTTCGTATTAATTACATGCAAGCAATGTTATTTTAGCGTTTTTCTCGAAAACGGTTAGATTTATCGAAACAAAAGTAGTATATCTTTTTTATGTCAAAAGGTTAGGAAAATAAAAATATTCAGTCAAAATGCTCATACAGTGTAGGACAAAAAAGTTGGGACCATTCAAATTAAAGTATAGGCTCCCATGTGTCCCCCCCCCCTACAAAATGCTAAAAAGTGGTGGGCAAATATGTATTCATCATCCCAAAGAAGCCCTATATACGAGATTTCGTCAAAATATTATGAGCGTGGCAAAAGGTATTGAAAAAAAACTGCAAATAAAATGTATCTTTAACACCCTGTAACTCCGTAAATAATCAATTTTCGAAAAAATATTATAGAAAGAGATAGCATTTATTTTCGGACTAGAATTATCATCCCCTAAATTTTTTGCTCATCATTTCCGAACACCCTGTATACGCACCATAGAACCAATTATGCTTTTCTAAGCTACCCGAACAAACCCGAAGCTTAAATAAAATTTTCCAACAATAGAAAAATTCAATTTGCTGGAGTTAATTAAATTATTTTGGAAAATAAATAACAAAAAGTCAAACTAATGGTGCTTTATTCACTTTAAGGCTTCATTTATGCACGTTTATATTTTAAAACCTACTTTGAATTAACAGCATTTTAATAAGATTTCACACTTCATCCCTGCGAAGGGCTGGTCCAAGTTCAATGAGCAATAAAACATTTAAATTCGATTATCTAAGAAACGGTTGCTGAAAGCGACAGTTACCTACTAACTATACCTTTTTTGGACAAAAGCTGCAAAGGAATAGGAATTTCTAACTAGAAATTTAATATACCGAGGCACAAAAAATTGTCTTTATATACAGGGCGGGGACTTTAAATGGAACGCTGCTTATAGCGGCTCTGAGAATAAGATTTATCTAAAATCCAAAAATACGTCCTCAAAGATTTTTTATGGGCCACGCTTTTGTGATGTAAAAAAAATGGGGACCCCAAACGGGGGGGGCGCAGCCCTAACCAACTTTTTTTTTCAAATTAGATGATACCACTTGTGGCACCTTTTTGGAAAGCTTATTGAAAAAGGAATTTGTCCATTTTATTTTTTTTACATCTGTCAAACATGTGTCAGAACTTTAATAAAAACTAATTTTTAACGAATACTTACATAAAATAACTTGAAAACTGTAATGCCACTTTTTTAGCGTTATAAATACTTACAATTGTTGAAAATGTGCCCCATAAACCTGTTGGCACAGACCCAACCGATGGTAGAACTCTTCCCTGACTCTTTCCAAAACTTCTGAAGTGATTAAACTTATCTCTGCTTATTGAATCATTTCTTTCAACTCTTCCAGATTTCTAGGTCTGGTGACATAGACCCAGCTTTTTAAATCGCCCCATAAAAAAAATCTAACGGTGTAATATCCGGGGATCTGGGTGGCCGTTCTATAATTCCTCGCCGCCCTATTTGGAAATGTCATTATTAAGAATTCTCTTACATTCCTCTCTTGCAAAGGGGCTCCATCCTGCTAGAAAAAAATCCTTTGATCTAGATTTCCATAATTAGGGAATATTCTTTGGAGTTCTGGTATTAAACATGTGTGAAGAAAATTTAAATACAGTTCTCCATTTAAATTGCCTTCAAAAAAGAATGGACCAATTATTCTGTCGCCTATTATTCCAGCCCAAACATTCACTTTCCCTTGGCGTAGAGAATGATATTCAACAATCCAATGAGGATTTTCGTCGAAATAATATCGGCAATTTTGTCGATTAACCTAAAATGGAAATTAATTAATAATATGTTTAGATTTTGCCCAGCGATTGTATAACCATTAATTATTGCCTTTAAAACATAATTTTTTGCTGGACTTTCGAATTTACTTGACCATTTAAAGTAAATGTTGCTTTATCAGAAAAAAGTATCCAAGCTAAATCAATTTGTTGGTTGTCCAATGCGGCCATCATAACTTCGCAAAATTCTACCCTTCTCTCAAGGTCATCCTCCAATAACTCTTGTACTGTACACCGTTTTATGATCGATATTGTGATCACGAGATAATTGCCTTGCTGGTGTAATTGGGTTTTCTTGATAGGTCAACATGATTTTTAATTTAGTTTCATCTAATACTATTGGGGGTCTTCTTCGAAGAACCTGTCTTATGACCCAACTCTCAAAATTGCTTTTAATTTTACTGAGTGTACTTCGCGACCAGAGGTGACAAACTGGAATAGCTTTCATAAAATAACGCAGCATTTTCTTCTTGACTCCGTTTTCTTTCTCCAAACCCGACCATCATCAATATTTCAATTTTTAGCGTTTCAGTTAAATACATTTTTAAAATTTCTAAATTAAATCGATAAAAATTAAACAACTTGTTAAAAATGTAACAAAGCTGGCTATATTACCATGGAAACAAGGTAATTGGCATACGGATGGGCCTGTCTCGAATGGGGCACATTTTCAACAATTGTTAGGCTTAAAAAGTGGCAATACAGTTTTCAAGTTATTTTATGTAATTATTTGTTAAAAATTAGTTTTTATTAAATTTCTGACATATGGTTTGACAGATGTAAAAAGAAATAATATAAACAAATTCCTTTTTCAATAAGCTTCCCAAAAAGGTGCCACAAGTGGTATCGTCTAATTTTAAAAAAGGAAGTTGGTTAGTGCTGCGCCCCTCCTTTAGGGTCCCCCTTTTATTTTTCATGACAAAAGCGTGGCCCATTAAAAATCTTTGAGGACGTATTTTTGGATTTTAGAGAAATCTTATTCTCAGAGCCGCTATAAGCAGCGTTCCGTTTAAAATCCCCACCCTGTATAGGCGAAGTGTTGCTGGTGGCGCCATCAAAAATTTGTGCTAGCATTTTGTACACACCTTTTAGATACACCCTGTAGTAGTATGATATTTTATAAAAAGAAATGTGTTTAATAGTACACGTATGTTAATAGCTACATTTAAAATTGTTTTTTTTTATTGAAAAGTTTATTTTAATGATTATAGCGATACATGCACTTTAAATGATTTGTAAGCTTTCAATATTGCCTTGGTTCGTTTCAATTGAAATAGTCAGCAAATTATTATCAGCAACACTGCAATTATGAACAATTTATAAGCCCTTAATCAAATCAATAATTGTTTTTCTCTAATCCTAATGTAATGAACTTTAATACAAACACATGCAGATTAAGTTACAAAAATATGTTGTTGTTAGGGTTAGCATAAAATGTTAGAATACTATTAACTATTTTGTAATATAATTTTATTTTTGCCACTTAGACTAGTCTTTTTTTAAATGTTCTCGGCTATATATTTATTGTCAAATGTAAAGGACTATCCTTCTGCTTCTTCCGACACAATTTCATTTTATGTATGTAATTCTAAAATAAAGACTTTAATATAATTTTTTTATTATTATTCTTATACTTATTATTATTAAATATTGTCTGGTTCTAACGGTAAAATAGTAAAGGCTTGTATTTACAAAATATCAATTTTCTCTTTGTCATGCTAGTTCCAGAGCTGTGGTACTGAGTACCCTCGTTAGTACCTTAAGAACCTAAAATTGACACGTAAGTACTAAGTAACTCAGTAACAGTTATCCAAGAAAAAATAACGACACTGGTCCTTTTATTTTTAAGTAAAGGCCTACCTAAATTTTCCTAAAGAAAAAAATTGTGTAATAAGAAAATACAGAAGAATTCATAAATTTATAAACTACCCATGGATTGATTTTAATTAAAGTACTGGAACAAAATTTCACTACTTAAGAAAAAATACCGTGCGAGCAAAAATTATTTGCATCAAAGAGGGCTTGGATTCAAAAACGTAGGGCTTGGTTTAAATCACAATGATATGGGGACGATATCTATATCTAACCAAATATAGGTTAAAATTTTGCCAAATTCATATTATAACATGATATGCCAAACTAATGAGTAATAAAATAAGTAGACAAATACAAATTTATTTTTGTTGTTTACAAAATTAATAAAGTAAGAATAGAGAAAGTAAAAAAAAATAATTACATAAATTGCTGAAATTGGCCACCACCATGCTCCAAGCATAAATTCACACGTCTCTTCATATTTTCGAAAGTGTTGACCAGCATCTCTGGAGAAATGTTACCACATTCTTGGATAATCCTTTCTTGTAATAGTTCTACATTTGCAACTGGTGTTTTAAAAATAGTTTCCTAAACACAGCCACGGTTCTTTTCAGGCAATGATAAAAATCCCCAGCAATAAAAGCAACGTTAGGAAAATATTCGTGAAAATCGTCCATGCGCAAACCCGGATTGTATTGCCACTCACCATTTACTCTAACCCCGTTTCGAAAATACGCTTCAACCATTAATGTTTTGTAAAGCCCATTGTGTGAATTGTTCAAGAAATTGGAAAAATTAACGATGAATCAAATTACTTGTATCGACTGTCAAAGATGACGGAATAACTGATTGATTGTTAATTCAGGTAGTTACTGACACCCAACAGGTATTAAGCGCTACGGCTACGCATTACGTCCTTAGATGCAAGGCCCTCTTTGATGCAAATAATTTTTGCTCGCACAGTATTTAGAACTTAATACTTATTGTATTTGATTCAGTAAAATTTCAATATTACTAATATTTGATACTTAGAAATATTGATCAAAAGCGAAATGGTGAATGCGTCCCTAGTGTTAGCTGAACATGATATATTTTAGCGGCGATAGAACGACAGCATCAGTACAGATAATCCTAATAGGAAATTAAACTATGATTTTTATCATCTAGAGAACCAAAAACGTTTTAATAGTTATACCTAGCGTGTTTTTAATACAATACCTTACTTTGTGCGAGGCAAACAGAATGACGTGACCCATGTTTTGGAAGCAACGAACACGCAGCCCATGTGTAGGTATATTTTAGAATAACCAGAGGACTTTTAGCAAATCGGTTAATTTTATTAAAGCTTTTACTCTCACAATAGTAAATTACAAAATCATGTCTATATTAGGCACATTTCTATTGAGAACTACGAGTTGAAATTTTACACAAATATTTCTTGTGGTCTCATATCCAATTTAGGACCATGTTTGTATTACTTTACTAACGCAAAATATTAACAGCCCTGTATTTTACGTTTACCCAGGCATATTTGACATAAGCTGGTATGTTTTATTTTAATTGGGTTAAAATATATTAATTTTCTTAATTCTAAAGCAGAAATTTTATTTCAATAAAGTTTAATAATTTTCCTAAATATCATCTACAACAATAAACTTAAAACTCATATAAACTGTTCGAAGTGCCCTCCATTTACAGCCAAATAGTGCCCCAAACAATGATAAAAACGCTTTTTAACATTCGACAACTGTTGCGCTGTGATGCTGCGTGAGGCCTCAATTATTCTGTTTTTTAACTCATCGACATCATTTGGTCTTCCTCTTACGTTATCAAAACCTTTTGATGTGAGGTATCCCCAATAAAAGAAGTCCAAAGGCGTGATATCCGGGCTTCGAGCGGGCCATTTAAAAGGTTCAAATTGTCCTATCCAGCTGCCCGGAAACACATTATTTAGATATTCCGTTACAATTATTGCGCTATGAGCTGGAGCTTCATCATGTTGAAATATAATTTCCTCCCTTCTGTGGGCTAGCGAAGGACCTACTGCCATATGTAAAAGATCCATATATTTTTCTTTGGTAAGCGTACCGTCTATAAAATATGGATCAATAATCATATTTCCTAGAATACCTGCCCATACATTTACATTTTGTCGCCACTTGGTATGCGTTTGATGCACCACGTAGGGATTTTCTCGCGACCAGACTCTAACATTCTGTTTGTTCATACTTCCATTAATATTAAAGGAGCTTTCATCTATAAACAGTATGTTATTCGCAATACCTGGGTAGTTATTAATTCGTTCCATCCATTCTTCACAAAACTGCATCCGTTCAAAATAATCACGAGGTAAAAGTTCTTGTACGTTTCGAAGTTTAAAAGATTTGTATTTGTCTTTCTTCAATGCCTTGTAACAACTGCTTCTAGATTTGTCGAAGCGTTCAGCAAGGTGTGTCAAATTGGATGATGGTTGTTCTTCTATCGCCATGCACAGATCCATTTGGAATTCTTTAGTTACCACAGATGAATTTCTTTTTCGTTTTTTATGAGAATCATCAAGACATCCAGAAGTCATGAAATTTCCATGCAATCGTCGTACGGTAGACTTGCTGGGAATGGGACGGTTTTCATAGACAGCGGCAAAATTATCAGTACCTAACTTCCCGATATGACATTCCTCTTATGCAGTTTGAAACCATTCCAATTCGTTCTTTTACGGTGTAGCAAGACATGATAAATTACAAAACTAATTTCATGAAAGTCAGGAAAATACTGACAGCCGTGTCACTATTTTTTTTATCTAAGGTAGGTAGTTAATTACATAAATTACAAAGGGGTAAAAAAGTGTAATTTAAAAAAAAATAAAAATGACTTTTTTGGGTATCTCTTGGAGCTTTTTTTCACAGATTATATGTTAACTTCTTCCTCCCATCTCATATGTTATCTATTCTCAAGTTTTAATATTATTTGTTTAATATAAATGTGCCTCCATCGGCGTTGTGGTCCAGTGGTCAGCGCAGAGGCCTCACAGATCGAAGGCCCGGGTTCCATTCCCGGTGCCGGCAACGTCGATGTTAAATTTGGAATTTAGTTTAAGAGGTGCGCCGTCTTTCGGAAGAGACGTTTAACTGTGGGCCCCGTGTCATGGATGTTGGCACGTTAAAGAACCCTACCCTCGACAAAGAGGGATTCGGCAAAATTACCAGATAGTGTGTGACAAATTCCCTGGCGTAGGTGATTGGCCTCGTTGCGGAAAAGGGCCGACGTAAAATAAATAAATAAAAAAAAAATAAATGTGCCTAACATAGGCTTAAAGATATACCATGTAAATCCATATGGCCCGCATTAAAAAAACGCACTGTATATTAGGAATGACCTTTCTTTATACTTCTATGTTGTTTAAGAATTACTACATAAGACCATCTCAAAATAAGTCTATATTTTCTTTATATTTGAAATACATGCATATACACTCTGATATCGCTCATGTCGATATAGTAAGTATTGGTTAATCGAAAACACCAAACACCCCGTATACATATGAGTATATTACCCATCAAATCTTTTAAGATATTTATTTGTTCACTCCTTAAATCAGTTTTCATCGCTTCGGACGCGCAAGAGAGCAATAAAAGAAAAATAAAAAACAAAGATTTGGCCGAGTATTTGGGTCATCAGATTTCTGGAACGTTTTAGACGAGAGTCGAATTTATGTATCTGTTAGCGTGTCAACTAGCTGTGGATTTTTAGAGGTCCAAATCTGAACTTCCGACAGAAAATCGAAAAGTAACTAATCAGTGGCAGCTCGTGATTCCGAATACCCACAGTGCTCGAAGAGCAGAGCAATGTCTGGTTTTAAAATGGTCGATCACATACATTACCTTACAATTACCACCTTGTCAGCCAGGTCAGACTAATTTCAGCGTCCCAGAATAGAGGTATGCTTCGTACCTCGTGACTGAATACCAATTCGACATCAATAGTCCAGCTTTTGGACTTGGGCGGCATTTTGTTATATTTTTGGTGCTTCTTTATTATTTATTTAAACTGAATAACACACGCGACTGCACGCGACTTTGTGACAGTGAAATGTTATGATTCGAACATGAAGATGAGGAGCAGCAGATGATCGCGTGATCACGTGATTTGCCTACGATCCGGTTGAAAATAGAACTGAACCTGAATGTCCGATCCGAATCGGAGTCGTGGACTGGTTCGCTCTGATTGGTCGATGGGTCCAACAGAATCGCAATCGTGAACCGGAATCGGTGCACTGGTGCACGTGCACGTGTGCACTGGCCTTTAGGGCAGATAACTTTTGTGTAGAATTATGTCGGTACGGCTTAAGATACAATTTCAGCTTAAGTCTTCAAGAAGCACCTATCGGCAATAATTGTTCAAAAACAACTTGACGGAATAGGACGACATTTATATGTTGATTCGGTTGATTTACCAAGTTTAAACTTATGGTTTCAACAGGATGGTGCTACTCCGCATTATGCTGCTCAGGTAAGGGAGTACTTAAATACAATTTTTCCGGGGCGGTCAATAGAGTGGCCACCCAGATCGTCCGATCTTAACCCATTCGACTTTTGTTTTGTGGAGCTAGTTTCTAAATCTAAACCCAACTGGATAGATTAGATTAAGGAGTCCATTCGACATAAGTAGTACAAATTGTACAATAGAAATGTTTAGATTGATTGATCTACTGCAGAAGAATTGGAGGACATTTTCAACATATTATAAAATAATTTCTTGTCATACTTTGTCGTTTTTTGTCTATTTTGTTTTAAAAGTTAATATTTCGTTAACTGTTGAAGATAGGTATAGGGCATGATTTATGAAAAATGTCTAGAATTGATTGTAGAATGTAAAAATGTAAATATACAATATGGTCCATTAAAAAAAATTAAAGTTGGTACAGTAGCATTTTTATGATCCAACTAGTGTAATATCTTTTTTCTAAAAAAAAACAGAACATTTATTTGATGGGTCTGAGCGATTCGGTATTCTACATAAAAGTCTGATCCTATTCTTTATTATAACTCTGTAGATGTATAATGTATATAGTGCTTTTCTGTCTTATATTTCATTACTATGGCGATCTGTTTTTCTCTAAAAAGATGCGGCTTTGTCCACAAATTGAATACAAATTATTGGGTTTAGCTATTATTCCAGCACACTGCCTTGATAAGTAAGCAGACGTCTGTGTGGTTTTTTCTAAAAAAAAATGTTAATGTTTTCAAGGGAAAAAAAGAAAAGTCTTCTAGGAATAGTGCTTGTCTCCCGGCACATAATACAAAGATTATTCTATCGTTAGATACTGTTTTGCATTTTATAATAAAGTATGGTAGGGCAGGTATGTCAAAAAAGTATTTTGTTTTCACAATCAGTATCACTAGGTAGTGCTTAAATTAATTCCGATAATTTTTTAATAACCTTCTTTTACTAAAGGTGGTAGAAATCTAAAATGAAAGGTAAATTTAAGTTTAAAAATATTATAACTATGCACAACGTGTTTTAGCGCAGATGGATGTAAAATTCATGCACATGCATGCATCTCCTTTATTGTATTTTGTAACTAGAATGTTATTAGGAGTATAATTGATATGACACTGTACGATTGAGAAATATATCTTTTATATATGACGATATACTAGCGCTGTATTTGCCGATTTTTTTACCCAGTTAAGAACTATCTGTTTATAAATTCAATTGGCACGCTCCACAAAATCTAACGTCTATCGATTGGTTTTTTTAGTTAGAGATTGAAGGATACATACAACGAAGAAAATAACAAAAGATACTACAAAGTTATTTTTGTGGGATCTCCGAATTTTGTGTTTCTTGGAAATTTGAATGTACACTATATCCCCGTAGACTCGTCAGATTTATTGAAAATAAAAATGTTTACTTTGGATATTTCAGTCATAAATATTTTGGTTTTAACTTGATAAAATTTGATTGAAGTAAATTTTAAAAAATTGCAAAACACAATATTGGTCACTACCTACCAGGATTTACCATGAATGTTACATTTGTAAAAGAAATGTATTTTGTTGAAAAATTACTGTTATGTAAGTAAGTAGTAAAAATATAACCTAAATATATTTTCGGGAATGTTAATTTTTTTGTATCAACTGTCATGTAAGTAAGTAAAAGTAGTAATTATTACAACTGTAATTTTATTATTTAATGTGTATGTATAATATTACTATGAAATTACCAACTTATATCCAGGGTGTCCGGGAAAATGTGGGACATCTCCCGGATATGATAGGGCACCACCTCATTTCAGCGTTGCTGTGCGGGAGCACCTGAATAACGGCTATCCATACCGTTGGATAGGTAGAGGAGGACCTATTGCCCGACCCCCTCGATCTCCCGACCTAACGCCATTAGATTTTTACCTGTGAGGACACCTGAAAACCTTGGTGTATTCCACTCCGGTTGATAGTAGGGAGGAACTTAATTTTTAATCAATTGTTAAAGGTATGTAATAAACATTGTCCAAAATCCAGGGCGTAAAAAAAATGGGCACATTAGTATCACAGCTAGTCCGTCCCTGCAGCTGTGAGTAATTCGCAACACTTTTTGGGATAGTAATTTGAAGGGTCTTACCTGGTATACATCATATGAAAAAAAATTGAAATATATCTGTTGCTTTAATAATTATGTGTCAAAAACTTAATTCCATCGGAGCTCTTTAGGAGCCTATATCTCCGAAGAGGAGGCCGATACGAAAGAAGTTTGTATGAATGTGTTTTTTTCATATCCGGGAGATTTCCCACATTTTTCCGGACACCCTGTATATCCAATTGCTTAGTTATTACTGTCTCTGGTGTTGATGTTAGTTATAAAAGCAATTCAGTACCGCCACTGAAGGTGCTTCGTGATTTGCTAATCAAAACATCTTTAGAGAAAATTAATTTGAAGTGTCATAACTGTCATAAAATTAGCTTTTAAAAATCCGATGGCAAAACAAAAGCAAGCTAACAAAGGCATTACAAGGATCCTTTTTTATCTTAAAATAAATTTCCAGTCCTTTGGGAAGATTAGGGCAAAATAAATGATACTTAGAATTTTAATACTAGTTTAAGGAGTAGTTTTATAAAGAATAACGAATTTTAAACATTGTAATTTACCTCGTGTTAATTTCTTTTAAAAATTAGTGTAGCTTTAACGAAAGTATTTTGTAAAGGACGGGAAAAGGTTTCAACAAATTCCGGTATTTTAAAAGTGAAATACACAAGAAAGAGGTTTAATTATATTGTTTTGTAGAGATATAAATGTAGTTAAGAGGTAGGGGGCTTAATACTCAAAAAATGCACAATTTTGATGTTAAAACACATGCTGGGTAGACATTGACAATGACAACCGCCCTTACATCATTTTATTTAATTAAATAATGTAAATTGATTAGTCGATAATAAAAAAGGTACCCATTAGTCTAAATATTATGGTTCTTAGACATAGACATGCCCAGCAAACTATCAGTTCTATATACATAGCATTTTGAAGCGATATTTGCTAACTAAATTACATTTTGTAGTTGTACATTACAAATTGAATGTTTGTAGAATAAGCAAATATTATTTTAAAAATAGGGTAGAAAAGTGCACTTTCTAATTAACAGGGTTCCAAGTACCGAGTCCAATGGAAATTATTTTTGGAAAATTATTTACATAGAAAATAGCAACGTAAAGTCTGTTCAATGACCGCTGACCGTTACGTCACGACTAGTGCTTATCTTTCTGACATTCGTGAACTAGGTGAAATAGTAAATTTGCGTCAATAAAGAATGTCGTATAATTTTATCAGAGTCAAAAAAGTTTTATTGTTATTTTTGACAGTGGCATTTTTAATCAACAATATTTCAAAATTGTGAACAAGAACAAACATTAATTTTTAAAATTATTTGAATATTTTCATAGAGAAAGTGATGCCGGAAAGACTTTTTTACCCTTAAACGCAGTTTACGAGGTAAGTAGATATAATAAAGCAGGAATTGTGAAAACATAAATAATAAACATAAGAAATGAATGGCAATGTTTTTATAAATACTTATCTGTTTTAGAGAGTTTCTGATGCTTTGGGAGTTTCGTATTCAACAATCCAATAAATTAAGGCAAAGGGGGTAGAGAATGATGTAGATTTTAAGAATCGCAATAATGTATATATTTTGTCATCCCGTGGTCGACAACTTCACGAATTTTATGAACATACCATAAGAGAGCTTATTTATGGGATGTATAGAGCGGGTGAACACTTTACCATTCGCTCAATACCTTAAAATCATTGATGGTGTTGAAATATTCACTGAACAGACTTTACATATTTATAAATATTTCAAATTGTGTACTACAACATAAAAAAAATGGTTTTTTTAAGGACTATCAGCAATATGCTTGCCAAGCTATAAGCTATTTCGAATAGATTTTCTTTCTTCTAGCTTTAACGCAAAATTTAAATAAAATAACTGTCGACTGCATTTTCAGTAGGTAATAATTGACATATTAAATTAAATAAATATCAAAGAATTTCATAAATTATCTTAGGTGAATTGTATAGTGAAAGATATCGGGGGATATTTTTTTTAACCTTTTTTATGTTATTGTTCATTTACCATACAATTCACCCAAAATTAATATTCAAATAAATTGATATTTTTAATATGTCAGATATTAACTAAATAATGTGCAACCAATAGTTATTGAAATAATTATCTAAAAAAGAAAACACGAAATAGGTTATAGAATGGCCATATATTGAATGACGTTGAAAATTCCACCTTAATCACAGGCATAATATAATCGACTTTCCAAATGTTCATTGTAATATATTTTACTTATTCTGGGTAGGTAATAATGCACATATGTATTTTCATCAAGTGCATATTTCGGAATTATTGTGATTCAAAAAATGTACTCTACTTATTCATAATAACTAATATCCAACAACTACTAAAACTGTTAATTAAAAATTATTTGAAAATTTTGTTTACCGAATATTTCAACATGAAAGCATATTATAATAAAAATATTTTTGATTATTTACACAAAATTCGTTAATATTTTGTATTTTATAGACAGGTATTAATTAAAATTCCTCTCGCGATTTAATTAAGCTTGTGATTAAAAAAAACAAGTAAATATAGACTGTATTGAAATATTTTAGATGAGTTCAAAAACTAAAAAGTTCTAATTAATGATGGAAATACTTCTTTTAACTGAACCAAAGTAAGAGTATTATTTTACAATTGAAAAAAATTCTAAGAAAAATCCCTGCGAAATGCTTTGCAGATTTTTAATAAAGAATAAGTTTTTTTCTAGAAATTAATAACTCTATGAAAACGAACGGTAATAAATAATTATGCGTTTAAATTTCATAAAAAAAATTATCTAAATACCAAAGAACTTGAAATGAAGCCCTTGCTCAACATATACAATATATTTACTATATATACCGTGCGAGCAAAAATTATTTGCATCAAAGAGGGCTTGGATTAAGAAACGTAGAGCTTGGTTTAGATCACAATGATATGGGGACGATATATCTATAATTTCTAACCAAATCTAGTTAAAAATTTTGTCAAATTCATATTATGACATGATATGCCAAACTAATGAGTAATAAAATGAGTAGACAAATACAAATTTATTTTTGTTGTTTACAAAATTAACATACAGAAAGAAAAAGAAAAATAATAACATAAATTGCTGAAATTGGCCACCGCCATGCTCCAAGCATAAATTCACACGTCTTATCATATTTTCGAAAGTGTTGACCAGCATCTCTGGAGAAATGTTACCACATTCGTCCATGCACAAACCCGGATTGTATTGCCACTCACCATTTACTCTAACCCCGTTTCGAAAATACGCTTTAACTATGAATGTTTTGTGCTGTTTCGTAAAGCCCATTGTGTAAATTGTTCAAGAAATTGGAAAAATTAGCGATGAATCAAATTACTTGTAACGACTGTCAAAGATGACGGAATAACTGATTGATTGTTAATTCATGTAGTTACTGACACCCAACAGGTATTAAGCTCTACAGCTAAGCATTACGTCCTTAGATAAAAGGCCCTCTTTGATGCAAATAATTTTTGCTCGCACGGTATAAGATTTCAGTTTTAATAATTTATTCAAATATTTACGCCCAAGAAATTAAATTACATAAAAAATGTTTATCCATAACAGATTTATGTTCATCACTGCCAATGGCAAATAAGTTAAATCCTAATTATTATTCACAGCTACCCGTGAAATTACTTAATTTGCATATCTTGTGACTTATCTATTTTTAATTAAAATAATTTTTCATTTTTAGGCTATTTTTAGGCTATTTTTTTTTACCGACACGCAAAATTATCATTATTATTTAGGTGTTACTTTACATTAAGGTTAGACATATTATCCTAACTTCGAAAAATTAAAACACATACTTATTGAAATAAATTAGTTAGTTGCCTGTTGTACATACGACATTCAATTATTAAAATATATTGCTTTAGTTGTTTTACAAGTGTATGTAATAAGGGTTCGTAATAGCGGAGACATAATTACAAAGTGTATACCAAAGTTATTACATACCGTTCTTATTGGGTCATACTGTCAATACTGATTTAATGCTTTTTTAAAACTAAGGCGATCAATTTTTGTATATATTATGTAATATTAATAACTACTATTAACTACATTTATTTTTTTTTTTTGATTGCTCTGAAAAGAAAAGTAATTTTTTTAGTATCTAAAACTTTTATTAACATTGTTTTAAGAATTTCTGTTATAATTATTTCCTGAAAGTGAAACCGAGAGATTGGTTATACCGTGCGAGCAAAAATTATTTGCATCAAAGAGGGCCTTGCATCTAAGGACGTAATGCTTAGCCGTATAGAGCTTAATACCTGTTGGGTGTCAGTAACTACATGAATTAACAATCAATCAGTTATTCCGTCATCTTTGACAGTCGTTACAAGTAATTTGATGCGTATTTTCGAAACGGATTTAGAGTAAATGGTGAGTGTCAATACAATCCGGGTTTGTGCATGGACGATTTTCACGAACATTTTCCTAACGTTGCTTTTATTGCTGGGGATTTTTATCATTGCCTGAAAAGATCCGTGGCTGTGTATAGGGAAACAGGTTCTATACAACATAAAAAAGGAGCAGGAAGACCATCTGTAAGAACAGAAGAACTTGTTGCAAACATTCGTGAAATAATGCAAAAAACGCCAACAAATTATATAAGATGCCTGTCCCAAGAAGTGGGAAGATCTTATGGAACATGCAGGACTATTCTTAAGGAGCAGCTAAATTTATTTTCTTATAAAGTGCAAGTATTCAAGAGAAGAAATACAAGCCGCAGATTTTGAAAGACGCAGGAATTACTCTCAATGGTTTATCCAAAATTTATTGGAAAGAAATGATTTACTAGACCTGACATTTTTTTCGGATGAAGCCTGGTTCCACCTCTCCGGTTATGTTATTTTTGAACGACAGATTGATCAGTTTTCGATCAGACGTCGAATTCCCACCTAGATCACCTTGTTTAACGGTTATGGATTACTTCGGTTTTCCTCATTTAAAGAACACTATTTTTAAAACACCAGTTGCAAATTTAAACAATTACAAGAAAGGATTATCCAAGAATGTGGTAACATTTCTCCAGAGATGATGGTCAACACACGAAAATATGAAGAGACGTGTGAATTTATGCTTGGAGCATGGCGGTGACCAATTTCAGCAATTTATGTAATTAGTTTTCTTTTTCTTTCTGTATATTCTTACTTTGTTAATTTTGTAAACAACAAAAATAAATTTGTATTTCTCTACATATTTTATTACTCATTAGTTTGGCATATCATGTCATAATATGAATTTAACAAAATATTAACCTAGATTTGGTTAGATATATTGTCCCCATATCATTGTGATCTAAACCAAGCCCTACGTTTTTTAATCCAAGCCCTCTTTCATGCAAATAATTCTTGCTCGCACGGTATTTACGAATAAATAATGAAATATATGGTAGTCAAACAAGATACGCAGTTAATACAAGCTATTACACCACATAAGCGACTTGCAGCAACTTTAAGATTCCTAGCTACAGGCAGAAGTTACTAAGATTTAAAATTTTCGGTTATATTTTGACAACTGTGATATCTAGGGTGGTTCGTTTTGAAACGAAAACACTGAATAAAAGTATTATTGAAACATAAAACATAATTCCCTTCGACCAAAATTGAAAATTCCCAAAGTTTTAGTTTCGTGCCAAATCGACCTACTCATTTTGTAAAGCGACAGAGCTTATATGCGATCAAATACACAAAAAGTTAAAACGCGGAAAGAGTGGCAAATCGCTTTTTACCATTCCCGAAGGGATATCGCAGTAAATATATTTAGTAATAAAGTTTTAAACACACACAGAATAAAATAATTTTTTGCCCTGCCGATTGCCGATGCCAATTTAATTTCAATTTATCGATATTTATTTAATCATTGTTAAACGGTAGGTGCTACAAAAAATATAATTTATACACTAAAACCGGGGACACCCGCTCAGGCTTTAACTGCTGCTGTACAGTGTTTTTATTTGTTGTTTAATTGGCTTTTATTCAGACCTTGCCAAAGCCTTGCGCGACACACGCTCCATTATATAATATGTCTTCACAAATCGGATTTGGGCAGCCCGGACTTGAGCGTGTGCATCCAGTATCAAGTTGGACATCAGTCTTACATTTTGGTAGTAGTACTAGTTTAGGGGAGGTTCCGAAACCGGGCAAGTAGACCAACGGCGATCCTTTTTGCCTGCCCCAGATTCTTCCTACAAAAATTCAACCATCTAGGCCCTTGCCAAAACGTCCCGACCTCTTCATAAAGGCAAGTATATCGCTCCAGGCCAGGGCCGTGGTTTCTTCTTTTTGGAGGACCGCCGATCTCAGCACCCGATTTCTGTGTCTTCCCAGGGCATCGCAGGTACTTGGAAAGTGCATATAGCGACACCCACACACAGGCACTCTGGAAGAGAGACCTCCGGCTTAGATTGGGTTTTCTGAGACGCCGATCAGAGTCAGGTGAATCCTCAGCTTGTCGTGTCCCGTCACTCCGTCAGCCGTCCGAATTCCTATAAAGGGTTTCAGAACACATCGTTTTCTGTTTAGGGGACCCACTGTATCCTAATCCTATTTGGCCAGGTTGTCTTATGTATTAAATATACCTAAATATGCCTTTATTTTAAGTGCCCCCTTTTGAAATTTCCTTCTGTTTGCGATTAAGTATAAAAGAAAAACGATCAGTAATAAATTTTCTATCTAAGTACCCGTGTGAGCAAAAATTATGTGCATCAAAGAGGGCCTTGAATCTAAGGACGTAATGCTTAGCCGTAGAGCTTGATTCCTGTTGGGTGTTAGTAACTACCTGAATTAACAATCAATCAGTTATTCCGTCATCTTTGACAGTCGTTACAAGTAATTTGATTCACCGCTAATTTTTCCAATTTCTTCAACAATTCACACAATGGGCTTTACGAAACAGCACAAAACATTCATGGTTGAAGCGTATTTTCGAAACGGGGTTAGAGTAACTTGTGAGTGGCAATACAATCCGGGTTTGTGCATGGACGATTTTCACGAACATTTTCCTAACGTTGCTATTATTGCTGGGGATTTTTATCATTGCCTGAAAAGAACCGTGGCTGTGTTTAGGGAAACAGGTTCTATACAACACAAAAAAGGAGCAGGAAGACCATTTGTAAGAACAGAAGAACTTGTTGCAGACGTTCGTGAAATAATGCAAAATACGAAAACAAATTGTATAAGACGCCTGTCCCAAGAAGTGGGAAGATCTTATGGAACATGCAGGACTATTCTTAAGAAGCAGCTAATTTTATTTCCTTATAAAGTGCAAGTATTCCAAGAAATACAAGCCGCAGATTTTGAAAGACGCAGGAATTACTCTCAATGGTTTTACCCAAAATTTATTGGAAAGAAATGATTTATTAGACCTGACATTTTTTTCGGATGAAGCCTGGTTTCACCTCTCCGGTTATGTGAGTTCTCAGAATACACGCATGTGGAGTAGTGAAAATCCACATTTTTTTGTAGAGTCCACATTGCACCCTCAAAGAAATGGTGTCTGGTTAGCTGTTTCCCGAAGAAGAATTGTTGGTCCTATTTTTTTCCATGACACAGTTACAGCACAGCGGTATAGAGACAATATTTTGAATCAATTTGTGGAGCAATTGCTTGACAACGAACTACGTTTTGGATATTTTCAACAGAACGGTGCAACCGCCAGTTGCAAATTTAGAACAATTACAAGAAAGGATTATCCAAAAAGGTGGTAACATTTCTCCAGAGATGCTGGTCAACACTTTCGAAAATATGAAGAGACTTGTGAATTTATGCTTGGAGCATAGCGGTGGCCAATTTCAGCAATTTATGTAATTATTTTTCTTTTTCTTTCTGTATATTCTTACTTTATTAATTTTGTAAACAACAAAAATAAATTTGTATTTGTCTACTTATTTTGTTACTCATTAGTTCGGTATATCATGTCAGAATATGAATTTGACAAAATTTTAACCTAGATTTGGTTAGATATATCGTCCCCATATCATTGTGATCTAAACCAAGCCATACGTTTTTTAATCCAAGCCGTCTTTGATGCAAATAATTTTTGATCGCACGGTATAAATAGTTTTTTTAATATTTTTTTTATTTAAGTGCCCCACTAATCCTCTGTAAAACCTCCTTAATATAGAGTTTATTCTCCGCTAAAAAGATACAACAACGTGGGAAACTATAAAATTTTAATACTTTTTCTTTATTACTCAACGATAAATTTTAATAGAACATAAAAAACTTTTTTGTAAAGCTTGGAAGGGTGAAAATATCGTCAAAGTTTGTCCTAACCCAGTCGCCTTTTAATGATACAGAAATAAATATAACAATGTAAAAAGTTTGACAAAACAAATATTTTGTTCTCTAAAGGCATTTATTTTATTCATTGAAAAGGGTAAACGACTGAAATTTAACAGTGAAAGTGCTGAAACAGAGACGCAATTACTTTTAGTGTTTTGTATCAAAAATGAAAAATGAAATACTCATAGAATTAAGTCATTGCTGGTCTGTCTGTCACAGATTCCGTTTTTAAAAACCGTTTGAGGTAAGGAAACCTAAATTTGGCATATTTTATTTTCTTAATTTCAAGTTTAATAAAAGTAAGTAACTAATAATAGTTTGATATCGTCCTTCAAAAGTTATTGAATTTTACATAAATGACTTTATGATGTGGTATGAAGTACCAGGAAGTACCTATATCATTTGTATACCTACTAATAAAATACATTCTTCATCAGCAATGAACAAGGCATATTATCCACAAACAGGAAAGTGTAAAGAATTCATTTAAAAGAACACTGACGGGTGGAGTGTATTTTTATCACCTATATAACAATAGATGTTCTACCTATTAATTTAAAAAAATGTTTTCTAACTAAATACATTACCAAATGTTACTACAACACAAGGGGCTTGGAATAAAAAACGCAGGGCTTGGTTTAGATCACAATGATATGGGGACGATATATCTAACCAAATCTAGGTTAAAATTTGGTCAAATTCATATTATGACATGATATGCCAAACTAATGAGTTATAAAATAAGTAGACAAATACAAATTTATTTTTGTTGTTTACAAAATTAACAAAGTAAGAATATAAAGAAAGAAAAAAAAATAATTAAAAAAATTGCTGAAATTGACCATCATCATGCTCCAAGCATAAATTCACACGTATCTTCATATTTTCGAAAGTGTTGACCAGCATCTCTGGAGAAATGTTACCACATTCTTGAATAATCCTTTCTTGTAATTGTTCTAAATTTGTATTTACACAATTCATACTTGCATTTTATAAGGAAATAAATTTAGCTGCTTCTTAAGAATAGTCCTGCATGTTCCATAAGATCTTCCAACTTTTTGGGACAGGCATCTAATACAATTTGTTGGCGTATTTTGCATTATTTTACAAACGTTTGCAACAAGTTCTTCTGTTCTTACAGATGGTCTTCCCGCTCCTTTTTTGTGTTGTATAGAACCTGTTTCCCTAAACACAGCCACGGTTCTTTTCAGGCAATAATAAAAATCCCCAGCAATAAAAGCAACGTTAGGAAAATGTTCGTGAAAAACGTCCATGCACAAACCCGGATTGTATTGCCACTTACCATTTACTCTGACCCTGTTTCGAAAATACGCTTCAACCATGAATGTTTTGTGCTGTTCCGTAAAGCCCATTATGTGAATTGTTCAAGAAATTGGAAAAATTAGCGATGAATCAAATTACTTTTATCGACTGTCAAGGATGACGGAATAACTTATTGATTGTTAATTCAGGTAGTCACTGACACCCAACAGGTATTAAGCTCTACGGCTAAGCATTACGTCCTAAGATGCAAGGCCCTCTTTGATGCAAATAATTTTTGCTCGCACGGTAGTACAGTAATAGTAATATTTGAGAGGAGGCTCAGCAACCTGGCAAGTAGATCAATACGAGACTTTTTGCCTACCCCTGGATCTTTCTCCAACTACCCTAACCACCTGTGCCCTCGCCTAAACTTTCTGATCTCGTTATAAAAGTCAGGATGTCCTTCCAGGCGAAAGCAATATCTTCCTGTCTTCGGAGAACCGTCGAGCCAATGACCTGATGCCTCAGTCTCCAAAGAGCCTCGTCCTCAGAAAGTGCAGCTGTGTCTTTTCCTCTTCCTGACATCGAGGACAATTTCTACTCCAATCAGCATCATATGTTTCCTCAGCCAACACTACCCTATTAATGGGTTGAGACCCGCTGTCTCCTATTTAGGGGCCACTTCACTTTGGTAATGTGTAGTTTAAATATTAGGTGATTTTAAATTTTTGATTTACAAAGAGTTAAGTTTTCTTTATCGCACTTGAGCGACCCATGCAGCAGCAGAAAAAAAAATGTCGACTTTTACAATATCTTCATTTCAATTACTCATATCGTCTGCACAATGACGTCCTGTGAGGTGCTGTTTTAAATTTGTAAATAAAAGAAGTCAGTTGGACCCAAATCCAAACTATTCGGCGAATAGTCCAGCTCAAGGAAGGGTACCACTCGGAAAGAATGGGTGAACAAACTGACTTGAGCAAACCAGGACGCTCGTAATTTTTTTAATACTTTTGGGCTTGTATTCAACAAGAATTACTTCTGCTTCATACTAACCAAGACCATGAGCTTTTTGGCTAATAAGGAGAACAATAATCTTAAATCTCATGGCATGTTAGGCAAAAAGTCAAGGTCTACATTCAAACATTTCAAATGATAATAAGAAGCTTTCTACCTAACCGGGTTTTGTTTAACATTCTTGGAACGATCTAAAACTTGATAAGGCTTTACTTATGCCTAGTTAATCAAATATAATCTTCAGGTTCTGTTATTGTATTGCAAATGTACGGTTTTTTTAAACTCTTCACAATGGATCAATAAGGATTATTAAAAAAACTCTTCACAATAACAAAGTTCAAACTCATCGATTTGATTGAAACATTAAATTTGATTTTGTTTAAATTAGACTATGATATTATGCAGCACTAAGGCCGCATTTTAATACACATTCAGCCGTCCAATTACCCATAAATATATCTTCCTTAGTTCATAGAAATTTCAACATGCATTAAAGCAACAACGGGAATGAAGCTGCTAATCCTTCTTATGCCAAAGTGATTAATAGTAGAGCCAACTTAGGATGGTTTTCGTTTATTTTTAAACTGATTAGATGCACTTTATTTACAGGAACTCAATTAGTTCTTTAAAGGCATCCATTTTAATTTGGGTCAAGTAAAATCCATTGGTATTCTCTTTAAATATGTGTAAATGGTTTGAATTCTGGTGTAAAACTCATTAAAAAATACCTTAATGGTTTAAAAGATAATTTCGATAGTTGCAAATTGAATAACTAAATCTTAACTTAAATAAAACCCAGAAGGAGGTGAGTATATGGGTTCTTCAGCAATAGCGTATTATTCTAGAGTAAACATTCAATTGGTATATACATGGTGTTCATTTGAAAACTTCTCACCACGGATTTTCCTGCTTTAAAATGAAAATGTGGAAAATCGCTCGGACCCGTCGATTTTTATTTCGAGAGGGACATCTTTTGCGTGTATTGTCAATCTTGTTACTTTAAGTCCCTAGGAGGGAGGGGGGTAAGATCTAAATCTTAAATAGATACCCCTATTTTATATAATTTTTTTGGATTCTGCATAAAATTCTGAACATTTTTTTAATAAAAGCATTATTAGTCTATACTAAACAGTTTCCGAGATATTGACTCTTAAAAATGAGAATTTTGAACTTTGACAGCGTCTAGCTTTCTAACTGTACGTCTTAGAGCAAAACGGCTTACATGTCCCTATCTTCGATTTTTATTATCTTTCCAATAGTGTTAACTTCCGGTTAAACCGGAAGTACTATATTTCTTACAACCAGTTTAACCGGAAGTTGACACTATTGGAAAGACAATAAAAATCGAAGATAGGGACATGTAAGCCGTTTTACTCTAAGACGTATTGTTAGAAAGCTAGACGCTGTCAAAATTCAAATTCAATTTTTTAAGAGTCAATACCTCGGAAACTGTTTAGTATAGACTAATAATGCTTTTATTAAAAAATGTTCAAAATTTTATGCAGAATCCAAAAAAATTATATAAAATAGGGGTGTCCATTTAAGATTTAGATCTTACCCCCCCTCCCTCCTAGGGGCTTGAAGTAACAAGATTAACAATATACGCAAAAGATGTCCCCCTCGAAATAAAAATCGACGGGTCCGAGCGATTTTCCACATTTTCATTTTAAAGCAGGAAAATCCGTGGTGGGAAGTTTTCAAATGAACACCCTGTATATTTTTACATGGTTTTATTGTGAAATGCAAGGAACATGGTGGACCTTTACATTTGATGTCTTGTTGGCTTGTTATGATCAAAAGAATGAGTGTCGTTCTTACTCTATCGCCGTTGGTCCCATCAGGTACAGTTACCGTCATAAAAATCCGGGCACTAATCTGACAGCTAACATTTTTTTCCTAAATTTTGGTAATTCAGGCTTTTACCTTCACTACCATCGACTGGAAGGTAAAAGTAGTGAGTAATGAGTAAAGAGATGTTGGTAAAGTAAACTAGACAGTAATAACTTGTTATTGAATACAGAAATAGCTTAAAAGAAAGTAAAGTATAACTCTACTACTACAAAACTATGGCAACAGGGACGTAGCGAAGGCCTCTGGTTTGGGAGGGGTGAAATTCCTAAATTTCCCAACTTTATAAAATATTTAAAAAAATAACACAATTCAAAAAGTATTTATTTCAGACCTACCCATAATTATCAAATAAGCTGTATAAAAAACATATACAGGGTTGGGCAAATGTTCCGGAACGGCTTAATTACAGGCGAACTAAAAGTGATATCGGATCCGGTTTTTGGGCAATCTACCGGGTGTCCCCGAAAGGTGGTTCGCCCCTCAAACTTTTTTATTTTTCAAGATAATGGAATAAAATTTGGGGGATTTGTATATGACATAAAACTGCATTTTTTAATAGTTGACTTAACATTATGAAACTTCCGGTTTAACTGAAAGTGACATAAACTTTTGATTTTTAAATGGGAGACCTGGTATATTTTTCGTGTATCTGACTCCATATGACATTCTTAATATAACGATGTGTCACACTTTTTGTTACCAAGAAAATATTTTTTTCCAAATTTATTGTTTTATCTAGAGGGCTATGGAATACCTTAAAATCACTTATTTCAGTTCTTTAATCTTGGGAAAAATATAATTTTACTATTTTTGGTCCAATGCTATGTGCTGTGTACAATTTAATCTTTAAAGTTGTATAACTCTTTTTTTTTTAAACGGCAACATGGTGGCTCGCCGGGTTAAGAAAACATAGGATTTTAATACAATTATTTTGATACCACATACTATTAGGTTTTAGAAAAGCTGCCATTAAAAAACTTTAAAAAGTTAACTTGAAACTTTCCTAAAATGAAGCATCTTTTGAGAATAAATTTAGATTTAAATGCATCAAGTAGCCTGTGACCAGCAAAACTGATAAAACAAAATCATGCCTTGAAGATAATTGACATGCCGACAGCTTCTGCCAAAGTAAATTAGTTTGTTGATTAAGAAAAATGGAAAATAATAGTTTTACAAGGAGTGAAAAAGTTGATATGTTATACCTAAGTGTTTGGAGAATGTAGAAAAAATTCAACCGATCGATGCTGCACGACGGTACAAAAATATCCTAATCGGCGTGCTATTACCCAAAACCAAAACTGGTTCAGTTAACTTTTTAAAGTTTTTTTTATGACAGCTTTTCTAAAACCTAATAGTGTGGTATCAAAATAATCGTAATAAAATCCTCTTTTTTCTTAACCCGACGAGCCACCATGTTGCCGTTTAAACTAACTTTATTCTTGCTTCAGCTAAATACGCAGACGATGTTCTGCTCAGTGCAGGTAACGGTGACATTTTCCCATATTACTACTTAAATCAATAAAGCTCTTGCAGATGGCCCAATAATTATTATTTTATTCAAGCTCAAGTTTTCCGTCCCCTCTCCAGTTCTCTATCTCCTCGTCTAATTTAAATGATGATAGCGAAATATTAATATTACATGACTCGTTAGTTACGATAGCTCTAATCTAGCTTTCCTTTAATATAGTTTATAAATTATTGGTTTAATTAACTCGATAAGATGGAAAGTGTCGCTTCAGTCGAATAATATCACCCTTATAGAATTGTCTAATGCTGAATAATCCCACCCCAGTTCTGTATAAACCTTTTGAAAAAAAATATACATTTATTATAGGGGTGTTAATCGAATAATGCATGAGCCCCTTAAGGCGTCCTTAAAAACTATTAAAGAATAGGACAAATACTTATGCCCATAATATCTCTCTTTGTGCTAATTACTATTTCATCGTTATCGTAAACCTATACTATCTTAACACGAAAATATAGTATTTATTTACCTTATACCAGTTATATTCATGTTTATTTTATTTTATGAAAATCAAATTTTATAACGCCACCGCAATAAGACTTTTTTTGATTCGGCTATAAATCCTTTATTGGGAAAGAACTCATAAATCGTCTATGGAATAAATGCACTTGTGTTTAGCTTTGTATATTTCTTTTAGTTGAAATCTTTATTTGCTTTTAGTTTTCTTGGATATATCTGAAAAAAACTTTATTGATGCTTGACATAAATTCCATCAAGATAGAGTGATATTATAATTTTAAATTTAGTTTAAGTTATGACTTGGGTAGTTTGTAATAATTATAAAAATAATAGATGTGTTGTGGCAATACAATCCGGGTTTGTGCATGGACGATTTTCACGAACGTTTTCCTAACGTTGCTTTTATTGCTGGGGATTTTTATCATTGCCTGAAAAGAACCGTGGCTGTGTTTAGAGAAACAGGTTCTATACAACACAAAAAGGAGCAGGAAGAACATCTGTAAGAACATAAAAACTTGTTGCAAACGTTCGTGAAATAATGCAAAATACGCCAACAAAGACCCCTATAATAAAGACGCCTGTCCCAAGAAGTGGGAAGATCTTATGAAACATGCAGGACTATTCTTAAGAAGCAGCTAAATTTATTTCCTTATAATGTGCAAGTATTCCAAGAAATACAAGCCGCAGATTGAATTCCAACCTAGATCACCTTGTTTAACGGTTATGGATTACTTCGCTTTTCCTCATTTAAAGAACACTATTTTTAAAACACCAGTTGCAAATTTAGAACAATTACAAGAAAGGATTATCCAAGAATGTGGTAACATGTCTCCAGAGATGCTGGTCAACACTGTCGAAAATATGAAGAGACGTGTGAATTTATGCTTGGAGCATGGCGGTAGCCAATTTTAGCAATTTATGTAATTATTTTTCTTTTTCTTTCTGTATATTCTTACTTTCTTAATTTTGTAAACAACAAAAATAAATTTGTATTTGTCCACTTATTTTATTACTCATTAGTTAAATTAGTTTGACATATTATGTCATAATATGAATTTGACAAAATTTTAACCTAGATTTGATTAGATATATCGTCCTCATATCATTGTGATCTAAACCAAGCCCTACGTTTTTTTAATCCAAGCCCTCTTTGATGCAAATAATTTTTGCTTGCACGGAATATTATGTTAGTAAGACTTTTAAAAAAATGGCCTGATTACTCTATTTTTAACAATTCCCGCCCAAACATTGAGGGTTTCCATGCGCCCGCTAAAGATAGTTTTGTCTATTGACCTGACCATTTAAAGAAAAAGTTGCTTCAGCTAAAAAACAAATTACTTGGACACACATTGCAGTATTGTCGGTTAGTTCAATCATTACTGTACAGGTAGATAGTTAGTAGTTATTTATTTTAAAAATTAAAGCTTGGAAACACAGCAGTTTAAAAAAAAACAGAATTGATCTCAGAATTTGTTTCATTAAAAAAAAATTAAGTTGACGCACAAGTAAACGATTTTTTAATATTTTGCCTTCATAAAACTGTTATTGTTGTTTCATGCAATATTTTTCACAATGGAAAAGAAAAAGCTTCGTATTTGAATGTAAAGTTGAAATTATTACTTTGAAAGTTGTTTTTAATTTTATATTTTTTTAAATTTAAAATAAGTTTTTAAATGTCTTTGTGGTTATTTGGTTTTCTAATAAATTTTTCGAAATAGTATAATATAAAACCTTTTCTGACGGGGTGATCTTTTGGCAGGAAATGATTTTTTCTGTGAACAATTCACAGGCCTGCATAAAATTTGTGATGACATGATTTTTGTTTGTTGAGCTCAGTTTTTATATAGAAATAACTAATTAAAATACAATTGGTCTCTATCACCCACAGATTTTTTTTTTGCAAAAAAAAAAATATAAAAATAACTTATAATAGGCGTTTTAATACATTTTAAAATGAATGTAGTACTTCAAATTCTAAATGATTGATGAATAAAAAATGATTTTCTGTGGTGCTACAAACCTTCCGACTGGAGACTTTTTATCGACTTCAAAAAGGAGCTTTAAAGCTGTTCTTTTACATAATGACAATGTTTTTGCTTCTGTTTCGGTCGGCCATACAGTTAAGTTAAAGAAAAACTATGAAAATTTAGAGGAATTACTTTTAAGAATACAATATGAAAATCACAACTGGGAAGTGTGTGGAGATCTAAAATTTTTGGGCCTTCTATTGGGTCAGCAGTCTGGATTTACTAAATTTCCATGTTTCCTGTGCGAGTGGGCTAGCAGGAATCGAGAACAGCATTGGATAAAAAGAGACTAGTCACAAAGAGAGACTTTAACACCTGGAAACAAAAATGTAATTCGCGAAAATCTTATTGACCCTCAAAAAGTTTTACTTCCACAACTTCACATAAAACTTGGACGTATGAAACAATTTCTTAAGGCATTAAACAAAGAAGGAAATTGTTTTAAATATTTCTGTAAAACATTTCCGGCTCTGTCAGAGGCAAAATTAAAGGAGAGAATCTTGTAGGGCCGCAGATTAGCAGCTTGATGAAAGACACAGAATTTGAAAAGGTAATGGAAGATAAGGAAAAACATGCATGGAATGCTTTTAAAGAAGTTGAACATAAATTACTACTATGTTGAGATTGTTGAAAATATGCTGGTAAATTTCAGGAATTTCAGAATATGAGCATAAAAGTTCACTTTTTACATTCCCATGTGGACTAATTCCCGAAAAATCTTGGGGACGTGGGTGAAGAGCAAGGTGAAAGATTTCAATGATTAAAGAGATGGAAAAAAGATACCAGGGGCGATGGGACACAAAAATGATGGCCGATTTCTGTTGGACATTGAGAGAAGATCTTCCTTTAGCTGAAACAGAAAGACAACCAAAAGAAGCTTTTCTGAAAAAAGAAAACCTTTTTTGAAGAAGCGTAACGAATAAATAACCATTTATAATAGTTTATATGTGTATATTTTTGTATTTTTTTCCTTAATATATTTAAAAACTAGTTTATATATGAAATAAATCGTGTTTTTTCTATATTTTACCAGTTTGAAAAATAACCTTACGTGATATAAAAAAACTGAAAGCAGATTTGAAATCAGCGCTACCAAATTACTAGAAAACAAATAAAATTTTTAAATCAACTTTCAAAGTGTTAAAAAATGCAGGCCTGTGTTATTTTTAAAAACATACTTTGTTATTTTTTATTGTCTGGTGATATCAAAAGGAAATACCAAAGTAACATTTTATTATTTTTAAATAACGTATTAACATTAATAAAAATCAGACGGTCATTAAATAGGCAAATAGTTTAGCTGATACTATTATGTCTACGTGCATTTTTTCATTAATTTTATTACCAAGGGGAAGTTATAAAATATATTTCTTATCTTACTTAAAGATTCGATAAAAATTATTTTTAATATCTAATATTTTATTATATCCTGGACGCCAATAATACAAAAGAAAGAAAATCCAATATCTTATAGAAAAATAAATAGGGTTTTAATAAATTTTCAATTGAAAAAGCTCAAATGTTCACAGACTTTCCTAAAAATTAATTATAGTAATTTGGCCTGGCACCCTGTGTATTATCTTGTATCCATAATATAGTTACGAAACTTTTCTTGATAACCTTGTACCTACGTTATATTTTTTTTAAAGAACTAATAAATGTTGGTGTAAAATTTGATGAAACAAACTGAACTGAAATGAATTATTTCAACTTAATTACAGAAAATGTTAAACACTAGATTAGATTTATTTTCTTTATATAAATAGCGCTACACTGAGATAAATGCCTTCCATTCCTTATAAGAATTCACATACTATTTATACAACTGTTTAATACTATATGTGACAGCAACGCGCTTTTCTACTGTAAGACAACGAAAATTGCTAGACCGTTGTGTAGTGATAATGTCACGGTAATTTAGCCTATAAGAAATAGGATATAATATATAGCCATTATTGCTCTGAATACCCACGGTAATTATCAAATTCTATTGGGGGTGTAATCTGGTGTTATACAGTGTCCGCAAGAAAGTCCGCATCAAATTGGATTTTTTTTTTATTATTAGGTATAGGTAAAAATTGAAAAGGCAGTTAGTTTTTGCTTACCTAAAAACCAAAAATGACGTATACTGAAGCAGCTGCACGACTGCGTTACCTGTCAAATTTGACATTTTTAATAAAATAGGTCAAAAATGCCCTTATTTAACAAAATATCGAAAAACTTTATTCGAAAAAGTTGTTTATTTAGGCATTTCTAGTCTCTGTCCGAAATTTTGACTGTCTAATACAATTTTTATTTTTTGCCAGGTTCTTGACAATTTTTATCAACCCTCGTAGATTAACTTTTATACATCGATGTAAAACCATTTGCCTTTACTTCATTTGTAATCTTAATGCAATTTTGTGTAAAATTTTTGTTTCCTATTATTTGTTTTGCTTCAAAAACTGAAATTGTTATTGATTAGTATGTAATGTTTGATGCAAAGTTTATCTAATTACATCAGTTTTGCCAAAACCAACATTTCCTATTTTTCTTAAGTTATTAAACAGATGTACAAAAAGAAAATATTAGGAAGCTTTCGTTGAAATTTTACTTAATTAATATTGGATTAAAGAGAATATATATTAATCGCTGGAAACATTTTATTCAACAAAAATATAGTTTAATATAATTAATTTAATGTAATATTAATTAAGTAAAATTTCAACGAAAGCTTCCAATATTTTCTTTTTGTACATACATCTGTTTACTAAGTTAAGAGATATGAGAAACGTCGGTTTTGGCAAAACTGATGTAATTAGATAAACTTTGCATCAAACATTACATACTGATCAATAACAATTTCAGTTTTTGAAGCAAAATAAATAATAGGAAACAAAAATTTTACACAAAATTGCATTAAGATTACAAATGAAGTAAAGGCAAATGGTTTTACATCGATGTATAAAAGTTAATCTACGAAGGTTGATCAAAATTTGTATTAGACTGTCAAAATTTCGTATAGAGACTAAAAATGCCTAAATAAACAACTTTCTCAAATAAAGTTTTTCGATATTTTGATAAATAATGGCATTTTTGAACCTATTTTATTAAAAATGTCAAATTTGACAGGTAACGCAAGTCGTGCAGCTGCTTCCGTATACGTCATTTTTGGTTTTTAGGTAAGCAAAAACTAACTGCTTTTTCAATTTTTACCTATACCTAATAATAAAAAAAAATCCCATTTGATGCGAACTTTCTTGCTGACACTGTATACTATATTAGTTCCGACTGGGAGTTGTAATGAAACTTGACATTAATCATAATAATATTTGCTTGCTACGGTTAATAAAGCATATACTTAACTTACCACTAAAAATCAGTACTATATTTCTCAAAAATTTAAATAGCTTCTAGTGTGGTATTGTTCTTGTCATTTACCATTGTATATGATTATACATAAAGTTTGCTGAGATGGTTAAATTCGTCCAAAGATTAAGTCCAATACTAATGATGGGTTGTGCGAAATAAGAATCTTCTATTGCTCTATCTGACAAAGTTTAAAAAAACTTAAATACGAAGTAAAAATTAATTAATTGAAACAGGTATTGATACGATCAATAAAATTCAAATTCAGACAGGATAGCTAGAAGACTCCGAACAACGATGTGACCTACGCAACAAATACGTTAAAACTAGCACTAGGGCGCGCGGCGATTGTCGATCGCTACGAACCCCCACCAATGTCTTGTGGATTATAGGTTCTAACGGATACAATTCGTTTTTTGGAACCCTCTTCTGCTTTTTTAATTGTAGAGAAAGTGCTTAACTGAAAACAAAATGCGTCGCGTTGAGAAGATACAATTGATTTCTTAACAAAATTGCAGTATTAAAAGTAGTTCATTATTCAACAAGACTTTGCTGCTAATGGAACTGATTACTACCAATAAAAACACTGTTCTAGCAAATCTGGAATTGATATAACACTAGAGCGGGTTTGATACACTAGCAATTTATTTAATATGGGTTAATAAAAAAAAACAGCTATCAATACAAACTGTGTCTTAGCAAACCTGTTGTATTAGATCATTTTTCTCAGCGTAGGGGTAAACACCCAAAAGTTAATAGTTGCATTAAAGAAATATTTAAATTTTCTCATTTGCGCGTCATTTTAAAGGGATTTAGAGCAAAAAGTCTGTTTTAAACAAAGTTTTATCATTAAATAATGCGATGTCCTGTTTGGGGATAAACAAAAACTTAGTTCCATAATTACCATACTTGGGAAATTTGTATGTAGATACAACTCTTTCACAACATACAACATTTTTTTTTTTTAATTTGTCAATAGTTGTATTCAATTTGAAAAAATATAATGCTTTGTTTTTTAAATTTAGCTATTAAAAAGTATTTAACGATATTTTATTTAAATTCAGACAACTAAGATAGTTAATAGGGGGCTGTATGGCACCGGCGTAGCTAGGGGGGGGGCATCGGGGCATTTGCCCCCCCCAAGAGCCATGAAAAAAAGTAATTATCAACAATATTTCAAAAACTTTTAACATTTCATATGGCAAAAATAAAAAAAAAACTACAAATTATCAGTTTATAAGTTTGTTATTTACTTATTTTATTATATTTAAATTTAATATTTGGTTTCAAAATTTTTATTTATTTCATAACAACATAAGTATTAGAGTTACAGACAATGTTTGTCCAATTTTAATGTTATTATATATTTAAATAAAGTGTATAATAATTACTATATAAAGTCGCCACAGTGGATCTTTGCCCGTGCGTCATCAATCAACGATCAGGACTCAACGTGGTTAATAACTCTGCATCCTTGTTTATTACAGTAACAAGTTTGAATAAAAGCATAAAAGTACGTCTCCAAGATTCCGCAATAATATAATGTGCTAGACAAGAATAAAACTATAAACGTCAATTAATTCCTTTTTTTATTTGTTTAGTTGACAACCGTTGTATTTTAGAACGTCATTGTCAACCTTATTTTGATCTGCCAATCTAATTCGTATATTGTAAATCTGTGTGCCTTAAAACTGTTTCTGTTTCTAAAAATAGTTCTTTTTAGAGGTAATTATACCCACCATCTGTTTTGGCGGTAAGTATTTATGGATTTTTATAATAACTAATTTATTTATTTTAAATATTCTAACCATGAAAGTTCTTTGAAACGTTTACGGCAGTGGCTAAATTCCCTTAAATGAGAGGATGTTAAAAATTTGACTTTTGCGATTTTAATAGTCAATAAAACACCAAACTTTTCTAGATTTTAAGCTTTAAAAATAGTTTTAAATGTATTAACATTTGTTTGTCAATTTCTTTTAGATAATAGAGAATGCCGGGCAAAACTTAAAATAAATAATCATTTTTCGGGATATTATGTAGGTACGTCAAACGGTAGGCAGGCACGTCCATTTTATGAACTTAACTTAGTTTTGACTTTTTTTGTCTCGTAATTTTGATTTGATTCTTATGATTTTAATGACGTAAAAGTGATGACGCACGGGAAAAGAACCACTGTGGCGGCTTTACCAATATTCCTATATTATATTGTATATTTTCTCTCACTGTTCTTATGTCGCTAGTTTTTACCATTGTTTGCCAGGGTATAAAAACAGCAACACTGCTAATACTGTCAAATTTAGCAAAATTTGGGCGTGGTCCAAAAAAATTTTCGCCTGCGGCGCTTTCGCCTGCGGCGGGCTTTACGCCTCTGTGCAGCTATATGCCCCCCCAAGACAATATCCTAGCTACGCCAGTGCTGTATGGCACTGTACGCTTTAGTTAAAAAATAAATATTTTACCAAAATTAAAATACTGAAGATTCCAAATAAAAAACTGTGTAATCAAATATTGTATTGAAGGAGTTTATATTTACTTTTCAGGATAATAAATCATGTAATTTATGGCAATAAAAAACCACTTAGTGCAGTTAAATTCAATTCTTATACAGGGTGTTAATTAATGTCATGCAGATATTTCAGGTGGTGATAGTACTCGTCAATGTAAGAAAAAAATGCAAATATATGCATGGTCTAAAACGCGTTATTTTCGTTATACAGGGTGGCAAAGTTTCAATTTTTTTCTCGGATCTTGCGTTTTCTCTCTTATATTCTGCCATAATTATTATTTCAAATTTGGAATATCAACCCTTTTTTAAAATCTCTACAATAAAGTATAAAAATTTTCGGTCGCAGTATACAGGGTGTTACATTTTCTTGAATCTGCTACAATTTTATCTTTCAGAACTTTTTTTTGGCTCCCTGTATATTCTGGTATGAAATTTGAACTCTCCGTTCCTTTGTTTAGCGTTCTGGTCTCTTGCACTATTCTCGTATCTGTGACCGTTTTCGATTTATTTGCAAAAATAGCCATCGATGGAAATTAAGTGTATTAGAAATAACGCAATAATTAATGGCTAAACGGACAATATTATCGTCAATTTTTTGAAAAGGAACACCCAGGGCTGCTAGAAGAGGTACCAATTCTTATCAGAAACCAAATGTGGTTCATGCACGATGCTGCACCACCGCACTTCAGCATAGCATAGAGGTGAGAAACTTTCTCAATCAAATTTTTAACAACCGTTGGATAGGTCGAGGGGGACCTCAGCCATGGCCCCCTAGATCCCCAGACCTGAATAGCCTGGATTTATTTTTCTGGGAACACCTGAAAGCATTAGTGTATCAGACCCCAGTCCAGACAAAAGAGGATTAAGAAACAGAATAATACGTTTATGCGACATCATTCGCAATACTCCTGGAATATTTGGCAGAGTCCGTCAGTCCATAAGGCGAAGACTTGATTCGTGCATTTTAGCAACAGGCGAACATTTTCAACAGTTTTTATAATTTTGTTTTATTTTTATTTGATTAACTAATAAATTGTTTTGTTACACGGCTTTTTACTCTGCGTTATTTCGCCTACACTTAACACTCCATCGATGGCTATTTTTGCAAATAAATCGAAAACGGTCACAGATACGAGAATAGTTTAAGATACCAGAACGCTAAACAAAGGACCAGAGAGTTCAAATTTTATACCGGTATTCATACAGGAAGCCAAAAAAAAATAGTTCTGACAGATAAAAATGTAGCCTATTCAAGAAAATGTAACACCCTGTATACTGCGACCGACAATTTTGATACTTTATTGTAAAGACTTTAAAAAAGGGTTGATGTTCCAAATTTGAAACAATTATCGCAGAATATAAGAGAGAAAACGCAAAATACGAGAAAAAAAATGAAACTTTGCCACCCTGTATAACGAAAATAACGCGTTTTAGACCATGCATATTTGCATTTTTTTCTTATTCTGACTAGTACTATCACCCCCTGAAATATCTGCATGGCATTAATTAACATATATAAAATCTTACTTTACACCATTAAATCGATGATTCCTAGAAGTTAAGGGCGTGTCGATTTACTACGCAATAGCAACCAACGTTTCTCGTCGAAAGATCAGCATGCACGTTGGGCTTGAGCAGTTGCCTGTTCACTGTTATACGAAGATCTTCTTGCATCGTTATGTTTACATAGGTTTTTGCAAAGTGTATATTAAAATGTAATCTAATGTAGTAACAATTTTAATGATTTAATTCTTAATATGTATTTTCTTTTTCAAACCAGCTTCGCATTAGAGTCTATCAACTGATTAGGTTTTATGTTGCAGTTATAAAAATTCATTAACTTGTACAAGGTGTCTAAAATCTACGACAAAAGTTTGGGCTATTAAAATTTGGTCGCATGAGATGCAAAGTTTATTTGTTTTTGACCCTGTGTAAGGTAACTTTATAAAATAAGTATTTTTGAAAACGTAGTTTGTGTCTGAAAGTAATACACGTTAACGTTAAGAAAAAAAATCATATAAAAATTAATTTTAATAAATGTTGATTTTGTAGAAAAACACAAAAATGGTAAAAAATCAAAATTATCTCTTATGCAGCTGAAATTTTGCATGTGGGCTAGAACCTGCATTCAAAAAAACTTTTTCTAATAACCTTTTTTGATATTTTTAGAAATAACCCCACTTTTGAATTATTTTTTGGAAAAAATTAAAACTTGACAGATAATGCGAATAACGTAACTACTATTATTTTGCTTAATTTTCATCTCGATCAAAGCAGAACTTGATGCCAAAGTCAAATTTCGAATAAAGCTATTAATAAAAAAAATATCCCATATGATGCGGACTTTTTTACTGGTCACACTGTATTTAATATAAATCCACCAGGTCAACTTAAAATACGGTATTTATTGGGGAGTTTTGGCATGACACTTGCATTTTGGAACTTTTGCATTTTTTGAAGGATAATAATTTTTATTTGTTTTGAAAAATAAATTAATTAGTTTGTTCATTTACAAAATGACTTTATGGAAAAGTCGCGCCTGATTCTTACTATTATTCATCCAGTAAGAAACAAAAATGTATGCATATTACATAAATTACCTAGTTGTTTGTATCAGGTTTTTAAATTATAGGAATTAGGAAGCCTCAATTTTCGCCATTTATTAGTTTTGCAGCTCTTTGCGTCCTTATCATTATTAGTCGTAAATTTTAATGTATTCAAGGGTGTACGTAAGGAAAATTACTATAATTTTCTTTACCGAATCCATTTGAGCAGTAGTTAGCAAAGTTCAAACTCGTATTCTCAAGAATGAAAAGCAATGTGCGAATAATGTAAGTTTTAACACAATTTAAAACTTTCAAAAGATAATTTTCTTTCTTCTGGTCGATCAAATTAATGCCGGAGACTCCGGAGAGGCGTCAGTGTTCAGTTAAGACACTAAGAGGTAAAAGTGAATTAACCGACAGATAAAAAGTGAACTAGAAGAGAGACGTAAACACTCCCTCTATTTTCCTTCGCTTGAGAAAACAATTTCTAGCTTTCCGCTGAATGGATGATGAAACCTCTCGAAAAACATCCCATTTAAGTTCTGTCTTAGCATTTACTTTTTCCTGAACTTCGCCAAAGTTGGAGCTTTTAGATTATACTGAAGTTCTTGTGTGCGTGTATGCTTCTTTAATACTAATTAAGATAACTTTTATTAACTAGGTTTTAAAAGTATTTTATTGTAATCGGATTATAATTACACAAACGGAATTCGTACTTCCTTACTGTTAGAATAAGTTTCTTTACAATCGTATGGGCAAATTTATAAAAATAATAAAATACTTGTACCTACTACATAGTAAAGTAAAGAAGGAACTGCTGGTGCACTGGTCCTTTAAGAACAGTTCCAAAATATTCTGGTTAACAATAACATCTGTTTTGTCCTGTTTGTTAGTAAGCCAATAATAATAATTTCCTAGCACAATGCAGTTCTGTGTTTTGGATATTAATTTGAAACAGTGGCGAGTTTTTCTCCCATGGACATCACTAGCACGGGCCAGTTTTAAGAACAAATAAGAAGGAGTTGGTGCTAACCCTGTCCCGTCTTGGGATAACTGGCGAATTATTTTAAAACATGCGCAGAGCAATTAAGTGATGACATAAAAACTGAAATTAGGTAGATAACAAGATAATATCAGTCACGACAACAAAATACTAAACCACAGGATATTTCTAACGATGTTACCATTTTTTTTAAACGCGAGGTTAAAAGTATCAAACTTCTTCTTAGACTAAAGTAAAGTTTTATTTTTGTAACTAAATATTATTTACTATAGAATTTTCATTAGAATGGATTTTTTCTCTGTTAAGTATCATGCTTTTCAGAAATATAATTTATCAAAGGGCTATTAATATTTGTATAGTTAATGTTTGAAATTAAAAATAAATAGGAATTGCTTTTGGAACCAAATATATAAAATACGAATAAAAAAAAATGATAATTATAAACTGAATAATATTGAACAACGCACAATTACCGTCACAAAAATCCGGACACTAATCTGACATCAGGCTTTTACCTTCACTACCATAGATTGGAAGGTAAAAGTAGTGGTAAAGAGATTTTGGTAAAGTAAACTAGACAATAATAACTTGTTATTCAATACAGAAATAGCTTAAAAGAAAGTAAAGTAACATTACTACTACACAACCATGGCAATATAAATAAACTGAGGAGGAAATACAACCAATAGCATTTAATATTTTATTGCCCTTCCATTACTTTGAATAACTGAAGTTAATCGTTTAGGCATTGAAGCCACCAGACCATTACAGTATTCTTGATGTATATGAAGTTAGCAAAACAACTCCGGAAAACCAAGTTAAGTGTAACGGTAAAATTTACCGCTAATTGGCCGCTAATTAACCGTAAAAAAATTAATTTTGCCTCTCGTCTTTTTTAAAAAATACGAGGTGTTTTGCCAAGTTCTCGAGAAGTTGGCAAAACAAATTTTTTAGACTAGCTAGTTAAGATTTATTTTTATACTACCTGAACAAACCCGAACAAACCTGAACACCCAAAAATATTGCACGTTCCAAAGTTGTTTTGCCAACTTTATATGAACTTGGCAAAACACCTCGTATTTTTTAAAAAATACCAGCGGCAAAATTAATTGTTTTACGGTTAATTAGCGGTAAATTTTACCTTGTTCGGGTTTGTTTGGGTTTGTTCAGGTAGTATAAAAATAAATCTTAACTAGCTAGTCTAAAAAAGTTGTTTGGCCAACTTATCGAGAACTTGGCAAAACACCTCGTATTTTTTAAAAAAGACGAGCGGCAAAATTATTTTTTTTACGGTTAATTAACGGTAAATTTTCATAGTATTGAACACCCAAAAATATTGCACGGTCCAAAGTTGTTTTGCCAACTTTATATGAACTTGGCAAAACACCTCGTATTTTTTAAAAAAGACCAGCGGCAAAATTAATTGTTTTACGGTAAATTAGCGGTAAATTTTACCTTGTTTGGGTTTGCTCGGGTTTGTTCGGGTTCGTTCGGTTTTGTTCAGGTAGTATAAAAATAAATCTTTACTAGCTAGTCTAAAAAAGTTGTTTTGCCAACTTCTTGAGAACTTGGCAAAACACCTCGTATTTTCTAAAAAAGACGAGCGGTAAAATTAATTTTTTTACGGTTAATTAACGGTAAATTTTCATAGTATTGAACACCCAAAAATATTGCACGGTCCAAAGTTGTTTTGCCAACTTTATATGAACTTGGCAAAACACCTCGTATTTTTTAAAAAAGACGAGCGGCAAAATTAATTTTTTTACGGTTAATTAGCGGCTAATTAGCGGTAAATTTTACCGTTACACTTAACTTGGTTGTCCGGAGTTGTTTTGCTAACTTCATATACATGTATTCTTGCGTTAGTTGATTCCAAGTCTCTTGTATTTTCAGCCACAATAATTTTATTGTTCTCTATTTTCTGGACAAAACTCAATATATTTGTTAATTCTCTTGATCATGTAAGCCCAAACATTTTCCATCGGATTTAAATCTGGACTCCTAGAAGGCCAGGGTAATACTTGAATGTCCCTTTGTTGCATCCAATCAGATACTGCGTGGGCAGTATGAACCGGGCAGTTATCATGTTGGTAAATGTAATTAGTTTTGGGAAACATTATTAACCGATGGCAACATCACGTTCTCCAATATTTGTATGTAATTTTGTGCATTAAATCTACCATCTATGCGGGTACAAACTCATATACCCTGTGCACTCATCCACCCCCAAACGTTGACAAAAAAACGGCCGCTTGTTGAAATATTCTGAGTGTAGCGTTCATCAAACCGGGTATTTGATGGTCTATATACCCTTACTCTCCCGCTGTAACATGATTGAAAAATCTTTTCGTCTGTGAAAATTACATTTTCCCAAGCATTTATACCATCTCGGTAATATTGTAATGCATAACCCACTCTTTGCTCTTTGTTGGTTACCGTTAGGAAAGGCTTTTTAGCTGCAGGGTGATTGCGATGATTTGAACCATCTCTTAATTTTCGTTGTGCGGTTCTAACGGAACCCGGAAAAATCAGTTACATTGTGAGCTAAAACAGCCGTTTTATAAGAATTTTCCCTTAGGTATTGAAGTAGAGTATTGTCATGTTCTTCTGTCGATGCCCTTTTAAGACCTGTTCCTTCTTTCACTTTCCAGCGAATGTGTTTCCATTCATTTTATTTTGATAGCATGAACTGTACTTTTTGGCGTTTGAAATCTTTGAGTCACCCGTCTCTCTGACCATCCTTCTTCTAGCAGTGTCACAATTTTGGCCTTTTCCGCAGCATTTAAATGACGAGGCATATTTGGACATTTATTTCACTGGCCGTAAATAAATTTCAGTTGACAATTTTTGTCAATGTCATTAAAACAGGTAATTTTTAGGTATTCGAGATGCATAAAGGTCGGATTACAATAGAAAAAACTGCTGCCTGGATTTTTGTGACGGTAACTGTACCTACATATTATTTCTTTACATTAATAATTTTTATTAAATTCGAATACAAGGTTCAAAATTGAAAGCATTAAAAAAGTTTTCGGTGCCAATAAGTATTTTCTATGCAATGGATGACAATGTTTACGCGTTGATAAATAAAAATTCCTAAGAACATGCGAAATGAACATCATATTTTCCATTTGCTATCACCGAATTTCTTCCAATTACCTTCAGTCGAGATATTTTTCAATTGTACATTTGGCTCTGTGCTTGTCATGTATTGGACTTTTTAAATAAATTATTTTGGAATTATATATAAATTTCTTAGCAGTAAAATGCTTTCCTTTTGGGAATTATTTTCTAAAACTCAAAGTTCTAAATTAAAAATCTATTACCTGTCAATCAACATTTGAACTTTTAACGATCAAGCAATGCAAACTATAAACTTGTTGAATTAAATATTACCGGTTTTATTTTGTGGCAGCTGAACGTTTGCAACTATTCTTTAAATATTTATTTTGTATTCGTTAATAATAGCGCAAAAGTTACATGCACAAAAATTTCTTTAATATACAGGGTGCCCTAAAAGATATGGTCAATAATTTGGGATTAACTAGATTGGTTAAAAATAAAGTAATAACTTCATATAACGTGATATTTTATAAAAAAGGGTACTACTAAGTCGTTCTCTAGATAAATCTATTTAAAAGTTGCCTTTCATTTGAAATAATCGCTTATTTATTTTTATTACCTAGTTTTGAAATTGGGATTTTGACCGTCAAAATCTTTTGTGGTCAATTGACCGGTCAATTGACTAAGCCCCGGTCAAATTCCTCAGTTTTGTCAAAAAAAATGAAGACGTGAGTAATTACATAGAAACGTGTCTTTATTAAAAAAAACAGCTAACAAAAAATAAGGGAACCATTCTGAGGTACAAAAAACACAAAAATGACACATAAATATTATGTATAATATTAATCTAACAATAATAAATTACTAATAAAGGAATGAGTGAGTGACTGATTGATAATGAAATGAGAGGCTGCTGGCAGTACTGGCCTTGGTAGATAGCTTAGATAAAGGTACATCATCATCTTCGTCACTGAACTTACCCCCGGCATTGCCTTTATGTTCCTCACTACTGAAATTTAGCGCTGGTTCCTCCAAATTTCCATTTTTTTTTTATTTCCACTGCCACTTAACAGCTTTAAGTTGTACTTTATATGAACAAGCTTTCCTGAGGGAGCGGTTTTCAATCGATTGCGAAGCTTGCTATGGACAATGCCCCATGAGGACCAATTTCTCTCACAAAAGGGTGCAAAAGTTTTTGACCGAATTTGACCCGGTCAAAATATCTACGGTCAAAATCGGTCAAAATCGGTCAAAATCTCGGTCAATGGACCAGGCACAACCCTACCTACTATTACCTTACTATTTTCCTTTTTGATTATTTTAGGGTATTATTTTGAGCCACAGAGTTGAAAAATTGAACCACTTTGCAAAACTTACATTTACATATTTTGTCATAAAAAAATAAATGTTGCTTTTTATGACTTTCTGTAGTTTGAAACGTTCCTATCGAATTTATTATGCCGCATTTTAATTTTTCGGAGTAAACAGACAAGCGTTTAAGCTACGGGTTAGCCTTGGGTAATTCTGCAGAAGCAGTACGTGTCTACATGTGGTACTTCAGGAGCTATTACTCCATCTCTACCATTTCCAAAAAGTTCATGCTGCCTGATTAGGGTACGCTAATTGCTGAAGATAATACGTTTATAAGCAGAGTACTTTTTAATAATGAATCTGGTTAATCTAGGGATGGTATTATCAATTTCCATAATCTTCAATACTGGGCCGAGGAGAACCCTCATGTTAATTTTACACTGAGAATAAAGCCTTTCATTCCTTATAATAATTTACATACTCTTTATACAAATGTTTAATAGTATATACGACAGCAACGCGCTTTCCTACTGTAAGACAACGAAAATTGCTAGACCGTTGTGTACTGATAATATCACGGAATTTAGCCACACACCATCGAATGGTTTATAGCGTTTATTGCTCTAAATACTCACAGCAATTATCAAGTTCTATTAGGGGTGTAATCTGGTTTTAAATAGTGTATAAGTTCGGACTGGCAGTTGTAATGAAGCTTGACATTAATCATAATAATATTTGCTTGCTACGGTTAATAAAGCATATACTTACTAGTAAAAATCAGTACTGTAGTTTTCAAAAATTGAAATAACTTCTAGTGTGATATTGTTTTTGTTGTTTAACATTGCATATTATGATTATATATTATGCAAAATTCAATACTAATGATCAGTTGTGCGAAGTAAGAATCTTCTATTGTTTTATCTGACATGCAAAGTTAAAAAAAAAACTTAAATACAAAGTAAAAATAAATTAATTGAAACATGTATTGGTACGATCAATAAAGTCAAATTCAGACAGGACAGGTAGAAACGACTCCGAACAACGATGTGACCTGCGCAACAAATACGTTAAAACTAATACTAAGGCGCGCGGCGATTGCCGATCGCTATACGAACCCCGACCAACGTCTTGTGGATTATAGGCTCTAACGAATACAATTATTCGTTTTTGGGGACGCATAATTTGGTGACTCAAAATAATACCTTAAAATAATCAAAAAGGAAAATTTAAAGTTTATTTCAAAATGACAGAAAATAAGTAAATAAATTAAATTATTTTGAAAAATTTTACGATTTGTTAATACTAATAGGTAATAAAAATAAATTAGCGATTTTTTCAAATGAAAGGTAACTTTTAAATAGATTAATCTAGAGAACGACTCATCCAATCAGGTGTTACCAGTAACACCATTTTTCATAAAATATTATGTTATATGAAGTTATTACTTTATTTTTAACCAATCTAATTAATCCCAAATTGTTGACCATATTTGTTAGGACACCCTGTATACTAATTAGTAAATAGTATTTTAGTTCTAGTTTTTTCCTTAATATTATATATATATATATATTAATAAAACCAGAATTTCGTTAAAAAACGTTTTTGGATCGCCACTTTCAATTAATCATACCCAATCAAAAGCTGGGAGCCCAAAGGTAGAATTTTACATTTACATACTCAGCCAAATTTGTTAATTGCACAGTTTCACTGGATATTATTTTCTCCAATTAACTAAAACTAAACTACAAGGTAGCTAACTTGAAATTAATTTTGAGCAAAACTAAATTGTGCTATCGTAAAGACGTGTAGACAATTTAGGACATATTTGTAGGTAAGGAACAATTGGTTATATGGCTTACCCGGGTATGTTCTGGAATATTCCTTGTTTAGCTTAACACTATTCTAAAGTTTTGTGTGGTTGTGACCTCATTTAATAATAGGGAAACCCAATTGAAATCTAATATTTGCCTGCAAGGACTCTTTAAAGCATGTTAAAACTAATAAATGTATCTATAGCTCTTTAAAAAATTACTTAAATCGGAGTAAAAATTAAAAAAAAAAATATAAATGCCTAAACTTAATACTCAAAACTATGCTGATTCTGTCGGGATTTTTGAGAGACCTGCCAGGTGCTCTAGTTTACTTTAAAATGATAAATCTAATATACTAAAATGCGTTTTAGCATCGAAAGTATAGAAAATTGATCAAAAATAAACCCTGCGACTTGAAACTTTTTCCGGATTCGTTTCTTTCTAAGTAGTAGAATCCCAAACCTGTACCTAAATAAAATTTAAACTTTCGACAAAAGTTCCCGAAGAGAGAATTTCCATCAAGATAGAAATAACTTGAGTTGTTTATGGTTCGCTTTTAGCGTCTCAGTGTTTCTCCTTTTTCCCACGAAGTTACCCAAAATCTGTTTTATGTAACTAAATTATATCCGATTTTTTTATTCGATCTTGCCGGCAATTTTCCATCTTATTGAGTTTCTTTTCTTCCTTTATTTTGTACCAGAAAACTTTCACAACTGCGTCTGTGTGGATTTGGCTCGCTTAATCCCTATAATCTACCTCTTTATACTGTTTCTATTTAAGGGGATTGCTGCACTTTTTCTTAATAGAAACAGTATTTTAAATATTTTTAAAAACTGGCTCTAGGTTAATTATTTGCACATGACATATTGAGCCGTATTCATAAAACTGAAGGATATCCTTGTAAGTATAAGGTTTTGAGTTGAAGAAAAAGGTAGGAGTATAAGCACTTTCTCTTTTTCGTATTTATAATGATTACCTTTTACTTGCAAGGATATCCTCCAAGAATAAGTAAAGGGTATGTAAATAAACTTATTATAATTATTCGAATTTTGTTTTTTAAAAACCAAAATGATTTGATATTATTATGGCGTAAATAATAAAACTAAATTAAATTTAAACTTTTATTTTATACAGTTTTATACCTACATTTAATTATCAAAATTGTTTATTACAATGCTCAAATTTCTTCTGACTTCTTGTCCTTGCTGGCGAAGAGGTAGATCAAATTCGTCATTATCATTGTCATCTTCTTCTGGCACTTCTTCTTCAGGTGCCTCAAAATCGATGCCTTTCAATGTTTTTGCCACGTTATGAAGCACAATACAGGCAACAATTATTTTTAGCACATTCTCCAATTTCACTCGGCAAACATATTGCAAAATAGAAAATCGACGTTTCAGTTGACCAAAACAACGTTCAATTATAATTTTTTTTTTTTTAAGTTTATTATGATTTAGTTCAGGACCTCAAGCGGGATTTCTGAATGGAGTCATGAGCTACGGCTCTATTTCATATCCATCATCAGCAAGTAGCACGACGTTGTTTTTATTTTGTAAATGAACCCTTATAATTTCTCCATATTCTTGAATCATGGACCGATCCAGGCCAACTGTGACAATGTCCATACGAGTGAACATTTCTCTTGTGTCAAAAGTGGCTTGCACATTCAGTGTAGGATGACCTTTTCGGTTGACATACATGGCGATTTGGTTTTAGTATTCCTATGTGGGTACAGTCAACTACACCAATTGCTATCGGAAATCTATATTTGCTTTGCCATAACTGTTTCGCATCCATAAGTTCATTGTTAGTAGACGGAAATTATGCAGTAATTTGATTGCGCAACTATGCTGTCAATTACGGCAGTCACTGTACGAGATACTAGCGGTAGGTTGACTTACGCCCAGTTCTTGACCAATGCCTTTCTGATACCCAGGATCACTGAGATAGCGTAAACTTATCTTCATTTTTAGGACGGATGATAACGCACCTCCTCGAGTTTCAGCATTTATTCCCAAAAATGTGTTGGCAAGCCATTGCACGTTTTTTTTCTTCAAACCGGTATAATTCTTTGTAATCACGAACAAGTGTTGATAAACGCTGCTTGTAGTGTTTAATCTCTCTCAGTTCCACAACATCTGCCATCGCTACAACTGATCACTACACGACTGAACCTGCTACTGGCCACGCTCAAAATTATTGAAGGATAACCTTTTTATTTATAGTGAAAGGTAACGTTTATGAATAACCAAATACTTATTTGGGAAGGATATGCTCATACTCTATAAGTATAAGGTTTTACTCGGAATATTATGAATGCGAGCTGAAGGATTTCCTTTATATTCTGCAAGTATAAGCATAACCTCTTTTTTATGAATACGGCCCATTATGTCACTTAATGTGCAAAATGTTGCCCATACACTATTTGGCAATATCCTAAACGCAAGTAAATCAACACTCATATCTTGTTCATGCTTTAAACTCGTCAACATTTGCCGGTTTCGTACAAGGAATAAAAATTTGAAATTTGGTACTTATTAGTAACTTAATATGCACTTCAAAATAGTCAATAAAAAAGTAGGGTTGCCATTTAAAAAAAATAATCGATATCCTCATATATTTAATTTGAGACACACTGTATTAATATTTTCTTCCTGTGTCGAAGCATTTTTCCAAAAAAAAACTGTACTGGATTTACAAACTGTATGTATTTTTTTCGTTTAATAAAGATACGCTTTTAATTTTAAGTATAGATATCTCTTGATTATTAAAATAGTAAAGAAATGTATATTTCTTTTATCTTTAATTCTTATTATGTAATTTGAAACTATATACCTATAGATTGATTATTATTTTATAAATATCGTTACGGCGATAAAGCTTTAAAGAAATACAGAAGCTCATTGTTATAGTCCGAGCGTCCAACCACTTGTTCATTTATCATCTTATATTATTACTAATATGGTCGCATTGGTATCCCATGTTCTCGTACTATTTTTATTAAAAAAGGATAGACACAGGTATACCAAACCCCACCTTGATCACGTGTTGTCCAGTGCATCGAGCTATTATAAAAACCCAGTTGTCACCAAGCAAACTCATCAGTTTGTCAGTAATAAAGTTGTTGAAAAGTGAAAAGAACTGTGAAAATATTTAAGATGTCAATCCAACCAGAACTTTTGTTGGAAGAATTTTTAAAGAAGTTTGTAGCAAGACCCTACATCATCTCCAATAAAATTGTTCCAGTTGGTAATAGAGAAAATTCAATCCCAGAAGAAGACAAGTTGATTGCGATTACAAGCAGGAGTGGATCTTCTCCTCAGAAAAAGTTTTCTCAAAGGTACTCAACCCTTAATATTTCAGTTGAACCAAAATTTGCAAGAAAATACAAATCAGTAAAATATTTTGCCATCAACGAGGCACTTTGTATTATCAACGAGAAAAAAGTCCTCTCCCTCAAAGAACTGATTTATCAGGAAATAGGCTGCGAACACAAAGATCCTAATAAATTTTTAAAACAGTTTGTTAAAAATACCTCTTCTGCTCAACCTGGTTCTGATGATGGTGCTCTGCTTCCTGGTGTATTTCCATCAAATTCCAAATATTTTCCATGTGTCGCCGCGACTAAAAGCTTCAGCTCTGATTTGGATAATGCTCTTAAGCACTTTCTAATGCTTCACGATAACGATGACAACTACAGACCTAATCCAGTTCCTAATAGAACAGATAATGATGCTGATGTTGAACAACAAAACAATCTTAATAATCAAATATTGCTTAACAATGAAGAAGATGAATTTTCTGATGAAGACGCTAGCGATAATAAATCGCCACGTATGAATGTTCCTGAGAATGCATATAGTGGCTCATTTATATATGCTTCCCTTAATTACGAAAAATGCATGGGCGCTTTTTTGGTTTTCGTTTTGGTTGTCTTTGTAGGCTTCTTGGTATTTCACATGCTGACAAATCGTGGAACTTCCCCTTTGGAAGTTGCAAAAGCAGCTGCTAATATATCGACCAATGGTTCTATTGAAATTTCTGCTGTTAATAATGCCATCAATAATGTTGCTAGTGGTGCCAATGGAACAGCCATGAAATTTGACCCATATGATGCAAAAGACTGGAAACCGTACGTGATGATTGCTGGGATGATTATTTATTTTTGCCTGTGGTTTGTGTAAAAGACATTTCTTTGATATAATTTTTATCATTAATGACTGATTTAAATGATAATAAAAATAAGTATTGTTTATATTATGAATAATAAATAGGTATAATACTTTTTAAAATATTTTTACGGAGTTTGTGAACATGATTTTTTTTTTTAATTTTTACCATTGGTTTACTTTGTGGCAAAAATCATATTTTCAAATTATATCGTTAAAATTATTTTAAGAACAAATAGTTTTAGGTATTATAAAATTTAATCTTAATAAATAAGAAGGGGAAACCAATATGACTTATTAGAATTTAGGTTGGAAGGTATTAGAATTTAGTTTAAAAGTTAAGGAACACTTAAAAAAACCAAAAAAATAAATAAAAAATAGTGATAAGTACATTTTTTGTTTTATTTCAATCCTCCTATACCTTCTTATGTCAGGTTGCACAAATATTTTTATCAACTAACCAGATAGCTATGCCCATTTGTGGAGTACAAATACACGTTAGAAAACGTTATGTCAAATTAAAAAAAGAGAAATAATTTTTTTTAAATACTTACCAATTCATGACAAATAATACAACAAGAAGTTCAAAAGGCTTTGCATTTATCCAGGTACCCATGACGGCGGATTTTAAATTTGAAATTATGTTCATTTGTTTTTTAGCATTCTGGCCTCATGGGTACCTCGATAAATGCAAAGCCGTTTGCGCTTCTTTTTGCATTTTTTGTCGTGAATTGGTATTTTTAATACATTATCTCTCTTTTTTAAGGGTGTGTGATATCAAATTGTTGAAAAAAATGTGCTTTATCTTTTTGTCCGAGTGAGCCAGGATGTTTCCATTTGAAGAAATTGAGTTCTCTGAAAAAAAAGCCTTTTTAGGAAGTTATAAGTTTGTAAAAAATTTAAAACACAATAAAACTTGAAATTTGCATTTTTATCAAGATTTTGGCTTGGATGTAAACCATTTTAAAGAGTTAATAGCAATCTAGAAGTAAGAAAAATTATTTAGGGCGGACGTTTGGGGTGTCGTTTTTGGAATGGTACTCTGAATCGATATAGCCAAAAATAAACAGGGTGTTCCATTAAAAAATCTAAATTTTAAATTATTTTTGGTTAAACCGGAACTAACAAAATGGCATCCGTCATGGAAACAATTGCAAAATAATATCACATACAATGTGACCAGTAAAGTCCGCATCATATGGGATTCTTTTTTTATTAATAGCTTTATTCGAAATTTGACTTTGGCATCAAGTTCTGCTCCGATCGAGATAAAAATTAAGCAAAAAATAGTAGTCACGTGATTCGCATTATCTGTCAAATTTTAATTTTTTCCAAAAAATAATTCAAAAGTGGGGTTATTTCTGAAAATATCGAAAAAAGTTGTTAGCAAAAGTTTTTTTAAATACAGTTTTTAGCCCACATGCAAAATTTCAGCTGCATAAGATTATTTTGATTTTTTACCTATATTTTGTAAATTGTACCACTTTTGCAAAATAAGACTCAATGCATCCTACATAAAACTTCTTAGTTTTAACAATGCTTTATTTCAGATACATTTTCACATATTAAATGTGTTTTCTTCTACAAAATCAAAATCGGACTATTAAAATTTGGTCGCTTGTGATGCAAAGTTTATTTGTTTTTGACCCTGTATAAGGCAACTTCATAAAATAAATATTTTTGAAAACGTAGTTGGTGTCTGAAAGTAATACACCTTAATATTAAGACAAAAAAGAACACAGTGTCATCACTCATCAGTAAAGTGTTCATTAAGTGGAAAATAAATTTAAGTTTAACTTAACGTACAGTTTATCTATTTTCAACGATTTAATTTAAAACCCCTTTATTTTATTTTTTATTTTTACTTTCAGACACAAACTACGTTTTCAAAAATACTTATTTTATGGAGTTACCTTATACAGGGTCAAAAACAAACAAACTTTGCATCACACATGCGACCAAATTTTAATAGCCCAATTTTGATTTTGTAGAAAAACACACATTTAATATGGCGCTACTTTAAAGAAAATTTATCTGAAATATAGCATTGTCAAAACTAAGAAGTTTTATGTAGGTTGCGTCGAGTCTTATTTGGCAAAATTGGTGCAATTTACAAAAAATGGGTAAAAAGTCAAAATTATCTTATGTAGCTGAAATTTTTGCATGTGGGCTAGAAACTGCATTTAAAAAAACTTTTTCTAGCTACTTTTTTTGATATTTTCAGAAATAACCCCACTTTTGAATTATTTTTTGAAAAAAAATTAAAATTTGACAGATAATGCGAATCACGTGACTATTATTTTTTGCTTAATTTTCATCTCGATAGAAGCAGAACTTGATGCCAAAATCAAATTTTGAATAAAGTTATTAATAAAAAAAAATCCCATATGATGCGGACTTTACTGGTCACACTGTATAAGCCCACCAAATTTTATTTCCGTAATTTAAACAACAAAAAAGTTATAGGGGTAAGAAATTGTCCTGAAACACCCAGTATATATTGTTTTATTTTATAAAAGATCGAAAAATACAATAAGTATAACAAAAATCCTTTTCCATGCATATTTCATTTTTCAAAGTCTAACCCATACGTCGTCAATCTAAAAATCTTTCCTGTAAAATTTTTCGATATCCAGAATATAACCAGTATTCCTACCTAGCGTTAGAAACCCCTTTTTAAAAGTTTAAACCAAAAATTAGGTCAGAGATTCGGTCAGCCATTAAATTGAATTTAGGTTATCCAATAAATTTTCTTAAATTGGTTTTCGCATTCACAGAAATAAAAATAATTTACTAAACAGTTTATTACACTGAATTGATTGTACGTTTATGTTATTGCGGCTTATAAGTATAAAATTAGCATTCTAGAAAAATAAAGAGATTTAAAATCAGTTCCAATATTAAATTGAAAAATTTATTGGAAATAACAACGACCACATTAGAAATCGGTAAATTCCTATGCCGTGTATGACATAAACCATAAACCTATTATAATATAAGTAGAAACAAATATTTTATTCATAAAACCCCATTTGTTTACAATTGAAGACATAAGTGGATAAAGGTGTTATGTCGCATTTCTTTTTAAACTACCTTTTCTACTTTTTGAGCATCCCTGGTATAGATCCTACTATTAGTAAACCTTAAAAAATGCAACTTTCTTTATAATAAGAGATTTTCTTTTAAGGATAAAGGTGTTAAAAGGTGTTAAGTCACTCAAACATAACAATAATAATAACATTGAATAACTTCGAAGTTTAAAAATGTGACATGGCACCTTTATCCACTTACGTCTTCAATTACTTTCACAGTTTTAGGGGTATAGTTGTAATTAATTTTTTGGAAACTGCACTTAAATAATAAAAGACTAATTTGCTTTTTTTATGACATAGCTTAATAACAAATTTTAATAAAGGGGTTTTAAATTAAATCGTTGAAAATAGATAAACTTTACGTCAAGTTAAACTAACATTTATTTTCCAGTTAATGAACACTTCTTTTTTGTCTTAATATTAAGGTGCATTACTTTTAGACACATACTACGTTTTCAAAAATACTTATTTTATGAAGTTACCTTATACAGGGTCAAAAACAAATGAACTATGCATTACATGCGACCAAATTTTAATAGCCCAATTTTGATTTTGTAGAAAAACACACATTAAATATGGCGCTACTTTAAAGAAAATGTATCTGAAATAAAGCATTGTCAAAACTTAGAAGTTTTATGTAGGTTGCGTTGAGTGCTAGACTGCATGTGGGCTAGAAACTGCATTTAAAAAAACTTTTGCTAATAACTTTTTTCGATACTTTCAGAAATAACCCCACTTTGGAATTATTTTTTGGAAAAAATTAAAATTATACAGGGTGTTTCATTAAGGTCGAAGAGCGGCCATATCTCGGAAACTACTAGGCATAGAAACTCAGGAAAAGAAAAATGATAATAAAAGTGGCCATGAGAAAATTCTGGAACTAATTTTCAAGTTCCGCATTGTGCCGCAAGAGGACGTAATTGAAAAGTAAATTTTTAAATTTTACATAACTCCGAAAATTCCACATTAAGGTATATGTTTGATAACACCATTTTAAAGCTTTGACAATTATGCATCATTTTGGTCTTATGCTCATTGGCGTACCGACTTTAATAAGAGTGGGGGAAGCTGTTGAAAGTGTAATCATTTAAATCGCTGTAACTTATAAACGACTTATCCGATTTTAGCAAACTAAAGACTGTTTGGAAGAGAAATGTATGCACTTTGACCAATCGTATTTAGTTGTCCATAATAGTTATCAAAAAAATGCTAGAGGGCGCAATTTGCAATAACAATACATTTTTTGATTTTCCTCCGAAAAAATAAATCAGACGGGATAATTATGATACCATAATCGAGAAGGAGATGAAATTTGCTAGAAAAAATATTAAAACCGCAGCTCGATATCTCCGTTCGTTTCGGAGTTATTGCCAAAACAATAATTTTTAAGACAAATTGCGCCCTCTAGTAATTTTATTAGAAACTATCTTGTACATTGGATACGACAATTAAAGGTACTTACCTTTCTCTTCCAAACAAGCTTAAATTTAGTAAAATTGGTTAAGTCGTTTAGAAGTTACAGCGATTTTAATGTTTACAGTTTCACTTGATAAGAGTGGGAGAAGCTATTGAAAGTTTAAACATTAAAATCGCTGTAACTTCTAAACGACTTATCCGATTTTACTAAATTTAAGCTTGTTTGGAAGAACCTTTAATTGTCGTATCTAATGGTACAAGATAGTTTCTAATAAAATTGCTAGAGGGCGCAATTTGTGTTAAAAATTATTGTTTTGGCAATAACTCAGAAACGAACAGAGATATCGAGCTGCGGTTTTAATATTTTTTCTAGCAAATTTCATCCCCTTCTCGATTATGGTATCATAATTATACCGTATGATTTATTTTTTCGGAGGAAAATCAAAAAATGTATTGTTATTGCAAATTGCGCCCTCTAGCATTTTTTTTGAGAACTATTATGGACAACTAAATACGATTGGTCAAAGTGCATACATTTCTCTTCCAAACAGTCTTTAGTATGCTAAAATCGGATAAGTCGTTTATAAGTTACAGCGATTTAAATGATTACACTTTCAACAGCTTCCCCCACTCTTATTAAAGTCGGTACGCCAATGAGCACAAAACCAAAATGATGCATAATTGTCCAAGCTTTAAAATGGTGTTATCAAACATATACCCTAATGTGGAATTTTCGGAGTTATGTAAAATTTAAAAATTTACTTTTCAATTACGCCCTCTTGCAACAAAATGCGGAACTTGAAAATTATTTCCAGAATTTTCTCATGGCCACTTTAATTATCATTTTTCTTTTCCTGAGTTTCTATGCCCAGTAGTTTCCGAGATATGGCCGCTCTTCGACCTTAATGAAACACCCTGTACAGATAATGCGAATCACGTGACTACTATTTTTTTTTGCTTAATTTTCATCTCGATCGAAGCAGAACTTGATGCCAAAGGCTAATTTCGAATAAAGCTATATATCGAATAAAAAAAATCCCATAGGATGCGGACTTTACTGGTCACACTGTATATATTTTTTTTAAATAATTATAAATTCCAGTTAACAAAAAAATCTTTTATCATAATTTAATAACGTACGATATACCGCATCTTAACACTCTGTTTTCTGTCATTTATTTGATAAATCTTTGATGTAAAAAAATATATAAGACGTAATCTAAAAAAATCGTATAAATAGCAGGGTTTGATATGTAGCCCTTTTTGCATGGTCATGTCCCCACTTTATCATAAATGCGGATCGGAATAGGCAATGATAGCTGTAGGACCGTGATTTCATAGTTTGGCGTAAAATCTATATTTCAGAACGCGCCGAGATTGATACCAAACATATGGTACACTGGTGGTCAGGACTTACATGCGATATGACAGATATAAATTATTGTACTTTAGATAAATAAACAGTTTTGTAGCTTGACGTTGTAATATTTATCAGAAATGAAATTCGATTGTACTGATTAGACCGATCTATATTGCAGTATTATAATTACATTATTAAGTCTTTATACGTAATTAAAGAATGCGTCATTTATTAACGGACTTTAAAAAAAGGTCAATTAAGTCGCTATAATTATGTTTTCTGTATAGATTTGAAAAATGTTGTGTAATAATTATACAGTGTGTGTATAAAGTCTGGAAACGGCTTAATAACATCACAATTTACTGGCCGATTTAAACAAAATTTGGTACAGTTGTGTAAGAGGATCTAACGCACCGAATGACGATATTGGCGTTGTTGCCAGCTTTTTAGTTTGTCTGGAATTGAAACAAATTTTATATTTTTAAATATAACACCCAGTATATTTTTACATTTTTAAATTCCACATAAAATTTTAATTATTTTTTATTAAATGCATTATTAGTCTATACTTCATAGTTTCCGAGATATTGGCTCTCGAAAAGTGACATTTTTGAACTTTGACAGCTTATAACTTTCTAACAGTACGTCTTAGAGCAAAACGGCTTACATGTCCCTATCTTCAATTTTTATTATCTTCCCAAAAAAATCAACTTCCAGTTAAACCGGAACAACTATATTTCCTGCTTTCGAGTTACATCCGGTTTAACCGGATGTTGATTTTTTTGGGAAGATAATAAAAATTGAAGATAGGGACATGTAAGCCGTTTTGCTCTAAGACGTACTGTTAGAAAGTTATAAGCTGTCAAAGTTCAAAAATGTCACTTTTCGAGAGTCAATATCTCGGAAACTATGAAGTGTAGACTAATAATGCATTTAATAAAAAATAATTATAATTTTATGTGGAATTTAAAAATGTAAAAATGTACTGGGTGTTATATTTAAAAATATAAAATTCGTTCGAATTCCAGACAAACTAAAAAACTGGCAACAACGCCAATATCGTCATTCGGTGCGTTAGATCCTCTTACACAACTGTACCAAATTTGGTTTAAATCGGCCAGTAAATTGTGATGTTATTAAGCCGTTTCCAGACTTTATACACACACTGTATAGGTTCTTCATGAAGATCAAAAAATAGAATTCTAATTTCTAATTTCTCAGTTTAAGATGCCATATTTAGGACATTTTTTAAAACACATTTTGGCAACCCATTAGAAAATTTTAGTCTATCTTGGTTCGTTCAATTTAACATATCTCTAAACATACCGGGAGTCCCATGTCCCTGTGAGATTTTTTTTTAATGCTGGCCAAAGTCGCCTCAATGTTCGGGGTTACTTTGGCCAGTCAGGTAAATGTATTATAATATGCAATTGTATCAATTTCAAGCTACGCCATAGGTTACTTTGGCCACATAAAAATGATCTTGGTAAGGTTTTTGGCCGTTATTTACCATTTTTGATAAGTTTCTTTAATAAAAATAAAACCATTTACACAAAAATGATTTAATGTTAACAACAGTTTATATCTTAACGGCTATTCTCTAAAAAAACGTTCATTGTAAACAAATAACAAAAATTATAACTTATTTTCTAAAAAAACTGCATTTTGGTTTAATAAATACAATAATCACGACCTCAATACCTACATTCTCATTATATTTTAACATTTCAGGAATATTAAAAAATTCTCTATTGCCTAGAGCAAAAGGTTCTTCAATTTTTTCTATAATATCGCACCACTTGTACCAAACAACATCTTCTACTTTAGGCCACTTGAATTGACTGATACCACTTTTGGCTAACACAGAGACCTTTAGACCATCTTTGGAAAGTTCAATAACTTTTTCAGAGAACTGTTTTTCGTACTGCACCACAACGTAATCGCCTACGATATATTCGACATGTCTTTTAGGTGATGGAGATTTTGCTTGAGCTGCATCAATATTCTCCAGATCCGAAAAGTCTTCATTATATTCTGATGAGGAGTCATGAAGGCTCAATATTTGGTCTGCCAAAGACACCCCTTCTACATAAAAAATGAAGGGGGCGACTTTGACATAGGTCTAATTTTTGGCCAAACTACTTAATGAAACATTTGGTCTAATTAATAGATTAAAATATAGTTACTTATAATAAACATTACACTGAATTACCTACAACGCTAGTAGAATTTCAACTTTCTGGCCTATCATTTCTAACAAAAAAACACATTATTTTTAATGTTGCCTAAAAATTATGTAATAACTATATTACAATATATTTTAAGGTGAATTTATTAATATGGGTTTGTAGCACCAAATTATTAAACTCATAATCAAAACTAAACTATTGCACTGGACATCTCTAAAGCCTTTGACCGTGTCTGGCACGAGGGGCTCCTAAGCAAACTGCGTTCTTATGGTATGCCCGGTCGATTTTGTTCATGGTTGTCTAGCTTCCTCAAGGACCGCTCTCTGCAAGTGGCGATTGACGGGTTTCTCTCAGACACCTTCACCATCAATGCTGGTGTTCCTCAAGGGTCCATATTATCTCCCACTCTCTTCTTACTGTACATTAACGACCTTCTAGCGAAAACAGAAAATCCATTATATTGCTTTGCTGACGACAGCACACTTATCTCATCTTTTACTTTGAAACCTCAAACATCGGCTACTGACGCACATCTTCGCAGACAACATGAGGTATCACGCCTCAATAAAGACCTGGAAGAAATTTTGTCTTGGGGTGACAGTAACCAAGTCGAATTTAACGCTCAAAAAACCCAGGCTGCAGTTTTCTCTAAGAAGGTCAACATTGCAGAACCCGATATCGTTATGGCAGGACACGCAATTCCACTGACTTCGTCTATTAATTTGCTGGGTGTCAACCTGGGAGGAAATATGTCTTGGCATAATCACGTAGTGGCAATCGCCAGGGCAGCTTCTCAGAAGCTCGGTATACTTTTCCGTACCAAAAAGTTGTATACACCTCAACAACTTTTGACACTCTATAAAGCCCAGATTCGACCATCACTGGAATACTGCTCTCATATCTGGAGTTCTGCGCCGAAGCATACCCTTCGGTTGTTGGATTCCATCCAAAGGAGAGCCGTTCGTCTAATCGGCGACCACGAGCTGACTAAGAACCTCGACAGCTTAGAACATCGAAGACAGGTTGGTGATTTGGCTCTCTTCTACAGATATTTCCATGGCAAGTGTTCGACAGATATTGCCCGCTCGATTCCACCTAGAGTAATGCATAGCAGAAACACACGACGAACCACTGCCGCCCATCCCTATGTGGTTCAACTTAGTACACCCCGAACATCATTGTTTCAGAACTCTTTCATTTGGAGGACGTCATCTTTGTGGAACGGCCTTTCTGAGACCGTGTTTCCAACTGAATATAATCACCAACGATTCAAGAAAAACGTGAATCGCTTTCTTCGCACACGCACCGCTCCCAGAGCGCCTTAAAGGATTTTCCTATAGTGTTTGTGCTCGATCATAAAAAAAAAAAAAAAAATAAAAATAAAAATAAAAAAAACACTACTTGCCACAGTGATCAAATTAAAGTTATTTCAGAATTTGGCCAATCCCACCCCAAAGACCAAAGTCACCCCATTTTACGTTACTGATTAAGTAGATTTTACATAATCTACACTGTAGTTATATCTTCGACAATCCGGAATATTAGAATGAATCAATCAAGAAAACAACGTAATATACAGGGTGAGTCGGGAGGAATGGGCCAAACTCTAACGGTGTAATCTATGCATCAAAATAATAAAAAAAAACTCAAAAGTTGTTACCCAATATTCTTTTATTTTTAAATTATAACGCAAAAACAAAATATTGCATTAATTTAGCTTTCTTGTAATAAATGGTATTATTGTCCGCTATTGATTGTTGTGCTGTCACTATCCTGTTAGTGTCAGTAAAAATAGTGTCAATATAAAATTTTACATTGATTCACCGTTAACTTTTGGATTTGTATCATTTAAATTTACATTTATTCACATCTCTAATATGCCAATATCGTTTTTATTTATGGTTTGTATAATGGGAATGCTATAGCGGCTACTGAAGAATATCGTCAACGATTTCCACATCAAAGAACACCGAACAGAAAGGCCTTTATCAGAGTTTTCAACAAACTGTGTGAGACTGGAACGCTTCCAAGTGCTAATGTATCATCCAAACGAGCCATTCGACAGGATTTAGAAGAAATAGAAAATGTTCTAGCTTTAGTAGAATAACATGCAACGACCAGCTCAAGAAGAATTGGAACTCAGTTGGAGATTCCCCAAAAATAGTGATCAATACGCTTCACGAGCAAGGCTTATACCCGTACCATGTACAGCATGTACAGAATCTTTAACCTGGAGACTACCCCAAGCGTATGCAATTTTGTGAGTGGATAAATAATAATCGTCATCTTGTACCGCACATAATTTTTACTGACGAAGCTACGTTCACCGGTAACTGCATCAAAATAATCGAAACTCCCATGTGTGGTCGGACGAAAATCCTCACGCAATATTAGAAAATAATTTTCAACACAGGTTTTCAGTTAACGTGCATGTGGTGCAGCATGATCGACAATAATATAAGTGGCCATTTTCTTTTGGAAAATCGACTTACAGGAGATCACTACTTAAGTTTTTTATAAAATGAATTGCAAGGACTATTGGAGGAGATTCCTTTAAACATCAGAATTCAAATGTATTATCAACACGACGGAGCGCCTGCCCATTTCGATCGTCGGGTCAAGCAATATTTGGACCAAAAGTTTCCAGAGGTTTGGATTGGTCGCGGTGGTGCTATTAGTTGGCCTCCTAGATCGGCAGACCTCACACCGTTGGACTATAATTTATGGGGTTGGTTAAAAAAATTAGGTATACTAAGTAAAAGAAGATACTAGGGATGCATTAATTAGACGCATTAGAAATGCTGCACTCAATATTAAAGAAAGGCACGAATCAACTAGAAGAGCAACGCGCGCCCTTCGTAAACGAAGCAGGAAATGTTTGGAAGTCAATGGCGGTATTTTTAAAAATTTACTAAACCAATGATTTATTTAAAACAATGTTAATGTTGCATATTTTGGTTTAACAATATTATTATTTTATTTAACGCTGTAATTTGAAAACAAACGAATATTGGGTGACAACATTTGGGTTTTTTCTTATTATTTTGATGCATAGATTACACCCTTAGAGTTTGGCCCATTCCTCCCGACTCACCCTGTATAACACTACATTAATACTTAAAACCTTAAACCGCAGCTAGAGTTAGATAGTAATAAAACACTTCACATAGTCATGAATAATATATTAGAAACTTTTAAAAATCTGAGACTTTAAGAAGACTTTAAAAATTATTATGAACAAGTTTTACCAAAGTTTTCAAAACTTATATTTATTTACGACTCAGTTTTGCCGCCAACATCTTCTCGATAGGCAATATGTACTTATAAAATTTCCATTAGGTAAAACACATTTTATCTTCGCTTTTCACTACATTACATAAAAAATCGTTTTAAACACTTAAATTCATCGATATTTTGGTACTTTTCTTTTAATGTATATCGGGAGACCTTTAATAATTTCATATGTATATTGCTTTTTTGATGAAGCCCAAAAAGTAGAGAATAATCTAAATATTTCTATGCTTTCCAAATTCAAGCTAAAGTTAATGCTTCCAATGCTAAATAAAGGGAAAAAAAGAATTCATGCATAAGTTGCATTGATATAATTGAATAATATTTTCAAGATTCACTCATGATCGACTTTTTCACTGAATTTTGATTTTTTCTTTAGCATGAAGAAAGAAAAATAAAAGTTTCAGTTTTTTTTCAGATTGTCATTGTCAATGCCTTAAAGCTTGTAACTTGAGTTCAGAACATTGCTAAGTCGAGAAATAGATCAATGGTGAATACCAGCATTAAATAATATATCGTAAATGGTTGAAGATAGTAAGGATTTATGAAAACTTTTTATGATCCACACTGTACAATATCTTTTTCTTAAAAAAAAAGGTATTTCCAAAAAGTTAATTTGCGGGCCTGAGCGATTCTTGATTAAGTAGGTGGTATTCTATATTAGAAAAGGCTGATCTGTTTTTTTTTATCCTAACGCTTTATACCGTGCGAGCAAAAATTATTTGCATCAAAGAGGGCCTTGCATCTAAGGACGTAATGCTTAGCCGTAGAGCTTAATACCTGTTGGGTGTCAGTAACTACCTGAATTAACAATCAATCAGTTATTCCGTCATCTTTGACAGTCGTTACAAGTAATTTGATTCATCGCTAATTTTTCCAATTTCTTGAACAATTCACACAATGGGCTTTACGGAACAGCACAAAACATTCATGGTTGAAGCGTATTTTCGAAACGGGGTTAGAGTAAATTATGAGTGGCAATACAATCCGGGTTTGTGCATGGACGATTTTCACGAACATTTTCCTAACGTTGCTGTTATTGCTGGGTATTTTTATCATTGCCTGAAAAGAACCGTGGCTGTGTTTAGGGAAACAGGTTCTATACAACACAAAAAAGGAGCAGTAAGAACAGAAGAACTTATTGCAAACGTTCGTGAAATAATGCAAAATACGCCAACAAATTGTATAAGACGCCTGTCCCAAGAAGTGGGAAGATCTTATGGAACATGCAGGACTATTCTTAAGAAGCAGCTAAATTTATTTCCTTATTAAGTGCAAGTATTCCAAGAAATACAAGCCGCAGATTTTGAAAGACGCAGGAATTACTAGAAAATAAGAAGAGACGTGTGAATTTATGCTTATGCTGTATATTCTTACTTTGTTAATTTTGAAAACAACAAAAATAAATTTGTATTTGTTTACTTATTTTATTACTCATTAGTTTGGCATATCATGTCATAATATGAATTTGACAAAATGTTAACCTAGATTTGGTTAGATATATCGTCCCCATATCATTGTGATCTAAACCAAGCCCTACGTTTTTTAATCCAAGCCCTCTTTGATGCAAATAATTTTTGGTCGAACGGTAGCAGACATTTTGCACTTTTTTAAATCGCACAGTAAAAAGTTAGATGCTTTATATAAAATTAGCTTTGTGGCATTGTGGCTAATCATTTTAGTGCCGGTAGCAAATTGGATAACATTCCACTGGACAAATCTAATTTAATTTTTAGTTTGGTAACCTAATTCATTCCTTTATTAAATTAGCCGTTACAAATTAGACAGAAAAGTCAGAATTTGAAATGCTTTAAAAAAACTTGGCCTAGTCTAAAGGCTTAGCCTTATTAAGGATTTTTAATGGACCAACTTAAAATTAAATTAAAACCTACAAATAAAAGGAAAAGGCTACAGTAACTCATTCAGGTAATTAACGTCATTTTAGAGTTGTTTTGCTTGGTTTGTAATATAAAAAAATATTTATTTAGTAACGAAAAATGTTTTTCTCTTATACAGGGTGTCCCGAAATTAGCTGACAATATTTTAAGGGGATAAAGTACATTTAAAAATAAGACTAAAATCCTCTATAAATATACCTTCAAAAACGCTTCGTTATGGGGCTAGAGCCCCCCGAATTGGAGCTATGACAAGCATTTTTTTTACAATATCTCAGAAACCGATTAGGGTATTAAAACAAATTTTGATACATGTTTTACCCATAGCCTAGACGCAATAAATCGTTTAATTAGCTTAACTGTATTTCTTGCAGTGGCGTCCCACTGGGTAGGTAGTTGGCAGAAGTTTTTTATTTGTAGGATTTTTTAACTTTAGGTGAAATTTTTAGAAGCCTTGAAGTCTTTTGTTGAAAAAAGGTACTCTTATTTCATTGCGCTAGGATTCACCATTTTCCAGTAAAATCGATTTTAAAATTTTCTGTTTTTTGAAATCCGGTGAAAAGGCTAAGGTTTTTTTTTGCATATCTCAGCAAACACTTAATATTAAAACATGAAATTTATTAGAAGTTCTACTAGCGACAAATAATAATAATACATGATCAACTTGGGGATTTATTAGATAATGTGCCACTGGATTTACGTTTAGGGCACTTCTTTCAACATGATGGGGCACCAGCTTACTACGGACGTCAAGTGAGGAATTGGCTTGAAGAAAATTACCAGGTGGATTGGTAGCCATAGCCTGTCCACCAAGATCACTTGATTTAAATCCCCTTGATTATTATTTTTGGGGACACATGACTGGTACTTGCTTAAGAATTAGTTTCCGTGTGGTTCACAATCAAATTTAATTTGCAATTTGTTATTATTTTTTGTTTTATTTTAAAACTCTCTTAAAATCTTCATGAAAATAAATATTTAAAAAACGAAGGAATCTAAAAATATTTTTAATTTAAAAACGTTACATTGTGTCAAATTACAATAATGGAAGGTTTTATTAACAAAAAATTTAAAATAAAAAAAAATACATTAAAACTATGAAATTAAAAAAAAATAATAGTAATATTTACTTAAGGCTCCACCCCGTGCGACGTCACTGGAAAAATATTTTAAAGTAACATCCTTTAATACATATGCCTTGTCGCTAGTAGAAGTTCTAATAAATTTCATGTTTTAATATTAAGTGTTTGCTGAGATATGCAAAAAAAACCTTAGCCTTTTCACCGGATTTCAAAAAACCGAAAATTTAAAAATCGATTTTACTGAACAATGGTAAATCCTACCGCACTGAAACAAGAGTACCTTTTTTCAACAAAAGACTTCAAGGCTTCTAGAAATTGCACCTGAAGTTAAAAAATTCTAAAAATAAAAAACTTAGGGCAATATTCTCCCAACTACCTACCCAGTGGGACGCCACTGGAATTAATAAAGTTAAGCTAATCGAATCGTTTATTGCGTCTTGTCATGGGTAAAACATGTATCAAATTTTGTTTCGATACCCTAATCGGTTTTTGAGATATAGTGAAAAAACTGCTTATCATGGTTCCAATTCGGGGGGCTCTAGCCCCATAACGAAGCGTTTTTGAAGGTATATTAATAGAGGATATTAGTCTTATTTTTGGATGTACTTTATCTCCTTAAAATATTGTCAGCTAATTTCGGGACACCCTGTATAAATTTTATTAAATTATTTATTTCAATATTAAATTAATTGATGATTGATTATAATGTTATTGCTAATTATAAAAGCCACATAAACTATTTAGTATTTGCTTCATTTTAAAGACACACTAAGGAAAATAATCTAATATAACAGGTTTGCTAAGACATAGTTTGTATTGATACCTTATTTTGTATTCGCCCATATTAAATAAATTGCTAGTGTACCAAACCCGCTTCTGTGTTATATCAATTCCAGATTCGCTAGAACAGTGTTTTTATTGGGAGTAATCAGTTCCATTAGCAGCACAGTGTTGTTGAATAATGAACTACTTTTAATACAGCAATTTTGTTTTAAAAATAAATTGTATCTTCTCAATGCGAAGTATTTTGTTCCCAGTAAAGCGCTTTCTCTACAATTAAGAAAGCAGCAGAACGTCTCCAAAAACGAATTGTATTCATTAGGACCTATAATCCACAAGACTTATTATTAGTTTTAACGTATTTGTTCCGCCGGTCACATCGTTGTTCGGAGTCTTCTAGCTGTCCTGTCTGAATTTCAATTCTATTGATCGTACCAGTACCTGTTTTAATTAATTTATTTTTACTTTGTAAGTATTTAAGTTTTCTTAAACTTTGCATCTAAGATAAGGCAATAGATGATTCTTATTTCGCACAACCTATTATCAGCAGTGGCGCAACCAGAAAATTTGTTCAGGGGGGCTTTAACTTCTTGCGCCGCAGACGAAAAATTTTTTGGGTGCCACGCCCTTTGTTGGGTAAAATACGTATGATTGACGAGAGCGACAGCCCCCTAAAACTTCTGCAATAATACGCCGCTAGCCCTAACGAAATATTTATGAAAAAAAATTTAGAGATTTTATTTTAATTAGTAAAAATGTATTTTAAAATAAGTAACGCATATATTAAGCATACTTATACTAAAACAAAACAAAAACCTTATACACTAAGTTGTAAGTAATCACTAATAATACTAATATTAAAGTAAAATTCTTCGTTTTGTTTTTGCCATTTCGTCCAGAATTTCTTCCACGGTAATATCAATATCGTGGTTCGCATAAATAGGTAGACCAGGGTCGATTTTCGAAACAAAAAAAATAATAGTAGGATGAAACCCATTGGAAAAAAAAGAGAATATAACAAAAATGAAAGAAAAAATATTTTACGGGCGATCCGAGGTCGGGAAGTGGAAGGGGGTGAGTTTTTAAGGCTAGAAAACGATTTATCTCGATTTCCGGGAAAACTACAAGTCCTATGGAAAAACGTTAAATAGCAAAGTTGTAGGTAATAAAAAGATCTACAACTTTTGTATTACCACTTTTTTCACATTGCCTCAAAATTTATGTGAAAAATTTAAATAGCCAAGTTTTTGTTTTTTTTTATTTTTATCTTTTACAAAAAAATTATGTTTTCACGAAATTTGGTGATAACTTACCTTTTTATGTCCCAAACACACTGTAATTATTTTGATTTAAAATATTCATTTTTTCACCTTATTTTGACTTAATATCGAAAAAGCACCCTTATTTTCAATCGAAAATTCTCACGTCAAAATATTTGCTGTTTTAAAAAAGTCGGTGGGCTTTTTGTTCGTTGAAATCTCCACTTTCTGATGGTGTAAAAAAATATATACATTACTACGGTTAATGTTCTCAAAAAATGCAAAGAAACGGAAAAACTCGAATTCGAAATTTTTTTTAATCATTATGTACAATTTTGACCTATTTATTAAAATTTATACTTTAATTACTCGAAAAACGTAAGAATCCATGTTACATTGATAAACAAAAAAATTACAAATCCATAAAACATTGAGATCGCAAAAAACATGCGAAAATAGTTCGCGTGACATGAAAAATTGGTTTGCAATTAAACGAATAGGCTAAGTTTCTAAGCTCGGGGGGGGGGGGGGCTGCAGCCCGGCAGCCCCCCCCCCCCTGGTTGCGCCACTGATTATCAGTATTGGACTTTATAATCTATGGACGAATTTTACCATCTCAGTAATAGATAGTCATATGCAATGGTAACCGACAATAACTGAAGAACAATATCACACTAGAAGTTTTTGAGAACAACAGTACTGATTTTTAGTAGTAAGTATACGCTTCATTAACCGTAGCAAGATTAATGTCAAGTTTCATTACTACTGACCGTCGGAATTAATACAGTATATAAAATCAGATTACACCCTTTGACTTGATAATTACTGTCAGTATTTAGAGTAATAATGGCTATAAACCATTCTATGATAGCAATAACTCCCATTTCCTAATGGCTAAATATATCGTGATATTATCACTACACAACGGTCTAGCAATTTTCGTTGTCTCACAGTAGGAAAGCTCGTTGCTGTCACATATAGCATTAAACAGTTGTATAAAGAATATGTGAATTTTTATAAGAAATAGAAGGATTTTTTCTCAGTGCAACTGTAAATAAAACTTTTATAAATCCAGACAGGCCCCAGTAGAATAAATATCACCTCACACATTTGCAAAGAAAGTTTTCTACTTTCCGATGGATCTCAGTAGCCGTGGAAAACAAATAATAAAAATAATGTTGTGTTGTAGTCAGATTGGTGTTATAATTTAGCAAAAAACGTATTTGTATTTTTTGAGCACCCCCTATAAAAAAGTATCGACAAAAAAATTGAAATTGTAAATTTCGAATATTGTTCGTTTTTTAATCAGCATGGGATTCCCTGTTTTATAAAATTTATTTTTCCCCTTAAATCGAATGAAAAAATGTCAAGGGATTGGCTAAAATAAGTTTATGAACACATCCATCAATTTAAATGCTGAAAAAGTCTCGGAGTTTTAAAATGTTAATGTGATACACATAATATGTATATCTAAACCCCGTGGGAAATGTAAAATACCAATCTACATTTGACCTATTTCATGGATACGGAGTTGAACTCTACTAATGCCTCGTATAAAGTTAATATATTTTTGAAACATTTAATAGACCTTTGGAACATTTCAACTCTATATTTTAGCCCCAAAATAAGTTAAAGTTAAAATTTGTGTATAATTTTTGTAAATATGTATACATAGGTAAACGTTATAAAGGTAACTAGTTATTAGATTAGGTACTAAAGAAAAAGCGACGTATATTAAAGGCGTTTTATTTTTAAAGTTTCTACAAGTTTTTGGAATAGTTGGCAAAACTTTTTAGCTGTATGTGTATTATTATATAAAAACATAGAACTAGTTTTGAAAACTTTTATTATTACAAGGATCACTCTTAGGTAACTTATTATATTATAAATTTGTTATCGAAACCAAGCAGCTTGTAGTTACCATACATACTACCTAATAAAACCTTTAATGGGTACCTTTCCATAATATTTTTTTACATTTCTTTGCAGCCTTCTTATTATTTCTTTGTCTAATAATAAAATGTCCTTTGTCTTCTATAGCTTTGTTCATGAAAATAATCCCAAAAATATAGATTCATTACACAGGCCTGCATGAAATTTGTGATGACGTGATTTTTGTTTGTTGAGCTTAGTTTTTATATAAAAATAACTAATTAAAATACAGTTGGTCTCTATTACCCACAGTTTTTTTTTTGCAAAAAAAAGAGAAAATATAGGAAAAACTTATAATAGGCGTTTTAATACATTTTAAAATAAATGTAGTACTTTAAATTCTAAATGATTGATGAATAAAAAATGATTTTCTGTGGTGCTACACACCTTCCGACTGGAGAATTTTTATCGACTTCAAAAAGGAGCTTTAAAGCTGTTCTTTTACATAATCACAATGTTTTTGCTTCTGTTTCGGTCAACCATACAGTTAAGTTAAAGGAAAACTATGAAAATGTAGAGGAATTACTTTTAAGAATACAATATGAAAATTACAACTGGGAAGTGTGTGAAGATCTAAACATTTTAAGTCTTCTCTTAGGTCAGCAGTCTGGATTTACTAAATTTCCATGTTTCCTGTTCGAGTGGTCTAGCTAGCGAGAACAGCATTGGATAAAAAGAGACTGGTCACAAAGAGAGACTTTAACACCTGGAAACAAAAATGTGATTCGCGAAAGTCTTATTGACCCTCAAAAAGTTTTACTTCCACCACTTCACATAAAACTTGGACGTATGAAACAATTTGTTAAGGCATTAAACAAAAAAGGATATTGTTTAAAATATTTGTGTAAAATATTTCCGGCTCTGTCAGAGGCAAAATTAAAGGAGGGAACCTTTGTAGGGCCGCAGATTAGCAGCTTGATGAAAGATACAGAATTTGAAAAGGTAATGGAAGATAAGGAAAAACATGCATGAAATGCTTTTAAAGAAGTTGAACATAAATTACTAATATTCTTGAGATCGTTGAAAATATGCTAGGAAATTTCAGGAATTTTAGAATATGAGCATAAAAATTATCTTTTTACATTCCCATTTGGACTAATTCCCGGAAAATCTTGGGGACGTGGGTGAAGAGCAAGGTGAAAGATTTCATCAATATATTAAAGAGATGGAAAAAAGATGCCAGGGGCGCTGGGACACAAAAATGATGGCCGATTTCTGTTGGAACAGAAAAACAACCAAAAGAAGCTTTTCTGAAAAAAGAAAACATTTTTTTGAAGAAGCGTAACGAATAAATAACCATTTATAATAGTTTTTATGTGTATATTTTGTATATTTTTGTATTTTTTTCCTTAATATATTAAAAAACTAGCTTATAAATGAAATAAATCGTGTTTTTTCTATATTTTTGGATTTTACCGGTTTGAAAAATAACCTTACGTGATATAAAAAAACTGAAAGCAGATTTGAAATCAGCGCTACCCAATTACTAGAAAACAGTTAAAATTTTTAGATCAACTTTTAAAGTGTTAAAAAATGCAGGCCTGTGTTATTAATAAAAAATTATCTATTTCATTACAGATCGTTAAAAACGCTCTCAGAACCTTTCCATGGACTTTGCGTTTACAAACACCTACGGAATTTATTGAAATATTGAAATAGTACGTCAGAAATTTTTTTTCCAAAACTTTTATAACCCTTTTTCATTCCTTTAGGGGCAGACGTCAGGGCCGGATTAACCACTAGGCCAAATAGGCCATGGCCTAAGCCACGAACGAAATAGGCGCCGCGGCTTTTTAACGAATTTCATTGTACCTATTATTTTATATATTTAAATCACTATTTAAACTATGGCATAATTGCTAATTATCATACCTATAAAGTATAAAGAACATTACACATTCCAATCTAAACAAAAGTATTCTAAATTAAAGTATTAAGACTATTTAAGTTATCAGATCTTGTGGAATCAACTTCCTTCAACGACATTATTCAAAATTTCTCAGGTCAAAAATGTCGAAAAAAATATTTCTAGTATCTTAATACTCTTAATCTCGTTATTTTTAAAAATACCTTTAATAAAAGTTTTTGGGCATTGGGCCACAAAAACTGTTCTTTTATTACCTTTATATTTTTTGCTCAGAACATTTACATATATTATTTTATTTGTTGATGTCATTGATCTCGTTAATAACGAGTCGTTATTGAAATGATGTTTTAGAAGTAATCCCTATACTTTAATTTATATCATTTTGTGTATTTATAAGGAACCAATCTACCAATATCATTTGATTCTTAGCGCTGAATTTGTGTTTTTATGTGTTTTATATTTTTAAATCCTAATTGGCTGGATTAGTCGATTCGTTTTTTTGAACTTTGGAAACTACCAAACTCTTATAAAGTTATGATATTTTGAGTTAATTGTTTTATTCATTTCACATTTTGTATACATTATTCATTAATGTTAAGTTGCTTGTTTATACTTCTATTTTTTGTTTTATAATTTTCCCTGAGTAGGTACTTACATGTATCTATGAGTTTTTTCTTCAACAAAACGTGCAAATTTCCGCTTGAAAACCATATTTTTACGAGATTACGTTTAGGCACAAATTTGATCATCCGTATCATGACTCGCCAGGCACGTAGCTAGGGGAAGGGGGGCGCCCCCCCACGAAACTCCAGACGATACTTATAAAACTTACAAAAACAAAATTAATTTCATGCGAAATATCCATATATTATTAGAGCTCTGATTTCGACAATATAGAACACATTAAACATTTCCTACACTATTAAATTTTCTTTGTGATAGTTTGTCATGTAAGTATACCTAGTAGATATAGTACCTATATAATAAAAATACATATTTGTTTAAAATTTTAATACACTATAAACCCAATAAGAAAAAAATCAGATTTATTTTTAATGCAGGCGCGGGTATAGGGGAGGGGGGGGGGGGCACGAGACCCAAATAGCACCTCAATTATTACCGGGTTTGTTTTGTGCTTTTCTTGAGGATTTTGTGTTGTGTTTTATATTTTTCCCCCCTGAAAAGCAAGCACCATGATTCAAAAAAGGACGTGGCACCCAAAAAAATTTCGCCTGCGGCGCTATCTTTTTTGCGCCTTCGGCACCATCTTCGTTGTTATACAGTAGGAAAGCGCGTTGCTGTCACATATAGTATTAAACAGTTGTATAAAAAATATGTGAATTTTTATAAGGAATAAAAGGCTTTTTCTCAGTGTAGTCCGCACTTTAAACAACAAAACTGAAGTCGAGCTGGTTCTGAAGTGTATTCAGACGATGTTGCTAAAGCAGTAACAGCTGAGAACAAGAAGATTAAGCACATACTCATCACTATTCGACGTCGTGAGGTATGAGCAGTGAGCCATACATACAAACCTATTTTTTCATCCAACTTAACTTTTTTTCCGCACAAAATAAGCTGCACGGGTCTCAAGATAGGATATCTATAATGTCCATGCTATGTACGCAATTATACCCTACCCAAAGAACCGTCTAACAGGCCAGTTGTATGTTAATGAAATACGATAAAAAAAATAGATTTTATCATTTGTCAAGGCCCGCTCTAGCAAAAACGCCGCCCTGGGCAAAACAAAAAATTGCCGCCTTTTTCCAGTGGTGGTTCGTGAATTGTTAACTTGGGAGTGCACTAAAAGCCCGCTGCAGGCGAAGATTTTTTAAGACCACGCCCAAATTTGGTCAATAATTTTTAATAAATATTTTTAAAATTTATGATTAGGTACCTACTTATTTTATTGAAAATGAAATAAGATAAAAAAAATAAAAAAGACCAATTTATTTTTCATTAGGTAGTGGGTAGGTACATTGTTTAAAAGTAAAGCCCAATCTTCTGGTTTTATTTGCAGCAAACTTATCAATAACAATAAAGTCGCTAAATCTACAGTTTGTGATCTGTGTCAAATTAATTTCGGATTTAGGTCTTCCATCAATTTTAATTTCAAGTTTTTGCTAAATACTTAATGAGCTAAAATTGTTTTTCAAATATTCCACTTTCATAGTCGTTTTGGCATTAGAACTGATTATTTTTATTAAAATAAGTCTTTACTACCCCAAAATAATAACAAAAATATCAAGGAAAACTCCAAATAATAAATTCATACAGCATTAACACGCAATGAACTCAACGGCCAACATTTAAATTGTGCGAGTTTTCCTATTAGAATCGCGCTTTCCCCCACCACACCTACTAGTACAAGATGCATAGAGAGACATCAGAAACCCTGCCCACTTTAACGCACGTGCGACTTGAATTCCTACGGGGATTTATGGCCCCTGATGTGGTTTTTAGATTTTTTATGCCGCTCTCCCAACTTGCCGCCCTTGGCAGGGGCCCAGGTTGCCCCCCCCCCCCTAGAGCGGGCCCTGTGTATAGTACTCTAAAAGTCAAACATCTTAACTTATCGTTTAACGGAATATAAATCATACCACTCAATCGATTTCTTCAAGCACGTTTCTGGCTTGTTTAAAGCATTAAATGCATATCTAAACACCATCGTAAATTTCAAGAACTCTTAAAATAATTGCTTCCAATAAAAATTAATCTTCAAAGAGACTAAACACCCTTTGAAAGTTAAAAATAGCTTTCATTTCACATTTGTTAAGCGAATAAATCCATGGAAAGAAAGTCTTTCCTTTGTGCATAACTGAAATAGATTTGTCAATTTTAAATATAAATGCAGCTAATTATATTCCTTTGCGTGTTACTTTTCCATAAAAAAATCTTAAACACAATGTCAAAAAGCAAAAATACTTCTTGTGTCGTAGGTAGTGATGATGTTAAACAGAAAATAACCTGTAATCATACATGGTGTTTTCCTGAAGAAACAAGGTCTCGGTATAACGGTATTAAAACGTGTAGAATCTTTAGGGGTTGTCAAGCCTGATATTTACTTAACATATTTATAAGTATAGTACGGATATCAGGTAGTTAAAGGACCGGTATCAAATCAAAGTTGGGCTATTAAAATTTGGTTGCAAGTGATGCAAAGTTCATTTGTTTTTGACCCTGTATAAGGTAATTTTTATGAAATAAATATTTTTGAAAACGTACTTTGTGTCCGAAAGTAAAAAAATTAAAAATAAAATAAAGGGTTTTAAATTAAATCGTTGAAAATAGATAAACTTTACGTTAAGTTAAACTAAAATTTATTTTCCACTTAAAGAACACTTTACTGATGACACTATTTTCTTTTTTGTCGTAATATTAAGGTGTATTACTTTCAGACACACACTAGGTTTTTAAAAATACTTATTTTATGAAGTTACCTTATACAGGGTTAAAAACAAATAAACTTTGCATCACATGCGACCAAATTTTAATAGCCCAATTTTGATTTTGTAGCAAAACACACATTTAATATGGCGCTACTTTAAAGAAAATGTATCTGAAATAAAGCATTGTCAAAACTAAGAAGTTTTATGTACGTTGCGTTGAGTCTTATTTTGCAAAAGTGGTGCAATTTACAAAATATAGGTAAAAAATCAAAATTATCTTATCCACCTGAAATTTTGCTGGTGGGCTAGAAACTGCATTTAAAAAAACTTTTTCTAATAACTTTTTTCGATATTTTCAGAAATAACCCCACTTTTGAATTATTTTTTGGAAAAAATTAAAATTTGACAGATAATCCGAATCACGTGACTACAATTTTTTTGCTTAATTTTCATCTCGATCGAAGCAGAACTTGATGCCAAAGTCAAATTTGGAATAAAGCTATTAATAAAAAAAATCCCATATGATGCGGACTTTACTGGTGACACTGTATACCATCTTATTAAATTTTAGTAAATGGTATTTAAGTAGTTATTTTTCGCTGCTTTTTCGTGTGCCAGAAGATGTCGCAAAACATAACTTTAAAAAATAGTGATCCAATATAAATCTTGTAAACAACTGTAGTATATACAGGGTGTTACAAATTCGAGGGCCACCATTGGGATCTGGGAAATGGTAATAGATACGGGGAAGTTTAAATTAGGGCAAAGTTGCGCAATTCAATGCCGATCAATATACCGTCAAGAAGATTTGTCCATTCCGAGTACTTCCGAAGATATTCGATAAAATCCGAATTTAACGTTTTTCATTTATATGTTTTCCTGCGTTTATTTAAATAGATAATTGAAAATAAATTGAACTTTCTCATTGCCACTTTTTCTCTTCTATTAGACTGTGGTATCAGATTTCGAATCCGACGTTTTGTCTCTGGGCCCCATCATTAATTTATTTTTTTTAAATACGGACCTGGATTTTTTATTTTATTTTTGGAATCACCAAGGCTGATTGCATGATATGATTGCATTATTTTGATTAGGATTCAAAAGTTTAAGCTAATAAAAAGATCTTATAATATTGTTTTTGTTTATTTTTTAATTAATGAAATTTTACTTAAATTCTAGAAATAATCGGAAAATAATGGTAGGTAGGTACCTACACATTCACTAAAAAGAATCAATTTTATCTAAGACTAAGATGATCAAAAAGATTTCAGTTTGCACGTATACATCGATTAATTTTGTTCCTTACTTTTTCAGTGGACCTTAATTTGTATCGACCTTCTCCTTATTGACCTAAATCCTTCATTAATCCTAGCTCTAAGTTCTTCTAATGTATTTGATATACATTATGGTTATAAATTTTATTTTTCAAAGCCCCCTACAAAAAGAAGTCTAAAGGTGTCAAATCTGGAGATCTCGCAGGCCATTCCACCACACCTGCAACCATATCATGCAATCAGCCTTGGTGATTCCAAAAATAAAATAAAAAATCCAGGTCCGTATTTAAAAAAAATAAATTAATGATGTGGCCCAGAGACAAAACGTCGGATTCGAAATCTGTTACCACAGTCTAATAGAAGAGAAAAAGTGGCAATGAGAAAGTTCAATTTATTTTCAATTATCTATTTAAATAAACGCAGGAAAACATATAAATGAAAAACGTTAAATTCGGATTTTATCGAATATCTTCGGAAGTACTCGGAATGGACAAATCTTCTTGACGGTATATTAATCGGCATTGAATTGCGCAACTTTGCCCTAATTTAAACTTCCCCGTATCTATTACCAGTTCCCAGATCCCAATGGTGGCCCTCGAATTTGTAACACCCTGTATATATAGTATAGTATATATACATTGTTTACGACGAAATATACGAACATGTAGGTAGACAGTTGGTATAACAAGATTAAAAGACCCATTTTACCTAGTACATCCATATCAATAAAAGTTTAAAACTGGCCATAATAATTTTTATCACCACATTTACCAGGTATAATAAATATTGTAATAAAACGATACTACTGACTGATACTAAAATATTATTAGATATCTACCATTAGGGTTAGCTAAATTGAAAAATTAAGTTTTTATCTATATTTTGCTTTTAAATCACCATAACTTAAAATTGTGTAAATATATTACGGTCGTTCTCTATATATGGGATACAAAGATGTAACTATAAAGTTTATATATAAAAAATTTAAACATATTTTTATAAAAACTTGGAAAATCATAATTTCAAACAATCACCTTCATCATTAATGCCTATTTAAGGAATTTTTTCTTCAACTTTTTTTTTAATTGGTATATTAAGGCCGAAAAGTCCGCTCCGTGGACGGTAACCATCTTGAGTTAGGTATCATTGTGCTTGATTTTAATTATATTTTATGTTTATTTAAAAATATCTACAGGAAATTTACTGCACAAATATACAAGAACACACTGTATAAAAGGATTCTAACCCTTTTATCAAAACTCTGTTTTATGTCATTATTTATGGCTGTAATCACTATCCATGTCCACTCCATAGACAAATAGAAATTGTAATTTTGAATCTATATCTGGCAACATCGTCAGCCTACCACGTGTATTAGCGCATTTCTTTCGTAATGCTCCAAGCTCTTGAGAAGAAGGTGATGTGATGTTTTATTATAAATTTAAGTTAAATGACCAAAACATTAGTGAAATAAGGTTAAAATATTTATTATCGTCCACTCCATGTCAGCAGAAAAACGGTAGAAAAAAATTGAATTTTACCTTTTTTTTTAGTACTCGAAAGAAAAGAATATGCGACTTATAAGTAGGGAATTTTTTTTAATATATTTATTTTTCTTTAAAAAAATGGACGTTATGGCTTAAATATTTCCACTCCATGGACTTTGCTTGTCCGTCATCTTGATAAAAGGAGAAAGAAATGACATACAGTGTTCAAAACAGGATTTAGTTAAGGAACTAAGAAAAATTTTTCCAAGATATTTGACTCATTTGGCGAATATGAAACACCATAAGTATAAGATAAATTAAATAAAATCTGCTTGCAGGAATTGAATGTTAAATACACATTGATTTCTCTGAGAACTATAATTGCAAATATTTTCGCGAAATACAAAGTGCACATTTCTGGGGGTCAAAGCCACAAGTGAACCACAAAGATCCTTCTTTGCCTTCCCTTAATTATTATTTGTCAACTCCATGGACTCACATTCCACTCCGTGGACCAAATAATTGCATATTTTTACATAAAATCGGAATTATTATTTTTAATTCGACCACTAATTGCAGTAAGGCATAAGTATTTAATCATATAAATTCTGACATAAAACATTATTATTAAGACATATTTTAATTAACTTTTTGCAATATCTCCTTTTATCCCGTCGTCAAATAATGACCCATTAATTAATTTAGATATTCTTACTTTTTTTGAATTTTAGTTGTGAATATACACTTGTTTTATTAAAGTTAAAAGATCTTTTTGTTTACTTACTTTGGTACAACACACGGTACAAGGACCAAAATTCTTTTGTGTACTTTGTACCTAAATATCCGTTAACGCTATATTTTACATAACATGTTGGGAAAAATGCACTATCATTTTATGTAATCGTTTTTAAGGTATTATGTAATAAAATGACAAATTTTTCATATAAAAATGACATTTTAAACACATTTTATATTCTTTTTACAGTGTATTTTTTTATTAATTCATTTATTAATATGTAATGTAGTATCCTTGCGAAAAAAATAAGATTTCCCCAAGGGAATTAATAAATAATATTGTATTATTTTAGGGTTTAATGGCATTAATACAAATTCCTGATTTATATCACGGTAACCAAATACAAATGTTACGAAGTCATTAATTTAATTAGGATTAATCTAATTTAGTTAAATTTGATGTTGTTTTTATTAAACACGATATATGTGTGGACGTTAGGACTTTCTCATAAATTTTTCATGACAAAAATTGTTTCACTCACTGGGAATATGTGGAGCAACTCTGCTGCTACATTATTAAAAACGTTATTTCTTAAATTACCACTAAAAGCTCAACACGGAGTACTTTTATTGGTCGTTAATGAAAAAGTGTTTTATGTTCCATAATACTGTGCGCACCAAAATGATGAAAATCCCAATCTTTTATCCAATTCTGTCACTTACTTACCTACAAATAAATGCCATTTAATGCCTGTATTTTTGGGATTTGATAATAATGGTAAAATTTAATTTAACTACTTTTATTACTATTTTATTTTTACTTAAGGTACCGTGCGAGCAAAAATGATTTACATCAAAGAGGGCCTTGCATCTAAGGACGTAATGCTTAACCTCTGGGTGTCAGTTACTACCTGAATTAACAATCAATCAGTTATTCCGTCATCTTTGACAGTCGTTACAAGTAATTTGATTCATCGCTAATTTTTTTCAATTTCTTGAACAATTCACACAATTAGCTTTACGGAACAGCACAAAACATTCATGGTTAAAGCGTATTTTCTAAACGCAGTTACAGTAAATTGTGAGTGGCAATACAATCCGGGTTTGTGCATGGACGATTTTCACGAACATTTTCCTAACGTTGCTTTTATTGCTGGGGATTTTTATCATTGCCTGAAACTGGCTGGTTGGAAGACCATCTGTAAGAACAGAAGAACTTGTTGCAAACGTTCGTTCCACCTCTCCGGTTATGTGAATTCTCAGAATACACGCATGTGGAGTAGTGAAAATCCCAATTTTTTTGTAGAGTCCACATTGCACCCTCAAAAAACTGGTATCTGGTTAGCTGTTTCCCGAAGAAGAGCACAGCGGTATAGAGGCAATATTTTGAAACCATTCGTGGAGCAATTACTTGACGTCTTGACGACGAACTACGTTTTGGATATTTTCAACAGGATGGTGCAACCGCCCATACAGCCGCCGAAACTATTAACTACTTACGCAATTTTTTCGACGACAGATTAATCAGTTTTCGATCAGACACTGAATTTCCACCTAGATTACCTTGTTTAACGGTTATGGACTAATTCGTTTTCCTCATTTAAAGAACACTATTTTTAAAACATTAGTTGCAAATTTAGAACAATTACAAGAAAGGATTATCCAAGAATGTGGTAACGTTTCTCCAGAGATGCTGGTCAACACTTTCGAAAATATGAAGAGACGTGTGAATTTATGCTTGGAGCATGGCGGTGGCCAATTTCAACAATTTATGTAATTATTTTACTTTTTCTTTCTGTATATTCTTACTTTGTTAATTTTGTAAACAAAAAAAATAAATTTGTATTTGTCTACTTATTTTATTACTCATGAGTTTGGCATATCATGTCATAATATGAATTTGACAAAATTTTAACCTAGATTTGGTTAGATATATCGTCCCCATATCATTTTGACCTAAACCAAGCCCTACGTTTTTTAATCCAAGCCCTCTTTGATGCAAATAATTTTTGCTCGCACGGTATAATGCAATATTTTATTTTGACTATTAGCAGATCAAGCCGCCCATTCAACCAATTCAGCTTCCAAAGATCTGAAAAATCACTTTGGGCAAAACATCAAAAACAAATGGAAAAACTACTGGAACCACTCAAGTACCAAGCTATCGAAAATACAACCCAATATTGCACCTAGTAACCTACCCCCCATGAGCAGGAGAGATGCAATCATATTACATAGATTAGGAATCGTATACACCCGCGCCACTCACAGGTACTTAATGGAATCGGAAGACCCACCCTTATGTGACCACTGCAACACAATTCTTACAGTAGAGCACATTTTTACAGTGCCCCCCAATATGCTGGAAGCAGCAAACTAGCCATAGACAAGCAGATTTTAAGGAAACCCTAGGTTCACCCAGTCAACACCAAAATGTGATAAGATTCTTAAAAGACATTAACATACAATTTTATATAGGCTTGTTTTACTTCTAATGTACCATATTTCCACTAGGTATTCACCTATTATTGCATAAATTATGATATGTATATACAGTTTTGTAGACGTGCCAATGGCCACAGCAGCCGAGGCACTACCCGGTGTCCACGGAAGGTGGCTCGCCCCTCTAACTTTTTTGTTTTTCAAGATAATGAAATAAAATTCGGGGGGGACAGGTGACTCAACATTATGGAACTTCCGGTTTAATCGGAAGTGACATAAACTTTCGATTTTTAAATGGGACACCTGGTATATTTTTACTTTTTTTGACTCCATATGACATTCTAAATACAACGATGTGTCACTTGTCACTTTTTGTCACCAAGAAAATATTTTTTTTCCAAATTTATTGTTTTATCTAGAGGGCTATGAATACCTTAGAATCACTTATTTCAGTTCTTTAATCTTGGGAAAAATACAATTTTACTATTTTTGGTCCAATGCTATGTGCTATGGGAAATTTAATTTTTAAAGTTGTATAACTCATTTTTTTTAAATGGCAACATGGTGGCTCGTCGGGTTAAGAAAAAAGAGGATTTTATTACGATTATTTTGATACCATACACTATTAGGTTTTAGAAAAGCTGCCATTAAAAAACTTTAAAAAGTTAACTTAAAACTTTCCTAAAATGAAGCATCTTTTGAGAATAAATTTAGATTTAAATGCATCAAGTAGCCAGTAAAACTGATAAAACAAAATCACGCCTTGAAGAAAATTGACATGCCGACAGCTTCTGCCAAAGTAAATTAGGTTGTTGTTTAAAAAGCATGGAAAATAATAGTTTTACAAGGAGTGAAAAAGTTAATATGTTATTAGTATTTGGAGAATGTAGAAATAATTCAACCGATGCTGCAGGACTTTGCGCACAAAGATAATATTTTAATCGGCGTCATCCAACCCGGCACTATTAGGTACCCAAAACTGGTTCCGAAAATGCGAAATGAGCCTGACAATAATAACATATCAACTTTTTCACTCCTTGTAAAACTATTATTTTCCATGTTTTTTAAACAACAAACTAATTTAATTAATTTACTTTGGCAGAAGCTGTTGGCATTTCAATTTTCTTCAAGGCATGATTTTGCTTTATCAGTTTTGCTGGTTACAGGCTACTTGATGCATTTAGATCTAAATTTATTCTCAAAAGATGCTTCATTTTAGAAACGTTCTAAGTTAACTTTTTAAAGTTTTTTAATGGCAGCTTTTCTAAAACCTAATAGTGTATGGTATCAAAATAATCGTAATAAAATCCTCTTTTTTCTTAACCCGACGAGCCACCATGTTGCCATTAAAAAAAAATGAATTATACAACTTTAAAGATTAAATTTCACATAGCACATAGCATTGGACCAAAAATAGTAAAATTGTATTTTTTCCAAGATTAAAGAACTGAAATAAGTGATTCTAAGGTATTCATAGCCCTCTAGATAAAACAATAAATTTGGAAAAAAATATTTTCTTGGTGACAAAAAGTGACAAGTGACACATCGTTGTATTTAGAATGTCATATGGAGTAAAAAAAGTAAAAATATACCAGGTGTCCCATTTAAAAATCGAAAGGTTATGTCACTTCCGTGACATAATGTTGAGTCACCTGTCAAAAAATACAGTTTTATGTCGTATATAAATCCCCCGAGTTTTATTTCATTATCTTGAAAAACAAAAAAGTTAGAGGGGCGAGCCACCTTCCGTGGACACCCGGTATATTTATATAAATAAATAAAATATTTTGATTATTAACAATATAGCACCTAAATATGGAAAGATTATAGGTACTTACAAGACTTTTTTACTTTGCTTATTGTACATTTTATACATAGTTGATAACAGACAATTATATATATTTTTTTTATTTCAGGTAAATAAGAAAGATGTCTGTGTACACTGCAACTCGTTCCCTTATTCCGTAAGTATGTACAAAATACCATATTTTATCAAGTTGTATGGGAATATCTTCAGGAAGGTCTGTTTCAACAAATTTATCAAAATACGAAGGACGTATACTAGTGAGAAAATAACAGATTGTAAATAGGTACAAACATTTTTCTTTTTGAGTTGGGCACTATGTGACAATTGACAAATTGCTTTTAAAAAAACAAACTATAAATATCTAAACTGTGTTATAATCGTGTACATAAGTGTTTTTAATATAAAAGCTCTAAGTTATTGTTAGATATACATTGGCCGGAAAAATGTTCTAAAAATAAAGCCTTTTTAGTTTAAAAAAAATTAATACAGCTGATGTAATCGTTATCTGCCGTTGTAAGACATACACCATCAAGAATACAGATTTCTGAAAAATCAGTAATTCAAATTCTCAAATGTTACACCCTTTTTTGACACTCTGTATACTCGCACAACGTAAAAGGCTCAAGCAGTCTAGACTTAATAGGTAATTACTTTATTACAAAAGCCCCCAAATTGCTTAAATGTAAAAATCTAGTTACATGGAAATAAGATTTATGCCGAGTCCATGAACAAGAAAATATAAAAGCCGTTCCTTTTAACTATAAGTTAAATCAGCTTTACAGAAACCTACCCAAAATAATATGGATAAAATAAATTATTTTAAAATTGTTTTTATATAAATCAGTACTACCAAACTTTCGGATTTGACACGCATACAGGGCGAAAAAAAAGAAGCGTGCATACAAAAATTTTATTTATACCTATACAAAAATACTTTGCTCCCTTTTTGTGCCTTCATCTTTACTTCTAAGGTGGCCTTACAGAAAATAATCAAATGGGTTAAGATCTGGCGATCTTTCCAGCCCCTAAATTGCAGGATGAGGAAATAAAACAGCCAAAACTAGAATAAGCTAAATGATATACATTTTGGCTTGCTCACCATATTATTTATACCTGCCTTAAGCTTTTGTGATCCTTGAGGGTTTCTCAAATACTGTGAGGATTTTTATCGAAAAAGTACCGACAATTTTACCTATTCACATGATCATTTAATACAAAAGTACACTTATCCAAAAAAAAACAGTTGAAAACTATTAAATGCCAGTTCAGTAAATTTATCATAGTTTGGGCTCATTTTACATAGTATTTATATATGTATTTACCCTTATATTGTTACCTCCTACCAGTTACCTAACTAGATAGACAGGATTTTCCTGGAGACTGTAAGCAAGAAGTCTTTCTGCAGTACACGTGGTTGTCGTTGTCTCACATGGCAAAATTCACGATAACGTGCTTCAATTTTGCTAATGGTAACTTGCGAAATTGGTGGTAAATTTCTTCTTGCTTATACTTCTTGAGTCTTTAATATACCTTTAAAACCAAGTATCATTAATATTTTAATTCTATGCGACTCAATTAAATACGACAAAACCCAAGAACCACATTTTTAAACTTCTACTAAATATCAGGTTGTTTTACCGGCGAATTCGTCTTCACATTAAACAATTAAATCAATGTTTAAAATTTTACATATTGAAGTACAGAAAATAAACACAGATTTATGCAAACAAGGACTCAATACTCTCGAAGGGTTAATGTTTGGGCAGGCATATTTGGATATCAGATTATTGAACCTTTTTTTTGGAACAAAATATGAGAAAAGAAAATTTTTTGGAAACTTTACAAAATCAAATTGGAACTGCATGGGAGGAAGTTGCTTTTGGGAATAAGGATATTTGGTTTGGCATGGACAGTTGTCCTGCGCACAAGGCACGAGAAATAAGGGAAATAACGCTGTTAAAGCTGTAAAGCCTTACACCTACACAAACACCTTCACAGTAAGCTGCAAATAAACAAACAAGTACTATGACAAAACCGAAATCTAGGTACACCGGTACCTAGGCCTAGGTGAAGTACAAAGCAAAGCACGCACTAGGAGTGCAGAGCGGAAATACTAATCGAGTGGTCTGAACGTTTATACGCCTAAAGGTCGGGACACACCTATCATGCACCCTTCCGATCCGACTCCGATCATACAGTCGGACGAGTGCCTGGACCTCTATTCTCCAATTTAAGAGAAGTGAATGCTCTCTCGCGAGAAGGGACAATTCACATCATATGCTCACATCGTTTGGTATCTTTCTCTCACTGTAAAAATTCCGTTCTCAATATTTCCGAGTTTAAATGATAAAGTTACATGAAACAATACTTTATTACTATCAGTACCTACATACATTTTATAAATAAATAAATAAATAAATATTATTTATTTATTGATAACGCCGCTAGTAGGTACCTCGGAATGCTGGAGTATACGGAATTTTTACAGTGAGAGAACGATACCAAACGATGTGAGCATATGATGTGAATTGTCCCTTCTCGCGAGAGAGCATTCACTTCTCTTAAATTGGAGAATAGAGGTCCAGGCACTCGTCCGACTGTATGATCGGAGTCGGATCGGAAGGGTGCATGATAGGTGTGTCCCGACCTTAAGGCGCGGAAACCGCAGGAACACAGGGAGTTAAGTCGGTAGGCAGCCCCATCAGGGTTGAATCCGACACTACTCTGCTTAACATGGTGCCAGTCTTTAGAAGATTCTTCTCGAAAAAAAAAGGTAAATTTAATAGGGTAGTACTTAAATATTTGATTAGGGATTACCCAAGTAGCATTTTTAGACACATTACGGTAAATGTGTCTAAACTATTGTTTCTGTTTCCGACACAAATTGGAAATTGTTGGCAACATGTATGGAAATATTTTCGAAACGTATACATTTTAAATGGCGCATTAGCACGTGTTTCCAAGTGGTTGGTACGGGCTGTGACTTTCGCTGTTTCGACGCATAACCGAAACTTTTATCGACAATGTGTCGAAAATGTTATAATAAAATGTGTTTAATCTCAATCTCAGAGGGCGCTATTTGATTATGTCAAAATGGACACAATAAGAAAACAAATAATTCGAATTACCTGCAGGTTATGGAACAGAAGGAAAACAATATGAAGACGAAATAATTTCGCCATAATGTATTTGTAAGAAGTGAAATTTCAATGTCATGATTAATTATTTCCGTTAGTTATTGAAAAAGAGAAACAAAAAGCATTGACGAAATAAATTTTATCATGTAGTTTAGTAATTTAGCTTTATATTTTTAACGCGCTCTCAATTTATTTGCATTTAAAGAAAACATTATATTTTGCAAAAAAATAAAATTGAAAATATTTTTAAAATTTCACTTATTTCTTTTTTAAATCGAATTGGCTAGTAAGATTGAAATAATGTAACAACTTTACGGCTTTTTAAAAGATGCAGAAATTTGATTAAAACCAATTTTAATAAGATAAAAGTTCATTTGTCAAAATGGCCTCCAGGCCGCGAGTTCTAGTTCAAAATGGAGTCGAGACACAATTTCTAGTATTGAGTTTCCATAATGTTTCGAATATTATGTACCTATAATTAACAGATACATTATGGAAACAGAAACACTGTTTCGATAATTTATCGAAAATAATGCGAAACAAACATAGCTAAATTAAAATTGACTTAAGTACACGGTACCGGTACTTTATAAACTCCATTTCTTTTGTTATAACCTGTCATGTTAATCTTCAATTTGTTCCGATTTCCAATCGACGAGCAGGTAGTAAGTGCCAGTGTCTGTTGCTTAAAGTTTCGAAAATTATCGTCTTCATATGTTTCGTAAATGAATGGATTCCATTGTTTGGTAAATATTTCGAAGCAGAAAAATACCAATCTGTTTCGATTCACCTAAATCGAAAATATATCGCTACACTTTGGCAACGCATGTGTCATTCATAACTTCACAATTTTATCTAAAAATGTTTCGAAAAATATTCATTGGGAACCGTGTGTTAAATGTGTCGACACTATGGTTTGTAAAATGTTTCGAAACAAATAGTTCAAAAATGTTTCAAGTAACAGAATTCGAAAATGTGTCGAAAAAGTTTCGGAACACATGCGTCGCGACACAATTTTATTCTTTGTATCGAAAATGTTTCGAAACGTTTCTCAGCAAAGAATTTGTGTCCAATTTGTGTCTAAAAATGCTACTTGGGTAGGTATTAAGGATTTCCCATGGTCAGTCTAGCATTGCACCACATGGTGTAGGTGGAATTATTATAAGAATTTTTTTTTTTTCTGTAAATAAACTGCACTCCCCTGATGTCACGTACTACCTTTAAGCTAAACGTTATAAATAACACCAATTTTTAAATCTAAACTTTTATTGCAAAGAAATCTCTGCATGCATGTTAATTCACGACCTATATAAAACTAGAACAAATTAGCTATGCTTTTTTATTGATCGGGAACCTAGTTGCGTTTCTTTTCCCCTTTAGAATTCACTAACGAATTTTCCTGGCAAAAACCTGTAGATGGATGTGTTAAGTTCAATGGCGAGTCATTATTTTTGGAAAGAAACAAATGCAATACTTCCTCCTGCACAGATATCAGTTGATCTTACACCATTTTATTTAATGAAACGTTTCCGGGTTGAGTGAAAGCCCCGGTTTTTACTTCCTCTGCAAAATAGTAGAACGATTTAACTAATTTAAACTATTTTCTTGCATTTCTGGAGCTTATAAATGGATCTAGATCCAATTAGACATGAATTTGTTAGGCAATAAATTATTTTTGTTTTGCGCAATAAGATCGATGTAGTGATTAGAACTTTATTAGGAAATTTTTCAAATTAATTATTACAAAACACACAGAAGAAAATTAAAGCTTATTGTTAATGGTTCGTATTGCAAACAAACAAATTCATATAGGGTGTTACAAATTCCATCCATTGCTATCTGGGTAACTATTAGAGATAGAGAGTTGGTAAAATAAACGCAAAGTTGTATATCTTAATGCTGAATAGTTTGTTGAAAAGAAATTAACAAAATTCCGGAGATATCCAAAAAATACCGAAAAAATCAATTATTGTGGTTTTTATTTTTTTAACGACTAAATACTGATTATTTTGAAAAACGACTTTTTTACGCCCATAAGAGAAATATTTTTTTTCTAGTTACCTACGACTTTTCATTTTTTAGATACCCACATCATCTTAATTTTTTTAAATACGGATTGATTTTTTTAAAAATTTTGAGCAGCTTTTCACCTTCCAAAACTGCCTCACACTTGTCACTAATTGTGACGGCACGTTCTTACGGAAATTTTTATGTTACTCAAGAGAAAAGCGGCCTTTTATCTCCAATTTCTGCCAACTTAAAACCAATATGGAGAATTAACGTTGCTAATACCTGACTTTAAAAAAGATATTCAATTGAAATTCAAAATATTTATATTACCAAAATATTCGTAAAAATACAGCACATATACAGGGTGTTCCTAAATTAATGGTACATCCGAAACTAGACGATTCTTTGGCTTATTTCATAAATAAAATGTTATATAAACATGGGACCGAAAAAGCTTCGTTTTCAAGATACAGGGTGTTAATGTTAATTAAATGGGTTATGTGTTTCCAGGAATGTGCATTAAAATGATTTTTATTTTTTACTCGAAAACGGTGCACCGTAAGAAAATAAGTCAAGAGACCGAATTTGCTCTAAATTAGACGGGAATTTCAAAAATAATTTTATTTAAAGAAAAGGCAGTGGCGCACCATTTTTCTTCAAAAATATTAAATGCAAGCCCCGCACGGACGCCACTGCTAAAATAAAAAAAAAATATTTTACACCAAAAAATGCCTTTCGATGCTCAAAAGACGTGTACCAAATTTCATAAAAATATCTAGAGTGGTTTGAAAATGGCAATGAAAAAATATTTTTTTAATTAAAATGTTAACATCCTGTATCTCGGAAACGAAGCTTTTTCGGTCCCCTGTTTACATAACTTTTTATTTATGAAATAAGCCAAAGAATCGCCTACTTTTGAATGTACCATTAATTTAGGAACACCCTGTATAGTGGTCGAGCGTCAATACTGAAAACTTTAAATATAAAGAAAGAAAGAAAGAAAGAAAGAAAGAAAGAAAGAAAGAAAGAAAGAAAGAAAAAAAGAAAATACAGTTTTGCATTTCTTTTCCCCTTTCCTTCCTTTTTCAAGGGGAAATATTTTATAATATTATATTGTATATATATTTCAAAGCTTTTAAAATACTGTTAGCCATGGCTATACCACATGTATAGAATTATTAATAACATTTACATTTAAAAAACAGAAAATAGATGCACGCAATTGCGTTTACATTATATTTTAAAATTTGATCACAGTCTACTGTGCATCTGTGTGTCAATCGCCAACGTCAGTACCCTATTTTATGAGTTTAAAAAGTTCTTAACTCTGTAGGGTTCTAGGTTCACTAGATATTTGAAAGAAAACTGATCTTCATTGAAAACAAACTTAGCTATGTAAACTATAATAGTAACAATGTAACAACTTGCTAACCGCTCTTCTAAGTTTGCGTTATTCTTAGATTACCTTGTATTACATTACAGTGCTTAAAAGTTTGTTAAAGCATAACATTTTACTAACTTCTCTGCACGGAAAACATTAAATAGTAGTTGAGAATCTATGATAAAGTCAGGGGGGTTACCATCAAGGCCATACCAGCGAGAAATGTAGGTGGGGGTGGGGGATATCCCGCCAATGCAGAGGGAAAGCGAGCAAAGTCCTCCGTATTTCATTTTTTAATCAATATTTCGTACCTTTTTCGTTTCAATCAAAATGCAAACAAATATCTATAATATTTTACGATAACTTTAAAATAGAAAATAAGCTACAATTTTAACGGTATCCCACGAGCTTTAAAGATAGGCAACCTATTTTAATAAAAAAAACTATAGTGACATTTCATTGGGCTGTAGTTTTGGCGGTAATAATAATATAAACCATAAAATAAATAATGAAATCCCAAATTTTAAAACCTTTTCGAGCAGAGCCGGACCAGGTACAAATTCAATTTATACCTATGCCTGATTCATATATAAATACAAACTGATTTTTAATAATTTTAGTCTTTAGTGGTTTTTCGGCGTGTAATTTTTAGTTAGGCTTATTAGTGGTAGAATGTTGCGTCCTTGGAATTGTGCTGATAGGGGGGCATCTTCAAGTGTCATTTTTATAAGAAAGCATTTATCTACCGATGCCAAACTAATAATTAAAAATGTGTATCAATCTTTGTTGAGTAGAAATTTTAATTCGATGGATGCTTTAGCAGAGACATCTACTTTGACAAAAACTCCTTTATCTTCGGTAAGAGACAAAGTACTTAAACCTGTTAATCCTAGAAAAAATCGGAGTGATTCTGGTACATTTAGAAGCATTGACGAAAATGACATGGATTTATTAAGAAGAAAGATTTACCAAAGGTATGAGGCACAAACTGTACCCACTTTGATTTCCCTCAAAGAGCCGCTGATTAAAGACTAAACAAATATCTCTTATTGCCTTTCAAGCCTTAGGAAAATATTGCGTAAAATGGGTTTTAAATACCGAAGCATTATTAAAAGACAAACATTAATGGAATCTCAACGTTCACGGGAATGGAGACTTAAATATTTAACAGCTGTTAAACAATTTAGAGAAGAAAATCGTCCAATTATTTACCTTGACGAAACATGGTTCGATACCCATGACACTCCAAGAAAAGGTTGGGATGATTCTTCCAAAAAATGTCAAACCAAGGCACCATCAAATAAAGGCAAAAGAATCACACTATTACATGCTGTTTCAGAGAACGGGTTTGTTCCAAATTGTCCGTTGCTTTCAGCTAAAAACATAGCAGATTCTTCTTTAGATTACCATCAATATACAGACGCACAACTTTTTGAAGATTGGTTTAAACATAAACTCCTTAAAAATATACCTGAAAATAGCGTCATTGTAATGGACAATGCTAGTTATCATAGTCGGCAAGCAAAAATCATTCCCAATTTTAATAATACAAAAGCAGAAATTCAAAATTTTATGATTGAAAATGATTTATATTTTGAAGAAACTTACAAAAAGCGAGAACTGCTAGAAGTATTAAAAGCTTTAAAAATAAATAAGGAATACGAGTGTGACAAACTTGCAGCAGAAAATGGACATACAGTGTTGCGTCTTCCTCCATACTATTGTAGATTCAATCCTATTGAGCTAATATGGCACCAATTAAAATCCAATATTAGGAAAAATAATATTTCTCCTACATTAAATGCATCTGTAGTAAAATTAATTAAAAACGAAGTAAGAAAAATTTCTGCAGACAGCTGGAAAAACTGTATAAAGCATGTACTTAAGGTGGAAAATTCTTACAATTGTATGATTACAAATGTTCAATCCTTAATTATAAGTTTAGGCTTAGCTGAAGATAGTGATAGTGATACATAGTTAAATTTTGAATACATTATGAATAGTTTTTAGAATTTAATTGATTTTTATTGTACTTGTTATCCTAATAGTTATACTTTTAAATTATATTATTTTCAATTATCATTAATTGTTATCATTATTTTACACTTATTATAGGTACCTACCTAAAACTAAAAATACCCATCTATTTATTTTAAATTATAAAAATAAATCATGTGGTGTAGGTACATTTTCAAGCCAACCCTGATCCCATTTAATCCCCTTTGAAGAGGTTGAGGGGTATACAATAGGGTTTACTCAGGTAGTTTAGTTTTGGCAACGGTATAATTCTGCAAATACTATACCTAGTTTAATGCGGTCTTTGAGGCGCAGATGGTATCTTAGTCCACGTAAACACGCCACTAGAGGCATACCTGAATAGCTGCTATAATAGTTCCAATACTGTCAAAGATGTAAATTTCTATATAAATAATTTTCTCTTCGATTATTTGTTTAAAAAACTTTGAGTAAATACCCATTTACGGAAGTATTTTATTTCCACAAACTTGCTTTGTCTTTATACAAGCTTTTTCCAATAAAGAACGTTAAGCTTGTTTCTTAGATACTTCTTAACAACATGCTGCCAGTTTAATTACTTTTCGTTTAACCAGAATCCCAGGCTTCCTATAATCTATCATGCTAAGACATAAAACTATTTACTTGCAAGAAACTTGGTAAAATAGCCTTTTAAAGTGTCTTCTAGAGTGTGAAGACTTCGCATTTTTATATAAAAGTTTTATGTAAAACTTTTGTACAACTTTTTCCTTTAAAATTATGTTTGGGAGCTAAAACTAATGCCGAAGTATTATTATTTATTGACAAAATGTTAAAAGTTACCGTAAAGAAGAGCCCAAACGGTATATGGGTAATCTAAATAATGGAAAGAGGCAATCGCTATAGTTTTGGAACATAAATTTATAAAATATACAATTGGATCTTCTGCAATTCGTACACTAATTTAACTGCACTAATATTGAGTTACTTATTCAACCCTTGTGGTTTCTAAGTTAATTTTACCTGTAAATCATTACATATACTATGGTAAATTATTATTTCACAAGAACGTTTAGTACCTAACAAATTATAAGTTTTTTTTATTTTAGAAATACACATCAGCAGTAATTGTATAAAATGTAGAACAGTAGTAACTCTCTACTTAAGGTGGAATTCTCATCGTCGTTCAATTTATTGCCAACCTATAACCTATTTCGCTTTATTTTTTCAAGTTTATTATTTTTTAAACTAACATTTAAATAAAATCAATATCGTCGGCACATTACTTAGGTAATATCTGATATATTACAAAAATATCAATTTATTTCATTGATAATTTTGGGAGAAGTGTATAGTGAAAGAACAATGACATACATAATAATGTTAATAAAAATCTTACCCGATATTTTTCGCTATACAATAATTATCCTAAAATAAGTTATGAAATCTCTTGATATTTATTAAATATGTCAATTATTACCTATAGAATCTAAGTCGATACTGATTTTATTTAAATTTTGTGTACAAGCTAGAAAACATAAATAAATCTAAGCGAAATAGGTTATAGGTTGGCAAGCATGTTGATACTCCCACCTTAAGCTTCACGGCATCTAATTCACGTGATTTTTATTTACTGTACCTATATCTTTTCTCAGTTGAAGAGATTTTTGTCAATTTCTATTTTTACATGTATACTAAAAAAAAATTGTGTAATTTTAACTAATATACAATGCAATTATTATAACAAAAATACGTAGTTACTATGGGAATGCAATTCAAGTTGTAAAATTTCGTAATAATAATAATAATCAATTTTCGAAAAAATGTTATAGGAAGAGATAGCATTTATTTTCGGTATAGAATTATCCCCTAAATTTTTTGCTCATCATTTCCGGATACTCTGTATAATCATCCATATAAATTTGGATTTTATGTAGCATATTGGGAAAAGTTCCACTGCCTCTTGTAAAATATTCCATTAATTTAAAAATGTATATAAAAATGTATTTATTCTTTTAAATTACATTTTAAAGCTATTTTACATAACTTATGGGAGTATCGCTAATTATAATTGGTCCAAAACAACCACAGAAATTTGGTATGCATTGGTATTTAATTGGCGGGGCCATGGTATAAGTCTGTTAAGGTTTAATATTCGTTTTAAACCCTTATAATTGCAAAAGTAAAGATAATCACACCACTTAAACACTTCGGACCGCAAAACCAGGAGAGGAGCAACTGTGGGAACTAGTGGTTTCAATAAAATATTTTACCCTTATCCTCAATATTTATAAGTAGATTTTAGGCATGTAAAGCAACATTTATTTATTTAATTATTCCTTGTAAATACGATATGTATTTTAAGGTACAAATTTATTTATAAGAGTTTTTCAAAAACTATTTGCAAGTGCTCAGGAAACTGGAATGTTTCCAAGCGTGAGAATTGTTTTTGAAAGAGTGCAGGGTCTAGATGTGGAAAATAAAGAAAATGTTCTGGATATTGTCGCAGAGAACTCAGGTATAAGTACGAGACGGGTTGCAAATGAACTTCATATACCATCACATCTAGCGGTATGGGAGTCGCTTAGAAAAAACGGTTTAAAACCTTTTCACGTTCAACCCGTTCAACATCTTCTAGATGGTGATCCTGCTTCAAGGGTATAATTTTGTGAATGGATCCACCAAAATCGAAGTCTGCACAAATACATTTTATTTAGCGATGAAGCTCAGTTTATTCGTGATGGAATTAATAATTGCCACCATGAACATCGGTGGTCAGATGAAAACCCTCATGCTACATTTGAATAAAACTTGCAACATTGATTCAGTATTGTCTGGTGTGGAATGCTCAACGACCAGTTGTTTGGTCCAATTGAAATGGATGGGCGTCTTACTGGAGAAGGATATTTACGGTTTTTGGAAGACCAATTGATACACATTTTGAATGATGTTCCGTTAAATGTTGGACAACGAATGTACTTCCAACATAATGGAGCCTTACCTCATTTTAGTCTCCGTGTGCGAAATTTCTTGAATTATCGTTTTCCTAATCGCTCTGGATTGGCAGAGGTGGTCCGCAAGTTTGGCCACCGAGGTCACCAGACTTAAACCCGCTTGATTATTGCCTTTGGGGATAGATGAAATCGCTAGTATATGAAACACGAGTGGAAACGAGAGAAGCACTCCGCGATCGGATTTTCAATGCTGCAGCTTTTATAAAAAACAATCCCCACTCAATCCAATGTGCTACCCGTGCTATTAACAAACGTGTCGAAAAATGTATTGAAGTTGGTGGAGTGATTTTTGAAAATATTCTTTAAGTTAGTTTGTTGCAATTATTCGCTTTTAAAATAAAAATTAACTTACAAAAACTTTAGAACCTATTATTTCAGAAATGGTTGAGAATCGAACTAAAACATATGGGTTTATTTCTCTTGTTTTCACCTTCTGAACACATTCCCAGAATATTGCCCTTTCCTCCCCAAACACCCTGTATAAGTTCACCATTTTGTTTTACTTTTTATTAAAAATATCGAATATAACATCCGGGACATTAAGCCCAGTCTCTTGATATCTGGTTTATTAATAACCATTTGATACTAAACTACAATAATTACCCTCGCCTGCATTCTGCAGTTGGAAACGGATAGAATAAGGTACTACAATAATTGATAACATACTTATTTACTTTAAATAAATCAATATAGAGTATCTCCTTTAAAACTAATATTGTAGATTGCTTAGAATTGATGTTCGAAATAATAAAGAGATTTATTCAACAGAAAAGCAAATGACTGAAATTCAAATTGTGATGGGAGCTTGGGACTGAGAGAGAAATCAGAAAAAAGCGTGTTATTTATTGAAGATGATCTAGGCATTTCGGTTCCGAAAAAACAAAATAACTTTGTAGTTTCAAATAAACAAAAAGAAAAGTGTATCCATGCTTTCTTGATAGCTTAGTAGAAAAGACCAGCTTCAAAATTATTGTCTTAGTTCTATTAAGCCTTTATACCGGCTGGCCCACTACCAGACTGCCCATGGTAAATCCCATGTTAATTTTGATACCCTCAAATATTTACATCAAAATTGTATGAGATCTTTTAAGAAAATTGTTTAATTTTGAACTTTTGTTCCGTTTCTTTCTTATTTGCCGGATCCTAGCCTCACTGATGAGACATTATATGGCGAAACGCGTCCAGAGAGGAATTTTACGAAATAAAAGGAAAAATCCACTTTCTACTTCTAAATCCTGATAGTTTTCAATGCCGCCTCTGCATAAAATTTTAAAAAAAGTCGATTTAGAAGCAATAAATTTAAATGTAATAAACATTATTCTGATATTTTTTTATTATATATAATATAACGGACTTATAACGACTGACCACTGTCACTTTCCTTATTTGCTTTTAGATTAGGTAATTATTTGGGCTGCTGGTTTTCTGTAAGGCCAAAGGCTAACGAAAAGAGAAAAACAAAGATTATAGGAATTCGGCGTCTGCGTTAAGATCTCTGGAGTTCCGAAGTATTGTATCGCCGCCTTTGGTAATTAGATAGGTAGCTAGGTACTTGAAAGTTTTAAAACTGACACTTTGGCATTAAAATAGGAAAAATATTTAAATTATGTTACCCTAGTTAACACATTTTGAATTTTGTAACTTTGGTCATAAGTAATGAACTAGTCTAGTAGTTTTGCGTATATACTTATGTTAAACTTGTTTTTAAGTATTTGCGTCAGGCTTCAAAATGACAGGCACCTAAACTTTAAATACCTTACTATGCTATATTGGTAAATTCCATTTATGGAAAATTTTATAATATACAGGGTGAGTCGGGAGGAATGGGCCAAACTCTAAGGATGTAATCTATGCATCAAAATAATAAGAAAAAACTTAAATGTTGTTATCCAATATTCAGTTGTTTTCAAGTTACAGCGTTAAATAAAATAATAAAATTGTTAAACCAAAATATGCAACATTAACATTGTTTTAAATAAATCATTGGTTTAGTAAATGTTCAAAAATACCGCCATTGACTTCCAAACATTTCCTGCTTCGTTTACGAAGGGTGAGCGTGGCTCTTCTAATTGATTCGTGACTTTCTTCAATATTGAGTGGAGCATTTCTAATGCGTCTTATTAATGCATCCCTAGTATCTACTTACTCATAAGGATTGGTCACGGTGGTCCTATTAGTTGGCCTCCTAGATCGCCAGACCTCACACTGTTGGACTATAATGTATGGGGTTGGTTAAAAAATGAGGTATATACAAAGTATAAGTAGATACTAGGGATGCATTATTCAGACGAATTAAAAATGCTGCACTCAATATTAAAGAAAGGCTCGAATCAATTAGATGAGCCACGTGCGCCCTTCGTAAACGAAGCATGAAATGTTTTGAAGTCAATGGCGGTATTTTTGAAAATTTACTAAACCAATGATTTATTTAAAACAATGTTAATATTGCATATTTTGGTTTAACAATATTATTATTTTATTTAACGCTGTAATTTGAAAACAAATGAATAATGCATAACAACATTTGAGTTTTTTCTTATTATTTTGATGCATAGATTACCCCCCTAGAGTTTGGCCCATTCCTCCCGACTCACCCTGTATAATATGTTTCTCGGTAACTTCAGTTACCACCACCAACACTGAATCAATTTTAACATACTTGCCTCATAGTGTTATATGTACAGTGAGGACATAAAGTCCGTCCCCCCCCCTCTAACTTCTAAACCGTTCGGTATATTTTAATCAAATTTTGAACGATAATATTTGAGCAAGTCTTGCACTTTTTGACATACCAATGACAGCTTTAAATGTCCAGATGACAGCTGGGTCCGCTTTTGGAATATTTTTTTAAATGGAAAGGGGGTTCCAATGGTACCTCATTTTGAAGGTCTTTTAATGCTTAAAACATTCTCCAATTTAAAAAACATTTGGTTCAGTATTTTCTAAACAGGAATCAATAATATCGGTTTCTACATTATGACTACCACTGTTTATAACACACTTTTTTTACCTATAGTTGTCTATTGATTGTTGCTGTTATACTGTTTTTAAATGTCTGATTGACAGAAAATATTTTTACCTCGAAATTGTCTTAAATGGCTCGTTCTTTAGAAGATAAATTTGAAGCGATTATTATTTTTGGCGAAGCTAACCGAAATTACCATGCTGCTGTTCGTATGTTCAATGAACGATATCCGGAACGCCAAATATGCAGAAAATTTTTGCGAAAACTAATCTTAAAATTCCAAGAAACTGGTTCGGTTAAAGACGCACCAAGGTCTGGAAGGCCAAAAATCGTGGAAGATGTGAAAGTCCAAGTTTTAGCTGAAATGGTTGTTACTCCCCAACAGCCAACGAAACACGTGGCTGAGGCATGTAATGTTTCTCGTAGTTCTGTCAAAAGAATTTTGAAAAGCCATAAATTTCACCCATATAAAATGAAAATTATACACGAATTAACAGAAGATGATCCAGATAGACGACTAGAATTTTGCGAAATTATGTCAGAAAGAATCGTAAGGAATAATAACTATTTGCGGAATATCTGTTTTAGCGACGAAAGTACTTTTTCCTTACATGGACGAGTTAATACCCAAAACTGTAGGTACTGGAGTGATGAAAACCCTCATGTTTTTCGGGAGGGACACACACAGTTTCCCCAGAAAATAAATGTTTGGGCAGGCATTTTGGGTAATCACATTATAGGTTCCATTTTTCTGGAAGATAATCTTAATGGCCCCTGGTACCTGGATATGTTGCAACATACAATTACTCCACTTATTAATGATGTTGTTGCCCAAAACCCACATGAGTTTCAAGAGGTTGTAATCTTATGAAAATAGGTGGATTGGTCGTCGAGGTCCGACAGAATGGCCAGCTAGATCGCCAGACCTAACGCCTGTAGATTTTTTTTCTTTGGGGATACGTTACCTGAGGTTTATAAAACGGCTCCAGGCTCATTAGAAGAACTTAGGCAACGAATTACAGATGTTTGTTCAAGGATAACGCCACAGGTGCTTCACAATGTCCGAGAGGAATTTACTAATAGAATATTTATTTGCCAAGAGGTCCATGGCGGTCATTTTTAACAATTGTTGAAGTAACCACTGTTTTGTAGATGTGTCCCTTTATCTTTTGTTTAAAATACTTATAATTAATAAATTTCATTTCATACTGAACCAAATGTTTTTTAAATTGGAGAATGTTTTAAGCATTAAAAGACCTTCAAAATGAGGTACCATTGGAACCCCTTTCCATTTAAAAAAATATTCCAAAAGCGGACCTAGCTGTCATCTTGACATTTAAAGCTGTCATTGGTATGTCAAAAAGTGCAAGACTTGCTCAAATATTATCGTTCAAAATTTCATTAAAATATACCGAACGGTTTAGAAGTTAGAGGGGGGGGACGGACTTTAGGTCCTCACTGTACATATAATAAACAGTTAAGGACAATACCGTAAATGCCTTTTACATGCTGTTGTTTCGACGATTATTTTATTGAGTAAGCTTTTTCATTAAAATCGTAAGAAAAACGCTCTGTAATCAGGCAAGAGATATATTACATTTTCCAAAGTAAGGCTATAACATTTACTATCTTAACTTTCCAATTTCTAAACAACGCAAACTTCGGATGTAAATCTGCTGGTTCTTATATTTCTGTTTAGCAACATAAGTTCTTGCAATCAAAAATAATAATACTTTGCAACTTGCATTGCAACTTGCAACTTTAATTTTTAATCGTTGGTTAGATGCTCTATAGGTAACAACACCTATTAAATTAAGTTATATGTTTGGTCGTAAGAAACAAGAACCTTAAAATCCCTGAATCACCTAGGGCCTATAATAGGTGGTCCAAGCCTAGAGGACTCTTGTAAAGTTTTTCAATTGAAAAATTCCTGTAAAAAAAAACATTGACTTATGTAAACATAACTTATAGTTAAGAACTCGAAGGGATTCTAGTTCTAACACCCCCCCCCCCCCCCCACACACCCTCCACGGTACGCCCCTGCGGTTATCACACGTGTGCAAGACTATTTTTGCTCTAACTAAATATTTCCGATCTGAGTGAGCAAACGTTGATAGGTATAGTGTTTCTTAGGTCAATTTAATGACATTAAACAGTAGGAATTTCCTAACCATAGGCGTCCCAAACAAATAATTAAAATGCGTATACACACTTATAAGTTTGTTTTACATTAGGTGTTTGTACATACTCCACTTTATAAACCTACTGTATATATAATAATATTATATTAAAATAATAAATATAAGGTAACTTAAAAATTCTATACACAAAACTAAAATCAGAAAAATAAACCTGACACTGCTCAGAAAATGCTTTCATTTTTTTACCAGAACTCCATTTTCGGACCATTGTCCAGCCCGTCCACAAGTTCCAAATAACGTATATTTTATCTTCGTCTCTTCCACGCCATCGGCGGTCACTGGCCTATCTCTGTCTGACAGAATCGATCGTTGAACGGGTCGGAGACCGCTTCAGCTTATCCCAGCCGCTTTAACTGGCACTTGTATCCCTTGCTGTTGCTAATTCTTCAAAATTTTCGGATTTGTAAGTACAATGTAAGTATCCTATACGTGAAACAAGGGTTTCTTAATTAGTTGTTTTTAAACACTGAAAACACTTTTTGTCTTGATTTCAGTTATATTGTTTCTTAAGGACTAAAGAATGTATTATTATAACAATGAATGGCTTGTTATTTTTTTCTGTCACACTCAAAACTCCTCGGTTTAAAGTATATTTGCAAACTAGCTTTCAAAGAAAGTTACTGACTAACAATTGAATACTGATATAAATAAAACATCTTTAATAAAAAAACTTAAAGAATTGAAGAAGAAAGATCTGACAACCCTGGTTGTGAGGTCGGTCTCTTTGAGACTGTTTACCGCCGTATGGAATGATATGAAACTGAGTTTGGATAAATTATACGTTTTTTGCCCTTCACCAGATGCACGTGTTCATCAATGATGTCATATGACCTTGATTACATACCTAAGCTGGTTTTTAGGACCTTGATATTGGTTGGATGCAGGTGTTATTTTTTATGGCGGTATCTGAGAGCGGTTATGCCTAACCTGGAGTTTGTAGGCAGGAGTATCTTATTTGCGATTAAAAGAGCGCAGGTAATAGGGTATTCTATGACCTTAATCATGGACTAGAAAAAGTCATTTCGGGTTTTTAAGGAAATAGGTGATTATAGATAATAATAATGTCCTAATTTAAATTAGTAGTCATGTATGGTATCAAATAATTTTTACCTTGTCGGATTCCATTGTCTTTATTTTGTTACTTAACACAACGTTTCGGTTAGTTAGTATCTCTAACCGTTTTCAAGTGTAAATTAAATTATAATTCTAGGCTACTATAGTAAACGGCACGAATTCTCTCGTTTTAAAACAGATGACAGCAGAATTTTTGTCATCGATCAGCTGATATTGGGACATAATAATATCCCCAGATTAGTAGTGGACCGTAATGAGCCCAAATGCCGATTTATAAATTGCGTTTTTGTGCTTTTTGTTACATTTAATTACGTTTTCAAAATATTTAGTGGTTATGGTGCCTTTTATTTTTACTTTCATTGAATTTTAATTACTTTAGTGTGGCCTGTAAGTACCTACAATTATTATTCATTTGACCAAAAATTTACAAGTAAAAATTTTCTAATTCTTTTTCATTAGGGATCATAATTATTAATGTGTGTCTTGCACGTTAGTTGATTTCATCGATAAGTAATAAGTTTCATTTCATCTGGACGCCGTTTTTGTCGAAGGGTTAGTTTGTGAATTTTTGTTCTTAAAATGTTTGTTATTATTAGTATTATTATTAATTATTAATTATTAATTATTAATTATTAATTATTAATTATTAATTATTAATTATTAATTATTCATTATTAATTATTAATTATTAATTATTAATTATTAATTATTAATTATTAATTATTAATTATTAATTATTAATTATTAATTATTAATTATTAATTATTAATTATTAATTATTAATTATTAATTATTAATTATTAATTATTAATTATTAATTATTAATTATTAATTATTAATTATTAATTATTAATTATTAATTATTAATTATTAATTATTAATTATTAATTATTAATTATTAATTATTAATTATTATTATTATTATTATTATTATTATTATTATTATTATTATTATTATTATTATTATTATTATTATCCTCAGCTTAAAGCTGGTATGATTTACCTATCCCGGATACTAAGAATCAAAAGGATTAGGCTCAATTTACATCATAAACTTGCGTACTGTATGGCAGGTATTCAATATAACAGCCTTCTGAATGTCAGAGAAGGTGTTCCTGGGTAGTCCCAACTTGGCGATGCTGTCGTGCAAGGTATTAGGCACTATGCCGGTTGCTGATATAATAACTGGTACTATTTCCACTTTTTCGCAGTGCCACATCTGTTTAATCTCAATGGCAAGATCTGCGTACTTGGCCATTTTTTCATGATGTTTGTTGAGAACGTTGTGGGTGTTCGGTACGGCTACGTCGACGAGAAGGACTGAGTTGACTCTTCTATCCACCACCACTATGTCAGGCCTGTTATTCGTCACCAGTCTATCGGTGATAATGGACCTATCGTAGTAGAGTCTAAAATTGTCATTTTCGAGGACCTTCTGTGGCTGATACTTATAGTACGGTGTATAGGTATTGAGAAGGCCGTATTTGTTGGCCAGTTTCTGGTGAACGATATTGCACACTTGATTGTGTCGATGCAAATAGTCAGTATTAGCCAACACGGTGCAGCCAGCTGTTATATGTTGAATAGTCTCTGATGATTCTTGACACTTCCTGCATTTGTTGGATAGGGTGTTGGGGTCCTGGATGACAAACTTCTTGTAATTATTAGTGCTGATGACCTGGTCCTGTATAGCGATCATTATTATTACCGTATATCAATAAATTGCATTTTAACGAACAAATTCTATAAACACCATTTTTGGGTCTACGTACTTAGTACCTTACTTAAGTCAAAAACTGTTAAAGTAGGGTTTCCATTGACAGAAAAATAAAATTGAAGATTTTAACTTTATGTTAGCCCACATACAAGTTTAAAAATGTAACCGTATCATAGCCAACAAATTCTATAAAAACCATATTTGGGTCTACGTAGCTTACGTAAGTCATATATTATGGGGATTTCCTTGACAGTAAATGTAATTTTTATATTGAACTGTAGGTATAGTATTTTACCTATAGGTATAATCTGAACAAATAAAACAAAAAAAAAATTCTGTTGTAAATATAGAGTCCTATTTAATAATTTAGTATTTTTAAGGTTTAGATAATTATAATATTATACAGTTTTTAAATCTATTTTGACTCTTTATCTTTAAACCTTATAAAAAGTCATGTTTATTATTTTTATTACGTACCTTAAATTATAATGTTTATAAAACGAAACTTTCAAAAGAAATTATTATTATTATTTGGCAATATTAAAGCGGTAGAACCGATGAGACTATTGTATCAATTGTTTTAGAAGTTATCATAATATATATAATTTTCAAGTTCGGTCCTGGAATTTATACCAACCTATCAAAATTAAATATACCAAAATTGACAGAGTGTCACTTAACTTTGCCTCCATCTTGCGAGAGTATTCAAAATTTTTAATATAAATACTATTCATGTGCAATGAAGCTTGATAACTCCGCCTACGTGCTTATTGGACTGTGAAGTTTGAGCTGTTGGTTTTGTATAGTATAGATATCCCCAATATCTGGAAGCCTCTCCTTGTCCAAAACCAACAGCTCAAACTTTACACTCCAATAAGCACGTAGGCGAAGTCATTAAGCTTCATTGCACATGGATAGTATTTTAGTATTTAAGACAGTAGAATTAGAATTATAATTTAGTTTACACTTGAAAACGGTTAGAGATACTAACTAACCGAAACGTTGTGTTAAGTAACAAAATAAAGACAATGGAAGTCCGACAAGGTAATAATTTTTTTTGATATTACTTCATTGTCTACCACCTTCAAACAAATGTATGGTATGGTATGCAATAAGAAACTACAAATAAATTAATATATTAAATGTCCGCTATTAGGTACTTTCGGCAAATGGTTTAATGCTATTGTAAACAGCCTTGTAGCACCTGAACAAAACGTCAAATTAATAATATTTAGTAATTAGGAAATTCTCTAATGAATAGGGTAAACCTCTTAAAATGGAACATTGTTCTGGACAGCGTGAAACAAACTGTTTTAATGGATTTCATGTTTAACTAGATGCAGTTGCTGAAAATAGGGTAAGGACGATTTAAAACAACATTAAACAAGCTTTGTCGTTTAAGTTTTCTCTGTAATTAAATTAATATATTACTAATTAACAATGAAGCAAATGCTTATATGTTTGTTATGTTTTACAGGAAACACGTTTCACCCAGGCATTATGTAAAGATGCTTTAAAAGTAAATATTTGAAAAAATGTCACTACTTTTTATATAACTTTCCCATTAAAAGTAGGAACTTATTAAAAATATATTTTGTCAATTACTTAACATTGTGAAAATTATTTTCCTTATCTAGTTAAAGGTAATAAAATTGCTGACGACGGTTACATTTTGTTGAAGTTCCCATGTTTCAAAATTTCCTCTATTAACCAGCCATTACAGCGTGGCACCTTGCGTATAAAGAAAAAAATAAACTTTTAAAACCGCTCACAATGAAATATGGTTTTCATCTTTCAAGATAAACATAAATTCTTGGAAAAATATAAGAAATATTACAAAAAATCCGAAAACTCTCAAAAGTCTTTAATAATTTATGTCGATGAATTTTATCATTTTTCAACATGTTTGCGGGTTAAGAAATATAGGCTTTTCTAAATTAAAAAAGTGAAGGTTTCAAATTGAAAGTCAATATTTTAAAATCTGTACGAAATTTTAGCCATTTGTCATTTCAGTTTTTAATTTTCTGCCTAAAAGTAGGAACCTACTTAATTTATTATTTTTGGAAGATATCGTCGTACCTTTTCAGAAGGTTCAGACTGTCATTATTACTGATTATCTAGGTATCTTACGGTATCAACAAAGTATTATTTATTGGAAGCCACATGTAAATATAAAAATTAATTTTTCTTTATATTCTTATCAATATAGAAAAATTATTATTAATTTTATGATTAGGAACGAACAAAATTCTTATAACATTTCAATTTTTTTATAGATAGGCTATTAAAAGCAATTACAAATTGATAATGACAATAAACTTATTTAATTATCAATAAGCAATAAAAAAAATTAAATAACTTTGATTTTGCAACTGGGCAATTAAATAACTATAAGTTTGGTATCATTTAATAGTTAAAGGTTCAAACATTTTTGTTCATTTGGGGCTTTCATTGGGAGATAATACCGTGCGAGCAAAAATTATTTTCATCAAAGAGGGCCTTGCATCTAAGGGCGTAATGCTTAGCCGTAGAGCTTAATACCTGTTGGGTATCAGTAACTACCTGAATTAACAATCAATCAGTTATTCCGTCATCTTTGACAGTCGTTACATGTAATTTGATTCATCGATAATTTTTCCAATTTCTTGAACAATTCACACAATGGGCTTTACGGAACAGCACAAAACATTCATGGTTGAAGCGTATTTTCGAAACGGGGTTAGAGTAAATTGTGAGTGGCAATACAATCCGGATTTGTGGATGGACGATTTTCACGAACATTTTCCTAACGTTGCTTTTATTGCTGGGGATTTTTATCATTGCCTGAAAAGAACCGTGGCTGTGTTTAGGGAAACAGATTCTATACAACACAAAAAAGGAGCAGGAAGACCATCTGTAAGAACATAAGAACTTAATGCAAACGTTCGTGTATGCAAAATACGCCAACAAATTGTATAAGGCGCCTGTCCCAAGAAGTGGGAGGATCTTATGGAAAATGCAGGACTATTCTTAAGAAGCAGCTAAATTTATTTCCTTATAAAGTGCAAGTATTCCAAGAAATACAATTTTTCTTTCTGTATGTTCTTACTTTGTTAATTTTGTAAACAACAAAAATAAATTTGTATTTGTCTACTTATTTTATTACTCATTAGTTTGGCATATCATGTCATAATATGAATTTGACAAAATTTTAACCTAGATTTGGTTAGATATATCGTCCCCATATCATTGTGATCTAAACCAAGCCCTACGTTTTTTTAATCCAAGCCCTCTTTGATGCAAATAATTTTTGCTCGCACGGTAATTATTCCAAAAGTTGAATTAGCAAAAACTATAGTATATTTCAAAAATTAAAGTAAAATCTGAAAATCGTTAGATGATAAACAAATTTTAAGGATACACATTTTAATATATTTAAGCTAAAGTATTAAATATTCAAATATGGAGAAATCCAGTGACAGCGGACTCTTTTTTCTAATATTTTTTTTAGTAAGGTAAAAGGGAAATACTAAAATAAAAAGAATAACAGTGATATTTTACATGTAAAATAAAAATTCATATCATCTACATTAATACAATCAATTTTAGACATTTTTCATAAATCATTCCCTATATATCTATTTCCAACCGTTTATGAAATATTAACTTTAAAAAGTTAAACAAAATGAAGAAACCACAGTTCTGGGGGGCGGGTCAAATTTTAAGCCTCAGAAAGGGCCTTGGAGATAATATTTCAAAATTAAAAACAGTGTATAAACTTGAGGATCATTTATTAATAAAAAATCAGTGTGTTCTTCAAATTTTCCAGATGTATCTAGTGCAGTGATGTTATTTCTAACTTTACCAGTTAGTGTGGCATCAGCGGAACGATCTTTTTCCAAACTTAAAATAGTAAAACCCCATTTACGTAACACCATGGGATAACAACGCCTTTTGGATTTATCCTTAATCGGTATCAAATTTAAGTTTGTTAAAACATTAAATATCGACGAAATTATAAACGAATTTGCAAAAAAAAACTCGACGATCTGGTCGTTTTGTATAATACCTTGTTTAGTACTTGGTGACATAATGTTTTGCAGACTTGTTAAGTGTTCGTGTGTTTTACTGTTTTCTGTCTTTTGGATTTTATGAGGCTCGATCACTGCTACCCCCGTTACTATGGTAAGCAACATTATAAGTGGTGTTTTAAAATTTTGATTTTGCATCATGTTTGCTGGAATATTACTTATAATGACTTAATAACTACCTATGATATGTATACCAGTCTACCTATAGACTATATTTTCTCCACGAACATCCAGTTCCATATCTGATTCATTCGATTTTTCACTCATTTTTTGACTTGCACTAAAATTTGTCTGAAAATAATTATTAGAACGCGGCCATTTTTATCTGACACTGACAGTTTCGAAATTCATGGCAACCTATGTCGTTTATATCAATTACAGAATATTCATTCCGTATCTTGTTATGGAATGAAAATACACGCAAAACGCATAAGAAGCAAGTGTTTCAGAATAAATATTCCAACTCAAGAGCGAGAATTTTTACATTCTATTATCAAAAATGATTTTGGAATTATTGCATTTAGTAATGGTCGTGGAGAAAACATATTTACGTAACACCATGGGACAATAACGCCTTTTGGATTTATCCTTAATCAGTATCGAACACCGAGTTTGTTAAAGCATTAAATATCGATGAAATTATAAACGATTTTACAAAAAAAAAACTCGATGATGATCTGGTCGTTTTGTATAATACCTTGTATAGTATGTATAGTACTTAGTGACATAATGTTTGTGCAGACTTGTTGAGTGTTTATGTGTTTTACCGTTTTCTGTCTTTTGGATTATATGAGGCTCGATCACTGCTACCCCCGTTACTATCATACATGGTAAGCAACAATATAAGTGGTGTTTTAAAATTTTGATTTTGCATCATGTTTGCTGGAATATTACGTATAATGACTTAATAACTATCTATGTTATGTCTACCAGTCTATCTAGGATTATAAAATAAATTCGAATTGTTTGCTGTTTTAATAGTAGGTACTTAACACATAATGTGGGTTTAAGCCCAATTAAATTATTACACGACTAACGAATTCAAAAATTTATAAACCTGAACCTAATAGTAATGAAAATAAGAATTATAATACTATTATACAGTATACACCTGAAGACGACTGGAGATACTTACCAGTTGAAACGTTGTGATTTACAACGAATAAAGACAATGGAAGTCCAAAAGTCTTTCATCATTTAAGAATTATTATTTTCCACTCGTTATAGAGAGGGGGCCCCTGAAAACGTTTGCGGGGGGGCACTCAGTTTTATTATGCCACTGTGAGCAATTTGGGTATTTCTTTCTCATTGGACATATCACGGACTTCTCTATGACTTCTACTTTTATGTCCACAACCCAACGTACTTAAGCGAGCTGCATTTTGGATGTAATATCAGCACAGCAAAATTCAAATTTGATCAACATTTACTGACATTGTTGATGTTTCAACCTTAAATAGCAAATTGTCATGGCCAATGCCTTAAAGATTGTGATTTGACTTCAGAACGTTGCTAAGTCGAGAAACATATCTATGATGCATACCAGCATTAAAGTGTTAATATTTCGTAAACAGATGAAGATATAGGTATGGGGCATGCTTTATGAAAAATGTTTAAAATTCACATTCAAATTCAAATATATTACTAAAATTTGTTACATCAGAAATCTTAAAACTACTGTTATATATTATAACGTTGAATAACACTAGAGATATAGCAATAGTTGATAAAGAGGAGCACCTAAATTTAAATAAATAAATGTGTGTTGTGCTCCATCGAAATAGTTTTTAATGACAAATTCATAATGTTGCGACGCAGTTGGACAGAGTAATAAGTAGATTGTCAAAGATATTCTGAAGAAGATACACTGTATATGGCAAGGCTGAGACGGCCGAAGCTGACACGCGTATATAACTTTATTATATTTTAGGAAAGCAGTGGGGGAAGGGGGATCAGTGGGAGAGTTACCTTGTATAGATATAAAGAGTGAGTTTATAAGAATATATCCTGATTGCAAGTAATGAAGTCCTTGACTGCTATTTTAAATTTGTTAGGTTTATCTGTCATGCGTATTTTAACAGGTAATTTGTTGAAAAATTTGGGACCATTAAAAGATACAAATTTTTGTCCAAATGTTGTAGGAACAAAGTTTTGTGACATTTCCTTGTAATTTTTTTTCCTAGTGCTATAACGGTGAGCTACCAAGTTTTGATCAGGATTAAGGTGCGAGTAGACAAACATAACACTACACCAAACATATAGAAGCTTGAAATTTAATAAGCCGGACTCCTTGTATAACATTTTTGCGGAAAACCGTCTATCCTTTCTAAATATTACCTTAATAATAGAGTTTTGGCAAACTCTGAGAGGTCGTACCGTACTGTCCGTTGAACCCCCCCATATAACCAAGGCATATCTCAGGATCGATTCTACAAGTGTTTTATATACTCTTGTTATTAGCTGGTGTGTGGGAATATCTCTTAGCTGATAAAAGATAGATAGTAGGGTTTTAAGTTTTTTTTGTTAACATTTTTACATGTTTGTTCCATTTAAGATGTTGATCTACCATTACTCCCAAGTATTTTATGTATTCCACCGAGTTAATGCTTTCTGTGCATGTACAATTAACACAGTTTTGAGACAGACAAACATGAGAATGGATAGTAATTTTTTCATAATTATTTAAGCCAGCACTTGTAATTGAAAAGGAGACAAACTTAGTTTTTATAAGGTTAAGAGAAAGTAGGTTGCTGTCCAACCAGCCACGAACCATACTCAATCCTCTGGAAGCAGAGTTTGTTACTTGTTCCCAGTTTTGTCCGGTAAATACTATTGCCGTATCATCAGCGTATAAAATTATTTAAGCGTCAATATTCAGCAAAAAAATGCTGTTTATATAGACAAGGAATAAAATAGGACCAAGCACCGTGCCTTGTGGTACTCCAATTGAGCTGGTTAGCGGAGTGCGCATAGAATTATTAACCTTTGTAATTTGTGTTCGCTCTGTAAGATAATTTTGGATCAAAGTTAAGCAAACTCCCCTTATTCCCATTCTCTCTAGTCGTGTGTATAGTATGTCGTGATTCACGATTCCAATTAATTGTAGAATGTAAAAATACAAAAAAATATATTTGATGGGTACAAACGGTTATTGATTAAGTGGGCGGTATTCTATACAAAAGACATCCATCGATCGTTTCTTTATCACAACCCTGATATATTTATTTGTAAAGTTATCAAGTATTTTGACGCGTAATCAATATTAATAAGAAGATTCACACATTTATTACTATTTAAATAAAAAATCTATACATTTTTGGAAAATTCAATCAATTCAAAATTCGCTAACCTTCGTAAAGGTTCGTCCACATAAAGCCGCCGTTATTGCAAACAACCGCATTATTGACACCTCATTAGCTATTTATTCAGACTAGCCGATGCAGATGTGTGTGCATGGACCTGACTCAAGGTAAAGTCTCCATCGTTGATTACAATAAGTTTGGCCCACTTTAACTGATGTTGGGTCAGAATACATTTCTTATAAGTAAAATATAAAACAGCACAACTTTTTAAAATTAGTTAATTAAGCAAATAGTCTGCATAAGAAAATTCGAACAAAACGGGTGTATAAAATGGTCCTGTAGCGATGCAACTTTAGGAAAATATAACTGTGATTTTAATTAAGAAGATTGTGGGCCGTGAAGTTAACAAAATTTGAAATTCGTGAAATTACTGGAATAAATTTGTTAGTCATTCAATTAAACCTCACCACAGTGACGGAGAATAAGAATATTTATGGAAACTTTATCGTTTTAAGTCCGTTTAAATTTTCTCGGAAACTCTTTAATTAAAAATCAAATATTTTTATGTAAGAGCTGAGAAGGTACCCTAAAGATATAACATCATTAGAGTCCCCGTTTCGCTCCCTGTAAAAAAAACGAATATAAGAATACGATCTAGAACGCATTGAACTTCCAAATCAACTGAGATTGATCAATATTATAGGATTCATTTCGTTTAACTCAAAAAATAGGTTGTCGTTATTTTAGCCTGTACCGGTGTGGTGAATGAAGAGCTGAAAATGTTGACTCATTAAATCATATACAATATTTATTTTTATTTAAAATTACACAATTTTTTTTCAGTAATTTGGGTAATTCCATTCAGTGGCGAACAAACACCCTCCAGCTTTGCTTTTCATAGGTATTTTATTTAATAAATAATTTTATTTTTTTATATCCTAAGAATTTAGCTTTGTTAAGTGAGAAAGAATTAGGTGTAGGTACGTCAAAGCGCGGAATTTACAAATGATATACCATAAAGACTTGTCCATTGACTTTCCAAGTCAAATTTTAAGGGTCAGAAAGGGACTTGGTGATAGTATTTCAAAATTAAAAACAGTGTATGAACTTGCGGATCATTTATTAATAAGAAATCAGTGTGTTTCTTTAAATTTTCCAGATGTATCTAGTGCAGTGATGGTATTTCTAACTTTACCAGTTAGTGTGGCATCAGCGGAACGATCTTTTTCCAAACTTAAAATAGTAAATAGTAGATTCTGTAACAAGGTTGGAATGAAAATTCGATCCGAGTGAAAGATTCCGGACGCGAGCGTGAGGAACCACGAGTATCGAATTTTCATTTTAACCGAGTAGCAGACTATATTTTCTCCACGAACATCCAGTTCCATATCTGATTCATCCGATTTTTCACTCATTTTTTGACTTGCACTAAAATTTGTCTAAAAATAATTATTACAACGCGGCCATTTTTATCTGACACTGACAGTTTCGAAATTCATGGCAACCTATGTCGTTTATATTAATTACAGAATATTCATTCCGTATCTTGTTATGGAATGAAAATACACGCAAAACGCATAAGAAGCAAGTGTTTCAGAATAAATATTCCAACTCAAGAGCGAGAATTTTTACATTCTATTATCAAAAATGATTTTGGAATTATTGCATTCAGTAACGGTCGTGGAGAAAACATATTTACGTAACACCATGGGACAATAACGCCTTTTGGATTTATCCTTAATCAGTATCGAACACCGAGTTTGTTAAAGCATTAAATATCGATGAAATTATAAACGATTTTACAAAAAAAAAACTCGATGATGATCTGGTCGTTTTGTATAATACCTTGTATAGTATGTATAGTACTTAGTGACATAATGTTTGTGCAGACTTGTTGAGTGTTTATGTGTTTTACCGTTTTCTGTCTTTTGGATTCTATGAGGCTCGATCACTGCTACCCCCGTTACTATCATACATGGTAAGCAACATTATAAGTGGTGTTTTAAAATTTTGATTTTGCAACCTGTTTGCTGGAATATTACGTATAATGACTTAATAACTATCTATGTTATGTCTACCAGTCTATCTAGGATTATAAAATAAATTCGAATTGTTTGCTGTTTTAATAGTAGGTACTTAACACATAATGTGGGTTCAAGCCTAATTAAATTATTATACGATTAATGAACTTAAAAATTTATAAACCTGAACCTGATGATAATGAAAATAAGAATTACCATTTTCCATTCGTTATAGAGAGGGGGCCCCCTGAAAACGTTTGCGGAGACGACGACTCAGTTTTTGTTACGCCACTAATTACTGTGTTCAATAAATAAATTTCCCATTTTTGATAATTGATCCATTTAATTTAAATTAGATCCATACGTCAATGACTTAAAACAGAATTTTGACAATGCAGATTATTATAATAATAAGTATACAAAAATGACAAAGGATACAGGACAATGACTGTCTAGATTCAAACTAGCATGAAACACCATTAAAATAAGACATACAAAGCATTAAGGAATTCATATGCATTATTCCATATTATAAATTGCTCTCTAGTCTGCAAAAAAGTGTTTCTAAAGCAATTAAGAAACAAGGCTAATTAGCATTCGCTTTCGGACAAGACATAATAAAACCAGAAATACTACACACGTGACTTTTGTTAGGATTCTGTTATGTTTTGTGGGATTTTACTAGCCATGTTACATTACACTGGTTAACATGGATTTTCTCATGAAATAGGCTGTCTTTGTAGTGTTTTTGACGCTCAGATCAGATTAAAGTAAAAAACGCTGACATTGTTGTGTAAGCATTGTAGTATTCCAGGAAAATACCATTATATACTTACATGTTTACGTATGCATTTTTTTAATGATTTGTGTTATTTTTACTACTGATACGTTTCTACAGGGTGTTTCATTGACTACCGGCCATATCTCGGAAACTACTAAGCATAGAAACTTAAGAAAATTCTGGAAATTATTTTTAAGTTCCTAATTTCGCCGCAAGAGGGCACAATTAAATTTTTTTTTTAATTCTAAATTTCTCCGAAAATTCCCATATTAAGGTATAACTCTGATTACATCATCGAAAAGCTTAGACAATTCTGCATCATTTTGATTCAAGGCTCGTTGGCGTACCGACCTTGATAAGAGTGGGGAAGCTATTAAATGTGTAAACATTAAAATCGCTGTAACTTCTAAACGACTTATCCGATTTTACTAAATTTAAGCTTGTTTGGAAGGGAAAGGTAAGTATCTTCAATTGCCGTATCCAACAGTACACGATAGTGTTTAATAAAATTGCTAGAGGGCGCAATTTGTAATAATAACAGTTTCGATTTTATCTTTTATCCCGAAAATTCAAATCATAAGGTATAACTATGACATCATAATCGGAAAGTAGATGAAATTTGCAAGAAAAGATGTGAAGACTGCAGTTCGATATCCTTGTTCCTTTCAGAGTTATCGCCAAAATAATAATTATTAATACAAATAGCGCCCTCTAGCAATTTTATTAGAAACTATCGTGTACCAATGAATACAACAACTAAAGGTACTTTCAAACAAGCTTAAATTTAGTAAAATTGGATAAGTCGTTTAGAAGTTACAGCGATTTTAATGCTTACACTTCCAATAGCTTCTCCCACTCTTATCAAGTGAAAGTGCAATCATTAAAATCGCTGTAAATTCTAAACGACCTATCCGATTTTACTAAATTTAAGCTTGTTTGGGAAAGAAAGGTCCTCCTTCAATTGTTGTATCCAATGATACACGACAGTTTCTAATAAAATTGCTAGAGGGCGCAATTTGTATTAAAAATTATTATTTTGGTGATAACTCTGAAACAAACAAGGATATCAAACTGCGGTCTCCACATCTTTTCTTGCAAATTTCATCTACTTTCCGATTATGATGTCATAGTTATACCGTATGATTTGAATTTTCGGGATAAAATCAAAAAAACTGTTATTATTACAAATTGCGTCCTCTAGCAATTTTATTAAACACTATCGTGCACTGTTGAATACGGCAATTGAAGAAACTTACCTTTCTTCTCCAAACAAGCTTAAATTTAGTAAAATCGAATAAGTCGTTTAGAAGTTACAGCGATTTTAATGTTTACACATTCAATAGCTTCCCCCACTCTTATCAAGGTCGGTACGCCAACGAGCCTTAAACCAAAATAATGCAGAATTATCTAAGCTTTTCGATGATGTAATCAGAGTTATACCCTAATATGGGAATTTTTGGAGAAATTTAGTTTAAAGAAAAATTTTAATTGTGCCCTCTTGCGGCGAAATTAGAAACTTAAAAATAATTTTTAGAATAAAAACAACTATATTTCCTGCTTTCGAGTTACATCCGGTTTAACCGGAAGTTGATTTTTTTGGGAAGATAATAAAAATTGAAGATAGGGACATGTAAGCCGTTTTGCTCTAAGACGTACTGTTAGAAGGTTATAAGCTGTCAAAGTTCAAAAATGTCACTTTTCGAGAGTCAATATCTCGGAAACTATGGAGTATAGACTAATAATGCATTTAATAAAAAATTATTATAATTTTATGTAGAATTTAAAAATGTGAAAATATACAGGGTGTTCCATTTAAAAAAATATGCCAAAAGCGGACCCAGCTGTCATCTTGATATTTAAAGCTGTCATTGGTATGTCAAAAAGTGCAAGACTTGCTCAAATATTATCGTTTAAAATTTCATTAAAATATACCGTACGGTTTAGAAGTTAGAGGGGGGGGACGGACTTTAGGTCCTCACTGTATATATTAGCTATTTTATAAAGTTAAAAGAATTTGTATGTTCAAAGCTAAATATTTGCTAATCAATGTTATAGTTTCTATTTGATTAAGTTTTACCAGCATCAAATTACCTTAGAAATGAGGCATCAGCTAGGTCAATAATATGTGAATCAAGTTACTAAACTAATTATAACTTTTAACCTAGGATCCTTCTATCCCTTGTAAGATATATACATCAATAAATAAGATCTTATAGTGAGAATTATAATTACCTAAAGGGCGTTAACCCGAAGTATTTTGCGGCTGGGTAATAGATAGTGTATACAGGGTGTCCGGGAAAATGAGGGAAATCTCCCTGATATGAAAAAAACATGTAAAAAGAATACTACAAGTAGGGAGATATCGGCTAACAAAGAGCTCCCATGGAATTAAGTTTTTAACACATATAACCAACAGGTTATATTTAATTTTTTTTTTATATGATGTATACCAGGTAAGACCCTTTAAATTATTATCCCAGAAAGCGTGGCAAATTACTCACAGCTGCAGGGATGGACTAGCTGTGACACTAATGTGCCCAGTTTTTTTAACGCCCTGTATGATAAAAACTTTGGACAACGTTTTTTACATACCTTTAACTATTGACTAAAAATTACGTACTCTTCATTCATGTCGCTAATCCTAACCGTTTTCGGAAAAACGTCATTTTATTTACATCATGTACTTAGCGTATTTTGATGATACATTTGGCTATTGCTTAGCAGCAAATGGTGGGCATTTTGAACCATTTGTTTAGAAAATTTAGAAAATTTATTATAACTTTTATTGCTGTATTTTTAATTTTATCATTTTTAATATTCATCTCATAAAACTTTTATTTTTTCTTGTTTCCCCTGTCCATTTGTATCTAAGTTTCCTATATTTACTTTAACTTTCTTACAAGATCATAAGACGTAATACAATTTTCAATATATATTTATAAATTACACGATTCAGTGGAAGGAACAAAGTAAAATACTTGGGAATTTAATTCTATTGAGTTTCTTGGAGGTGAGGCTGAACAAAATTGTTATTCAAGTCTTTAAGTTTTTGTTTTACCTTTGATATTGGTAAAATTGTTTTCAAAGTTTCCCGAAACAAAATTCATGCTTTAATTATTTAAATTTTCTTACATCTCAAATTAAAACACTCACGTTCTTGTTAATTTACGTAAGTTTTAGCTTGTTAATCTTTTTTTACTTGAGAATCATAATAAGGTACTTGTTCCACTTAATATACAAGGTTTTTTTTATATTGGAATCCTGGTATACAAACCGTATTTAAGAGCAAACACTAGTGACGTATTTGCCATTTTATTTTCTCCAAAAAACGGCCAAATACCTGTCTTTAAGTAGCAAGTACCTACAGTTTTAAGTGAAAAAATTTTTTTATTGAAAAATTAATAAAAGCATAAAATGAAATTTTATCAAATTTGGAAATAATATATATTTTTCTGTTTCTATTAATAGTTAAATCTAACCTTTTTTAACGTAAAACGATAGGTAATTGTATTCCAAAGGGGGGTATTTATCTGATTTTTGGATAAAACGAAGAAGTAACGTAATATTGATCAAAAACGAAATGGCGAAGGCGCCACTAGTGTTTTTCTCTTAACACGCGAATGGAAAATTGAAAATTGTAGAGGATTGTCTAAACCATTAGAAACCAAAAGAAAAAAAAATAATGAATATTCCAAAACGGAAAATTAAGGGCCTACTTTGTAACTTTAAATAAAACAGTCTTATTTTTTTAAATCCTTTTTGTTTTCTTTACGTAATTTTTTTCACAATAAAATAACCTAATTAGAATTTGACTTTTATAATAATATACAGGGTTAGGAAAAATTACCAGAACGGTCGATTATTTCAAAATATACAGGGGTTATCAAAAAACGTCTTGTATAAAAAATGTTGGGCTGTTAAAAATCTATATACCGGTGATAAATTGAAATATACAGGGTCGCCCACAAAGTTCTGGAGAATGATAGTTATGTTTTTTTAAATGGAACACCCTGTATATTTTTACTTATTTTGATTGTCGACTCAATTTTAACATTTTTTATTAACCATGTGTTATACCTAAATTCATTACTTTCCTACATAAATTGATCAGCTACAAAACACAAAATAAATTTCAAGAAACAATTTATTAAGTTAACTTTAAACAAAAACGTATAACAAATCATGGCAAAACGGCTCTATTTTTTAATAAGTGTTGAAAATTACCCCCATTTACTAACTGACAATGATACAAATTATCGCAATAATGTCTTTGGGTGTTTAAAACCATTTCCCTTGTTATTCTCGCACTTTCATTGACAATTTTCATTCTTAATTCTTCTAAATTATTGGATTTATTTTGATAAACTATGTTTTTCAGGTGACCCCAATAAAAAAAATCTAATGGCTAAAGATCGGGGGACCGTGAATGCCATTCGATAGGCCCTCTTCTTTCTATCCATCGATTTGGGAACGTGACATCCAAAAATTCTCTAACTTCGCGAGTAAAATGCGGAGGAGCTCCATCTTGCTGATACCAGGTGAAGTTAATATCAGCATTTAAATTGTTTATAGCTGGAACTATTTCTTGCCGAAGAAGCCGGAGATATCGATCACCGTTCAAATTTCCCTCGATAAAAAAGGGTCCAATTACATGTCCCGCAAACAATCCAGCCCAGCCATTAACTTTTCTTGGGAACTGTGTATGCAGCTCTTCATACCAGTTAGGGTTATTTCGCGCCCAGTAACGGTAATTTTGCTTATTCACCATTCCGTGTAGTGTAAAAGTCGCTTCATCCGAAAACACAATATTATTTGAAAAATTCTGGTTTTCTTCCATATTTCTAGTCATTATTTCGCAATATTCTAGCCTTCGATCACAGTCAACGTCAAAAAGTTCTTGTACAACATTAATTTTGTATGGATGCATTTTGTCAGTATGAAGAACGGTTTGCACAGATTTTTGATCAATTTCATGATCCAAAGCAAGCTGATTGGTGGATTATTTGGGATTTTCTTCTATCGCAAGCAGAATGTCCAGCTTTTTTTCCTCGGAGGTAGCAGTCCTAGGTCTTCCAGATCTTGGGCGGTTTTTTACAGTACCAGTCATTCTGTAACGCTCAATAGTTCGAAAACTGCATTTTTTTTAATGTGCCTGTCTGGATGCAAATTATTGTAAATATTACATACCTCCTAATATGATCTTTGTTTATCGCCAAACCCCCTTAAAATTAAAATAGCAATTCTCTCTGTTTTAGTAAGTAAAAATGCCATGCTATTCTCTTTTTTGTCTATTTCTGTCAGAATTTGAATTTCAGATGTCAAACTATTAATTATTTATTAGTAACCATGGTCGTGCCTTATTTGTTGTTCACTATGTTCGAAAATCGCATCGTTATACGTTATTATTTGAAACGCCGATTTCTAGGAAAGTAATGAATTTAGGTATAGCACATGGTTAATAAAAAATGTTTAAAATTGAGTCGACAATCAAAATAAGTAAAATATATTAAACAAATATAACTATCATTGTCCACAACTTTGTGGGCGACCCTGTATATTTCAATTTATCACCGATATGTAGATTTTTAACAGCCCTACATTTTTTATATAAGATGTTTTTTGATTACCCCTGTATATTTTGAAATAATCGACCGTTCTGGTAATTTTTCCTAACCCTGTATATTTGTAAAAATAACAGAATATAAGTTATTAAAGTCAAACTTGTAAGGAGTGTAAACAATATAATATTTCCAACAAAATAAATTAAAAACAAATATATCATATGTTTAAAAAAAAACCTCCATAGGTAACAAACTAATCATCTAAATAAATAACATATGTTATTTAACCCAAACTTTCATCCACTTTGTAAAATAACTAATCTACATATATGTAAACCAAAAGCCAGGAACCGTTACTTACACTAACTAACGTAGGTACATACACGAGTACATGTATGTATATGTATAAGTTTACACCCAATTAATTTGGTATTTGTTCTTTAGCAAGCGCACAATAGGATAATATCATATGTATTTACCTTTCCAATGTTTATCTATGTTTTCCTCTAATATATTTTTGTTTGTTTGCTTATTTCTTCTCCTTGCTTCCTGTACTGGGTAATTTAAAAATATTATTGCAGAGTTATAATATCTGCATTTTAAATAATGATCAAACAAATCATTTTAATCACATTAAAATATGATCCGAGTCATGCAGGGCAAGTATGCGCTCTTCAGAATTATCGGTTACGCCGAACGAGTACTTTTATATACTGTGTTAATAACAATTTAGAAAACATTTAGTTTTTTTTTAATTAATTAAATTTTTTAAAATTAAAAATTAAAAAGTAAGTTCCTTTTATTTAAAAGCTTTATTTCTATTTTTTGAGATCTAGCTCTTTATCCACGCCACGCAGCAAACGTCATTGGGAATTTACATCCCCCATCATGATTCTCGATGAATCATTGCCCATAGTTACTCATTGGTCTTGCTTACGCCACATGACTCTATTATTTTTGAATACTGGACTATGTCGTTTATACACACGCAGACGTATACACGTATGCAGAGCTGCCGGTAATTGAATTAAAATAATTGAAAAATCGTGTTCAATTACTTTTTAGTAATTGAATTACTGTAATTGAATTACTTTTTGAAAATAGTAATTGTAATTGATTTTCCAATTATTGTGATAAAGTAATTATAATTAGTAATTGGTAATCTGAGGTAATTGAATTACTTAAAAGTAACTCAATTACAGTAGACTCCCGATTATCCGAAATGATGTGGACCGGACCGATTTCGGATAATGCAGAGATTGAGGAAAATCATTAACTATAGGAAAATTAACTATATCTATGTACTTTTATAGATGTACATACATACATAATAAATTACATTAGTATGTATCCATGTTCATAAATTTAAGAAAGAGGTAATTGGTACTTGTTTTAATTTTAAAATCTGTCGATTTTTGGCCGCAACAACAAAACCAGCAAAACATTTCTTAGAAATTTCGGATAATGCGGAGGAATAGCAAGAATCATTTCGGATAATCCGGTTCATGGGTCGTTTCGGATAATGCGGAGTTCGCATAATCGGGTTTCGGATAATCGGGAGTCTACTGTACAGGGTGGCCCATTAATAAGGGACGCCGGCTATATCTCGGAAACCATTAATCGTACAGCTTTCGGAAAAAAAAATTTATGAGTAAAGCGGTCATGAGAAAATTCTGGAAATTACATTCAAGTTCCTCATTTCGCCGCAAGGGGGCACAATTGAAAATTAGTTTTTTAAATTAAGGTATAACTCTGATTACATCATTGGAAAGCTTAGACAATTCTGCATCATTTTGGTTTAAGGCTCGTTGGCGTACCGACCTTGATAAGAGTGGAGGAAGCTATTGAATGTGTAAACATTAAAATCGCCGTAACTTCTAAACGACTTATCCGATTTTACTAAATTTAAAATTTGTTTGGAAGGGAAAGGTAAGTACCTTCAATCGTCGTATCCAATGGTACACGATAGTTTCTAATAAAATTGCTAGAGGGCGCAATTTGAATTAAAAATTATTGTTTTGGCAATAATTCTGAAACGAACAACAATATCGAACTGCGGTCTTTACATTTTTTCTTGCAAATTTAATAATTGATCAAGGAATCAATTACTTTTAGTGGGTAATTGGTAATTTAAATATTTTTATCATACTGTTAGTAATTGGTAATTGTAATTGATGCCTTTTTCGGAGGGTAATGGGTAATTGTAATTGAATTACTTTTTAAAAGTAATTGCGACACCTCTGCACGTATGTCTTGAGGAACCTATGATTTTAGGAAAAAGGAGAACCGTCGCTGGTTTCATGTACTTGAAAGAATTAAACAAATATAGGTAAATATATACATTTAAAAAACAACTTTTATGTTAGAAAATAAAATAATAGGTGTCTTATGTACTGTGTAGGTTTCGTTAAATTTAGTACTATATTTAAAGTTATTTGCTGATTTTTTTGTAATTTTCGCTTCGTTCTAATGGTAAAGGGTGTAAATTATGACAGTGAAGATATTTTTAACTAGTCTAATAAATAATTTTAAACACATAAATTAAACCTTTTGCGTACTTTAGTAAGGCTTTCTTAAGATTATTAATTTAAGTATTAGGTTGAAGGAAAGTAAGAGTTATGTTTAAAATTAGCATTTCTTAAACGTAATTAAGCTCGACCCTTGATACACAAAGAAAAGTCTTTAAAACAATAAATTGAGTGGATTAACCTAGCCTTTAAGGCCGAAGATTTTCCTCAAGGGGGTGGAAATTTCGAAGGTTTTAAAACTTAGTTTATATTTAACCCGGGATTAATAAACAAAACAGCCTGTAATTAAATAAAAATAATTAAAAGATTTAGGCATAGAGTGCAATTCTTTTCCGGAAAATATGTTTCCCTTTACCTACACTGAATATTATTTATTAAATTCATCTTTTAAAGACAATAGTTGTTGCTAAATTACCTTCTTTAAATATACAAAGTACATACTTGAAACTGATACATTCTTAAGTACTGTACTTTTAATACCCAGAAAAATGAAGCACCTACCAAAATTTTTAAGCACAGACCCAAATACTTATAAAATATTACAAAGTAATTACAAAAATACCTAACCAGATTCTTGAATTTTCTCCCGTATCAAACCTAAGTAAAGAAAGATCTATTTTATTACTTGGAGTGGGATTGTTCCCCAAAAGTATAGTCACAAACACGTAGGAAACATCCAATTTACTAAATGGGGATCGAAATATAGTCCTGTTTTGTTTTGGCCAGTTTCACCTGAAGCTTTTTAACTTTTATTGTTAATATTTAGGTACAATAAATTTGCTATTTGCTAATTCCCATTTTACTTTTATGTGTCAAAATTAGAAAAACTAAATACCTAGTTGTGGAGTTAACTCGATATCTGTTTGAGTGACATAAATTTTCTTGTCATCCAACCAAACTTAAGGTGGAATTATCAACGTCATTCGATCTATTGCCAACCTATAACCTATTTCGCGTTGATTTTTTGAGTTTATTATTTTATAACTAACATTTAAAGAAAATCAATATCGTCGGTACATTATTTAGGTAATATCTGATATATTACAAAAATATCAATTTATTTCATTGCTAATTTTGGGAGAATTGTATATTGAAACAACAATGACATAATAAAAAAAAATCTTACCCGATATTTTTCGCTCTACAATTCTCCTAAAATAATTTATAAAATTCCTTAATATTTATTTAATATGTCAATTATTACCCATAGAATATGCAGTCGATATTGATTTTATTTAAATTTTGTGTAAAAGCTAGAAAAATAAATAAATCTACGCAAAATAGGTTATAGGTTGGCAAGCATGTTGATACTCACACCTTAACGTAAACTATTGAAATTTAACATAGTTATAGTAGTTACTCATGGGCCAAACATAAAGCTTTACCATTTTACCGGTTCTTATAATGTGTCTGATCAAGAAATGGGTAAAAATTATCCACATAAGAAAACTTTACAACTTTAAGTTTTATCTATTTTAAAATTTATTATCACACTGGCATTCGTTGTAAACTTCCTAAATCATTTTCAATTAATTTTCAGTTTAAGTATTGCTAATGAGAATTTGATATCACTTAGATACAGTCTAACTATCATCACACCAAATGAAATTCTAATTAGAGTTCAGCGTAGATCGGGATTTAAGGATCGGGCACACCCACGCTACTCCAGAAAAAATTAAAGCTTATTTTAAATTAATTTTGGAGAACCCCGTTCTTAGGAGATAAATTTGAAATATGTGTTTGCGGAATACTGCATATAAAACAATTTTAAATAGTTCTTATCTGAAATTATTGCAATTTACACTGAGAGAAAACTCCAGTAACCGTAGCTAACTCAAACAACTCTGTTGTAGCTACTAGCTTAATTTTTTTGAAATTACTTTTTATCATTGGTAGTCTACCTAGTAGTAGTAGTAGTAACATGTTTTATTTAGCAAAATGCTACAATTAAATGTTTTTTAATACATTTTTTTAAACAAATTTTTATATTTTTAAATTTTAAAACGCAACCTTCTTTTAACAAAAACAGACAAAAAAGTTAAACATTTTGCAAATTGTATCAAAAATATTATGTATCATTTTGTTTTTTAATTAAATGTATTTTAAAGTTTTTTTTAAACAGTTTTAATGATTTTTGAGATTTAATACAATTTTCCAAATTATTATATTTTATCAAACCTTTATAAAAAATAGATTTATAAGCTAATGTTTTAGACACTCTATCCACATAAAAATTTTGATTAATTCTTGTTTTATAATTATGATGGTCATAATTAAAAGAACAAAAAATTTTTTAACAATCAGGCAATAAATTATTTTTAAAATTTGATGTATAAAGATACATACTAAATAAAAAATTTAATTTCTGACATTCAACCAATCTAAATTTTTCATAATAAAATTAATTTTTGTATATTTGTCACAATTTAAAATAATCCGCATTGCCTTATTTTGTAAAATTTGTAATTTATCAAAATATTTCCTCACTAGCACAATATAAAATGGAAGAACAATAAAGAAAATGTGGTAATATAATAGTATTAAATAAAGCTTTTTTAGAAAACAAACTTAAATTAGAACTAATTCTTTTAAAATAACCTACTTTTTCGGCAATCATCGATATAATACTTTCAAAATAATTAAAAAATTTTAATTTTGAATTAATGATTATCCCTAAATATTTAAAACTGTTTACTAATTCCAATTTTTCACCATCAATTACAACATTTATATTTTGACAATTTAAATTAAAACCCATAACCATACATTTAGTTTTTCAAATATTTAATTTTAATTTATTTACTTTTAGCCAATTTATAATATACTAGCGTGTAATCGGCCTGCGTTGCAATGCCAGGCATTATACGCCTCTCGATAATAATAAGGCGAGTTCACCATCACGTCAAGATTTATAAATGCAAACCCGAACAAACCTCTAAATTTATCAGTGTTTCTCTACAATATTATGCATGTATTATACATAAAAACCTTCCTCTTGAATCACTCTATCTATTTAAAAAAACGCTTCAAAATCCGTTGCGTAGTTTTAAAGATTTAAGCACATATAGCTGGGGACAGACGCGACAGCGACTTTGTTTTATACTATGTTAAGATTTATCTCACAATTTAGAGTATTTAGATTTAGACCATCCAAACTATTTAAAACATTAATATAAATTAAGGTGTTATCAGCAAACATTGTAAGTAGCTGCTACTAAATTACCTTTTTCTGAGCTAATTTTTTTAGGATTGGCCTCAGTGACAAATTAGCCATATGATTTCATTTTTCATTGGATTTTTTAAATTTTCTTTAGCCAAATAAAATCTCTAGAGTGACTGACTTTTTAAGCCAGTTACCTAGGTATAGGTACCTAGTTTTAAACAAAAAAAGGAAAAATTAATATGGCCAATGGATAGTCTTATTTTATGATAATACTTTTTAGTCTATAGGTATTTTGCCCCAGACTATCACCAGTGATGTGTATGTTGAGAAAATAAAGCAAGGATATCATATTAAAAAATAAAATGGCGTAGAAGTTCTTACCTAAAGAAACATATCAGTTGGATAAGGCTTAATAAAATACAAAAATTTAACGACAATGTTTCTTATATGAAAACATTTATTTTTACAACCACGTAAAACCAAAAGAGATTCATTTTTATTTATTATAAAGTATGTTAATACCAACAGAGAATGAAATTTATGGTTAAGGAGAAAATAAGCACAAATACGGAAACACGGAACACAAAATTAGGTTTGTAGTCATGCACCTCGCACTTGCCCTAAAAGTTCACCATACCATCAGACATCAATCACCCACCAACAACGGCAATCAAATGATATATTTTGAATCGTGCAACTTAAATCACGCGGAGCAACGACAGATTATTGCTCTAAGCTAGTTCGTCCCTATAACTTTTTAAATGTTTTGAATTACATATAATGTTGTACGAGACAAATTCTGTGTACAAATAATAATGTATAGGAGGTTCTGGGTTCGATATGATTAAAAAAACTTCTTTGTAACTTATTGCGGCTAGATATCACTGTTCGTAAGTCTCCTATCGATTCCTGGCAGATGTCACTATCTGTCAACTAAGCATAAATGAACTGGTACAGCGTGCGTAATGTCAATTTTCTCGTTTTTGTGTTCAGTGCCACATTCCTGTATTACCATAAAATTTCTGGCGATCATGACTTTCTAAATTGTTGAAAATATTACTAAATGATGGTCACAAACTCAAAAATTGTGTATAACTTTTAAGTTAGTGTTTCGTTAAAAAAAATGTACAAGTACTAAGAAAAACTTAATGAATTCTTTATTTACCTGAATTAGAATATAAATAGTAATAGAATAAATATATTTTTGCCAAATATAAGAAGCAATAAAAATTTTACCCAGGGATAACAGATAAAATAACGTAAATATTATTTTTGTTAGTAACTAGCTTAATATTTAATTAAATATTTTAGTTAAGTACTGTGGCGTTTGCAAGTGTCAGTGGTAATTATTATTTAGTGAATCGGATTAATATTTTGATTGTATTTACTCAGCTCTGTTTACATACTAATTAAATGTAATTTACAATGCATTATAGATTATTACGTAGAACAATTAATTTAAGCAAATTATAGAAGGAACGTCTCAATAAGTTTATTGTGTTAAGAACTATAATATGTATCCACGTGCGTTACCATCAAGTTGGCTGTCGATAAATTGTCAAAGTAGCAAAAAATAAATTTTAAATCTACGAGAGTAATTTTGGTCAATAAATTCTATTACCTGAATTATTTTTATTATACACATCTTACTTTATGGAAATAGAAGCTTTTAAAAATATTAAACTACTACAAAAGCTGCCCATTTAAATTTAAATTCTTTCTTCGGTTTTAAAACACTTCAAATTGAATAAAAAATGTTTCAACAATCAAATCTATACCTAAAGCTGACCGTAATTTAGATTTCTACAAAACGCTCTTTCTGAGAAACATAACGAGGGAGAGTGTTATTAAGGAAAAGGAACTCACTCGTGACAACTGATCATTAAGATATGTTTAATCATTCATCCAAATGCGTCGTCGACATATTAAAAACTGCAACAGTATCAGGCAATTATAATTTTTATTCTTTCAAAGAAAGAAATAAACAGATTTTCTGTGTAAAGCAGAAAATGTGTTAAGAAAATAATGAACTTAAAGAAAGCTCTTTAAAAGCTAATCGATTTTCCTACAAAAAATCGGAACTGCAATGTAGCAGTTCCACACCTGGATGGACCAATGCACACAGCGAACGCCGACGGAGAATTGTGGATCCATGGAATTCGCTGAGCTGTAATATTGGACCCTAGAGAAGTTCACTGCGCTACTGGGATTGCTGGCTTCGCTTTTCTATGTTACCCGCAGGTTACGTAACTGCTACATTATTCTGGCGCGCTTTATAACTGACCCCAACGAAATGAATACTGTTATCACTATGGAAAGGTCCGTGGCTCGCGTAAAAGTGCGAAAACCAGAGAAAAAAATTATGTGAGCTTTAATATGTAATAAATCAAATTAAAATGCAAGTGAGTTTTTGCCGTTTTAATTACCATGTATGATGAAATAACTTTTATTAACAACCAGTCCTTTTAGATTATTGTTTTCAGCAAACACAGTGGTTTCTCCGTAAGAAAATTGTTATTTTACGTCCAATTCATATTTGGCAAGGCAACTTTTTACGTACTTTTGTGTATCCAATTGGATACGCAGGCCTTAATAGGATGGGATACACAGTAAGCATAAAATGGATACAAAGATGTAGGTTTTGGGCTCTTAGTAATAAATACTTAGTAATATAAAAACTAAGTTAAGTACATTAAAACAGTGGAAATTATTTAACACATACTAATAAAATAAACTCAAAGCATTAAACATTTAATTCATTAGTTTAACGGAAAGATAAAACAAAAGAAAGTCGTATAAACTTTTCCCAATAGAAATATAACAAAGAAATAAACAACAACAAAATTATTATATTGTTTTCTTGGTAGTAAGTGGACAAGATGGACAAGAAAAAAGTAGTTAAATTATAATTTAAATATACTACCTACACCTATCTACCGTGCGAGCTCAAATTATTTGCATCAAAGAGAGCTTGGATTAAAAAACGTAGGGCTTGGTTTAGATCACAATGATATGGGGACGATATATCTAACCAAATCTAGGTTAAAATTTTGTCAAATTCACATTATGACATGATATGCCAAACTAATGAGTAATAAAATAAGTAGACAAATACAAATTTATTTTTGTTGTTTACAAAATTCACAAAATAAGAATATACAGAAAGAAAAAGAAAGATAATTACATAAATTGCTGAAATTGACCACCGCCAAAAAATGGGGATTTCACTACTCCACATGCGTGTATTCTGAGAATTCAGATAACCGGAGAGATGAAACCAGGCTTCCCTTGCGGGCCATTATCAAAGGAGTACTAGAAGATACTAAATTCTACGTTACATTACAAAGGTATTTATTTATATCATATTATGGTAATTATAAACATGTCATAAAATTAAAATTAGAAGATTGAATGGTCAACTGTGGATTTTCCTAACTTTTAAAGGTACAGATACATATTTAGTCCTAAATTAGTGTGCTATTAAGAATTAGGGAAGCGCCTGAAGGTATTTCGGTTTGATTATTAACAAAATTACATTTGTTTTTTATGGCTTTTTTGATAGCTATTGTTTCTAGTAAATTTAGTTTTCTGCTTTTATTGTGCATGTATATGGATTTTATGTTGTTAGAGATTGAGTAATTGTGTAATATGCAGTGATCGGCTAAACCTGTTTTATTTTGTTTTTTTAAAATAGATGTTTTGTGGTCTTTAAGCCTGGTGTCAAAACAGAAACACGTGTGTCAGGAAACTGATTAAATTTGTGAAACATAACAAGTAGTTATTACATTTTTTTCCTGTGCAATATTTAAATAAGGACTTTTGGACCACATGGATACGCAGTAATTTCTTCTGAATAAGATAATGTCAAATTTTATTAATAATAAACATCTAATGTTGGGTTACGCAAAACATTAATTAACTAACCAGGCAACTTTGACTGTGACTTAATAACATTGGCAAACATAATTTACTTACAATCTAAGTAACCTGATTGGTAAATCAAGAATAAAGCTACCTGGGCCACTCTAATTGTGAAAAAATTATTTCTACTAACGTCGTTTATGTTACAGTCAAAGTAGCTGGTTTGTTAATAATGTGATTAAGTAAATTTCTAATGTTGGAGGAAATTAATTTACCTCCTGATTTATTGTTGTCTTTATTATATATTTAAAATTGCTTATCATACCATACAATTTTATGACGCGGATCATAACATATAAAAATTCGCAATTAAAACATTCTGCAGCTCTTAAAACGAGTTATTTTAGTTTTTTAATGGTTTTTCCTTTTCCACGATGTGCACTCAATATAAATCTTTCGACGACAAACTTCCTAGTGATTTTGTTTGCTAAACATAATAATTAACTTTAATTTTAAATAAAATGTTATTTTATCTTTCAGTAGGTAACGTATTTTTGCTGGTAAAAATATTATAATTGATTGATTTAAAAAAAAATCTATAACAGAACATAACAAAAATGCTAGAAAAAAAAATAATAAAATCGTTACCGGCTTCCGTGGCAATATGGTTAACGCATCAGTCACTAGGAATTCTAGGACAAGAATTTGTGGGTGAGGACGATACTCCCCCCCCCCCCCCCCCCAATCGGTAGAAAGACAACCAATTATTCTTTTTCACAATATTTCTTTACATATTTTTACATAAACTGAGACAATGTTTCTTTTATTCACAAATCATTAAATAGTTAACTGTATTAGGGGTAGATAGGGAGTTCTACGCCAATTTACTCCCTGACTTATGCGCATGAACCGGTAGGACGAAGCTGTTTTTGAGCTGTTTTTTGTTGTCTATTAGTTGTTTTTACAACAGCAAAAAACAGCTTGACAGTACCGGCGCATGCGCAGAAGCCATTGAGTAAATTAGCGCAAAACTCTTCATCTATGCCTACTAACTGTAAAATTATATTAGAGGGTTAAAATTTGGTACGGGGGTTAAGGTTACAACCCAAAGTAGAGAAAACTCAAAAATGGATAAGTTAAGACGAGTTATAGAATAAAAGAATAATTCTATAAAATATTTCTTGACACGATAATGTCATACTCCGCGAGATTACTTAAAAACTACTTAACCAATCAGGCTGATATACGTGTCAACGACGAATTTTATCCAGAACTGGTCCTCAATTTTTTGTTACTGCCCTCGAACCCTTTCTTTTAGTTTTGTAAATAATTATTTAAGCCTATAAACCGTAAAAATATTAAAATATAAAATAAAATTTGCATTGTTGGACTTTGGTTTGTATTGGAACTGCTAAAAATGATGTTTTGATAAATTATTTTCATTTAATTGGACAGTTTAAAAAAAAAATTCATTTTGATACCGTTTATTCAATAGCATTGGTAGTTTTGATTATTATGCCGTATTTTTGTTAGTAAATAAACTGTTAAAATTTTGTTGAAGTTTAAAAGCCGATTTCATATTGCAAATAATAACTTAAAAATGATTACACAAGCGATTGGTTGTATGAAAAGCCCTATAGATATTTGCAGTGTTAGTTTTCCCAATGTGAATTATGAGCACGATTAGTAGCAAATGTACAAGAATAATTCTACAATGTAGCTTTAGCCCACTTAACATTATTTGTGTGTATGGCATTTGAAAGCTAATAAAGCACAGGCCATGATATACGCTGGCCAACTAGATGTGTTGTAATAATAATTACTGGCTGTACCAAATAAACATGCAATGCCTTTTTGGCTTTTAGTATCAGTGTCTGTTTAAGGGTGCTAGCTGTATGTTATTGAGCTCCCAGTCTTAAATTTATAATTTAAGCCTAAAGGTACGTTGCGTTTTAGAGTTCCGGGATAAAACGAAATTTGGTCTCGAGAACGCGGCCCAAATTTGATCATTTTGAGTGAACGATCGTTCAACACTATTGGATGATTCGGTCATAGTGTCGAAATTGTGTTTAGTCCGCGAGCAAACAATATTGAATTATCTGCCTGTCTCTGACGCGAGCTCAAGCTATCGTTAAGCCCAGCTAAGGTGATATTTGCACGTGCACTATAAGAATAATTTAATATATTTGCCCAGCTAGTTCCCAGTGTAGAAAACAAGCAGGTTTTCTCCGTGTATAATAAGGTGATTTGGCAAATATTCCTTTTGTAAAGATCACACCGACATGGACAGACATGCGCAGTAAAACCCAACATTACCAATGAATAAGACGAAATAACAAACCTTGCAAAGAAATTTACAAAAAACAAATACCCAATACCACCGACAGTACTACAAAAACTTTTTACCAATCCTGCAGAAATCAAAGGGGTAATAAAGGAGCTACAAAACAAAAAGGCACCTGGGGAGGATGAAGTTGCCAACATACTCATAAAAAACATACCACGTAAAACACTTACACAATACACATACATAATTAACTCTATTTTTCTGCTACAACACGTCCCAAGCCAATTGAAGAGAGCAATTATTGTACCAATATTAAAACCTTGTAAACCGAATGTAAGACCGGATTCATACAGACCAATTGCTCTCCTAAGTTCGCTTGGGAAAGTAGCAGAAAAAATCATTCATAAAAGATTGAAGATTGGCCGATTGGACCAGAACATTCCAGAACAACAGTTTGGCTTTAGAACTGGCAGGGGTGCTGTGCTGTTGGTAGCACATGTTGCGCAACAAGCTGTTAAAAAGTTTAACCAACAGCAAACAACAGTACTCCTGTCACTCGACATAAGACAGGCTTTTGACAATGTCTGGTACAATGGGCTAATCTTTAAACTTATAACAGTACACAAATTTCCACTACACCTAATAACACTCTTACACTCCTACATTACACACCGTACACTAAAAGTTATAGTAAATGGCAGCTTCTCCGAACAGGTAGCCCTACATGCCCCCTACAACAAGGAACAAATTTAGCAGCTCCCTTGTTTAATTTATACACAGCGGACATTCCATTTTTCCAAAATACTGACCTTGCCATTTTTGTGGACGATGTCTTATTATACGCATGTTCCTTTAATGCCAACGTCGCAAGACAACTAATATCAAACCATTTGGCAATACTTTTACCCTGGTATAAAAAATGGAAGCTGGATATAAACGAGAACAAATGCGAGTGTCTAATATTAACTAGAAAAAGAACAAATACCAAAATAAACCAAAACATTACAATAAACGGGAGACAAATTGAACCAATAGGCAAACTAAAATACTAAGGAGTAATACTTGACGATAAACTCATTTTTAAACAAAACACAAATATCATAATTTTAAAATATATAGCAATAACACACACTTTAAATAAATTATTAAATAAAAACTCGCCACTTTCTCCACATAACAAACTTATAATCTATAATCAAATTATTAAGCCAACATTAACTTACGCTGCACCGGTCTGGTGTAGTATGACGGATTGGCATTTTAGGAAGATACAGAAACTACAAAACAAGATCGTCAGACAAGTATTAAAAGAAAATAGATATGCACCAATCCGTCACCCACATCAGGCTACACAAACACCTTATATTTTTGAATACGTACAGGACATTTCAACAACATTTTACCAAACTCTACCTCAACAATCACATCTGACACAAAACATGACGCAATCAAGACATAATGACAACCCAGTACACAAACCTCTATACTCCAGACTTCCATTTTACTTTCAACAAATATAATATTATAAAACGGCAATCAACTCACATAAAATTGAAATAGAAAATTTTAAATCCTCACCTAACTAAATAAGACACGTCCACAAAAACCCTCAAGCCAAAATGGCAAACAATGCGCTACCTTCGGTCTGTACCTGTCTAAAATCAAGCTGGTTTTTTGATTACTTTTCCAGTTGATAACACTGGGGAACAGCAATTTTGTTGACTTGGATCTGTGACTTGTTTTTGACTAATTTTTGGTCTCTGAATTCAAAAATATTCACAATTTTTATCTATCACGTCAAGTTTTTAAGCTACAGCATATCCTCTCTTTACCTTAAAAGTCATACAAAATAGGCATAAAAAGGAAAATAAGGTGAGATCTGGCCAAATAAATTAGAGTATTTTATTCATACAGAGGTAAATAAATTAATAGGTACTTAAATTGTGTTTATACAAAAAATAATAAAAAAAGATATTATGGTAAAAATTTTCGCTTATAGCTTTTTCTGGAGTGTTCGACTTGTGGACATTCTCGCTTGATGCTCCAACAGTAGTCAGCCATCATACTGACATCCCATCTACTTTGATACCGTGCCTCCATAACCTTTAGATCTTGGTGGAATCGCTCACCCTGTTCGTCGCTAACCGTACGAAGATTTTCTGGGAAGTTAGCAAGATGACTATGTAAAAAATGCAGTTTGATACTCATATTGCAACCAAGCTTTTTTAAAGTTTTCCAAGAGTTGTTGAATAATTTCGATGTAATTCTGGGCTCGTGTATTTCCATTTCCAAGAAAGTTTTTAACAATATTTTTGAATGCCAACCAAGCGTTCCTTTCAAGTTCGGTCATTGTTTCAATGAAACGTTTAACTTTAATAAGTTGCCGAATCTGTGGACCATCAAACACACCAGCCTTTATCTTTTCATATGACAGCCTAGGGAATGCCGAAATATAACTTAAAACAGTCTCCTTCAATTGTCAAAGCTTTAACAAATTGCTTCATGAGACCTGGTTTTATATGCAAAGGTGGAAATATTTTTTTTTCTGTCGACAAGTGACTGATTTAGAATGTTTGGATCACCAGGTCTTAGGTCAGATCTTGGCGGCCAGTTCGGCTGTACCCAATGCTTCTCACGAGCTCTGCTGTCCCACATACACAAAAAACAGTGATACTTGGTATATCCTCGTTGCTGGCCAAGTAGAAAACAGACCATTTTAAGGTCAACACAGATGATCCATTGGTGCATGTTATATTGCAACAAGTCAATTACTCTCTTTATGTCGCCAAGCGTAGTCGCATGCGCAACAACTGTGGAGAAAAAACTCGACGTGATAGGAAAAAACTGACTAAAATTTTGGAATCAGCATGTCAACTTACTTCCAAAACAGCTTTAAAATCTAACTCAACAGAAATTATGTTTCAAATTGTTCCCCAGTGTAATCATTCAGAAATTTTTAACATTCAAACAGCAGTAAAATCATTTTAAGTTTTCTATAAACAAAATATTCTCTCATGGCGGTAAGAAGATAACGGAACCGACCAAACCAAGAGCAACTATTCGTCAAATTAATTAACCAATGGGTTAACACTAACCCCGCCGGCGCTGCCAGTGCCGGTCCTAGGTAGAGACAGTTACAAAAAACTGACTCTTCCTACAGACAACGTTATATACATGTGTGATATATTTATGTTTTTATATATTTATGTGTTACTAAATGTATTATGTTAATTAACTGATATGTAAATTACCTAGAACAATAAAAGCCTTTTGAAATTTGAAAAAATCACACCGAACATACCCGAACAAACAGTCGATATTAAAGAGACCGACAGGTTTTGTCGCTTCTCGTTGGTAGGAATTTCCTGGTTATAGTCCAATCACAAGTAAAAATCATAGACACCAATTCCCAGAATTTGTAAATTGTTTAATTTGTATTCTCTAATTGCTTTAATTAAGGGAAAAAAAATTATATAAAACTTATATATATTTTTATTTTATAATTTGAATTATATTATCAGATCTTTGCAAGTTTGTTTCTCTAAACCAATAATTTTAGTATACAGAGAAAACCAATATTTTAATAGTCAATTTACTATTAAAATTGGGTTTGCCAATCAGTAACGCTTTTTATGCCAATCAAAGTTTTGCATTGCAAATTTATGAAACGTACATTCCCCACTAAATTTTGTTTCAATCAAGAAAACGTAATCAGGATCTTTATATTAAGTTAAAAAATGCTAATAAAACAGCGGTACTTGGATTAATTAGGTATTAAATTAAATTGCATTATCATGAACTTCGATTTAGATTTTATAATGAAGTTAAAAAGTATGGCCTAGCACCGCGGGGAAGCAAGCGAATCCCGCTTAGCGTTTTCTTTTGAAAAGAATAACCCTAATTGATCAGTTGTTTAAAAATACATTAAACAAAGTTGAGTTTTAATTAGGCTTTGGAAATGTCTGCGTTTTAAAAATTGTGACTGTCGCTCTTTAGTAGAGAACTTTTGTGATATTCCGACAAAAAACAAGGCCAAACAACGCTGTGTATAGCGTAGAGTTAAATATAACTTTCTTAGATAAAATAAAACAGGAAAATATAAATTATAGCTACTTAAATGTGTCACTAAATACGTAATTACAAACTTAATTTATTTACCTAAATATAGACTTACAATTGCGTGTATGTTATCAAAATGTACAGTGTAAAATATTAAAACTAAAAATACATAGGTGAAGTTAACATAAACGGAACGTATCTCACATACCATAAATTTTTAATACGCGTCGCTATGATTGCGTTTTAAAGTTGTATGGGTGTATGTGTGGGCATTATACAACTTATTTATAGCTATGTTGCTATTATTGCCGCTAAATCGTGATACATATTTATGTCGGGTTTTATATCACCATTCGCTTCGTACACATTCATTTAATTATCTTGACACAATTTTTAAACTGACTTTTTATCGTAAATGTCTCTAAAGAAATAGGGCCTTTGTCAAGACAAACTTTATTGGATAACATGCAATAATGTTGTAAATAATTCCTAGTTAAATTCTTATCTGTTTACTTTTATAAAGCAATAACTAAAACTTTATGAATCGTTTATTAACACTTTTTTAATATAAGTTTTAAGTCTTAACTTGCAACACCCAAAACTGTCGTAACTATTTTTGATAGATTTGTGTGCAAGTTGTTTAGCTATTTGATCTATATCTTCTTTGACTGATCCCAGTGGTCTAGCAACAGTATTCTCTGCTAGTTCGGCAGAACTGCTTGCGCCCTCCCTGGCGAGCACATCAGCAGTCTCGCTGCCCTGTATTTTGCTATGTCCAGGAACCCAACACAGGGTGATTCGATGTTGAGCACCAAGTGTGCAGAGATTGTTGCGACAGCGCCTTACTAATTTTGACTTAGTGCTGCTGTAGCAAATTGCCTTTATGGCTGCTTGACTGTCTATATAGATTGCTATAGACGCAGCTGCTTTCAAGCCAGGGTGATCCCGCAGGGTGTTGACTGCTTTATCCACTGCAAAAATGTCTGCCTGGAAAATGCTGCAGTAGTCAGGGAGTCTGTACGACTTCTGTATTTGCATGTCCTCGGAGAAGATACCAACTCCAACCCCGACGTCCATTTTTGAACCGTCTGTGAAGATCGCGTGATCCGCCTCCATTATTACTTGATTGCCTTCCCACTCTTCCCTACCCGGAATGAGCATAGAAAGGCCCATTCCAAAGTCTGGGCAGCGAAACAGTGTAATCGATCGGCTCTCGCAAATTTTGGCCTGGATATATCCTTAGTATGCTGCTGTGTCCGTAGTTGGTGCTGGTCCAGCATTTCGACTCTTTCACTCGCAGAGCACTTTTTGCAGCCACACTTTTTCCGTAAATATCCATGGGTATCAGATGCAGCATCACTTCCAGTGCCGCCGTCAGTGCTGAGTGAAGGGTCACTCCTAAACAAGCTGCCCGTTGTACCTTCGTTAGTTTCTTCATGTTTATTGCTTTTTCCAAAGCAGTCCACCAGACCAGGACCCCGTAGGTCTTACAATGGCTGTATAAATCCAGTGAACTATGTGGGGTTTCAATCCCCACTTCTTACCAATAGCTTTTTTGCAGGCATAGAACGCAGTTGACGCCTTTATGACCAGCGTTTTATCTTTCACCGTAGGCTAATAAAAACAAAGAACTTAAAATAATTGTTGCATTTTTAAATGTACTTAATATGATTAATTAGTTAACTATATAAAATGAAAAATAAAAGTTAGCTAATAGACAACAAATAAACACGACATTCAAATGTTTAAAGATGTTATTAAATTTACATTATCAAGACTCATACTCAAATGACTTAGGCTCAGTTTCAGCAAACTTTGGAGATATAATGGTAACATTTAGGACCCTCGAGATGTCAGCTGAAGGGTAGACATTAAATATTTAAAATCTGATTAAATTGCTAATGAAATTTTCAACCTGAACTCTTGTTTTGTAACCAGTCGTGAACGCTAACTTGTTAAAATTTTCACTCCTAAATTTGGGACATTTTACATTTTCTTTACAGGCCAATATTTTAAGAACTTCGTAACTTTGTTTTCGGAAGCCTTAAAACATGTAAATTTAAATTGCCTTTATGCAAATGTAACTTTATAAAAATGACATTATTTAATGTCAAGAGTTGTTACTGAAAAACGAAAAATGAATGTCCTTTCAAAAAACATTTTTCCATGCCTTTTCAAACTACTACTTTTATAAGTACTTTTAAGCAGAAACTTTTTGCGTTATATAAAACCAACTTTTATCCATTTTAAAATAATTATTCTCTAAGTCATTCTTTTTTTAAATGCCAGTCTTAGGATTTGGTTTAAACCCAACGCTATTATAGCTCCGGTTCAAAAGAATTAACTACCTAACTCGCTATTGATTTGCCACAACAAAAATGTATTGTTAGTAATGTCGAATATCATGATACACTAATTAAAAAATTGGTCAAACTTTTTTTGAAGTTGACACGGACAATATTATCAAAATATTTGCTGTTATCTTCATTAAAATAATAATTCAAACCCGTATAATTTATTTTGGGAACATAAAAGATAATTTTGAAGAAGTAGTCCATACTCAAAGTAGAGTTAAATGTATAGAAAAAAGAAAAGCACAAAGTTTTTCTCCACAAGTTTATTAACATAGCTAGGCGAACCTAGCATAATTCATAATAATTCGACATATTTCGAGTGTAGAAACACTCATCATCAGGAAAACAAAGTAAATAGTACAATTCCGATTTTGTTAGCAATAGAGAAAATAATAAGTGGGATTGAGCCGTAATGGAGCTTTCAATGGTGTACACGAGGTGTGAAATATAAATAGTCAGAACACCGACAAGACTTCAGCATACTGAAGTGGGCAGAAAAATGAAGAGAGCGAAAGAAAAATAAGAGAGTTTTAACAGACTTTGTGAAAATCATTTAGGTATAAGTAGTGAAAAATCTTAAGTTTCATTAAACTTTGTCGGAGACATGTAAAAGTAGTGAAATGAGAGGGAAAGAAAAAAAGAAAAAATTGGTTTAGGTAAAATTCAAAGCATAATTTAGCTTGAAGTAAAATGCTGTTGCAGGAGTCAAAACATACACATTGTGGGCAAAATTAATAGATTTTTTACTAGAACATCTTAGAAAAGTAACATTTTCTTTGTTAAATAAGTTCAACTGCAAGCAGCACGCTTGTTTCTCGCAATTATTTTTCCCCTTCTGACACGTGCTCGTCCAAGAACTTAGCCCGTGAAATGCGGGTTTAAGATCTGTGCACCATTATGCTTTTAGGAAGACAGTTTAAATTTTAAGCCCGGACCTGTCTATCTTTCTATTCAATAAATTTAATGAGAATATTGCAGTGCGAATGTCTTGATGGCTTTGTTTTCATGCACGAGGTCATAAATTGGCCACTATCGTGATTATTGTTCGCTTATCTAAAGGTATACTTCTATGTGTATAATGTATAAAACTTTAGAGCTTTTTCCATAGACAATTTACCTTTAGATAAGCAAACAATAATCACGAAAGTGGCAGATTTATGGCCTCGCGAATGTAAACAAAGCTAGACACGATTAGACATGCGCACTGCAACATTATCGTTTGACAAATGGGAAAATAGACTTAAAATTTAAATTTTTGCCTTAAAAATTGGAATTTCTTCTTAATATTTTAGATCAGGTTGGGAATTAAGCTAGTGGTTTCTGGCATTTTTAGTAATAGCAAACCTATCATATTTTAACCATAGAAAATTGTTTTTAAGGTTTTGTTTGTAAAATTTGTTTAAAAATGATTCGTCGTCGTGTTTTTAGTTCAAATAGGAAGAGAACAAGAACAAGTGAATTAAACTAGTCTTATAAAATCGAATATAAAAACAAACAAAACCAGCAAAATAACCAATCTACGGTGTTATCGCGTACCTAACCTCAAGTCAAGTATTAGTTGGTATATAACTTGTATTGATTCTTAAAATTTGGTAAAAACTTGGGTACATGTAACACATTTTCAAGCACAATTTCTTTTTCAAGAATTTGAAAAAGTTTTGGCCCGAGAACTTGACCCGTGGAATACTTTCTTCCTTGGACTAATATAAACCTACCTAGGTTCCTATCTATTTACTTTTTTCTTTCATATAATATAAGTATAGAGAAAAGTATCTTTTAAACTTTTTGAAGCAATATATATTTCACGAAAAATTGCGTACCTAAATTAGATTGCAGGGCTGCAAATAAACTATACCAAAATATGCATCGGGATAATCTGTCTTGGTGTGGGTTTCAGACAATTCACTAAACTACACAAAAACTAGAAATCCGTAAATATTAAACACACACAATCCACAATAGCTAAGAAAACTACAAGGAATCAACAGAGTAACCTTAAAACACAACAACAAAAATTTCGGCCGAGCAGGTTCCGGAGTGTATTTTAAGCATGTCGTTAAAGTAGGACAGGCCGATAACACGAGGTTTGTGCGCATGTCCGAAGGTGTCCAGAGGGAAGGCAGCTGACCGGCGAGTCATGCGCTCGGACGTATTTTTTCACCCATAAAACGTAACTTTTGTTTGCGCAGGAGATAAGCTGTACGTATCTAAAGGTAAATGTCTATGGCTTTTTCACATGGAGGGTTATTCAGCCGACCGATCAATCCACTGCTCGGCAGAACATACCATGACACACGGACCCACCGCTGGTTTTCTAACCCGTCGGTCGCCGTTCGGCGAAACGATGTTCCTGTTCAATCATTTTTCTTTCATTTTTATATGTTACTACCACCTGACAAGCTATATAATAGACTTGCTGTCTTCTTACGATATTCGTTTGTGTATATTTCAGGCCATTAGGTCATGTTGAAATTGCTCAGTCAATGTTAAAGGGCCAATACTACAGCATTTTCAATATTCTATAAACGATGTGACTATATGACATGTCCGCTGAGATGTGCTTCTGGCATAAGTATCTTTCAATTTATAACCTGGATGCGGAAATATAGTCTAAAATCAGAACCTTTTTACATTTGTCACAGATGTAGCTTTAAAAGGGGAATAAAAAATAAAAGAGAGAAAGTTTTCACTTTCGCCAGTTCCAAAACCATTTTTCATGAAAATCTGAGCAGTGAAAGTATCCCTCGTCTGTAAAATTCAAGGTGACTAACGTCGAAACATATAAAAGATATTTTTTCGGCCAGACAGGCACGAAAAATACTAAAAAATTTATCATTTTTAACAGTTTAATTATTGGAAATGGAGAAAACCCCTTTCGATTAATATTTTCGAAAGTATTTTTTAATTTATCGAAAGTATTTTAGGTATTTTTGACAGATGATTTAAATAAACGACATTTTCGGTCGTAAAATTAAATTTATTTTATTATTAATCACTGATAAGAGTACTGCGTGTTGACTAAACTTATCAATTAGTAAGAATCTGTTTTTTGGAATTTAGAGGAAAAATAAATTCATTGAAAAAGCACTCGTATTTAAAAAAGATCTTTAGAGGACCTTTTCTTCTGTGTATTTATAATTAATAATGAAACACAAAAAAATCCGGAATCCGTCTAGACCGTGGTAGTTATTACAATTTTGTCCATTGGTATATTGGTTTATGAAGATTAACTAATTGGTTTTAAAGCTTGAGTACCAACGTTATAGGGCTTAACAGCTTTGATAATGGGGTATTTTGAGGTATGGCGAAACGCTGATGTGATGGGGTTCGGATTCGAATTCAGGGACCCCGAAAACGTATAGTTAACATAGTCAGACCCACAGGTAAAAAAAATCATTTTGTGTGGCTGTGTAATAATTAAACAAGAGATAGAGTTAACTTTTTCTGAAAAGAAAGCGTTCCGCCAGAAGACAATAGACAGTTTTCGTTGTCTTTTAAAAGCGATTCCGATAGCCGCTATTTGACAACTTTGACATTTGAGCTGTCATTTATCGTTATCGTTACGGATAAGTGGCGGGAGCTAACGGACGGAAGACAAAGCCATAGCGAAAACGGAACGCATGCGCAATGACCATTTCTTAACAAAATGCAAAGCCCTTGCACGCCAGAAACATTATGGTTGCTTTCTGTTATTTACTTTATTGGGAATCCAAAGTGCTTCAGCCAGTCTTCTTAAGTGATTTTTTTCAAATCGGAAATAAAGTTTGCATTCAGCATTAATATAGTTTTCTAAATTGAAATTTCCATACAACTGTGCTCGATACTGAATGTCCTGGCGATCAAGCACCTCCAAGAGAAGGGCATCATCCAAATCCGAATCACTGGATGAGTCCAATAAAAGCAACCTTTCGTCTATCATGATGTTTTAGAATTTTGGGTACTAGGAAATTAAAACCAAGCAAAAAATATAGCACAAAACGTATATGAAAATATGAACACATACCATTCAAGATAGGTTATGTTATATTTGTTATGTTTACTGTCGAATTCGACTTAACGTTAACGTTACGCGAGTTGAACGAAAACTATTTTTACGATCTGTCAAATAGCGGCTTCCTATTCGTCTAATGACATTTGGCATTATCAGCTGCTCTAGTTTCATCGTTAAACTTCCCAGATCAGCAATGGGCCGTAGCAAGCTCACGCGTCAGGTAGCGTCATATTATTTTCTTCCGATTTTTGTGTTTTTTAAGTGTTTCTGTGGCTGTCTTTTTTTTGTAGTGTGTATTTTAAACGTTTGGGATTTTATATATTTTAGAGACAGATTTTCTTGGTGTTTATCATTTAAGTTTAATGGTGAGTACAAACACCATTTTGGTTAACTCATCTATAATCAATAATATTCTGAAATTACCCGGTGGGGAACATGGATTAAGGCCGCAATATTCTACGCAGAGCATTTTGAAGCCATTAAAGATCTAATTTTGGATTTAGATGACGATTCGCAGTGTGTTGTGAAAAGTAAAGAGTTGTTTAAAATTGCAAGTGATGCTAAAGATCTTGTTTTTATTAAGGTTAATTTCAGTTTTATTCCGGACATTATATCCTTGTGGGAGAGTAGAAATTTAAGTTTAAGAGACTGAATTAGTATTGTTGAAACTTTTTTCGGTAAATTTGGTAACATTCCCGGTAAAGTAGGAGGTCAACTAAGGAACAAATGTGATGTAACTGCAAAAACAATGAAGGATTTAAATCTTTAACTGCAGTAAAAAGACTTTATGAGGGTAAACCATCCAACGAAGTTGTATCTTGGCCTTATATTTTGCTACCTAATTTGCAGTATTGTCCAAAAAGTTACAAAATACCAAAAGGGTTCCCAATATGGTGTTTTAGTGCATCACAAAGCTTGCACCTCGCGAAAAATGTATTACTTTTTTCCTTGTATAATAAACACCTACTTTGCTTTTTATAAATAAATACTAAAAGAAATAAATGTCGTTTCTTCTTTTCCTTTAGTTTAATAATGTTTCCACATTCTTATTTTGGTAGGCACGAGTCTGTCAATATTTTATTTTATAAATAATAAAATTAGTATGTAGGCTATATATTCACAAAATATTAAGATTCCTCACAAAATTTAACAGATGGCGAAGGCGAAAAAACTTAGTCCGGTTCTGTTTCTGTAGCCAACTGCTTAACGTAAAATATACCAGACTTCAACAGGGTGCCATTATTGACAGGTGATGCGGCGAGTTCTTTGATTAAATTGAGTTTATATGGTAATTTGTCGTTATACAGGGTGTCCGGAAAATACGTGTACAACGTTTGACGACAGACTTCTGACGTCAAAATAGCTCGATCTAAGTCGACTTAGTTATATCCAAAATTGTCTCGTTTAGCCGGTAGAGGGCGTCAAAAATTTGTAAAAATATTGGTTTTTCCTAAATTACGTAAAAAACTGCTAATTGATTTTAATGATTTTTAGTATGTAGACTAATACTATAAAATGACGTTTTCTAGTAGTATAGTCACCGGCTGTAAATAAGTGGAAGTGTTATAAAAGTGATATAATACATCAACATTTCTCCTCATTTTTTATATGAACGGCGTTATGACAACCCGGATATTTTTGTAGAGTGACTGGATGTATTTGGAAGCTATTTTACCTCTTTAATATTTTTCGTTGAATGAGCTGTTTTGCCAGAAGAAAATATTTACAATATTTAGTATTATTAGTAATAATATTAAAATCAAATTACCTGTAACAATAATTTTTTAAGTGACCTTGTTGCTATGGCATTTAATAATTTGACAATTATTGACAAATTGTCACCAGTCTATGAAATTTTCTCAAGTATACGATCAACATTCTTGAATTACAAGTTCATTTTACCATTAAAAATGGAAAATTATACGAACTCTGAGAAGGTTGACATGCTCCTGGTATACGGGTTTTGTCAAGGAAATGGGCGTCAGAGTGTTAGGGTTTACATAGAGAGGTTTCCAAACCGTCGAATACCAAACCACCAAACATTTGCCAATATCGAGCGTCATCTTCGGGAAACGGGTAGCTTTGAGAAAAACTTTGAAGGCAGGGGTCGTATGCGAACAACTCGAACTGTGGAAACAGAAGAGATGATTCTGGAAAGAGTTGAAGAAGAACCAAGTACCAGTACTCGTCGCTTAGAACGTGAGTTACATGTTCCTAAATCGATTGTCAATGAGGTTTTAAAAGAACAGTTGTTACATCCTTATCACGTGCAAAAAGTCCAGAAACTTTTACCGACTGATCCCCCCATGCGGCTTACATTTTGTCAAATTATTAGAAACAAAAGAATCCGTGATCCAAATTTTTGTAGAACAATTATGTTTACTGACGAAGCGTGCTTTACAAGATCTGGAGTAACCAATCTGCACAACGAACATATTTATTCCGATGAAAATCCACATGCCATTAAAGTTGCACATCATCAGCATCAATTTAAATTAAATATTTGGGCAGGTATTATTGATCGCTACCTTATTGGTCCCATTGTTATTCCAAACAGGTTAGATAGAAATATTTATTTAAATTTTTTGCAGGACACACTACCAATTCTTCTGGACAATTTGCCCCTTTTACTTCGGAGGGAAATGTGGTATATGCATGATGGTGCCCCGCCCCATTTTTCCGTTGCCGTTCGGCAATACTTACATCATCAATATCCCAACCGATGGATTGGAAGGGGCAATGATGCACCAGTAAAATAGCCACCACGTTCTCCTGAGTTAAATATGTGTGACTTCTTTTTGTGGGGCGCTATTAAAACAGAAGTTTACAAGACTCCTGTAAACACACGCGATGATTTTTTGCAGCGGATTTTAAATGCAGGCAACCATTTTAATAACCCCGAGACATTAGATAGGGTCCAATATCATTTTTTAAGGAGTGTTAATAAGTGTATTCAGCAAGATGGCGGTCATTTTACAGATTTGCTAAAGTAATGTTTTTGTTTTACTTAGTTTCTTACAATACATACTTTTAACTTTGTTGTACTTTGTTTTATTTTTATTGTTAATAATTGATGTATGCAGGTAATTGTAAATATTTTCTTCTGGCAAAACAGCTCATTCAACGAAAAATATTAAAGAGGTAAAATAGCTTCCAAATACATCCAGTCACTCTACAAAAATATCTGGGTGGTCATAACGCTGTTCATATAAAAAATGATGATAAATGTTGACGTATTATATCACTTTTATAACACTTCCACTTATTTACAGCCGGTGACTATACTACTAGAAAACGTCATTTTATGGTATTAGTCTACATACTAAAAATCATTAAAATCGATTAGCAGGTTTTCACGTAATTTAGGAAAAACCAATATTTTTACAAATTTTTGACGCCCTCTACCGGCTAAACGAGACAATTTTGGATATAACTAAGTCGGCTTAGATCGACCTATTTTGACGTCAGGAGTCTGTCGTCAAAGGTTGTACCGGGTGTCCCACCTAAGGAGGTAATCGGCTATATCTCAGAAAGTAATAACACTAGGACTTTGGGAAAAAATATATGTCTATAAAAGCGGCCAAGAGAAATTGCTCGAAATTATTTTCAAGTTCGAAAAATGACCGCTAGGGGGCGTAAGAGAACTTTCAAAATAGAAATGCCGATTTTCTCTTGATTTTTCTTAATAAAATAATGTCAAAAATATAAGCATTGTATTCTTCATAAAATTATGCAACTTTATGTTAGAAATCATTTTTTTCTATTTTCAATAATAAAGTGGTGGGAGAAGGTCAAACCTTTTTTCTTTCAAACGCTGATATCTCTGTTTTGGATAAACCGATTTTATTCAACTTGGTCTTGAAAAAAAGCCCTTCTTTTCCTCTACACGTAGATCTATTAACTATACCATATTGATTCTGATGGTGGCCACTAGATGGCGTTTTTCCGTAATTCCTCAATGAATAAGGATTTTCTCAAAAAAATCAAATGTTATGATATGACTTTTTCATCATATTTTATTTTAGGCTTATAAAGGCTATTACATAGTGGAATAAAAATCCAGGTCCGTATTTAAAATAAAAAAGTTGATGATGGTCGATCGAATCCGAAACGTCGGATTAAAAAACTAACCCCATCAGCTTGTAGAGGAGGAAAAGTTACTACGAAGAACTAAAAACCGCAACGTGATATCTTTTGTGTGATTTAATTGATTAATGAATGTAATAATAAAAAATGGCCTATTTTTCCATATTAATTATTATTATCCCTAATTTCTCTAGTTTAACAAAAGATATCACGTTGCGGTTTTTAGTTCCTTATAGTAACTTTTCCTCCTCTACAAGCTGATGGGGTTAGTTTTTTAATCCGACGTTTCGGATTCGAGCGACCGTCATCAACTTTTTTATTTTAAATACAGACCTGGATTTTTTATTCCACTATGTAATAGCCTTTATAAGCCTAAAATAAAATATGATGAAAAAGTCATATCATAACATTTGATTTTTTTGAGAAAATCCTTATTCATTGAGGAATTACGGAAAAACGCCATCTAGTGGCCACCATCAGAATCAATATGGTATAGTTAATAGATCTACGTGTAGAGGAAAAGAAGGGCTTTTTTTCAAGACCAAGTTGAATAAAATCGGTTTATCCAAAACAGAGATATCAGCGTTTGAAAGAAAAAAGGTTTGACCTTCTTCCACCACTTTATTATTGAAAATAGAAAAAAAATGATTCCTAACATAAAGTTGCATAATTTTATGAAGAATACAATGCTAATATCTTTAACTTATTTTTATTAAGAAAAATCAAGAGAAAATCGGCATTTCTATTTTGAAAGTTCTCTTACGCCCCCTAGCGGTCATTTTTCGAACTTGAAAATAATTTCCAGCAATTTCTCTTGGCCGCTTTTATAGACATATATTTTTTCCCAAAGTCCTAGTGTTATTACTTTCTGAGATATAGCCGATTACCTCCTTAGGTGGAACACCCGGTACACGTATTTTCCGGACGCCCTGTATAATATAAATTTATAGGAATCTTCCACTGTAGAATAAGTGTAAAGAATATACGTTTATTGCCTGTAGGTATTACAAGATTAAAATGCGGTGTGGAACTCAGGCAGTCACTCATCTGTATATAGATATAAAATTCGGTATAAATATTTTCACTGTTGTAAATTTTAATTAAAAAAAATAAAGATAAGTTATGCAGCGGTGCAGCTATAATAGAGAAGCCACTACTGGAAATATAATAAAATTGGAAACGTATATTTGAAAAAGACGTCTTCCGTGTAACACCTGCATGGAAAACTTTTATATTCTCGAGAGTTGTAAAGGAAATTTATACCTGGTAAATACTGCGTAAAATTGGATATTTTTCTGACGTGTGTATTCTAATGTGCTATAGAGAAGCCGACTTTTACAGCAAAAACTTGAACGTTAACACCTAAATGCCTTTTTTGCATACTCAATTGCCCAATATTGTCAGATGAATAATTTACTTTGAAAAACATTAAAGGCCGCTAACCTATTATGATATTTAAATTACACTGGCCGACAAAAATTTTTTTTTTGTTATAACACAAAGCTAAATAGCATCTTGTGGTAGAATGGACCTATCCAAATACGAAAATGAGAAAAAAAAGTTGTAACACGTAACGTTTTCTTGTTACATTTATAGTACCACATTTAATGTTACAATATTTAATATCTATTGAAAAAATTATTTAAGAATTTTCTAACTGTGTATGCCGACAATCTCGCTAAGAGAGGTGCAGCTCAAAAATTCACAGGACCCGAGCCGGTAATAAGTATATCTCATGCTACGGCCAGAAAGGCAATACTAGCTGAAGCAGAAAGCAAATGGGAAAGACACTGGTTGAATTTACCAGGTCTAACACACTCAAAAGCATTTATAAACAACCATATAAACCGACAGCTAACTGACAAACTACTAGAGCTCAACAGGTCATGCCTTAAAGCACTAGTGGGATTGTACACCGGCCACTGCAGACTGCGACACCACATGTATAAAATTGGAATTGCCCCAACTGATGAATGCCGGCTTTGCATGGAAGATGCAGAAACAGCAGAACACGTAATGTGCGCTTGCCCCGCAGCAGGAAGAATCAGATTCGCCCTATTTGGCGAGATGACTCTGCTGCCGGATGACATGAAAAATGTCTCCCCCAATATCCTCATTACCCTAATTAAAAGGTTGGACTTATTGGGGGAAATATAAGTAAGGTGTGAGCCACAATAGACCGCATGGTCGCGGTGGAGGGTTGGCTGTAACCCACTCACTTTCAACCTAACCTAACCTAACTGTGTATATCGACTATATTTAAATTTTTACACCTACAAAACATACCTTACATCTAAGAAAAACACAAACATTACAAATATTAACTAAACACACTAATTAAATTTTATTTTTTCCTTTTATGAGGGGTCATATCTTCTCTTTTCAAAAACCAACAGTAATCACCCATCATGGCTGGATCCCATCGTCCTTGATAGCGAATTTCCATTGTTCTGATATCCTGGTGGAACCTTTTACCCTGCTCGTCACTGACAGCTCCCAAATTTTCAGGAAAAAATGGCAGATGGGAATGGAGGAAGTGAATTTTTAATGACATTCGGGCACCAAGCGATTTCTAGGAATCTAAAAGTTCATCAACTAACTGTTGATAGTTTGCATCCATTTTGTTGCCCAAAAATCCCCTTACTATACTAACAAATGAGTTCCATGCTCAGAGTTCCTGCCTGGTAAGTTTCTCTGTAAAGTTGACATCGTCCAGCAATTTTCTGATTTGTGGCCCAATAAAGATGCCTTCCTTTAATTTGGCATCACTTAACTGGGGAAATACTTGTCTTAGGTATTTGAATCCATCACCGTCTTTATTCATAGCTTTCACAAAGTTTTTCATCAGCCCATGTTTAATGTGAAGAGGAGGCAGAAGGACTCTTTTGGGGTCTACAAGAGGTGCAAACTTAACATTTTGAGATCCCGGCTGAAATTCACTTTGTGGCCAATCTTTTATTACATAATGCTGATCTACTGCACGACTGTCCCACAAACAAAGAAAACAGCAATATTTTGTAAATCCTCCCTGAAGTCCTACTAAAATTCCTAAAGTTCAGGTAATTTTTCTGTTATAAAATGCATCCATTTTAACCGTCCCCTAATTAAATTGACTACCTGCTAATGTAAAATGGTTTTATTAAGCTATTGAAAAATGGTATGTATTGGGGATTTCCCAATATTTTTTCTATTATTATAAGGGTATTTCCATTTTAAAAATAAAGAGCTGACCTGTGTTAGAAAAATCTTGTCGGCCAGTGTTATTTAACTTGATAGAAAACTGCGAATATACTAATTTTCTTGAATACAGAAAATAAAAGCTCATCATAATATTATACCGGGTGTTTCTGAAAAGACGTTCACCCCTATAACTTTTCTGTATTTATAGATAATATTAAAATGAAATTTTGAGATTATGCATAAGAGATGAGTCTGCATTCATTGGCAAAATTTTCAATTTGTTAGCACATCCGATTTGACCGGAAGTGATCTTGACTTTGATATTTTAAATGGGACATCTTGTATATTTTTACTTATTGAGATTCAGCATAACATTCTGAGTAAAATGACATCTCACTTGTCATTTTTTGACGTGTTATAACATTTTTATGTTTATTTTGTATTTTCAATCTAGAGTGCTACAAATTTATTAAATCTGTTAATTTATAGTCAAGTAGTATATGAAAATTAAAATGATGTCATAATATTTGACTTTCTAAGTTTCACAAGCGTTTAAAAAATGAAATTTGGTTTTCTTGACGTTTCCTCCAATTGCCAAGTGGAACGATGGTAGTTCACTAGGATATTTAAAACGAGCAATTTTTCCCAACAATTTGATACCATACACTTCTATGCTATTTTAAAATTGACACGAAAAAATTTGCATTAAGTCCCAAAAGCAAATTTAAAAGCGTTATGCATTATTGCCGCCCCGCCCTTTCTTTTCTAAATAAGTACATAGGCGGCTTTGAAAAACAATGGAATGGTTTTGAAAACCATTTTTTTAAATTAAAATTGTAATGTCATTCGTTTATTAAAGTTACATTGTAAATCAGATAAAATAGTTATTTTTACTAGAACTAGAAACATGAACAAATTGATATGCTCCTAATTTTTGGAGTGACCAGAAAAATTCTTCTAAAGCCGCAAGATTGTATGTATTGTATGTTTTATAAACTAATGACATTACAACTTTAAATTAAAGCCATAGGTATTGCTTTTCAAAACCATTTCATTGTTTTTCAAAGCCGCCTTTATATTTCTTTAGAAAAGAGACAATAATGCATAACGCTTTTAAATTTGCGATTGGGATTTAAGGCAAATTTTTTAAATTGTTGGAAAAAAAATGTTCGTTTTAAGTATCCTAGTGAACCACCATCGTTCCATTTGGAAAAATGGAGTAAACGTAAAGGAACCAAAATTTAATTTTTTAAACGCTTGTAAAACTTAGAAAGTCAATTATTATGACATAATTTTAATTTTCATATATCTAATACTTGACTATAAATTAACAGATTAAATTAATTTGTAGCACTCTAGATTGAAAATAAAAAATAAACATGAAAATGTTATAACACGTCAATAAATGACAAGTGAGGTGTCATTTTACTCATAATGTTATGCTGAACCCAAATAAGTAAAAATATACAAGATGTTCCACATAAAATATCAAAGTCAGGGTCACTTCCAGTGAAACCGGAAGTGTTAACAAATTGAAAATTATGCCAATAAATGCAGACTCATATCTTATGCATAATCTCAAAATTTCATTTTAATATCTATTAATATAAAAAAGTTATAGGGGTAAACGTCTTTTGAGAAACACCTGGTATAATATATAACATTAAATAACACAATCAATTCCTATTTCTTGATTGGTTATAAAAATATAAACACAGGGAAGTGGCATTATGTCAATTTTTTTTAATATAGGCTGACAGTAATTCCTATACCCTGGGTTAGCCAAAAGTCTTGTCTCACAGCACTTTTTTGTAGTCAAAAGAGCTGTTGTGCGTTTGCATAGTTTCCCCACAATATAGCCTCATACGCAAGATGGGAATGAACAGTGGCGGCTTGTGACTAGCGAGTCAGGGCGGCGCTGTTAAAATATTAGTCCTAACATCTCAAAACTTACCACATTATGACGATGTTTTGCACTATTTTCATGTTTTTTATTTTCTCTGAAAGATGTTTTAAGTCCTGCACCCCATTTATAGTCCAATTATCATCCCCGTCAAAAAGAAGACACACGAAACAAAAACAAAAAGAATTTGTCCTCACAACCGCACACCTATTCAAGATTTTTTTTTAATAAATTTCTTTGTCAAACTTACGCGTAAACTGTGCCTTACTTTACATTTTGATTGCACTTGTACTATATTCAATTTCTAGTGACCGCCCTGCATTTTTTAAAAGTTTTTCACTTAAGCTCAGAGAACTAAACACAAGCTTCTGTAAATCACTGACCTTCATATTACACGACATTTTCCAACTTTAAAACTTTTTTTATAACTTTATAACTTTATAAAAATAATAAATGAAATCAAACCAAATAAACAAAACATTAGCGCCTAGCGGCATCGACAGGTCGCCTCGTCAGAGCACATAATATATCGATTATTCTACCGTGGCATCGCGAACAGCTGTTGTTGGGCGCGGAAAATTGGAGCTCGTCCGTGGCCGCTCGTTGTGCGATGTGTAGGTGACGTCACGCCTTTGTCGTCATGGCAACTCATCGAGAAGCCGCGTTGAATCGGGACGGATAATCGGTCGCCCCCGCCCGCCCACGCTTAGTATAACATTGAGAGCGCGGAACTCGCTTGTGTATGAGAATAACCTGCCCGTTGGAATAGGGCTATGTTTGGTTTATGCCCGCGCTTAGTTTAACCTACCCGCTGGAATAGGGCTATGTTTGGTTTGAATTATTTTAATGGATTGCTTACATAGATTGCTTCATTGGTTTTTTAAGTAAAGTATTTTTGGATTCTGTTCGAAATAATTGCAGGGACGGCGGCGCCCCAGAGTCCATCATTAACGAGCCGCCACTGGGAATGAAAAAGGCCAAAGTAAAACGATTTCAAAACGTCAAAAGTCACACACTTATGCCAACTTCTAAGAAGAAACGTACTTGACAATTTTCGTCCCAACTCAGTTATGTGGGCTTTCCAGAATAAAGAACTATCCATAGTGATACCTAGTAACTTACATTTACTATTCTTGTTTAATGATCAATTACTCGAGGCAACCAGATTTTGAGTCTTACTTTGCAAGAAAACCATTTTTCTACATCCGTGAGCAGCAGTTGTGACACCACAATCAAATTCTCCAGAGTAGAAGTAGAAGTAATGAAAGTAGTGTCATCTGCAAATATGGTCAAATTGCAAATCCGTTGCATGTAATAGCACAGATCATAGATGGGGTCCAAGGACGAATCCCTGTGGCACTCCATATTTGGCATATCCTAAATAAGATTTGACACCTTCAATCTCCACAAACTGCCGCCTACTAGACAAATAGGATTCAAGAAGGTTTAGGCCTAGGGGAACACCTGTTATGTCATAGTGGCATAGTTTACCATTATACCGTGCGAGCAAACATTATTTGCATCAAAGGACGTAATGCTTAGCCGTAGAGCTTAATACCTGTTGGGTGTCAGTAACTACCTGAATTAACAATCAATCAGTTATTCCGTCATCTTTAACAGCCGTTACAAGTAATTTAATTTATCGATAATTTTTCCAATTTCTTGAACAATTCACACAATGGGCTTTACGGAACAGCACAAAACATTCATGGTTGAAGCGTATTTTCAAAACAGGGTTAGAGTAAATGGTGAGTGGCAATACAATCCGGGTTTGTGCATGGAGGATTTTCACGAACATTTTCCTAGCGTTGCTTTTATTGCTGGGTATTTTTATCATTGCCTGAAAAGAACCGTGGCTGTATTTAGGGAAACAGGTTCTATACAACACAAAAAAGAAGCAGGAAGACCATCTGTAAGAACAGAAGAACTTGTTGCAAACGTTAGTGAAATAGTGCAAAATACGCCAACAAATGGTATAAGACGCCTGTCCCAAGAAGTGGGAAGATCTTATGGAACATGCAGGACTATTCTTAAGAAGCAGCTAAATTTATTTCCTTATAAGTTGCTAGTATTCCAAGAAATACAAGCCGCAGATTTTGAAAGACGCAGGAATTACTCTCAATGGTTTACCCTAAATTTATTGGAAAGAAATGATTTATTAGACCTGACATTTTTTCGGATGAAGCCTGGTTCCACCTCTCCGGTTATGTGAATTCTCAGAATGCATACAATTATTTTTCTTTTTCTTTCTGTATATTCTTACTTTGTTAATTTTGTAAACAACAAAAATAAATTTGTATTTTTGTCTACTCATTAGTTTGGCATATCACGTCATAATATGAATTTGACAAAATTTTTACCTAGATTTGGTTAGATAAATCGTCCCCATATTGTGATCTAAACCAAACCCTACGTTTTTTAATCCAAGCCCTCTTTGATGCAAATAATTTTTGCTCGCACGGTATGGACCTGAATATCTATATTGTTAATTCTAAATTAATAAGTTACTTTTTGTAAACTAGAACTCCACTATATAGTGTCCTCTTAAAGCTGTTTTTATCTGAAGCGAGGGAACTGTAAATTATACGCTACGAAATTATTAATTTATCAAAATTTTAACTTAGACATTCTTTGTTTTCTTGCAGCAATTTGTATTAAACTTTGAGGTGTCAAATCTCTTTGAAATAATTTTCTTCTCCAGTAAACATGTTTACTTGTAACTTTGATATCATTGTTTTAATCGAGGTTTTAAGCCATAAATTCTTTTATTGACAATTCTCTTTTAAAATTAAAATTCCTAAAACAAAGTTGGAAGCGACGACCCACGAAATGGTTGGTATCATTTTTCAGAAAGAAAGTTTACCCGAACATAAAAAACTTTTTTGATCAATTATAATTAAACGGTGAAAATAAGTTATTTCCGATGATTATTTTTTAATATATTAACCCAATTACCGTTATTTATATTATTTATTGTTTCATATTTATAAATAGCTGGAAACATGGGATAATAGACGTTTTGTGGAACATTAATACATTTTAAAAATTAACTACATAAAACCAACAACTTGTTATTCCTTTGATTTACAATATACCGGCAAATGTTTATGTGCTAGTAGAATACTTTTACGCGATTAACGATAAAAATTTATTCTAAAAAAGAAAAATAGTCCTTTTTTATGTTCTTTATTTATTTATTTATTTATTACAAATACGGATACAACAGACACTAAGCCCAATATAGCATCCACGTTGTATAAGCTAGTGGGAATTAATAATATTTAAATTAAGTAAGTTTATTAATTTACGTTAACATACAAATTGTAAAAAAAAATCACAGCAGTGATTTTACATATTTTTTAAATCTAATAATTGTAGACATATCGAACATTTCCATGCTTAAAGACAGCCTATTACAGGCGCAAGTTTCTCTACAGAGAGGAGAACTCTTTCCATAATTAGTATTTATTAGTGGAATATTAAAAGTATTATGAAGCCTTAAGTCCCTAATCGGTATAATTCGGCAAATACTATACATTAAAGCTTAACTTTGATCTGAGTGTTGGTGAATCAACATGACAGTTGACCAATTTGTAAATCATAATAACATCGGAAACCATTCGTCTTTCAGTAAGTGTCATTATTGAATATTTTTTTATAATAGGTTTATAGTTGCTATTGACTATAGCTATATGTCTTACGTGATAAGAACCGTAAAAATTTATTTTGAATACTTTCCTGCCTTCGCTGGTAAACCACGTACTGAGGGTTTCAAATTACTGATGCAAAATTAAGTTTACTAAATATAAACGCGTAATACAATTTTAGAACTGTTTGAGGATTATTAGAATTGAAACTGTTTCTTATAATAAATCCTAAAAATCGATTACACTTATTGACAACCTGTTCGACGTGAGAGCTAAATATTAACTTACTGTCCATTATAACACCTAAATCACGTATTTCATTAACCGATTTAATATCACTATTAATAATAGAATAACGAAAATTATGAACACACTTGTCTAGATTGAGAAATAAACTCTGACTATCACAGAATCTTACCAAGGCATTAAGATCGTCCTGCAGCCCATTGCAATCCCCCGGTATCCTGATTATTCGAAAAAATTTAGGTCATCTGCGTACATCAAAAATTTAGAGAATTTAAAGTATTGTTGAATGTTGTTAATGTATATAATAAAAAACAAGAGACCGAGGTGACTGCCCTGAGGTACACCAGACGGCACGTTAAAAGGCTTTTTTACAACGCTAGTTCATCGGGAAAACTAGAGGTTCTGGATTCGCTTCCCTGTGTAGATATATAACTCATTCAGTTTTAAAAAAAACCTTTCTGTACACCGCTAAACATTCGTCAGTTATGCAGGGTGTTTCATTAAGGGTGGTCACCGGCCATATCTCGGAAACTACTAGGCATAGAAACTTGGAAAAAAAAATTATGATTAAAGCGGTCATGAGAAAATTCTGGAAATTACTTTTAAGTTCCTCATTTCGCCGCAAGGGGGCACAATTAAATATTTTTTTTTTAAATTCTAAATTTCTCCGAAAATTCCCATATTAAGGTATAACTCTGATTACATCATTGAAAAGCTTAGACAATTCTGCATCATTTTGGTTTAATGCTCATTGGTGTACCGACCTTGATAAGAGTGGGGGAAGCTATTGAATGCGTAAACATTAAAATCGCTGTAACTTGAAAACGACTTATCCGATTTTACTAAATTTAAGCTTGTTTGGAAGGGAAAAGTAAGTATCTTCAATCGCCGTATCCAACAGTACACGATAGTGTTTAATAAAATTGCTAGAGGGCGCAATTTGTAATAATAACAGTTTTTTCGATTTTATCCCGAATATTCAAATCATACGGTATAACTATAACATCATAATCGAAAAGTAGATGAAATTTGCAAGAAAAGATGTAAAGACCGCAGTTCGATATCTTTGTTCGTTTCAGAGTCATTGCCAAAACAATAATTTTTAATACAAATTGCGCCCTCTAGCAATTTTATTAGAAACTATCTTGATCTTGTACCATTGGAAACGACAATTGAAGGTACTTACCTTTCTCTTCCAAACAAGCTTAAATGTAGTAAAATCGGTTAAGTCGTTTAGAAGTTACAGCGATTTTAATGTTTACAGTTTCATTTGAAAAGCGTGGGAGAAGCTATTGAAAGTGTAAACATTAAAATCGCTGTAACTTTTAAACGACTTATCCGATTTTACTAAATTTAAGCTTGTTTGGAAGAACCTTCAATTGTCGTATCTAATGGTACAAGATAGTTTCTAATAAAATTGCTAGAGGGCGCAATTTGTATTAAAAAATATTGTTTAACACTATCGTGTACTGTTGGATACGGCGATTGAAGATACTTGCCTTTCCCTTCCAAACAAGCTGACATTTAGTAAAATCGGATAAGTCGTTTGGAAGTTACAGCGATTTTAATGTTTACACATTCAATAGCTTCCCCCACTCTTATCAAGGTCGGTACGACAATGAGCCTTAAACCAAAATGATGCAGAATTGTCTAAGCTTTTCGATGATCTAATCAGAGTTATACCTTAAAATGGGAATTTTCGGAGAAATTTAGAATTAAAAAAAAAAATTGAATTATGCCCCCTTGCGGCGAAATGAGGAACTTAAAAATAATTTCCAGAATTTTCTCATGACCGCTTTAATCATAATTTTTTTTCCAAGTTTCTATGCCTAGTAGTTTCCGAGATATGGCCGGTGGCCACCCTTAATGAAACACCCTGTATTTATATTTTTTTATAATAACTATGAGCCAATTTTAAAAGTTGCTATTGCTGTATCTTTACGGAATTTTAGGGTTTGTACATCAACCACAAAAAATAAATAAAATTTGGCTCTTCCAGTAATTGTCGTCATGCTGTCCATAAGAGAGCAGACAGCTGACTGCACCCTGCCGTTTCCACTAATCTTGTCTGAAAAGAGACATTGTGTTAATGAAAATATCAAAAGTCCACCCGAGAAAACGAGAGAATGTGTGGTTTCTTAAAGAAAACCTTTTTGGTGTTGCTAGAATATATATTTGCCGTTCAAGATGTTACAATAGAGTTTATTGTTTTCATGTTCGTCAGTTGAACATTGCCACAAAATAACAAAAATATTTAATTTGGCAAACTGCTATTGAATTTTTATCAGGAGTACCATGTCATTTTTTAACCAGTTACACTGCAAAAAGAAATTATTTTTTAATTAAGTAATTTTAAATAATGGCAATTTTGTAACCTTTGACATTGGTATTATTATTATGTAAAATAATTTTTGCAATGGAATTTATAATAAAAAATATATATTTTTTATTTCACAAAATCTTAGAAAATATTACATTAAAGATAGTGAAATTTTTCCAATATATTAAAATGGATATTTACATAGTCTACTATGTCATGTTTTACATACCTTACTACGTGATGTAAATTTTCAATATAGTATATATGTCGTAGGATATACCTAGTCATTTATAAAACAACTAGGCGTTTTATAAAACGACTGAATTTGTAATTAGCCTACGACATATACATTTTTTGTGTTTCACGTTCATTATTTTCAAAATTAAAAAATAACATAATACTTGGCAAGTTTCAATATAGGTCTGTAAGTTTTTACCTCTTGGATGTTTTTATCCCCACCCTGTAGGTATAATTTTATTTTAATCAAAATATTATGTTTTTTATTATCAATTTTTTTTCCATAACTTAATCCAAGCGTTTTAGGTTTTAGCAAAAGGTAATAAAACCCTAAACTTTCTCAACTACATCAAAAACCAATTTAATGGATTGCTTCCGTCGTTTATCGATTTATTTGCTTGAAGTTTGCGTCAATTGCTTTCTTGTGTGCACAACAAAATATATCCGATAAAATTTGCCAATCTTTATTTTTTCTGTATAGATCATATACTAAGTACTAACATATTTTTAGTACGTATAGAAATAAATATTAATTTTTTTAATTAAGTATTTATTATTCATGTTCTCCTAGGAAAATTATTTATTTAATTTCATATAACCATGACTATAAACGTGCTTTTTTTTCGAGGAGAATATTCTAAAAATTGTGTTTACTAACTACTAAACTAGGTATGACAGCGTCTAGTTTAACGACTCCTTGGATAACTACGTTTATTATGGTGACTGTTTGAAGGTTGGAGACAATGATGTTTCTTGAATGATGAAAGAGTTTTGGACTTCCATTGTCTTTATTTGTTTTAAATCACAACGTTTCAACTGGTAAGTATCTCCAGTCGTCTTCAGGTAAATACTAAATAAGTAACGTAACTACAAGACTATTTATACTAGCTAGGTGCACCGAAGCACAACTGAGGTGGGTGCAGTCATGCGTTCAGTTGGCACGCGGTCTTATCCTAAGATTACATCTATCTAACAAAGGTTTCCAGATATTTCTTAAGTCTAATGATGGTTTACTAAAGCTTACCAGCTGATCTCCTGGCTGGTGAGCTTTGATGTCGAAAGTCTTTACACCAACGTTCCCGTCCAAGACGCCCTAAAGGTTATCAAAAACAGACTTGAGGAAGACTATACCCTACAGGAAAGAACAACGCTCCCTATTAATGCCATCTTGGAACTATTAGAATGCTGCCTCAACAATTCCTACGGACTACCGATGAGCTTATCTCTCTCGCCAATAATCGCCAACATTTACATGGAATGGTTTGAATCCAAAGCAATGGAACAGGCAAAAATGAAACCAAAAATGTGGCTGAGATATGTGGATGACACCTTTATTATTTGGAATGGAACCGATGACGAACTAAGAGATTTTCTAGATCACCTCAATAGCTTAACACCAACAATCAAATTCACCATGGAGAAAGAAGAAAACAACCAATTACCGTTTCTAGATGTCAACGTAAAGAAAAATGGCAACAGCATCCAAACTTCAGTATACAGAAAACCTACGCATACAGGTCAATATCTCAATTTTACATCAAATCACTCAAACAGCACGAAACATGGCATAGTTAAAACCCTCGTGGATAGAGCAATTACAATCTCTAACTCGGAAGAAGCACTTAAAAAGGAAGCTCACCACATCAAGGCCGACCTCAACAAAAATGGCTACCCCACAAAATTAGTTGACACAATATTGGAAAATCGTAAGAATCGACCCAACGCGCAAGAAGCAGGCAGAGAGGCACAACCAACACTCAATATTCCGTATGTCAAGGGAGTATCTGAGAAAATAAGAAGACTAGGACAACGATATAACATCAACACCGTATTCAACTCGAGTGACACTCTAAGAAGCCACTTGACGAAGACAAAACCTATAAGTCAAAAAGATAGGAAAAACTGCGTCTACCAGATCCCCTGCGAGTGCGGCCAATCTTATATAGGTGAGACATTAAGACCACTCGAGACAAGGATTAAAGAACACAAAAACAATATGTTAAAAGGAGAGACCGAAAAGTCAGGTGCAGCTGACCATGCCTGGAAACATGGCCACCATATCATGTGGTCAGAAGCTAAAATCCTACATAAGGAACCACACTGGAGGAAAAGAAAGTTCAAGGAAGCTGCTGCTATTCACCAGAATCCAGGCTGCTTTAGTAAACCATCATTAGACTTAAGAAATATCTGGAAACCTTTGTTAGATAGATGTAATCTTAGGATAAGACCGCGTGCCAACTGAACGCATGACTGCACCCACCTCAGTTGTGCTTCGGTGCACCTAGCTAGTATAAATAGTCTTGTAGTTACGTTACTTATTTAGTATTCACCTGAAGACGACTGGACATACTTACCAGTTGAAACGTTGTGATTTAAAACAAATAAAGACAATGGAAGTCCAAAACTCTTTCATCATTTACGTTTATTATATTCCCTTCAGATCCATTTAATGGGCCATTTTACCATAACACTTAATGGCAAAGTGACGAATGGCGATGACATGCTGCCTCTTGGCACAGTAGTGTTACACTGTGGGCTTTGGGATGTCTTCTACAGCTGTCCACTTTAGTAGCGCTGCCTTGCCAGTTTTGTTTCGCCCAACTGTTTGAGTTTTTCGGTAACACCAATATCTGGGAAGCGCTCGATAAAAGACTGGTAACCCCGCATGGGTTGTAGTCGTAGTAGCAATTGTGGTAGTGTTAATAGTAGTATAATAGAGAAAAATTCTTAGCCAGGCAAGGATTCATCGGATTACACAACCGTGTCGCTTGGTTTAGGGCGCCCTTTAATCCATCCCAATCAGTATCTGACATGCGGCATGCGTCAAGGGTCACTGTTTGAAATAAACGCTTTATTTGGTTCAGGAAGCTCGCTCTCGCCAACATGTCGTTTGTATACCCAAGAGCCCGAACGACATCGGTAGAACGCATAGTTATACAGGGTGTCCCGAAATTAGCTGACAATATTTGGAGCTATGATAAGCAGTTTTTTCACAATATCTCAAAAACCGATTAGGATATCGAAACAAAATTTGATACATGTTTTACCCATGACAATCATAATCAAGGGGATTTAAATCATGTGATCTTGGTGGCCAGGCTATGGCTACCAATCCACCTGGTAATTTTCTTTAAGCCAATTCCTCACTTGACGTCCGCAGTGAGCTGGTGCCCAATCATGTTGAAAGAAGTGCCCTAAACGTAAATTCAGTGGCACATTATCTAATAAATCCCCAAGTTGATTATGTATTATTATTTGTCGCTAGTAGAACTTCTAATAAATTTTATGTTTTAATATTAAGTGTTTGCTGAGATATGCAAAAAAAACCTTAGCCTTTTCACCGGATTTCAAAAAACCGAAAATTTTAAAATCGAGTTTACTGGAAAATGGTGAATCTTACCTCAATGAAACAAGAGTACCTTTTTTCAACAAAAGACTTCAAGGCTTCTAAAAATTTCACCTCAAGGTAAAAAATCTTACAAATAAAAAAACTTAGGGCAATATTCTCCCAACTACCTACCCAGTGGGACGCCACTGGAAGAAATACAGTGAAGCTAATTAAACCATTTATGGCGTAGCTATGGGTAAAATATGTATCAAATTTTGTTTTGATACCTTAATCGGTTTCTGTGATATTGTAAAAAAACTGCTTGTCATAGCTCCAATTCGGGGGGCTCTAGCCCCATAGCGAAGCGTTTTTGAAGGTATATTAAGAGAAGATTTTAGTCTTATTTTTGAAAGTACTTTATCCACTTAAAATATTGTCAGCTAATTTCGGGACACCCTGTATACCTTTACAATTTTTTGGCAAGAATTTGGCGCAAATTTGAGCTGTTTACACGTAAAAATAAATTGAAGGTCAAGATTTACAATTTCTTGGACAAAAACTTAAATTTTAAAGTCCGGAACTGTCTATTTTCTCATTTGTTAAATGAGAATTTTGCAGTGCGCATGCTTATTCATGTATGGCTTTGTTTACATGCGCAAGGCTATAAATTTGTAACTTTCGTGATTATTGTTTGCTTATCTAAATAATAGCGGTTATTGATTAGCGATAAAACGTACATTGCCACTCGTATTATTCAAAACTGTACAAATTCGTTTGTCGACAATAACAGATTTTGCTTAATTAGACTTCCGAAGTTATATTTATTACATATTATGCTAATAAATAGTAAAATCGGAAGTTTTTAAACTATTTTGGGTTTAGCAAATTTGACCAGCTCTGCATGCTGCATTTGAGATAAATATTACATTTAACAATGTAAATTGAAATAAATTAATAACTAAATAGCTTAATTACATACCGGCATTCATATATATTTATTTTTCGTATGGTAAATCGTTAAACTGTTTAAAAAATAAATATTTTATATCTAACTAACATTTTAATTAACACTTTATTTGTTCCTCTATATAGTTAGTTACAAAATCAATTCAAATCAAATTTTGTTTTAAACAAACAATACAAAATATTTTTCAAAATTAATCGTAATACGTGTTCGATAGATAATAGGAACAAATTTGTAGTCGGTTACGCTTTTTATAAGTATTATTTTACACTAATATAGTTGGTACTTAAGTAATTATAAAAGTCTGTTTTCTTCTCTTTGTCTTTCTCTGCCTTTAACTTTTAGACATACACGTAGGGAAAATGTTTGTCCGCCCATCTCTTAGTAATAAGTTAGAATAGTACAAATATGAAGTATCGCAAAATAAACAGAAATAGGTAGATTATGTTTCCCCCACTCCATCGCATCGAATCTGGCTGGCTCGATGCATTTTGATTGATCCTGATCCTTTCATTCAGGCGGCAACGTACGAAAGAATGAATATTTATTTGATATTAATAGAATCGAAGCGGCGCGGCGTGCCACCAGCGAGTGCCATGAGCGAGATGCAATACGATGGAGCGGGGGAAACATAATCTACCTACCTCTGTTTGCTTTGTGATACTTTATATTTGTACTATTCTAACTTATTACTAAGAGATGGGCGGACAAACATTTTCCCTACGTGTATACCTTTAAATGTTTGTTTGAAGGTGGTAGACAATGAAGTAATATCAAAAAAATTCCCCTGTCGGACTTCCATTGTCTTTATTTTGTTACTTAACACAACGTTTCGGTTAGTTAGTATCTCTTACCGTTTTCAAGTGTAAACTAAATTATAATTCTAAGGCTTACTGTCTTAAATACTATCCATGTGCAATGAAGCTTGATGACTCCGCCTACGTGCTTATTGGAGTGTGAAGTTTGAGCTGTTGGTTTTGGACAAGAAGAGGCTTTCAGATATTGGGGATATCTATACTTGGTTTACTAAATATATGGGTATTTTGATTCATGAAAGCTGCTTCTTTGAACTTTCGTTTTCTCCAGTGCTGTTCCGTGTCCAAAACCTTGGCTTCTGACCACTGTATATAATGCTGGTTGGTCCATACATGTTCCGCTATACCTGATCTCGAAGTTTCACCTCTTTGAGTATGTTTCAGATGTTCTTTAACTCGTACGGGAAGGGGTATTTTTGTTTCTCCAATGTACGTTTCGCCACACTCGCAAGGTCTTTGATAGATACAATTTTTTGTGTTTTCATTACGGGCGGGGTTTACTCTTGTAAGAAAGCTTCTAAGTGTATTTCCGGATTTAAAGACTGTTTTGATATTATAGTTTTTGGTAATCCTTCTAATCTTTTCAGAAATCCCTTTGACATAAGGTATTGTGAGGAATGCTTGCTCCTGTTTCGTTTCTGTATTAGTTTTTACATGGATAGTATTTAAGACAGTAGCTTTAGAATTATAATTTAGTTTACACTTGAAAACGGTTAGAGATACTAACTAACCGAAACTTTGTGTTAAGTAACAAAATAAAGACAATGGAAGTCCGACCAGGTAGTTTTTTTGATATACCTTTAAAGCTGCAAACAATAATCACAAAAGTGGCACAACAACAACAACAACAACAATAAGTGGAGTCCCGTCGGTTCTGAAGTGTATTCAGATAATGTTGCTAAAAAAATAGCAGCTGTCAACAAGGGGATTGTGTGCATACCCATCGATTCAACCTCAAGAGATATGACCGGTGAGATGTGCGTACAAACGTGTCTGTTCACCCGCTAAACTTTTGTTTGCGTGTAACGGTATGTGTCGATAATATAATCAAACAAACTCAAACGAAACTAAAACTATCGATTGCAAAATGTAATGAGTTGTCTCGCAAGAAGATGTGTACCCTTTTATTTTAAATTAAATTAGGGTTCTCTCAACGGTTAAATTTATGCGCAACGGGCAACACCTCGTCAAAACATTATGTTGCCCAAACCAAGATGCGGGGGAATTTCACCCCTCAAGTAATATAAGCCCATCTCACATTTAGACACATATAAGCAAATGAAAACAATTCTGTCTAATTCGTATCTGGTTTTCAAATGGCAGGCTTTACGGTGGATCTTTACTATGCTAGGCTGTGAAAATTGGATTACTTAAATGTCTTTTTTTTATCACTTGGACGCATTTGCATGATGGTTTTTTTTCGGAAAAATACCAGAAACTTAATAAATATATTTTTTATTTATTAAAATTACGAAAATTGGCAATTGGAAACTGAAAAGAATTAACAATTTAAAACAAATTCAATTAAACAGGTACTAATGTAACAGGCAACCTCAGGTGCCGAACCTACTGTAAACCTGCAGTCTATGGGCTACTAGGTAACTATTACCTAGAATGCACTGTGCGTTTTTTTTTATTCGAATAGAATGTTCGTCAAGCGACTCGCCAAGAGTTTCGTCTAATAAAGCAGCCAACAAGGCCGCAGTCTGTGAGCGACTTTAAGGCAAGTTTTCTCACTATTTTTTAGGTGGAAGTCAACATTTTTAGTACCTATTTCATTTTGTTAAGAAAATAGCTAAATTACAAAACAAAAAACCGATGCCGCTATTTTTTTTGTTTATATACAGGGTGTCCCAAAAGTAATGGGACACAGAACAACAGCAGACTCCTTAAGCCGAAATAATGCGATTTACTTAAACTTGCCTTATACCAAAATTGATAACAACCAAGGTACAGGGTGTCAAAATTTTAATTTTGTTTTCGTTTTTTTGCGATTATTTCTTAGCGAAACGACATAGCAGCACAAAATTAAGGACTTTGGGGTTTTTTGAGATGAGGAATTCAAAATTATCTATAGTTTTTGTGTAACCAGTAGAGGACGCTTTCTACGGCATGGCCCACTCCTTTTATCTGACATAACTTTGTTTAGGATTCTTATATCGATCCGACTATTAAAAAAATAAGTTAATTTACTTCTTCTACATCAAAAACGTATAACTTATTAAAGGCGCTAGGAGCAACCATTTTCGAGATAATCGCATTCGATATTTTTAATGCAAGAATCCTAAAATATTTAAAATAATTGTGTATTCGTGTTAGTATTATTTATCACAGCTGACCTTGATTAAAAACAACGACGTTTCTAAGGCAACAACATGTTACATAAAGTATTATCTGTCAAAGTTATTAATTTTTTTCGTACAATACCTACTTAGATATTATAAATGTTTTAGGCATAATTTAATTTTCAATGCGGAAATGCGTGATATGCTTTGTATTATTTATGCACAAGAAAATTTTAACAGTCTGAGTGCAGGGCGCAGGTAAATGTATTGAGGTCAATGGTGCCCATTTTGAACAATTGCTATCACGGCGTTACCATTTTTTTTCTATTTTGTTACTTTTCAATGTTATTAAACTAAGTACCTATTAAATAAAATTTTTGATTGGAGTAAAATTAGTAATTTCGTAGGTATACGAAAAAACGTTTTTATTAGAAAAAAATAGTCAACTTTAAGGAAATGTAGCTGATTTACAATAATTTTAAGTTATCGTTGCTTGATTTTCCGCTACTTTTGGACAACGTACTTAGTTGCATAGGACATATGAAATGCGATTATCTCGAAAATGGTTGCTCCTAGCGACTTCAATAAGGTATACGTTTTTAATGTAAAAGAAGTAAAGTAACTTATTTTTTTAATAGTTGAATCGATATAAGAATCCTAAACAAAGTTATGCCAGATAAAAAGAGTGGGTAATGCCGTAGGCAGCGCCCTCTACTGGTTACACAAAAACTATGGATAATTTTGAATTCTTCATCTCAAAAAACCCTAAAGTCATTAATTTTGTGCTGCTATGCCGTTTCGTTAAGAAATAATCGCAAAAAAACGAAAACAAAATTAAAACTGACACCCTGTATCTTGGTTGTTATCAATTTTGGGATAAGGCAAGTTTAAGTAAATCGCATTATTTCGGCTTAAGGGGTCTGCTGTTGCTCTGTGTCCCATTACTTTTGGGACACCCTGTATTTTACCAAAAATTGTATTAATACTAAAAAGGCAACGTGTACACTGAGAAAAAAAAACCTTTATTCCTTATAAGAATTCACATACTCTTTATGCAACTGTAAGACAACGGAAATTGTTAGACCGTTGTGTAGTGATAATATCATGGTAATTTAGGCAATAGGAAATAGGAGTTATTGCTACCATAGAATGGTTTATAGCCATTATTGCTCTGAATCCTCACAGTAATTATCAAGATCTATTGGGGGTGTAATCCGGTTTTATATACTGTACTAGTTTCGACTGGCAGTTGTAACGAAACTTGACATTGCTCATAATAATATTTGCTTGCTACTGTTAATAGAGCATATACTTACTACTAAAAATCAGTACTGTAGTTCTCAAAAATTTAAATAGCTGCTAGTCTTATATTGTTCTTGTCGTTTAACATTGCATATGATTATCTATTATGCAACATAGTTTAGTGAGATTGTAAATTTCGTCCATAGCTTATAAAGTCCAATACTAATGATGGGTTATTCGAAATAAGAATCTTCTATTGCTTTATCTGATATGCAAAGTTTTAAAAAAAAAACTTAAATACAAAGTAAAAATAAATTAATTGAAGCAGGTATTAGTACGATGAATTAAATTTAAATTCAGACAAGACAGCTAGAAGACTTCGAACAACGATGTGACCTGCGCAACAAATACGTTAAAACTAATACTACGACGCTCGGCGATTGTCGATCGCTACAAACCCCCACCAACGTCTTGTAGATTATAGGTTCTAACGGATACAATTCGTATTTGAGGACGCTGTTCTGCTTTCTTAATTGTAGAGAAAGCGCATTGAGAGGATAACCAATAAAAACACTTTTCTAGCAAATCTGCAATTTATTCGCTAGATTTTGGCAACTTGTTAATTATGAAGTATTGATGGTCCCTTCTATACTGTCATTAACAAATGTAACTGCTTAGAGCAAATGATTAATGTACTAGATAGTAATAAGAATTTTTTACAAGTACATTTTTGTTATTTTATACCGTTGAAGACAGCGCCTTTTTTGAGACTTTAGACAGGCCTTAGTAATATTATTTTAAAATTTTAACTGCGCGACTTTAAACAAAATCTTCCTTTGTACAAACAATTTATATTAATACTATTCAGTGATATGTAACTGAACAAAATTCGTGCCAATGTTAATCTGCTAACGCGATATTCTATTGTAGGGGTAAAATATCATTTACATTAATGAAGGTTTTAATTATTAAAATGTAAGTAGATGCGTCAGTAGGTACACGTATCTCGACTTAAATAAGGGGTTTATTGTTAACATTTTTTTTCTTTCATTATTAAGTTTTTGTAATTTAAAATTATCTTTTTAAAAACTCATTTAGACGGGGAGGGGATCTTGTTTGTGTTCCAATAAAATAAGCATAGAAAAGTCAAAAGTATCAAACACTATTATTTTTTTTTTATGATCGAGCACAAGCACTATAGGAGAAATCCTTTAAGGCGCTCTGGAAGCGGTGCGTGTGCAAAGAAAGCGATTCACGTTTTTCTTGAATCGTTGGAGGTTATATTCGGTTGGAAATACGGTCTCAGAAAGGCCGTTCCACAAAGATGGCGTCCTACAAATGAAAGAGTTCTGAAACAATGATGTTCGGGGTGTACTAAGTTGAACCACATAGGGATGGGCGGCAGTGGTTCGTCGTGTGTTTCTGCTATGCATTGCTCTAGGTGGAATCGAGCGGGCAATATCTTTCGAACACTTGCCATGGAAATATCTGTAGAAGAGAGTCAAATCACCAACCTGTCTTCGATGTTCTAAGCTGTCGAGGTTCTTAGTCAGTTCGTGGTCGCCGATTAGACGAACGGCTCTCCTTTGGATGGAATCCAACAACCGAAGGGTATGCTTCGGTGCAGAACTCCAGATATGAGAGCAGTATTCCAATGATGGTCGAATCTGGGCTTTATAGAGTGTCAAAAGTTGTTAAGGTGTATACAACTTTTTGGTACGAAAAAGTATACCAAGCTTCTGAAAAGCTGCCTTGGCGATTGCCACAACGTGATTATGCCAAGACATATTTCCTCCCAGGTTGACACCCAGCAAATTAATAGACGAAGTCAGTGGAATTGTGTGTCCTGCCATAACGATATCGGGTTCTGCATTGTTAACCTTCTTAGAGAAAACTGCTGCCTGGGTTTTTTGAGCGTTAAATTCGACTTGGTTACTGTCACCCCAAGACAAAATTTCTTCCAGGTCTTTATTGAGGCGTGATACCTCATGTTGTCTGCGAAGATGTGCGTCAGCAACCGATGTTTGAGATTTCAAAGTAAAAGATGAGATAAGTGTGCTGTCGTCAGGAAAGCTATATATTGGATTTTCTGTTTTCGCTAGAAGGTCGTTAATGTACAATAAGAAGTGAGTGGGGGATAATATGGACCCTTGAGAAACACCAGCATTGATGGTGAAGGTGTCTGAGAGAAACCCGTCAATCGCCACTTGCAGAGAATGGTCCTTGAGGAAGCTAGACAACCATGAACAAAATCGACCGGGCATACCATAAGAACGCAGTTTACTTAGGAGCCCCTCGTGCCAGACACGGTCAAAGGCTTTAGAGATGTCCAGTGCAATAGCTCGGGACTCCCCATGATGTTCGATTGCATTGCTCCAAAGATGAGTGACATTAAGGTTTTTAGTTACACACGAGACAAAAAATTAATAAGAAACGTTATTGGTCGTCAGTAGTGAAGGCAAAAGTAGTTTTTTAATCAAACAGCGCGCAGCGCCCGGCCCGTGTCAAGGTTTTAACTAAAATTTTCACTTTTTTAGAATAATTATATTTAATAACAAAGTATTTAATAACGGGCATTATTACATAACAACTAACCCGACATCAACATTTAAACAAAGATAATTTAGTGTCTCGAAAACGTCTAACATAACTGCTACAAATTTTACAGCAAAAATAATTAAGAGTATCTGATTTATAAATTGAATTAATCCTTTTAACCTATGTTGGTAAACTCATGGAATGTTGCTATATCTAATTAATTAAAATCCCTTAATGACGTAATTTTTTATTAGCTTAAGGCACGTTAAATGGTTAAGAACATAGTTATGAAAATTAGCAAGTTTTGGAATAAAACTTTCTCATAGGTTAGGTTGGTACCTTGATGAAACTTTGTCAAAAATAATTTAAACACAATCATCCAAAATTATTATTTTTGACAGTTATGAAGCGGTACGTTATTTTTTAATTAAATTAACTATACAGGGTGTTCCTTAATAGCGTGCTAATATTTTAGGGTGTGATTCCTCAAGTCGTTTTATAAAGAAAAGTTCATATAAACATATGTCGTAAACGGCTTACATTTTTTTGCTACAAGGTGTTCAATTTTTTCTTTTTTAATGAGTTTTTGTAATATCTCCGAAAGTACTTTAGATATTATTTTTAATTTTGGCATGTGCCAATAAGACATAATAATAATTTTCTTGTCCCACCAGTGGCGTCCTTGCAAACATGTCCTCTGATATTTTTTAGAAAAAAAAGTGGTACGCCACTGACATTTTTCCATGTGGATATTATTTCTGATTAGAATGATCAATTATACATAAAAATGGTTCTTTGCGTTTTTCTCCTCAGGCACACTGTTATTAATTAAAATAATTAAATTAAATTAGCTTCATTTTGCAGTATTGACGAATACATTTTGATCACATAAATCTAGTTATCCTGGAACGGTCACGTTCTTATAAAAACATAACTAACGCCTTAACGGCAGTCTTATCTGCATTTCCTCCAAGAAGAACTACCTGTGTTACTTGAAGATGTACCATATGCCCTAAGGAATCAAATGTGGTACATGCATGATGGCGCTCCTGCTCATTTCAGTATAATCGTTCGCGACCATTTAGAAGATGCAGTTTATCCGAATCGTTGAATAGGTCGCGCAGGAGCTTAACAATGGCCAGCAAGATCCCCTGATCTCAATAGTTTGGATCTTTTCTTGTGGGTCATCTTAAAACTCTAGTGTATAAAACTCCCATTAACACTTTAAAAAATTTAAGGGAGCGAATAATTGCCTTCTGTGAAACAATATGGAAACTATGCAAAGACGGGCGAAAGCATGCGTATTAAGTGAAGGTGGTAATTTCCAACAATTTTTATAAAACAAAATTTAGCATTATCAATGGTAATAATACTAAATAGTAGAGCTAATTTAATTTAATTATTTTAATTAGGAACGGTGTGCCTGAGAAGAAAAACTCAAGAGACCATTTTTATGTAAAATTGACCAGGCTAATCAGAAATAATATCCACATTGAAAAATGTCTGTGGTGTACCACTTTTTTTCTAAAAAATATCAGAGGACATGTTTGCAGGGACGCCACTGGTGGGACAAGAAAATAACTTTTATAACTAAAACATGTGGTTTTATGTCCTATTGGCACATGCCAAAATTAAAAATATTATCTAAAGTACTTTCGGAGATATTACAAAAACGCATTCAAAAAGAAAAAATTCAACACCATGTAGCAAAAAATTTAAACCGTTTAGGACATATGTTTATATGAACTTTTCTTCGTAAAATGACTTGAGGAATCACACCTTCAAATATTAGCACGTTATTAAGGAACACCCTGTATAACTATAAAAATTATTATTTTTATTTTATAACAATGCTTGAAAATAATAGGATCACCATTATGTTTCATATTTGGGGATTTATCAATGCGAACAGTTTGAAACCCATGAAGGAATACACGTCTCAAGTTGATCCGCGAACAAAAAGAATTGGGAGGTTTATTCGATGGGAAATGCGTAAATCTGCCTTTCAAAAATAGGGTGCAAGAATAATAATTGCACAGAAATTAATTTGTAAACCACATACAAATTAGGTTTCATGTTTGCATTTGCTTATATGAAGCAAATTGTGAGCTTAGTTAATAAAACATAAGGGATAAAATACGTCAATTTTAAGGCAAAGAGCAAGGAACCTTTGTGTTCTCCTTTACACATAAAATTAATCTGTAAAAAACTTCTCTTTATTATTTTTAATAGCATAACTAAAAACCTTTTAAAATAATTTTGTTTTAAACTTTAATAAACTTAAATAATGTTCTTATATACAGTGTGACCAGTAAAAGTCCGCATCATATGGGATTTTTTTTTTATTAATAACTTTATTCGAAATATGACTTTATCATCAAGTTCTGCTTTGATCGAGATGAAAATTAAGCAAAAAAATAGTAGTCACGTGATTCGCATTATCTGAAGAATTTTAATTTTTTTTCAAAAAACAATTCAAAAGTAGGTATTTCTGAAAGTATGGAAAAAAGTTATTAGAAAAAGTTTTCTTAAATGCAGTTTCTAGCCCACATGCAAAATTGTAGCTGCATAATATAATTTTGATTTTTTACCCCTATTTTGTAAATTGCACTATTTTTGCAAAATAAGACTCAGCGCAACCTACATAAAACTTCTTAGTTTTGACAATAATGCTTTATTTCAGATACATTTTCTTTAAAGTAGCGCCATATTAAATGTGTGTTTTTCTACAAAATGAAAATTTAGCCTATTAAAATTTGGTCGCATGTGATGCAAATTTTATTTGTTTTTGACCCTTTATAAGGTAAGACAAAAAAGAACACAGTGTCATTAGTAAAGTGTTCATTAAGTGGAAAATAAATTTTAGTGGTGGGTAAAAATCAAAATTATCTTATGCAGCTAAAATTTTGCAAGTGGGCTAAAAACTGCATTTAAAAAAACTTTTTCTAATAACTTTTTTCGATATTTTCAGAAATAACCCCACTCTTGAATTATTTTTTGGAAAAAATTAAAATTTGACAGATAATTCGAATCACGTGACTACTATTTTTTTGCTTGATTTTCATCTCGATCGAAGCAGAACTTGATGCCAAAGTTAAATTTCGAATAAAGCTATTAATAAAAAAAATCCCATATGATGCGGACTTTACTGGTCACACTGTATTTTAAAAAAAGTGTCGTATAGGTAGCATACGTTTACACCTAAGAATTGAAAACGGGAAATATTTATCAACAAAAAGCACTTAGCAATGCAGCTTATAAGGCTGGTAATGGCTAGTTGCCGTTTGATATCAATAATATTTAATTAAACGAATTAAAAATTTGAAAAATAACATCGACGTCGCGGGATGAAATTTACGTAGGCATTTGTTATAACTATCATTAAAGCAGTTTGACTATAGTCCAGCGTACGGAAGAAATTCCAGTATTAGATTAAATATTCTCTGTATAGTCCCGATCTTAAGCCATGCGACTTCAGTTTGTTTCCTTGTAATCAAAAACGGAAGTTTTCTGATTAAAACAATCTTTTATCTGGGTGGGACGAAGCGCGCGCCAATCTTTCAGAAGAAAAATAGAAGAGTATTTTAAATGACAACTTCGTCCATATAAGAAACTGTGACTTAAATTATTTTTATAAAATTTTATACACCACTGTATTATGTACTTTTTTAGTAACCTACGTATTACCAGAAGAATAATTACATTCCCACCATTTGTTGAACTAACAATTTATAAAAACAGGCATTAATAAGCCTTATACGTATAATTTTATTACAAATAGTAAGCAGATATCAATGTTAATCAATCTTAATCTAAAGGTAAATGGGTCTAGGTAATCTTTACTTACTGTTGACATTGTTTCCTCGTCAATTGCAGGTAAAAATGTTTATCTAATAAGACCAACAAGAAAATAATAAAATTTAGAGTGGTAAAAACAACTTGTAAGGTCAAGTGATAATTTTTGAATACCAAAAATTATGGTATCAACTGACCTAAAATTTATATATATATATAATATTATGACTTTCAAAGAACTTTGAAATGTTACATAAACTATCTAAAATTATTATTAAATATTATATTAGTGTTACTTTCTTACCAATAATACATAATTTGTAAAAATCAAGAACGTTTACAATTATTTTGGCTCTTTGACTCTAAGGCAGAATTCATAATAGGGCTTTGAAAAACTTTAAACTCCCCTTTCTTGTATACTAGTTAATATGTCTGTGTCCTTTTTTAAACAAGCTATGTCGAAATATATACTTGAAGTTAGGCTACATAAGACAAGATTTCCTTCCTTTGACATTGGTTAGACCGTTGCTTAGCGTTGCTGTGAAATTAATTCCTCTGCCGAAAGTTAACAACTAAAGGCATGAAAATTTTAATTAAAACAATAATTTTTGGAACATCTTTATCATTCCAAAATTACTTACCACACCAACTTAACTGTCAATATTTTACAAGAGATAAAACAAAAACAGGAGTAAGGAAAATTAGAATATAATATTAGTAATTAAAAAAATTAGTGGTTGATAAAAAATTATTTTTTATTAGATTAGCAATAATTGAAACATTACGTGAAAGCTACTTATTTAATCAAACATATTTCAAATAGCATTCATACATATACCGGGTGTTTCTCAAAAGACGTTCACCCCTATAACTTTTTGTATTTATAGATATTAAAATGAAATTTTGGGATTATGCATAAGCGATGAGTCTGCATTTGTTGGCATAATTTTTAATTTTTTAACACTTCCGGTTTGACCGGAAGTGACCCTGACTTTGGTATTTTAAATGGGACCTCTTGTATATTTTTACTTATTTGGATTCAGCATGACATTCTGAGTAAAATGACACCTCACTTGTCATTTTTTGACGTTCTATAACATTTTTAAGTATATTTTTATCTTAATCTAGAGTGCTAGAAATAAATTAAATCTGTTAAATTTATAGTCAAGTAGTATATGAAAATTAAAAATATGTCATAATAATTGACTTTCTAAGTTTCACAAGCGTTTAAAAAATTAAATTTTATTTTCTTGACGTTTACTCCATTTTTCCAAATGGAACGATGGTTGTTCACTAGGATATTTAAAACGAGCCTTTTTTTTCAACAATTTGATACCATACACACCTATGCTATTTTAAAATTGACACTGAAAAGTTTCCCTTAAATCCCAATCGCAAATTTAAAAGCGTTATGCATTATTGCCTATTTTCTAAAGAAATATAAAGGTGGCTTTGAAAAACAGTGGAATGGTTTTGAAAAGCAATATGGCTTTAATAATTTAAAGTTGTAATGTCATTAGTTTATAAAACATACAGTACATACAATCTTGCGGCTTCAGAAGAATTTTTCTGGTCAGTTCAAAAATTAGGAGCATATCAATTTGTTCATTTCTAGTAAAACTAACCATTTTGTCTGATTTACAATGCAAGTTTAATAAACGAATGACATTACAATTGTAATTTAAAATTAGTTCTCAAAACTATTCTACTATTAAACTATATATATTATTATTCCATTGTTTTTCAAAGCCGCCTATTTCTTTAGAAAAGACAGGGCCGGCAATGATGCTTAACGCTTTTAAATTTGCGATTGGGTAAATTTTTCAGTGTCAATTTTAAAATAGCATAGGAGTGTATGGTATCAAATTGTTGGGAAAAAAATGCTCATTTTAAATATCCTAGTGAACAACCATCGTTCCATTTGGAAAAATGGAGTAAATGTCAAGAAAACAAAATTTCATTTTTTAAACGCTTGTGAAACTTCAATTATCAATTATTATGACATAATTTTAATTTTCATATTATACTACTTGACTATAAATTAACAGATTTAATAAATTTTTAGCACTCTAGATTGAAAATAAAAAATAAACATAAAAATGTTATAACACGTCAAAAAATGACCAGTGAGGTGTCTTTTTACTCAGAATGTCATGCTGAATCCAAATAAGTAAAAATATATAGGAGGTCCCATTTAAAATACCAAAGTTAGGGTCACTTCCGGTCAAACCGGAAGTGCTAACAAAATGAAAATTATGTCAATAAAAACAGACTCATCTCTTATGCATAATTCCAAAATTTTATTTTAATATCTTAAATACAAGAAAGTTATAGGGGTGAACGTCTTTTGAGAAACACCCGGTATGTAGTACATGTTTTTATTGTTTCTCTATTTACTTTCCAAAGTAATTTAAAAATGAGTTTTACCAATAAAATACAGTCCCGCGGTGTTTTGTCACAAATTTATTTCATTTTTATCTTGCGCATCAATTTACTTAAAAACTTTGATTAATTTGTAAACGAGGAAATGTGAATGTGTCTGTTTACAAACCAGTATTACGATTGTAACTACAGGCTATGAGATTGATTTATTTTTAACGACAAAAAAATGAGAGCATCTACATAATTTATCACATTCGTCTAAACAATTGGAGAATCCCTAATTCGTTTATATAGCCATACAATTTATATTATTAGAATAATACAATATATTTATTTTTAAAATATCTTCAAAATGCTTGGATGTAATTCAACTCAATGGCACGAACACGATTCCGATTGACTTAAAACAATAATGTACTCAATAGTTTACAATATACGGGCTAATAAAAATTTATTTAGATATTGAGTTATTCCGGTCGCTTGTTTAGTTTTATAAAATAACCAATGCCAATTTTTCTTGCGTGTGCAAATTCAGATCTATTGATTGGATAAAAAGGAAAAACCTACGTCATACAATACAAATGTTTGGTTTAGTAATGTCCATTATTATTGAAAGGGTATTAATGGTTTGTGGCTGTCCCTTAGTCTGAAAAACAAACACCGGATTTTAACTAAACCAATATAAAGCTGTTTGCCCTGTAAATTTATCAAGTCTGCCATGACAATATTCAGCGTTTGTTAACGATTTGTGAAATTGGTCCCCAATAACATAACTTATTTTAAATCAATTATAGGTATAATTTTTATAGTGCGTAATGTGATTATCGTAAGCATTACCGTATTTCATATTTCGCGGTTTATTCCGCCAGGTTAACTAGTCTCACGCATTTCCCTAGTTTTGTCGTTGACACGTCGATTTATATCAAACGGTGTTTATAAAAACTGACAAATTAAAAATGTTTAGCATTAGAAAATAACAACGTAGGTCCACAACGTTTTACCTAAGTACCGTGCGAGCAAAAATTATTTGCATCAAAGAGTGCCTTGCATCTAAGGACGTAATGCTTAGCAGTAGAGCTTACTACCTGTTGGGTGTCATTAACTACCCAAATTAACAATCAATCAGTTATTCCGTCATCTTTGACAGTCGTTACAAGTAATTTGATTCATCGCAAATTTTTCCAATTTCTTGAACAATTTACGCAATGGGCTTTACGGAACAGCACAAAACATTCATGGTTGAAGCGTATTTTCGAAACGGGGTTAGAGTAAATGGTGACTGGCAATACAATCCGAGTTTTTGCATGGACGATTTTCACGAACATTTTTCTAACGTTGCTTTTATTGCTGGGAATTTTTATCATTGCCTGAAAAGAACCTGTGTTTAGGGAAACAGGTTCTATACAACACAAAAAAGGAGCAGGAAGACCATCTGCAAGAACAGAAGAACTTGTTGCAAACGTTCGTGAAATAATGCAAAATAAGCCAACAAATTGTATAAGACGCCTGTCCCAAGAAGTGGAAAGATCTTATGGAACATGCAGGACTATTCTTAAGAAGCAGCTATATTTATTTCCTTATAAAGTGCAAGTATTCCAAGAAATACAAGCCACAGATTTTAAAAGACGCAGGAATTACTTTCAATGGTTTACCCAAAATTTATTGGAAAGAATTGATTTATTAGACCTGACATTTTTTCGTATGAAGCCTCTCCGGTTTTGTGAATTCTCAGAATACACGCATGTAAAGTAGTCAAAATCCCCATTTTTTTGTAGAGTCCACATTACACCCTCAAAAAATTGGTGTCTGGTTAGCTGTTTCCCGAAGGTCCTATTTTTTTTCCATGTCACTGTTACAGCACAGCGGTATAAGGTTTGTTCCTACAGCGAATCCCCGACAACTTCATGACAATTTTCAAACCAACTTTACGGCGCAAGTCTGATTTCTGATCGGTTTTAAACTCTTGTAGAAACAGGCGTTCGAAATCAACTAACTTCCGTTCGGTGTTTAAAACTGAAGAAATTTTAAACGATGGACATAACCTCAAAGTTTATATATTTTGTTATCGTTTTTATAATTGTTTATTGTTATTTCGACTTCGTTAATTAAACTCGTTTGGCTCGGCCCAATAAATAAACTTAAATAAATTAAGTAACTTTTATAAAATGAATGAACAAAGTTATGAAGGTAAATATTAAATAATATGCTGTAAAAATGTTAATAGGTATCTCCTTAATTTAAAATCAGTCCTATAATACCGGTGAATCCATTTTTAGTTTCAATTTTTTCTTCAGCATTTGGCCAAGTTATCACTTGCGGAGCACAGTTGCTCAAAAAGTAAGTCATTCTTTTAACGACTCTATAGAGACTACTAATGGTGAAATTAAACCTATCTGCAACATCTTTGAAACTTGCCGATTGGTGGCCTGCAAACCACAAAAATATGTAAGTATGCTGTAGAGAGCTCAATTTTCCATAAGGCCCTCCTTGGTGTTTGCAGTAGTCGCTTGTTGAAAACCTTTCAGCAATTGAATTTGCCACTTCAGGGCTAACTCTAAAGTGCTCCATGAACTCTTTTCTGTGGTACTGTTTCTTCAAAAAAATTTTGGTTTTTAGGCCTAACCCTTTCTTCTAGGACATCTTCTAAATCACTGTCCGTATCCGAATTGGAAAAAACCAGACATTTCTGAATCTTCATCAGATGACGCAATGTCGCTCATTTCTCAATTTAATAATAGAAAAAGTCTTATACAAAAGCAAAAACACGTCTAACAAAAATAGGTTATGTCATATGTTATGCTAGCGTTTAACCGCGCATGCTCCGGACATTTTACTGGCAAAAGATTCGCAAACTGCTCTGATAGTTGGCAAACTATCAGAGAAACGTGTAGGAACAGCGACTTTGGGTTTGTAAACTGTCCAAAATCTTTGTGGGAATACTTTTATATTTACTGCGCAGAATCCTGACTGTCAAGGACTGTTTCTGATCGCTGTAGGAACAAACCTATAGACGACGAACTACGTTTTGGATATTTTCAACAGGACGGTACAACCGCCCATACATCCGCCGAAACTATTAACTACTTACGCAATTTTTTCGACGACAGATTGATCAGTTTTTGATTAGACATTGAATTACCACCTAGATCACCTTGTTTAACGGTTATGGGTTACTTCGTTTTTCCTCATTTAAAGAACACTATTTTTAAAACACCAGTTGCAAATTTAGAACATTTACAAGAAAGGATGATCCAAGAATGTGATAACATTTCTCCAGAGATGCTGGTCAACACTTTCGAAAATATGAAGAGACTTTTTCTTTTTCTTTCTGTATATTCTTACTTTGTTAATTTTGTAAACAACAAAAATAAATTTGTATTTGTCTACTTATTTTATTACTCATTAGTTTGGCATACCATGTCATAATATGAATTTGACAAAATTTTAACCTAGATTTGGTTAGATATATCGTCCCTATATGATTGTGATCTAAACCAAGCCCTATGTTTTTTAATCCAAGCCCTCTTTGATGCAAATAATTTTTGCTCTCACGGTACAACTGAGTATTTTTAGAAAGTTTATGTTCTTTTCATATTTTGGTACATTTAATATCTTAGAAAGTTATTTTTTTTTAACGAAACTTAATATATATATATATATTATATGAACAGCAAAGTGTCAATTAACCCCACATATAATTGAATGGCAAGTATAAAAAATATAAAGAAACACTTTTATATAAAAACAATATTTCTTCCATTCTAAGTATTGCTACGTAGAGACATCAATGTCAAAGTGTTCATGAGCACTTCGATTACTGAGCAGAAATTTCTTTTACTGAGTAACTTGATATGAACAAAAAAAAATTCTAGATCCTGTTAAGTGTAACTTTTAAATAATGTATGTGTTTATGGTACTAGAATTTTAAGCCAATTATCACATAAATAAGCCTCTTGTGGATTTTATCCCAAACAACACCTTGATTACATTAGATTTTAGTTCCCCTTTAAGCTTTTAATCTTGCCGTTAACTTATTATAGTATTAAAACGTCTGATGGTAAAGATAGTAATGGCAAAAGCGTTACAGGGTAAACAGGTAAATATAAACTTTCATTGTAATAGCATACAGGCTGTCTTTCATAAACACCCTCTACCTATGTAATATGACTTTTGTTTAGGGAGCTTTAGGGGCTTCTCACATGATTGTATAAATATAACTTCCCAGCTCCCAATATTTATATATGAGAATCCAAATCCGGGCTTGTTCTATCTCAAAACTTAGAATAATGTCTGTTTATGTTTATCTTTTTTATAATAACTCAGGCAGGTTACCTACCGGTCAGTTAGCTGCCAATCAGTGGCATATTATGAAAACAATAAACCAGTAAATATGATGGTTATTGACAGGTGTCGCTAAAGTGTGGCAGCTGCCTTGGAGTTAATTAAAGACATTGTTTAAGTAAGCCAGGATCATATCGGAAGCTTTTTGTAATCGCATGAGGCAAGGTACCTATAATAGAATGCATTTTTATGGTGCGTAACTGTAAAAATTAATTCAGGATTCTTCGAGGTAAATCTATCTGATTTTATTGAAAGCGCAGACTATTAGTTAAATTTACTTATCGAAGGGTTTAGTTTTAAAATGTGGAACAAAGGAACGTGGTTCGAATAGACAACAAACTGAAGGAGAGTCTTTCGAGTTTGAATATATCTACAATGGAGCTTTTGACACGATTTTGTGTTTGCTAAATGTGTGTAAAATGGTGTCTAAAACCCAGGCCCGCTTCGATCACGAATTCCCTATTTGTATGTAAATTACGATTTGATAGCACTTTATACTGTGAGTACATTTTATTTTGCTACAAATGAAACCGTCCGTAATATTTTAATTGTTTAGAAAATATAACCTTAAGATAAGCATTGTATATTTATTTTTTATGTCTAAATGTTACCATTTGTATTACTGCTATAGTTTAAAATTTAATTTTTATATATAATTTGACAATGCCTTTTTTGCAAAATTTTTAATAGATTTTAAAATGGAAAAAACGCGTGTAATTAGTTACTAAATAATGGAAATAAATCCAACTTCGCAGACAGAAAATCATAAGAATATCAAAAAAAATAGGAAGATAATAACAATTAATTAGAAGGTGTGGATTCACGTTGAGTGGACGGCCTATTAAAAGATCTCGGAAACTAGTAAAGTTATATTTCTAAAAATTTGGTAGCGGGCATGATTGGCTTTGAACTTTTAAAATATTTTATTTCGACGTTTGTATCACTTCCGGTTATACCGGAAGTTATATCCAACTTTGGTATTTTAAATGGAATACCCTGTATATTTTAGCATTTTTGGATAGCTTATTAAAACCTAACTAACTTTTATTAACAATGATCTATACCTATCTCTAACCGTTTTTGAGATATGAATTATAAAATACATTTTTTATGTAAAAACCTTACCGAGAAGAAAGTTCAGTAATTTTGAAATTATTAAAGCTAAACATTTAAAATTTTGTAGGCTTTTAACTAAAACATAGATCTTTAGACTACATTACTTAAGTTTCATGTTTTGCATACAGGGGATTTTTAAAAGTGTGCCAATGTGGCCATTTAGATAAATGTGCATAAGTCAATTTTTGCAAATGGGACACTCAGTTTTTTATCTTAGCAACGTGTAGAGAATCAAATTTCCTATCTAAACGTCTAATATGCCAGTATCAATATTTTTAGTCGTTTTGGAATTATAAGCTATTTAAAAAAAAAATCTTAAAATATGTGTTTGTGTTAAGTTCATAAGACATTATTTTTGTAAATAAGGCTTTAATTCCGATTTTTGTTTAACTTTCAGCTTTGTTACCAATTAGTAAAGTAGGCTTTGACTGAAATTGTTTTAAAGTTGACACTCACCTTAGGCATGTTGTCATATTCTAGTTTACTTAGGTATTGAAAATTACTTTCATTTTTTATAATCTAAGAATGGCAAATAATAATTTAACACATATTTTAAGATTTTTTTTTAATTGCTCATAATTCCAAAACGACCAAAAATATTGATATTGACATATTAAACATTTAGATGGGAAATTTGATTCTCTACACGCCACTAAAATAAAAAAATATGGTGTTTCATTTGCAAAAATTTAATTATGCACATTTATCTAAATGGCCACATTGGCACACTTTTAAAAATCCCCTGTATGCAAAACATGAAACTTAAGTAATGTACTCTAAAGATCTATGTTTTAGTTAAAAGCCTACATAATTTTAAATGTTTAGCTTTATTAATTTCAAAATTACTGAACTTTCTTCTCGGTAACGTTTTTACATAAAAAATGTATTTTATAATTCATATCTCAAAAACGGTTAGAGATAGGTATAGCTCATTGTTAATAAAAGTTACTTAGGTTTCAATAAGCTATCCCAAAATGCTCAAATATACAGGGTATTCCATTTGAAATACCAAAGTTGGCCATAACTTCCGGTATAACCGGAAGTGATACAAACGTCGAAATATAATATTTTAAAAGTTCAAAGCCAATCATGCCCGCTACCAAATTTTTAGAAATATAACTTTACTCGTTTCCGAGATCTACTAATAGGCCACTCAACGTGAATCACCCTGTATAGTGTCCGCGAGAATAATTAGAAGCGAATATTGTGGCATATTGGACAAGTGTGACACAGGGATCCAAGCACAATGGATACCCTGGGGCGGGTAGACCCTGGGGCGGGTAGACCCAGGGTATCCATAACCCAATCAATTCCGACACACGCTTTTAATTATTTTCGCGGACACTATATTATCTTCTAAACATTTTTATGGCTCAAAACTTAAACGGATTGCGCGCATTCTAGTGGGTGCCAGCGTTGATCTGTTTTCTGATCTGCAAAATGGCAGATTATTTAGTTGTCTACCTTTCGATTATTACCAGTGTAACTGCCTTTTATATTGGGGTTAATTCCGCTGGGATGGCGCTACGGTATATTGATAGCCGCTTTTCTTTTGCAAAGAGGTTTTTAATATATCGAACCGCTGTGTCGGAATTGCTTGGGTTATGGCTGCCCGTAGAGTCCTAACAAGGACGAAACGGCCGTCGTAATCTACCCGCCCCAGGGTATCCATTGTACTTGGATCACTGTGTATTCCAATATAAAAACAGTTACACACTTGTCCAAAATGCCACAATATTCATTCGCTTTTAATAACAATTAATAAAATTGAATTATTTTAATGATGGCAGTTTTTTTGACTACCTTAGAACCCAAACCTACAATATGCAAAAAAACAAGGTTACCACTTTTTGTAAGAGAAAGCTTAATATTTCTGACGAATAAAAAAACCTCGGTAAAAGTTATTTCTCTTGCACAGTAATCGCCCTGGCAAGGAAGGAAATAAATTAAAACTTTGCCCAGTTTGTTTCTACAAACGTTCTAACTTGGCGACCTTAATATCAATAATACTAATTTTATGAAACTAAAGTTTTGTGAACCCGAAAAACTGGAAGTACTTGAGTTTAGTAAAATGTAGCAAGAGATATATACCATAATTATAATAAGTTTGGAATAACTTTAAATAATAAAAAGTATACCTTTTTTAAACTTGCCAAGCATAAACGCTTCCATATGTGCCAGTCGAAGTCAAAGAATAAGATATCCCCCTGTGATCTGTGACAGATTCACCAACTTTTGGCCAGTACAACAATACGTTAGTCTAAAAAAAATTTTTAATAATATTTACAAACTTGAGGTTTTTAATGTACTTTATCGTAAAATTATGTATATTTTAAAAATAAAAATCGCGATATTTATGAGTTATGAGCTTTAACGTTGATTAAGTTAAGTTGCATTCTTTCTATAAAGTGAGCAGCCGTGATTTTTTACACTAAAGTAAAATTAATAAATGCAAGTAGTCACGAAAGTTGAATAAATTATCGTAGTAAGTAAATATTTTATGTTAAAAATTTTTTGTTTTAGTAACTGGTTACTTAATATTTTATAAGGGTTTTTTACATACAGTGAAAGACGATCTTTTTTATTTCCTTGATTTTCTTATAAAAAAAATATTTATTTATTTATAGTATCAACAACTTAACAAGTTAATTATAAATACATAAACAAACCCTATTTCTAAAAGCTTATATCTAAACTACAATTATAATTCAATTAGTATTGCAATAACAGTAATTGACTAAGCAGTTCATTCCTTAATTTTAATTTGAATTTTTCACAGTTTAAATTATATAATATGTCAATGTCTCCACAATATTTATTAAAACAAGAGTACAGTTTAATAGGCGGTGAGTTTTTGTACAGATTTGTCCTCGGTGCAGGAACATAAAATACATGTGCGGATCTAGTATTGACTAAGCCTATTCTAAACGGAAGCTGTCCTTAAAAATCTTTATTATCTATTTTGTCTCTATATATTTTATATAGGAAAATAATTCCTTCTTCTATACGCAATAGTCTAAAAGAAGGGAAATTAAATAAATTACACAAAAGCCTTTGATCTGTACCTCTTGGCGGATAAACTGAAAATGATTTAAATGTACAAAAAATTTTAAAATTTACGCTGAACAGATTCCAAAAGAGAAATCTTATTGGCATACTGAGGATCCCAAATAGTGCATGCATACTGACGTTTTGTAACTACCAGAGATTTATATAAAGTTATTATGGCGTTAACATTTTTAAAGAATTTACAAGTTCTTATAATAAATCGTAGCATTTTTAAAGCGCTGGCAGTAATATTATCAATATGCCCAACAAAACTCAACTTAGGATAAAAATAGACACCAAGATCTCTGTGAAAATCAGTTCTCTTTAGAGGCACATTATCAATGCGGTAATTAAAAGTAATATTTTGAGTTCTATATGTAAAGGATATTATCGCACATTTGCCTACATTTACATTTAAATTATGTTCTCTACACCAATGCACAACTAAATTCAAATCGTTTTGTAGGGCGCTTGCATCAAGTTTATCCACAATAGTATGAAATAGCTTATAATCATCAGCAAAAATAAGACCTTTGGTAAAATTAACGCTCACTCCAATTTTATTTACAACTAGTAAGAACAAAAGTGGTCCAATTTGAGCCCTGGGGCACCCCTGATGTGGCTGCATATATTTGTGAAGTGTAGCCCTTTAGTTCAACGAATAATGAATTTTTATGCAAATATAATGATAATAATGTTTTGGTTCACTGTAAAGTCTTGAAAAGCTGTAATTATCACGCCAAAGTCCACCTTGTCAAACGCACTATCCAAATCATTGGAAATAACATCAACTTGTTGACCGTTTTTAAAAGAATTATGAATAAATTGTGTAATCGTTATTAAATTAGTTATAGTTGAGCGGTGGGGTAAAAATCCATGTTGCTGGTCCGAAATTATGTGTTTAACATTGTTTAACATTCTATTACAAATAATTAATTATAAAACCTTTGAGCAAGCCGAAACAAGACTAACACATCTATAGTTTTTAATGTCATTCCTATCACCACACTTAAATATCGGAATATCCTTACTTTCTTTCCATTTTGTGGGATATATTCCTTTTTTTAGACAAATATTAAAAATATGTTTAAGGGGCTTTACAAAGGAATCAAAACAACCTTTAAGGTGGGAGTATCAACATGCTTGCCAACCTATAACCTATTTCGCGTAGATTTATTTATGTTTCTAGCTTTTATACAAAATTTAAAGAAAATCAGTATCGACTTGATAATCTATAGGTAATAATTGACATATTTAATAAATATCAAGGAATTTCATAACTTATTTTAGGAGAATTGTATAGCGAAAAATATCAGGTAAGATTTTTTTTAACATTATTATGTCATTGTCACTTATTGTTCTTTCACTATACAATTCTCCCAAAATTAGCAATGAAATAAATTGATATCCTTGTAATATATCAGATACTACCTAAATAATGTACCGACGATATTGATTTTCTTTAAATGTTAGTTATTAAAATAATAAACTCAAAAAATCAACCCAAAATAGGTTATAGGTTGGCAATAGATGGAATGACGTTGAAAATTCAACCTTAAGAACATATGTTCCATTGCTACGGACCTGTTAACTTTTAATTCTTTAATTGCTTCCCTAATTTCGACCTCGGTAATTTCTTCAAAAGCAAAACTGCAAAAGGTATTAAAATTATTGGTGTAGGGTTGATTGTTATTATTATAAACAGAACTAAAATATGTAGCAAAAGCATTTACAACACTTTGAGCCCAGTTTATCTCGTTTTGATTGATAACCATATTATCTAAAATGTCGAAATTATTTTTTTGATTTCTTATAAACTGCCAAAATGCTTTAGGGTTTGATTTTATTTTCTTCTGCACGTGGTACAAAACATTATGCAGTTGTGCTTTGCGTTTTTACCAATTGCTGATACTATTTATACCTCAACTCCCTATACAGGGTGTTCATGTGCTAATATTTTAGGATGTGATTCCTCAAGTCATTTTATAAAGAAAAGTTCATATAAACATATTATGTCGTAAACGGCTTAAATTTTTTGCTACAGGGTGGTAAATTTTGTCTTTTTTAATGAGTTTTTTGTAATATCTCCGAAAGTACTTTAAATAATATTTTCAATTTTGGCATAGGCTAATAGGACATAAAACCACATGATTTTGTTATAAAAGTTTTTTTTTTGTCCCACCAGTGGCGTCCCTGCAAACATGTCTTCTGATATTTTTTAGAAAAAAAGTGGTACGCCACTGAAATTTTTCCATGTGGATATTATTTCTAATTAGCCTGAACAATTCTACATAAAAATGGTCTCTTGAGTTTTTCCCCTCAGGCACAATGTTCTTAATTAAAATAATTAAATTAAGTTAGCTTCATTTTGCAGTATTGACGAATAATTTTTGATCACATAAATCTATAGTTATCCTGGAACGGTGACGTTCTTAAAAACACAATTAACTCCTTAACGGCAGTCTTATCTACATTTCTTCCAAGAAGAACTACCTGTGTTACTTGAAGATGTACCATATGCGCTAAATAATCATGTGGTACATGCATGATGGAGCTCCTGCTCATTTCAGTGTAATCGTTCGCGACCATTTAGATGCAGTTTATCCGAATCGTTGGATAGGTCGCGGAGAAGCTCCACAATGGCCAGCAAGATCCCCTTATCTCAATAGTTTGGATTTTTTCTTGTGGGTCATGTTAAAACTCTAGTGTATAAAACTCACATTAACACTTTAGAAAATTTAAGGGAGCGAATAATTGCCTTCTGTAAAACAATACGGAATTCGCTTGGAATATTTGAACGAGTGCGCTATTCAATGCAAAGACGGGCGAGCGAAAGCATGCCTATTAAGTGAAGGTGGTAATTTCCAACAAGTTTTATAAAATAAAATTTAGCATTATCAATGTTAATAATAATAAATAGTAGAGCTAATTTAATTTAATTATTTTAATTAACAACGGTGTGCCTGAGGAGAAAAACTCAGGAGACCATTTTTATGTAGAATATCCACATGGAAAAATGTCAGTGGTGTACCACTTTTTTTCTAAAAAATATCAGAGGACATGTTTGCAGGGACGCCACTGGTGGGACAAAAAAATAACTTTTATAACTAATACATGTGGTTTTATGTTCTATTACCACATGCCAAAATTGGAAATATTATCTAAAGTACTTTCGGAGATATTACAAAAACGCATTAACACATTCGCTGCCAAGCCAAATTTGTAAAAATGGTCTACCAGGCCAAGGTTGAATCCTATAAGATACGGAAATTCTAAGACTATTGGGTATAGCAGTTTTTTTTTTGATGTATTGTTTGCCTGTTTTTTTTAAATAAAACCTAAACAGACACCCGTGTCTAACATGGCGTGGTGAAACCATTTTCCCATAACGCGCCACAGAAGACATTCTGAGAAGACATTTTTCTTACATGGTTACGCCACAGCGGACACCTTAGCGGACACGACGTAGATAGCGGACACATCAAATCCGCCCATCGTATAGAGCTAAAGCCCTACTGTAAGGAGTGTAAGGAGACTTCAGTTGGAAGTAAGATAACGTTGTGTCTACTGTTAGTTCTCCGTTGCAAATTTAGACCGATTTACGTGATTTATTTTATTACATTCTATTTTTGTGCGAAAATGAATAACAGAACCGGAAGAATTATGTATTTTGTGACCAATGAAGAACCAGGGAGTGATTTCTTTATATCTGTTTATTATAATACAACACCTGATATAATGTGTTAACATTTTGATTACATTTCTTAAAAGAAAATAAATAAATACAAAACGCGCTTTAAATTTTTATTGAATATTGGGTGTCTGCCCTGGCGTGTATGGAAATTAATTTAAAAAATTAAGTCTGCTCGCCATAGCGGACACAATAGCAGACACGTGTTTTAAAATCTATTTACATTGCCCAATCAAAAAGCAGGATAAATGGACTGTGCCGCAGCGCCAATACAGACACCTCATATGAAAACTTTTATAGAAAAGTGTGTCCGCTGGGCAGTGTGGTTGAATAACTGTAGCGGACACGGGTGTCTGACGTGGCGTGGTAAAATCATAGCTGATCAAACACCGGTGTCCGCCATGGCAGCGAATGTGTTAAAAAAGAAAAAATTTAACACCCTGTAGCAAAAAATTTAAGCCGTTTAGGACATATGTTTATATGAACTTTTCTTCATAAAATTACTTGAGGAATCACACCCTAAAATATTAGCACGTCATTAAGGAACACCCTGTATAAATGAAATAACTATATGAATAACGAGTAAATTTACTTAATTCCAGGCATTAAACTTGATAAAATAAAACCCCTTCCTTCATACTATACATACTTGCCGGCTAGTTGACCAGTTCGCAACATTTAAATTAGCTTAAAATAAATAAATCGAACTGTATATTGGGGAATCCATGATATTCTACGAACGCTTTAAGTTTAAAAACTCTATCGGAAATAGCTCTTTGAACCTATCTTAAGAAGGGACATTTCACGTAATGGAAACTGTATGTAAACTCATAAAAATATCCTTGCAAAAATATACTTTGATCCAGTGACCGTTAAATCTGAAAACATTTAAAACATCGCAGGTTGGATCTGTACATTCCCCTAAAACTACTTTTACTGCGTTTGTGTGGCCTCAATTTTCATCTATTTGTAATAAAAACGATTTTTACTGCTGTAGAAGCATACTTCTGGTAATGGCACACTATATAAACGTCAACGATAAACAGGTTCGTAATGGAAAAATATTACATTTTTATTTATTTATATATTCTTATTTTAGTTGATTTTACACGTCAAAATAATTTACATTTTTGTGGTAAAAGTATCTTCTGCGCATCTTACTAGAATTTACTTTGCAAACGACAACCAAACAAAGTGAGATATTAATGCAACAAATTTATTATATTATACAGTATGTCTCCGTAGGTTGGAATCATATGGAAAACCTTTTTATTATTAATTTTACGAAAAAAAGTTATTCTTCATAAAAAATTCTGCATAGCCTAAAACCTAAAATGCAACTATCAGATATTAAATTCTTTTAGGCGTATACGAGGTTTGTCAAAAAATATGAATTTTGCCCAAGAGCGAAGTATCTTTATTTTTGACAATATCGAAAATTGTTATTAAAAAAAGTTGATCACCCATTTACGATGAAAAAAATATTTTTTCTTTTTAGAATAATGTACCGGGTTGTCAACTAAGAATGGCCGCCGGCTATATCTCAGAAACTACTAAACATAGAAACTTGGGAAAAAAAAATATTATTAAAGCGGACATGAGAAAATTCTGGAAATTACTTTCAAGTTCCTCATTTCGCCGCAAGGGGGCACAATTAAAAATAATTTTTTTAAATTTTAAATTTCTCTGAAAATTCCCATATTAAGGTATAACTCTGATTGCATCATTGGAAAGCTTAGACAATTCTGCATCATTTTGGTTTAAGGCTCGTTGACGTACCGATCTTGATAAGAGTGGGGGAAGCTATTGAAAGTGTAAACAATAAAATCGCTGTAACTTCTAAACGACTTATCCGATTTTACTAAATTTAAGCTTGTTTGGAAGGGAAAGGGTAAGTTTCTTTAATCGTCGTATCCAATGATACACAATAGTTTCTAATAAAATTGCTAGAGGGCGCAATTTGTAATAATAACAGTTTTTTTGATTTTATCCCGAAAATTTAAATCATACAGTATACTTATGACATCATAATCGAAAAGTAGATGAAATTTACAAGAAAATATGTAAAAACCGCAGTTTGATATATTTGTTCGTTTCAGAGTTATTGCCAAAACAATAATTTTTAATACAAATTGCGCCCTCTAGCTATTTTATTAGAAACGATTGTGTACCATTGGCTATGACAATTAAAGGTACTTATATTTTCCTTCCAAACAAGCTTAAATTTAGGAAAATCGGATAAGTCGTTTAGAAGTTACAGCGATTTTAATGTTTACACATTCAATAGGCTTCTCCCACTCTTATCAAGTGAACGTGTAAACATTAAAATCGCTGTAACTTCTAAACGCCTCATCCGATTTTACTTAATTTAAGCTTGTTTGGAAGATAAAGGTAAGTACCTTTAATTGTCATATCCAATGATACACAATCGTTTCTAATAAAATTGCTAGAGGGCGCAATTTGTATTAAAAACTATTGTTTTGGCAATAACTCTGAAACGAACAAAGATATCGAACTGCAGTTTTTACGTCTTTTTTTGTAAATTTCATCTACTTTCCGATTATGATGTCATAAGTATACCGTATGATTTGAATTTTCGGGATAAAATAAAAATAACTGTTATTATTACAAATTGCGCCCTCTGGCAATTTTATTAGAAACTATCGTGTATCATTGGATACGACGACTGAAGGTACTTACCTTTCCCTTCCAAACAAGCTTAAATTTAGTAAAATCGGATAGGGCGTTTAGAAGTTACAGCGATTTTAATATTTACACATGCAATAGCTTCCCCCACTCTTATCAAGGTCGGTACGTCAACGAGCCTTAAACCAAAATGATGCAGAATTGTCTAAGCTTTCCAATGATGTAATCAGAGTTATACCTTAATATGGGGATTTTCGGAGAAATTTAAAATTAAAAAAAATAATTTTTAATTGTGCCCCCTTGCGGCGAAATGAGGAACTTGAAAGTAATTTCCAGAATTTTCTCATGATCGCTTTAATTATAGAAGAAGAAACGAAAAGGTTATCATGTTTTTAATAATTACAAGAGATAAATTAATGTTTATTCATAATTAATTAATAATGCAGAAAAAATATTAAAAAATAACAAAACCTATTTTTTCATTGTAAACGCGTTACATATTTTAACGTGGTTTGTAGTTTTGATCAACTTTGTTTAATAACAATTTTCGATATTGTCAAAAATAAAGGTACTTTGCTCTTGGGCAAAATTCATATTTTTTGACAAACCTCGTATACGCTTATAATAATTTAATATCTGATAGTTGCATTTTAGGTTTTAGACCATGCAGAACTTTTTATTAAGAATAACTTTTTTTCGTAAAATTAATAATAAAAAAGTTTTTCATATGGTTCCAACTTACGGAGAAATACTGTATAAACAGAAAAATAAAGTATAATGTGGAAAAATAAAATAATCGAAAAAATCGTCTTCATTTCCGTCATATCGTCTATCATTGTTAAAAAGAAAAACCCCTAAAATGTCTTTAAAATAATATCATATAGTTTAAGGTTTTGCCATAAAAGATGAAAGTCATATAATGCGATATTGTAACTGGACTTTCTTAAAAGCCAATTTGTATTTTAATCTGTTATAATTATTTTAAGAAACTTGGATCAGGGCAGCGGTTTCCTTAAGGGAATTGAACACCAGTAATAAATAAATATGCAACATATAAAAAAATGCTTATATAAAAAAGCTACAGAGAATTCCTATATCTAGGGCAGTACAGAGCCGAAGATTGTAATATCAAAATTTTGAAATTTTATTTTTGGAAGCGATGCAAATTTTTGACATACGATTTACTAAATGCCTCTATGCAAAAGCCATCAATACATCGTAGCGCCATCCCAGCGGAATTAACTCCAATATAAAAGGCAGTCACACTGGTGATGACAGAAGACAGATCATCGCCGGCACCCACCAGAATGCGCGCAATCCGTTTGAGTTTTGAGCCATAAACATGTTTTTTTTCTTCTACCTTTAATATTGGAGTTAATTCCGCTGGGATGGCGCTACGGTGTATTAATGGCCGCTTTGCTTTTGCAAAGAGGCTTTTAGTACATCGTTCTGCTGTTTTTGGAATTGCTTGGGTTATGGCTGCCCGTAGAGTCCTAACAAAGACGAAACGGTCGTCGTGGTCTACCCGCCCCAGGGTATCCATTGTGCTTGGATCCCTGTGTATTCCAATATGAAAAGCAGCTTATTGAAAAAATAAGCTGCTTTTCACACTTTCTGCTTTTGCGGCGTCTTTTTAATTGTCTCTAGGAAAGGTTTGTAATCCTCTAGAAAGATTTTTATTATTGGGATGTATATTCAATAGGTTCTAATTTAGGATGTTAAGGGGGAATAGGATGAATTTGGTTATAGGAAAAAGGTCCAATATAATTATTTAACTTACAATGTTTCTTATATCACCAATACTTTAAGGCTTCATAATACTTTTAATATTCCACTTAGAAATACTAATTCTGGAAAGAATTCTCCTCTCTGTAGATTGACTCGCGCCTGTAATAGGCTGTCTTTAAGCATGGAAATGTTCGATATGTTTATAATTAGATTTAAGAAATATGTAAAATCGCTGCTGTGATTTTTTTTTACAATTTTTATGTTAACATAAATTAATGAACTTACTTAATTTAAATATTATTAATTTTCACTAGCTAATAACACAACGTGGATGCTATATTGGGCTCAGTGTCTGTTGTATCCCTATTTGTAATAAATAAATAAATAAAATAAATAAATACGGTCCTGAAATGTCAAGGCAAAAGTCGTATATCGGTGTTTACCGATATAGCGACATAAAAAGAAAAACATAATATTATAGTCATAAAAAGGGACTTACTTAAAGGAATGTCTCTCTCCGAAGTAAATTAAATATTCCAAACTTGGTGTTTATAAATACTTAACATAAATACCCGGCTTTACAACATTTTCAAAAGAATATCGAATAAAGTTACCCAAATTATATGATAAAATAATATAGCACAAAAATAAAACAAGGCTCTAATGTCTACCTCAATCAAACTATAAGTAATAATTATGATAATGTTAAAATAAATGTTAATAGATATTTTACTTCTTAATTATCGCAACATTTGGAGACAAATGGAAAAACAACACTTAAAAAAAAAATAACTAACTAATTGAAACGGAAACTTAATGATTTTTATCGACTAGCCGCACTGATTTAAGTGCGGTAAGTATCACTTTACCGCACTAGTGCTGTAAATAATTACATACTATAAAAACAAGTTTTTATATTATTCAGGTGTATTTTTTATTTTTAAAAGAAACTCTATTAAACATTATATGTATAACAAATACTTACATATTTAAATTTCTAAACTAATCCAAACTTTTAAATTAAGAAATATTACTAATAATTGTAGAATTTGTAAAATTTTCAAACGATATCGATGAAGGAAGTGTTTTACTATCCGATGAGACACAAGAATTCAAAGTTACAGATTTACTAAAACAGGAGGTTCTCTCTGCATATTCTTCTACACCATTTATTTGCTTTGCAATTCCTATTTTACTTTGCACCGAATTTTCAATATAGCCCTCCGCAACACTGGAGGACTTTCATCCATCATGTCTCTCTCTTTAAACTCATGATATCCCCGCCAGCATCTACTAGTAATGTAGCTGACGTCCTTCGATAATAATGTCCCGTATATTCTTTGGGACTGGACAACTAAATATGATGCTATTTGAGATGGTATTTTTTCAAAAGTATTTATACCCAGTCGTTGGAAAGTGCATCTTCCTTTTTTATATGCAATAAATAACCGTGTATGGGCAGTATGATTGGGTCTAAGGTCTCTATACTTCTTGAAAATTAAAATATTATTAATTTCTGATGAAAATCCTTCCACGTAAACCACGAACTGTCGATCGACATGTGTCTTTGTTTCCGGGACAGTTACAACAAGGTGGGTTTCAAATTCCTTAATATCTTAAATTTTTATTTTACATAACTCCACTCGGCGACATGCCCCAGCGATGCCCACAATAAGTACCACCTGAAACAAGCAAATAAGTTGTTATTTAAAAGTAGATTTAAAAAAAATTGCAATTAAGTACCTTCATTAACAAAAACTCCTCATCTGGTGCCGTAACAAAGAATTTTTCAACCTCATTCTTGGAGAATGCCTTTGATATCTTAGCTATGTATTCCACAGACTTCCTTTTTAAATATGCCATCAGTTTTGAATACCTGCTTATGTCGACATTATTTTTGATACTTGTAGTAGATCTGAGCATTAAGTAATATCTCCATAAAGAAGATGATTAACTGTCCTTAAATTTATCCACAAAATAGGCAAGCACCACATCTTCACTAATTGCTTTAACTTTCTTTGATGAACACCAGTCCATGAAGAGCCCATATTCCTTCTCATATCTATGCCGTAATTTTTCCGGCAACAAATTAAGGGTAGCTGCTTTAGCAATGTCCAGAACTTCCTTCGGAATTTCATCATTACTGCTGCTACTGACTTCCATTTAAGGGACGTAAAAAACACTTTCACGAAATTGTTACAAAAATAATTATCGTTTATTCCGTTGTCAAGTTTTACATCTGTCATATAAAAGCCAACTATTAAATTTCTATAATTTATTTCCCTAGCAAACTGATATTAATGCATTGTTGATAACGACTTACGAGGCACCTACGGGGTAAATTTAAACAGCGCTCTTTTAGTTTTTAATATTGGTGCCCTAAAACATGCTTGTAGATAAAATATCGTACAATACACTTACGGTAGGTGTCTCGCCTTCGGCTTGTTTTGTTAAACATCACACATATGCGGTAAAGACGTACCTACCGTACTTGTATTGTAATACACTATTAATTAGATGCTTAAACAGTCCTGTAAGATTCGATTGTATATCCCTGAAATTGCACACAGGAAAAGTTCATTAGGTGAAAGATCAGAAGACCTAGCTGGCAAATTTATGAAGTAGTCGAAATTCGTAAACGTTGTGGACATATTCCCTTACCCCTCGTGCATTGTGCCGTCCATTTATAATCAAATATATATTCATTCTCAGGAGCAACTTCTTCTAATGCAGGTCCAATTTTATTAAAAAAACTATTTTCATAAATGCAAACTTAGTTAACTGCAGTAGTATGTAACACAATTGAGCCGAAAATCCATGTAAAATTGACCATCCAACATCAACGTGGTGTCATCAATATTTCAACATGCGTTATATAGAAGCTGAAATTAGATTTTTTTGTAGGTAATCAAATACACCAAGGGCTATCTTTCAATCCCCGGTTATCCCTTTTAGTTTAGCCAGGATTTTCTGCCTAGTTTCGGGCATGGAATATGGTTGTCCCATTTTGAGTGAACTTTTAATAGGCTTATATAAATACACTAAAAATGGATTTATTCGTAAAAAGGTCAATGACGGTAAAGATTAATAACATCTCTTAACTATAGTTTTACAAAAAAAATTGTGTTTATCTTTTTGTGTCAAATAACATACATACATCCTCGTCTAACAAATGAGGAAAATGCAATAAAAAGAAAATGGTGACTAAGCCATACAAGGGGCCCAAGACACAAAAAGGCTTTCCATTTTTTTATAACTTAATGTTCATCTGTTCCAATGTCAGGCTTATCTATACAGGGTGTCCGGAAATGATGAGCAAAAAAGTTAGGGGATAATTCTAGACCGAAAAATAAATGCTATCTCTTCTTATAAAGCAATATTATTTTAGCATTTTTCTCGAAAACGGTTAGATTTATCGAAACAAAAGTGGTATTTCTTTTTATGTCAAAGGGTTAGGAGAATAAAAGTATTCTATCAAAATGCGCATACAGTGTAGGACAAAAAAGTTGGGACCATTTAAATTAAAGTATAGCCTCCTATGTGGCTCTCTCTACAAAATGGAAAAGAACGGTGAGCAAATTTGTATTCCTCATCCCAAAAAAGCCCTATATACGAGATTTCGTCAAAATATTATGAACGTGGCAAAAGGTATTGCAAAAAAACTGCAAATAAAATTTAACTTTAACATCCTGTAACTCCGTTAAATCAATTTTCGAAAAAATATTGCAGGAAAAGATAGCATTTATTTTCGGTCTATCGTGTCGGTCCCCTAAATTTTTTGCTCATCATTTTCAGATACCCTGTACATGTGTATACATCAAATTCGACAAACGAGTAATACCGTAATACCCAATGCACAAATTGCGTTATTTCTGACTTAGCAATAGTTACTGCCATTATGATTATGCTAATTATCTAAAACCTAACTCTGAACACAATAAAAAAGACACTTGTTTAAAACTTAGTAATCTGTAGCCACACTGATCAAGTATTGTTGTTTGCCTTCTACTAATAATTAAATTATAGTTTGAAGTTTCCGTTTATCCTAAGTTTGGGAAACCTCCTTGGTTGCTGCTGTCTTGACTAAGTGTAAATTAAATTGTTAAGGTAACTGAAGTTCTACAAGTAATAGAATTATCACCATCACCATCTTAAAGTTTTAAACAAACTTAGATACGAAGTAGGGTATAATGTGCAAATGGCGGTCACTTGAGAGAGAATCTCCATAATTCTCGAACCAAACATTTTCCACTTATTAAGTGCCATGTGGGTAATTAGTTATTTTAACTGAAAAAAACAAAATATATTTGTAGATTTAACTTTTTGTTGTTTAGTAATTTATTGTTCAATATTAGGCAGGTTTTAATTGCTTGTTCAACTACTAATTGCCTGTAAAATTTAAGGCTCTTTAATAATGCACCATTAACAATAACTATTTTAATTATAACAATTATGTGTAGATTAATAAGACATCCGATAAAATTGAAATTTCAAACTATTAATATGACATATGCAATTAAACTTTGCAAATTGCCCGGTTGCGAAATCGCCGTTTGAATTTTTATTGCTTACTGGTAATGCATTAAATTCATTATCGTTATCAGTTTGTAGCAGCTTTTATTAGTTTATATATTTGAACGTTTAAACTTTGTATCATTAAAACAAATTTGTCGGCATAAATAGCGTCTAATCAAATAAGGAAAAAAAAGTAATTAATTTTTTATTTTGTGTCGATTGTCATGTCTGCATTTTATAATTTAATTACAACCTTCAAAGCAAACAGTAGTGACGCATTCGCCAATAAGAGTTTATGGAAAGCAAACTTTAAAACGAAAACATCATAAATTAAATTAAATTTTAAAAATAATTTATTTAAAAGTTTTTTAATTTTAAATTTTAAATAGGAATTATTGATTCAGAACTCTTAACGTTGAAATCTTTTCAGCCAAACAAAATGATTACCAATAAACTTCCCTTACACTGAAACATTCCCCCGAAAAATCTAATATAATTTACTTAAGTCTTCATTGCTAAACGAAGAAGGCAATGTAATTTTGTAAACATAGCTTTACAATAGAAAATATTTGCAAGGGTTAAGTTTAAGTAACTAAAAATGTTATTTTTTCATTCCGGGAAAATAGGGAATCCAAATAATGCTGCAGAATATTAATATTTCTTTATTTATTTTTGCATTGCAAGTACGTTTTTCTTTCTTAATTAGTTTAAAAAAATATTAGAAATGAATAAGGGTTAAAATATAGATTTTGCCCTAAAGACATAGTGCATTTTTCACTTTAGTTAAAAGCCGTTAATAAATCAGCAGCCTTTTAACACCAATCTATCATGTTGTAAAGCGGTTCTGTAATTTTTGCATAAATTACACACGCAAAAGCCTCTCCCCGTCGTGAAACACTGCGCTTGCACAGTGTCACTAGTAATCGAAAATTGTGGACAAAAGCTCAAAACACAGTTCTTATTTATTTTTTATTAATAGTTAGGTGGGTACAGCGCCCTTGCTAGTAGATTTGAATAAGTATAGCAGGAATGAGGGCAGGCAATGAAATGACACAATTGTATTTCTCCCAACGTTTCGTTTTATATTAAAACTTTATCAACCCTGACAGTTCGGATACATACAGGTATCCAATGTGTGTTCGAGAAAATGTGTTATCATATTCTACAGTATGAATATACAGGCTTAAAGGCCTTTTTATTGACCCTTGATAAAGTTTTAATATAAAGCGACACGTTGGGAGAAATACAATTGTGTCATTTCATTGCCTGCCCTCATTCCCGCTATACTTATTCAAATTTTTTAATTATCTTTTTAAAAATTGAAATAACTAAGAAAGGAATTAAAAATATTTCTCCGATCTTTTCGCAAACATTTTTTAATTTTCTATAGTGTGATTTAAAACCTTTTTTGTGTAAGGGAGATCCGCTATGAAACAGACGGTTCAATAAAGCTCAATTATCTACCCCTTCGAGTGCAATTTTTGACAGCTTCATGTATTTTAATTGGTCAAAAGTAATTAGGTTTCGTAGTACTACACTGGACCACAAAATTAACCGGACGAAAAAAATGTTGCTTCAATTCAATCTTAAATAACTTTTAAGTTTTTTTACCCAGTTCGATAATTTTTTGACATCGTCTTTATCATGTTCTGATATCGTTTTTAGGAACAGTGTAAACGGACATGTTGGCATACAGGGTCACAAAAAATTGCACTTTACGCTTAATTTCTGAACATCCTATGGAAAAATTTAATAACTAACTGATATTTCTTGGTACGACATTTTTAAGTCCCATCTTTTCTGAACAACTTGTTTTTTAATTCATACCGATATCTGGATTATTAAAGGAAAAACACAGGTTTAATGGAAATATTGCAAATTATCCTTTTTAGCAACAAAAAATAAAAAAATAACATAGGCAATAATGGTATTAAGATTATTTTATTAAAATCGAGTATTTCCTCCACGAGCCTGAATAACGGCTCTCATCCTTTTACGCATAGACTCAATTAAAGCAGCAACCGCGTCTTGGGGTAACAAATGCCCCACACCATCACTCCTCCGCCAACAAATTACACTCTAGGAGGGAAACAACATTGAGAGTATCGTTCCCCATGCGTTCCCCGCACTCTTTGACGGTTGTCAGGTGAATATCGTGTAAAACGGGACTCGTCTGTAAAGAGGATGTTTTGCCAGTAGTTCAAGTTCCAATCTGCATGATCTCGAGCAAATTCATGGCGCTGCCTTCGATGACCTGCATCTAATTTTTTCACACCATATAACAACTAGAGCTGTAAGTTATTCTCATATTTACATACCTTTTCAAAACTTTACTGCCACACAGAGACATCTAAATTACTTGGCTCCCTACATAATGCATCTGTTGCCGAGAAATCTATTAAAACGGAAATTAGGGCCTTACGACAAAGCTAAATTGGAAAAATGGATAAAAGGTAACTTTGCTGTAATCTCAACTAAAATTGGTTGGCTTTAATTATTGTTTTGATATACCTAGGTTAACTTAAATTTAAATTACGTTATAATTATAAGTAGAAAATGTGTATTATTTACTTTCTAACGAGGCACACACATATCCTCGGATACATGCTGCCTCTCTTGCATTATTTAATTGTATAATATTTTTCATCATGAAATAAATAAATAATTAAATAAATAAATAAATAAATAGAGGTCTTATAGCAGGTACACTCTCAACCTTCTACGTACGGTTTCAGATGAAACCAATCTGCCATAAACATTTGCCAATCTTATAGCTAAAACCGAAGCAGAGGTTGTTTGTTCTCGAAGAACCTAAAGACGAAGAAATCGATCTTCAACAGCATTTGTGGTTCTTCGTCTTCCCTGCCCGGGTCTTCTTGAGTAAGAACCAGTGTATCTAAATCTTTGTATCGCATCGGATGCGGTACTACGTGGATGGCTAAGCCTTTCTGCGATATACAGAATCGGACGACCTTTGTCTTGTAAAGCAACGGCTTGTGCCCCTTCTTCTGGTCTCATTTTTAATTTACGTAAATGCCCTTATCGTTTACGGAACAGTTTTAAAACACAAAACAACCAACAACAACTTACTTAACAAACGCTAGAAGTACAGCAATTAATAAATCTGTATATTGTTGACCAAAATCTTTTTGAAAACCCATGGTGCCATGGAAACGGCATTCAGAAAGACAAGGCCAACTTTACAAATAAATTATTTAATTTTTTGTTGCTAAAAAGGATTATTTGCAATATTTCCATTAAACTTGTGTAATCCAGATATCGGTATGAATCAAAAAACAAGTTGTTTAGAAAAGATGGGACTTAAAAATGTCGTACCAAGAAACATCAATCAGTTATTAAATTTTTCCACATGATGTTCAGAAGTTAAGCGTAAAATGCAATTTTTTGTGCTACCCTGTATGTCAACATGTCTGTGTACACAGTTTGTAAAATCGATATCAGGACATGATACAGATGACCTCCTCTGCAACATGTCAAAAAATTATGGAACTTGGTAAAAAAATTTAAAAGTTATTTAAGATTGAATTGAAGCAAGATATTTTCCGTCCGGTTAATTTTGTGGTCCAGTGTATACATACTTTTTATTATTAAGCTGTTTTTAAATATATTAAAATTTATTTTTGGTAATTTTTGAGAATATTTGCACCTTTGATCACTCACACGGTAAGTAATTGTGAAACACTGCCGTTAAAGCAAAGCAAATATCTAGTTTCTAAATCGCCCGAAAACAATTTAAAATTGAATTATAACTTAATTTCAGTGTAGCCTCAGAAACGGACTAACCTGGGTGCCTTCCCAAGTAATCTACCCTTCAAGAGAAAACACATTCTCATATGTACAAGCCCTTTATAATTTCTGGTTAGCAATTAAACGATTTACCGGAACACAATGAAATTATTTTTGTTCGCCCACCCCCTTTGTTGCTTAGATAAGGCAAATACCATAATTATAAGTAGCTACGTAACTGTTTTGCCCAAGTTACTATATTATTATGGGCTTGTGTGAACCTAGCCGTAATTATATGCTGAAAGTATTTGGCATTAAATTTAGTATACATTCACGATTGTTTTATCTTCTTTGATTAAATAAGTTTTGTGACATAAATTATTTGGTTATGTAGAGGAAAACGGAGTGGATTGTCACACTTACTAGTAACTCTAAAAGAACGAAGGAGTCAACTGTAATTTCTAGCAAAGTGGATTTTTAGCTTCAGGATTGGTTGGTATAGCTCGTGCGTCAGGTTAAGTCATATTATTTTCTTCTAGTTTTGGTGTTTTTTAAGTGTTTCTGTAGCTGTGTTTTTATTAGACTTTAGCCACGCTACGTCTTTAGACTGAAATTTAGTAAAATCTTAAAAATAAGCCAAATAATAGTTAGTAGTATGTTATTTTAAACTGTTATTTATACCGTGCGAGCAAAAATTATTTGCATCAAAGAGAGCCTTGCATCTAAGGACGTAATGCTTAGCCCTAGAGCTTAATACATGTTGGGTGTCAGTAACTACCTGAATTAACAATCAATCAGTTATTCCGTCATCTTTGACAGTCGTTGCAAGTAATTTGATTCATCACTAATTTTTCCAATTTCTTGAACAATTCACACAATGGGCTTTACGGAACAGCACAAAACATTCATGGTTGAAGCGTATTTTCGAAACGGGGTTAGAGTAAATGGTGAGTGGCAATACAATTCGGGTTTGTGCATGGACGATTTTCACGAACATTTTTCTAACGTTGTCTTTATTGCTGGGGATTTTTATTATTGCCTGAAAAGAACCGTGGCTGTGTTTAGGGAAACAGGTTCTATACAACACAAAAAAGGAGCAGGAAGACCATCTGTAAGAACAGAAGAACTTGTTGCAAACGTTCGTGAAATAATGCAAAATACGCCAAGAAATTGTATAAGACGCCTGTCCCAAGAAGTGGGACGATCAATGGCCAATTTCAGCAATTTATGTAATTATTTTTCTTTTTCTTTCTGTATATTCTTACTTCGTTAATTTTGTAAACAACAAAAATAAATTTGTATTTGTCTACTTATTTTATTACTCATTAGTTTGGCATATCATGTCATAATATGAATTTGACAAAATTTGAACCTAGATTTGATCGTCCCCATATTATTGTGATCTAAACCAAGACCCACGTTTTTGAATCCAAGCCCTCTTTGATGCAAATAATTTTTGCTCGCACGGTATATATAACAGTATGGTAGGTACAGTTCCAACTATTATTGCAATATGGACCCTGTGTTCATCTGTCGTTTTTGCAACCGTGCAGCTAAAAGGCTAGTAACATGTGATGCTTATCATAAACTAGACATGTTTCTGTTGTTAATAAATTAACATAATTTCATCTTAAGAATAATATTTTCTGAAAAATGTTTTTAAATATCATTTATTTTCGGCCATGTATGTAATATTGACATTCCTGTCTTTTTAGAAATTTGAAAATGTCACATTTCTGTCTTCTTACTTCCGATCCACATTTTCCATTCTAGGACGGAAAATGCGTTTCCATCCTAGTACATTTCAATCCTTATTTTCTTTCTCATAACGTAGCTTACTTTTTGTAGGTAGCAGACTTTCTTCAATCTTATCCGCCGCTTCTTTCAAATCAGGTGGAGTAGGTACAGCTAATTAACTCGTCGTCACTATCGGAGAACATCTTTAATCTGTATTCTTTTTCTTAAAAAAACGCTGACTTTCAAAAAATTTTAAGCGACAACTGCTGTCAACTGGTGACAACGACTAACAATGGAAAGGAAAGGTAATAACCGGTGCGACAAAATTTATTATTTCAAAAAAGTCTATCGTGCAAAAATATTTAATGTTTACTTGAATCATAATGTCATGGCTGAAAATAAAATAGTATACAATCCTCGACGGAAACATTCTCCGTCTCGTATTGTAATATACTATTACCGTTGGATCAGGGCTTAATTACAATTATTACATGGTATGTAAAAGTATTTTGGTACTACTTTATTATTTGTAAAGTTTATTCTAAAGCAAAACGAGCTACTTGTAAAGAAACCTTTTTTAATACAAAACCTTCTTTTTAGTTTAAGAAAAAGCAAATTTACGTGATGCATTTTGTTACACAAGAACGGCACTTGAAAAAGGAAAGTATATGAAGGGGAAATATTGAGACCAATTTCACCTGCGAGCTCAAGAGACGGACTTATTTGGCCATTTATCTGGGGATTAAGGAAGCAGATAACTTAAAACATTCGGAATATTTCCTGAAAATATTCGTCATGTTGAGATTACAACGTGGGTTTTATTTAACAACAAAACGTCCACAGCGGGATTCACTAAAAAGTTTTATATTAAAACCCGTCCAAATTTAATAGTTGGGAGTTTAAAATAACAAGTACTAGAATCAGTCAAGTTTAATACTGCTTCTTATTAGATTTTTGGGGGTTTCTCTCTATGTTTATTAAAAAATATAGAAATTAATGGAAAAAAATTAAGAATATTGTAAATACTCCGGGGAAAAATTGTTCTTAAAAAAACTTAGCATACGTTTATGCTACTTGGATTATTTTTAATACCGTGCGAGCAAAAATTATTTGTATCAAAGAGGGCTTGGATTAAAAAATGTAGGGATTGGTTTAGATTACAATGATATGGGACGATATATCCAACCAAATCTAGCTTAAAATTTTGTAAAATTCATATTATGACATGATATGCAAAACTAATGAGTAATAAAATAAGTGGACAAATACAAATTTACTTTTGTTGTTTACAAAATTAACAAAGTAAGAATATACAGAAAGAAAAAGAAAAATAATTACATAAATTGCTGAAATTGGCCACCTCCATGTAAAGTAATTGCTTCACAAATGGATTCAAAAAAGTGTCTCTATACCGCTGTGCTGTAACAGTGTCATGGAAAAAAATAAGACCAACAATTCTTCTTCGGGGAACAGCTAACCAGACACCAATTTTTTGAGGGTGCAATGTGGACTCTACAAAAATTTGGGATTTTCACTACTCCACATGCGTTTATTCTGAGAATTCACATAACCGGAGAGGTGGAACCAGGCTTCATCCAAAAAAAATGTCAGGTCTAATAATTCATTTCTTTCCTAAATTTTGGGTAAACCATTGAGAGTAATTCCTGCGTTTTTTAAAATTTGCGGCTTGTATTTTTTGGAATACTTGCACTTTATAAGGAAATAAATGTAGCTGCTTCTTAAAAATAGTCCGGGCCTGCATGTTTCATAAGATCTTCCCCCTTTTTGGGACAGGCGTCTTATACAATTTGTGGGCGTATTTTGCATTATTTCACGAACGTTTGCAACAAGTTCTTCTGTTTTTACAGATGGTCTTCCTGTTCTGTTTTTGTGTTGTATAGAACCTGTTTCCCTAAACACAGCCACGGTTCTTTTCAGGCAATGATAAAAATCCCCAGCAATGAAAGCAACGTTAAGAAAATGTTCGTGAAAATCGTCCATTCACAAACCCGGATTGTATTGCCACTCACCATTTACTCTAACCCCGTTTTGAAAATACGCTTTAACCATGAATGTTTTGTGCTGTTCCGTAAAGCCCATTGTGTGAATTGTTCAAGAAATTGGAAAAATTAGCGATGAATCTTGTAACGACTGTCAAAGATGACGAAATAACTGATTGTTTGTTAATTTGACACCCAACAGGTATTAAGCTCTACGGCTAAGCATTACGTCCTTAGATGCAATAAGGTTCTATTTGATGAAAATAATTTTTGCTCGCACGGTACAATATACATTTGGTTGACTTATAAAATGTTTAATAACAGAATTTAACCATACAATTATCTAATAATGCAACAAAACTCTGAATTTGACATGGATGGATCAATGGGATCCAAAATCAATATTTATTACATTTCTAAAATCCCATTAGTTATCACAAACTAGTGGAAAAGGAGGTACATGACAGAGAGTTTTTGAGAAAAACGTAATTGTTAGAGTTACCTGTTAAAATTCAGACATCTAAGATATGTTTTGAGTAGAAAATATAATTTTAAAATTGATACCATCTCATGAGGCAGTTTTAACCATGCGTTGAATCAACAAATATTACATTTTGATTTTACTTTTATCGAAAATATATCAACTTAAGAGAAGGCTGGCTTATTTAATATTGTGCATAGAAAAGTTATAATTAAAAGTTATTATAGAAGAAGCTCTTGCTGTCTTAGATGATTTGGGTTGTGGTCATCTTACAATTCAGTCAGAACGATCAACTGTAGATATAACATCGACTAGAGGACAATAGAATTTATATTCTGGGCTCTTACAATATGAAAATTTAAATACGTATTTATTGAGGTTTACTATTTCTATATATAATATATATAACATGTTTTGTTTAGCAAAAAAGCTACAATTAAATATTTTTTAATACATTTTTTTTCAACAACATTTTTATAGATTTATTTTTAGTTTTAAAACGGAACCTTCTTTTAACAAAAACAGACAGAAAAGTTAAACATTTTGCAAATTGTATCAAATATTACGTATCATTTTGTTTTTTAAATAAATGTAATTTTAAAGTTTTTTTAAATAGTTTTAATGATATTTGATATTTAATAGAATTTTCCAAATTATTATATTCTATCAAACCTTTATGAAAAATAGACTTATAAGCTAATATTTTAGACACTCTATCCGCAAAAAATTTTGGTTAGTTCTTGTTTTATAATTATGATGGTTATGATTAAAAGAACAAAATTTTTTTCAACAATCTGGCAAAAATTAAAATTTTTTAACATAAAATTTATTTTTGTATATTTTTCACCATTTAAAATAATTCGTATTGCCTTATTTTGTAAAATTTGTAATTTGTCAAATACTTCCTCACTAGCACAATATAAAATGAAAGGCCAATAAAGAAAATGTGGTAATATAATAGTATTAAATACAGTTTTTTTTAGAAAACAAACTTAAATTAGAACTGATTCTTTTAAAATAACCTACTTTTCCGGCAATCTTCGATATGATACTTTAAAAATAATTTTAAAATTTTAATTTTAAATCAATAATTATCCCCAAATATTTAAAACTGTTTACTAATTCCAATTTTTCACCATTAATTACAACATTTATATTTTGACCATTTAAATTATTACCCATAACCATGCATTTAGTTTTTGAAATATTTAATTTTAATTTATTAACATTTAGCCAATTTAATAATATATTTATCTCAGAATTTAGAGTATTTAGACCATCAAAAATATTTAAAACATTAATGTAAATTAAGGTTTCATCAGCAAACATTTGTAACTTACACATTTTTAAAACCAAAGGCATATCGTTGATGTATAAAATAAATAATATTGGATCTAGTATACTTCCTTGAGGAACTCCTATATTATTTATTTTTTTATTTGAATATGTTTTTGATATTTTTGTTTTTTGTGACATGTTACTTAAATAATTTTTAAACCATTTATAAACCTTTCTATTATAAAGGAAATTTTACCAGATGAAAGTCATTTTACTCTATGACATCACAGTCTTTATGAGATTCATCTCAGAAGATTTCTGAATATATTTTATCAACTCGGTTTCCAGAATATTAATAAAAACTTCATTTACGTTTTTAATCGCATTATTCATATCCGTTTACTTTCTTTTTGTAATGGGTTCTTTATAGTTTCGCACCATCTAAAAAAACACTTTCATCAGTATAGTCAGATTTAAACCTTCGTAAAGGGCAAACTCTAAAACTTCAATTAATAAACTTACGATTAGGATAAGTCAAAATTTATGTAGATAAGGCTTTGATTTAAGAGATTATTTTATCCGGTCTAAATAAGTGTCAGAAATTAAAGTCAGGAACACAGTTATTTCTGGTTTCTAAAACGTAAGCATTATTTTACTTGGTAGTTAAAGTGATGATAATTAATTTATCAAATAGTAAGTAATTCTCTTTAAATTACTAAAATATTGGTTAAATAACTGGTTTTGAAATCCAGTTGGTTTCCTAGAGATTTGCTGTTTAACTTAGAGAGTTGTTTTCTCAACTTATAATATGCGCTTTAAGTACATTAGAATGTGAAATTTACACTATGTATACATCCAACAAACGTTTCAAACTGAATAAAATATGATACCAAAGTTTTCTCACTGGAACCCAGAAACAGACTTAAATTCCATTTGTTGAGTCCGTCATGGTTCTTCGCCTTGACAAAAGGTCAGCGTGCGATTTTTATCTAATATGCTCTTGGCCATCGTATTTTAGAACTAAACAGAATTACGTATCGATGTGCCTAAAACCGTCATACCATACATCATAAAAATTTATTTTTCTTTATAACAATGCGATATTTCACAAAGCAATCAATGTCCAACCCATCTCCATTTTTTTGTTCAAAAATTTGAAAAATTACCTCAAAAACGAAAATAAACAAATGAGAAAGACTATAAACTCATCATTGAGGCTAGGGTCCGATGAAAAAAAAGTAAAGTTCAACTTGAACATTATACGGTTCCTTTTAGCATTTTGTATGATCATAAGCATGTTAGAGGTACTGGCAGTGGCGGATTCAGAAAAAATCGACAGGGGGGGCACCAACGACGATTCTTAACTTGTTAACTTGGGGTGTACTAAAAGCCTGCCGCAGGCAAAAAAATTTAAAGACCACGCCCAAATTTGGTAAATAATTTTTAGTAAATATTTTAAAAATTTATGTTTAGGTACCTATTATTTTATTGAAAATGAAATAAGACAAAAAAAAATAAAAAAGGCCATTTTATTTTTCATTAGTGGGGGGGGGGGGGAGGGGGCACACATTGAATATAAGTTTACAGACAGTTTTATTTTTAAAGGGTTTATTTATTAAATTATTATAAACCTAGAATAAACAGTTTAAATAAAATCTAATTGTAGTCTTCGAGGATGCTTCTTTATAAATATATTTAAAACCTCTTCAGGATCTACTCCAATGCCTCTGTTAATATTCAGCATACTTACGCCATTTAACCCCTCCTGACCCATAGTGGACCTCAAAAATGTCTTTATTCTTTTTAAAGCGCTAAAAGACCATTCGGCAGTTGCAGTTGTGATTGGTAAAACACAAAGAATTCTTAAGAGGCACTGTATGTTAGGAAACATAGAAGAAAATTCGAAAACCTGATTTTAAGATCCTGTTCCTAAATACTGTAAAGTTTTGGCATCGAAAAAATATATTTGTTTGTTAGAGTACAATAATTTTTTGTCACTGTGTTTGGAATTTTAGGTGTTGCGCTTAGGTTGGTTCGTGCGAAATTATTATAACAGGGGGGCACGTGCCCCCGTGCCCCCCCTCTAAATCCGCCACTGGGTACTGGTATGCTTCAGCATACGCATTTTTACGTATTTTGCGAATACTTCAAGATTGTGTGACGAAACTTCACTCGAGAATAGGATCCTATTTAAATAAATACGTAATCCAAGAGATGGCGTTATTTCTTTCTCTCAATAACTTTATTTTTTGTTTGGTTATAAAAGAATAAAAAGTTTAATTTTGTATTTCCGCGTCATATTTCTTTTTATTGAGCTTCGTGTTTACCAGACTTCAAAACAGGTAATATTAAATTCTATGAAAAATGCTAAATTTATTATATTATATATAAGGGCAATTTTCATGAAAATTTTTACGTATTTACACGTACTCAAGTTTTTGACAACGTGTTAAAATAAATACAATGTTAGCGACTAATATTTGACTTGAGATTAGGTACGCGATAACATCGATATTACTGAATGATGAAAGAGTTTTGGACTTCCATTGTCTTTATTTGTTTTAAATCACAACGTTTCAACTGGTAAGTATCTCCAGTCGTCTTCAGGTGAATACTAAATAAGTAAAGTAACTACAATACTATTTATACGAGCTAGGTACACTGAAGCATAACTGAGGTGGGTGCAGTCATGCGTTTAGTTGGCACGCGATCTTATCCTAAGATTACATCTATCTAATAAAGGTTTCCAGATATTTCTTATGTCTAATGATGGTTTACTAAAGCAGCCCGGGTTCTGGTGAATACCAGCAGCTTTCTTAAACTTTCTTTTCCTCCAGTGTGGTTCCTTATGTAGGATTTCAGCTTCTGACCACATGATATGGTGACCATGTTTCCAGGCATGGTCAGCTGCATCTGACTTTTTGGTATCTCCTTTTAACGTATTGTTTTTTGTGTTCTTTAATCCTTGTCTCGAGTGGTCTTAATGTCTCACCTATATAAGAATGGCCGCACTCGCAGGGGATCTGGTAGACGCAGTTTTTCCTATATTTTTGACTTGTAGGCTTTGTCTTCGTCAGGTGGCTTCTTAGGGTGTCCCTCGAGTTGAATACGGTGTTGATGTTATATCGTTGTCCTAGGAAACTGGCGGAAAATAAAGTTTAAGGAAGCTGCTGCTATTCACTAGAACCCAGGCTGCTTTAGTAAACCATCATTAGACATAAGAAATATCTGGAAACCTTTGTTAGATAGATGTAATCTTAGGATAAGATCGCGTGCCAACTGAACACATGACTGCACCCACCTCAGTTATGCTTCAGTGCACCTAGCTAGTATAAAAAAATGGTCTTGTAGTTACTTTACTTATTTAGTATTCACCTGAAGACGACTGGAGATACTTACCAGTTGAAACGTAGTGATTTAAAACAAATAAAGACAATGGAAGTCCAAAACTCTTTCATCATTCAAGGAACATCATTGTCTCCAACCTTCACACAGTCATCGATATTACTATTTTGTTTGTCTTTTATTTTCGATTTAATACGGTAAGTTTACTTGACTTGTTCTCGTGCTTGGTCCACTTTTACAATTTCTTAACCGAGAACTTGGCCCGTGGAATACAGGCTTTAACATTTTGCTTAAATAACCAAATATAAGCATGTTAAAGGTGCTGATATGGTTCAACATCGACACTAAGTGTCGCTCTATAAAAGTATTTTGTTTCATGGTTAGGGAGAAAATTATTAGAATGTCCCTCGTACCTTATATCTCTAAAAATATCTCATACTTAATATATTACACAACTCGCTCTTTGAGGTGCCCTAAACTTTGCTCGAAGGGTAAAAATCTCAGGGCAAAACCTGGGGTGCCCACAAAAAATCTTTTTAGGTCGAAATGGAGTAGGTCTGAATAAAGCCGTGCAAACCCATACCTACTAACAAAACAATATCGTTTGCGAAACTGTTTAAAGATTGATGCCCTTTACGAAAAGGCCCTGAAGGTTTTCTTTTTAGAAGCGAATAATATTTTAATGTTGGATAGTTTTTCTTTCGCTTTTTTTTAAAGAATCTGTTGCTTTTGTGGTAAATTTCAATATACGGATAGAATCTTTTAACTGGAATAAATTCACAATAAATTTATCCATTCCTTTAAAAAAGAAATTTTGATTTTGCAGTTTTTTTTACATGCCCGTGAATTTTACCAGTGATGAAACCTAACCCAACTTTTTTGCAAATGCATGTTCTGTAATACATCGCTTAAGGTACCGGTGTGCTTTTTGGCACACAAACTAATATTAACAATTGCTAAATTGATATTGAGAGTTATTATGAAATTTAGTTATGGTGGCTTAGTTTATTTATTTCTAATTTTTTTACACGACACATTTAAAAAATTTTACCCGAAAATTATAATTCCAGTGATTTTTCTACACAAAAAAGGTATTCTTAAAAAAAATTATTCGACCAATGATTTAGGAGAAAAATCGATTTATTTAAATCATTGCATAAACTATTATCGAATTGTGTTTAAACTAAAACATCAAAGTAGTCTTATGACAAATACAAATTTGAAGTAAAAAAACATCAAGAAGCCCATGGTTAGCGTTAAAATAAATTGACAATGACAATAATTAAGTCAAAACGTTGTTTTATTGTCATTTTTAAACAAAATAAATTAAGAGTTTTTGGTTTAACAAAAATAATCTGAAAAAATTAGAAAAGTTACAACAAATGTTGTAAATGGTTTCCATTCATATCAATACAATTAACTTAACGATTTCTCATTGATGTTCGTACTCCTGCGAAAACTCCTTCCTTATTACGAACTTCCTCGCAACAATAAATAACACGTTGTTCCAATTGTTGTACATTTTCAACAGGTACTGAATATACCAGAGACTTCAGATATCCCCTTAAGAAAGTAATCCAATGGATTGAGATCAGATGAACGGGGAGGCCAGGCAATGGGCCCACCTCGGCCTATCCATCGGTCTGGATATGTTTGATTTAAATGATCTCGAACCAATCTACTAAAATGAGGTGGAGCCCCATTGTGCATAAAATAGTTTGAAAGTATTTGCTGGTACGGCACATCTTCAAGTAGAACAGGCAAAGAGTCTTGTAAAAAATCTAAATATGCGGGCCCATCTAAACGTTGAGGCATAATGTATGGTCCTATTAATCGATCGCTCAACATACCTCCCCAAACATTAATTGAAAATTTATTTTGAAATCGAATTTCGAAAATTGCATGGGGATTTTCTTCTGCCCATACATGGTTATTATGAAAATTTACGATGCCTTCACGGGTAAACCCTGCTTCGTCAGTAAACAAGACTTTATGTAGAAAAAAACGGTCTTGATGACATTTTCTCTGCATCCACTGACAAAACTCTGCACGAGGAAGTAGGTCTTGAGGCTTAAGCGCCTAAACTTTTTGTATATGGTATGGATAAAGAAGTTGTTCATGCAAAATTTCCCATGTTGTATACTCTTAGGGATAACCTCTTGTAAGGCAATTCTTCTTGTGCTTATACCCGGATTGGCTGCAACGCATTCGAGCACTCTTTCTTCTGCTTGTGGAGTCCTAGTAGTACGGCTTCTCCCAGTTTCATTCATATTTGGCATAAAAGTTTAGGTTTCTCATAATCGTTGATGTAAATTAATGAATAATTTCCCACAAGGAATTTGACGGTTTGGAAAATATTCTTGATACAACCTGCAAGTTTCTCGAGCACAACCATTAGCTTTGCCATACATAAAATGCATATCAGCTAACTCAGCAAATGAATAACCTGCCATTTTTTTTAAAATTTGCACCTTAATTAATCAAAAACACTTTGCACTTGATCAATGATCACTACAATAAATCACAAAAACATCATTGTCAATTTATTTTAACGCTAACCATGGGCTTCTTGATGTTTTTTACTTCAAATTTGTATTTGTCATAAGACCACTTTGATGTTTTAATTTAAACACAATTTGATAATAGTTTGCAATGATTTAAATAAATCGATTTTTCTCCTAAATCATTGGTCCAATAATTTTTTTTTAAGAATACCTTTTCTGTGTAGAAAAATCACTGGAATTATAATTTTTGGGATCGGCGTTGTGGTCAATGGTCAGCGCAGCGGCCTCACAGATCGTAGGCCCGGGTTCCATTCCCGGTGCCGGCAACGTCGATGTTAAATTTGGAATTTGGTTTAAGAGGTGCGCCGTCTTTCAGAAGAGACGTTAAACTGTGGGCCCCGTGTCATGGATGTTGGCACGTTAAAGAACCCTACCCTCGACAGACAGAGAGGGATTCGGCAAAATTACCAGATAGTGTGTGACAAATTCCCTGGCGTCGGTGATTGGCCTCGTTGCGGAAAAAGGCCGACGTAAAATAAATAAATTTAAAAAAAATAATAATTTTTGGGTAAAATTTTTTAAATGTGTCGTGTAAAAAAATTAGGAATAAATAACCTAGCCCCCCCCCCGCCGTAAGAATGTCCCTAACTAAATTTCATAATAACTTTCAATATCATAAATTAGCAATAAAAAAGCATACCGGTACCTTAAGCGGTCGCATAGATATAAAATAGAACTAATCTTTAGAGGTCACCTTTGGACCCGCCATAGCTTCCTTATAAGTCATTTAAGGACCTACATTCATATGAACTTTTTTTCATATTTTCATATGTAGAATATTCCCTTAAAGTATACGAACGAAGTTTTCGGACACCCTGTATATATATCAATAAACATTTCCATTTGGGACAATTTAGATAAAATTATTTAAACTCACAAGCATTTTTGTCATTTTGTAAAAAGAAAAAATTTCTAATGTAAACGAGTTACTGGTTTTTAAGTAGAATTACTCTGCCTCTTTCAACCAAAACATGAAAGAAAATTCACTTCTGCTTTCATCAACCTCTGAATATGAAAATTGTGGGAAGTCCTTGACGATTTTATTTTCTGAAAAGAAAACTATGAAAAACGTGTTAAATAATAATGATGCTGGTAATAGCTCCTTGTTTTCTTGTATAAGAAGTAAATTAAATATTCAAGTTTAATTATGTTCCGTTAATTCAGGAAAAAAATTAATTAAAAAAATATTGGTGATATTGGTAAAAGAAAAAATGGGGTAGAATAACCTTTATTAAATATTTCATTATTAATTGTGAAAATCGATTAAAAAAAAGGTTAATAGCCATGTTTGGAATTTTAGAAAAAAAATTGAAAAAGGTTTTAATATTGTATTTGTACACCAAAGGAAAACCCGAATGTGGTGGTGCTCGAGACGCCCGAATTCTAACGAGATCGCCTTTCAACTGCAATGTTTTTGCTATTGAGAATGCTAGTTACCGTTTTGAACAGTGCCATTTGGTTTGGATATAAGAGAATAAATAATGTGGTTAGATGCTCGAAATAAGGACAACAGATCAATCAGTGCTGCCGACGTGACCAGCGCATGGCAAGACGATCTCTCGGATAAAGAGAGGTCAATTGTGCTGACCACGTTTGACGAAATCACTTCGTTTCGTCAGTCGACAGAAATTCAGTAAAATTTAAATTTTGGATTACTCTCGAATTATTTTACGAATATTTATAGTACACTAATCAATTATTATTATAAAGGGCGTCCGGAAAAAAATTAAGGGGATAATTCTAGACCGAAAATAAATGCTATCTCTCCTATAACATTTTCTCGAAAATTGATTATTAACGAAGTTACAGGGTGTTAAAGGTATTTGAATTGATTCTGCCTTTACTTGGTGGAACTCCATTTTAATATACAAAGAAAACACTATATTGTGTTAAATTCCACTATATTCAAAAAACAAACAAAAACATTTGTCGACTCGACATGTTTCGCTACACTGTAGCTTTATCAAGAGTGAATAATCAAACTTAGGTGTAAGTATATATACCTTAGATTGGGCTTTCCAACAATTCAAAACAAATTTAATAGGGGTGAGTTATTAAGATCTAATTGACAATTTAGGAGATTATTTGTATTTTTAAGTTTATTTATTTCTAGGGATTCCAGCAAATTAAGTTTATTACCCTTATTTTCTGTATGACGAATTTGGAAGTTGTAATTAAAATTATGAGAATATTCTAGTAAATGATTTGCATAAAGGGAGTCTGTTTTTTCCAACGTAAAGCTAGAACTGTGTTCTCGAATTCTTTTTGAAAAGCTTCTACCAGATTGACCTATGTATGTTTTGGGGCAATCCTGACAAGTTAGTTTATAAACACCGCATTTATTGTTATTTTTTGTTTTAGTTTTATTGTTTTTAATAAATTTCCCTGTTGAGTTATTGGTTTTGAATGATACTGTAATATTATATTTTTAAAAAAAATTTGATATATTTTGGCTTGCTTGTAATTGACTTAAAAATAATTTTATCTTTGGTGAACGGATGGACACTATTTAACGTTTTTTTGTATAATTTTTTATTTAAAATCTTATCTATTATTTGGCTTGTATAACCGTTATTAATTGCAATTTGTTTAATTATGTTTAATTATTTTTGAAAATGAATTTTACTAAGTGGTACTGTGATGAGTCTGTGAATCATACTGTGAAAAGCTGCTAATTTATGTTGTATAGGATGATTAGACGTATTGTGTATTGTAGTGTCTGTGTGTGTAGGTTTATGGAAGATAGAAAAGGTTTGTTTATGATTTTCTCGTGTTCCTTTTCTATCTTCCATAAACCTACACACACAGACACTACAATACACAATACGTCTAATCATCCTATACAACATAAATTAGCAGCTTTTCACAGTATGATTCACAGACTCATCACAGTACCACTTAGTAAAATTAATTTTCAAAAAGAATTAAACAAATTGCAATTAATAACGGTTATACAAGCCAAATAATAGATAAGATTTTAAATAAAAAATTATACAAAAAAACGTTAAATAGTGTCTATCCGTTCACCAAAGATAAAATAATTTATAAGTCAATTACGTATATTGGTAAAGCAAGCCAAAATATATCAAATTTAAAAAAAAAATATAATATTACAGTATCATTCAAAACCAATAACTCAACAGGGAAATTTATTAAAAACAATAAAACTAAAACAAAAAATAACAATAAATGCGGTGTTTATAAACTAACTTGTCAGGATTGCCCCAAAACATACATAGGTCAATTTGGTAGAAGCTTTTCAAAAAGAATTCGAGAACACAGTTTTAGCTTTACGTTGGAAAAAACAGACTCCCTCTCTGCAAATTATTTACTAGAATATTCTCATAATTTTAATTACAATTTCCAAATTCTTCATACAGAAAATAAGGGTAATAAACTTAATTTGCTGGAATCCCTAGAAATAAATAAACTTAAAAATACAAATAATCTCCTAAATTGTCAATTAGATCTTAATAACTCACCCCTATTAAATTTGTTTTGAATTGTTGGAAAACCCAATCTAAGGTATATATACTTACACCTAGGTTTGATTATTCACTCTTGATAAAGCTACAGTGTAGCGAAACATGTCGAGTCGACAAATGTTTTTGTTTGTTTTTTGAATATAGTGGAATTTAACACAATATAGTGTTTTCATTGTATATTAAAATGGAGTTCCACCAAGTAAAGGCAGAATCAATTCAAATAACTTTAACACCCTGTAACTTCGTTAATAATCAAATTTCGAAAAAATATTTTAGGAAGAGATATTATTTATTTTCGGTCTAGAATTATCCCCTAAATTTTTTGCTCATCATTTCCGGACATTCCGGTATATACCCTGACTTCTTAAACCTATCAAAAATATTTAAGATAGTTTTGCGAGTTGGGGGATATGTTGGTCGGTATACAAAACGGCAAAACGCCTACTGTCTCTGCACTCTCGGTCTTTGCACACCATAAAATAATTTTAATATCTTGTTCTTGCAAATAAACCATTTCAAAATACCAGCAGATATTTCACCGTATGCGTACCTGAAAAATTCAGTCCGAGATGTTTATCGCGCTCAAACCCCCAAACACTTGGCAACATTAAATCTTGATCAATCTGTTTTTAACTCCCGCCAAGTACAGTCTAAGTAAAAGTTAAACAACAAATAATAAAATGTTAAGCTGTTCCTTCTCGATTTATTCACTCTACAGAGTGAGTTTTTTAAAGTGTTACAAGGCGATATCTCGAAAACGGTTTAAAATATTTTCTTAAAATTTTAGTGAGAGAATAGGGAGATGGGGGGACATATTGTCAACTAAAACTCACAGTGGTCCGGTTTATTTAGGATACTCGACCACTGTGCGTTGTTGAGATTGCAACCCACTGTGCGCTATTCAGGGTCAAGTGCATTGCAATCTCAACACTTATTTGTGTATATATACTGGGCCAACTCAAAGCAACAGCATCGAAGCCTGCCGCTCGATCAAACCATCAATAAGTGACTATCCTTGACCATCGTCAAGTGCCGCACTTAGTCTTCAGTTCTACAATAGGTGACTAGCCTTGACCATCGTCAAGTGACGCGCCTAATAATACGTCAGCCCATTACCCGAACAAGTTACAGACATGCTGGTTTCCCTACTAGGGTAATAATCGAGATGATACAATAGACGACCATTTTATAAACTCCAGACTTTCCTTTCTCTACCGCTACGACCCCTACGGAGAGAAACTTCGTGACATGGTGGAGGCGCCGTCGTCGCATCCCAGGCCGTCTAATCTCCATATTAGACGCTGTTGTTCATCGATTCATGTCAGACCAGTGCCAACTAAGAAGTAGAAGCAAATCCGTTAGCCAAGCCATACCTATCGCCAGCAGTACCAAATTGGAGACCAGCCCAGAGACTTCGCCAACAACAAGCAAGAATAAGCCAAGCAACAGAAACAGGAGTGAATCCGTCAGCCAGGCCGTACCTACCGGACAGAAGACAAAGCCAAGCAGCAGAGGCAAGCCAACTGAGAAACAGGAGTGAATCCGTCAGCCAGGTGCCTCATTCGCCTTCGCCATTGTCAAGAAAACCGGTACGAGCGAGATAAGCCAAGCAGCAGAAAGAGGAGTGAATCCAGCCAGGCCGTACCTACCGGACAGAAGACAAACCCAAGCAGCAGAGGCAAGCCAACTGAGAAACAGGAGTGAATCCGTCAGCCAGGTGCCTCATTCGCCTTCGCCATTGTCAAGAAAACCGGTACAAGCAAGAATAAGCCAAGCAGGGATTCACACCATAACCTACAGGGTGGACCACTACGTAGATGCAACCAAGGAGGATAGCAGGCATCAGGGAAACCGCTACCCGCCACACTCGCCTACAGGGTGGACCACCACAAAGTTGCCACCTACGAGAAAAACAAACTGCATAGAAAAAGAAAATACTTCAACATTAGTCTGCAAAGCCATATATATATATATAATAGACGAAGAATTGCAACCATTAATAAATAATTGGGATCCACAATACTTACGTAATCCACGAAGAAAAAATCGAGCGGCAGGCTTCCTTCAACGGACTAAGAGAGGCTTCCTTCAACGGACTAAGAGAGGCTTCCTTCAACGGACTAAGAGAGGCTTCCTTCGACGGACTAAACTATTATTGTGGAGTAGCCACCCAAGAAAAACTAGACTCTCTGGTCATGGACGCAGACACATTGGACAGACGTATCAGCACCATCACACAAGGAGTGGAGCAGACCATCAGCACCATCTCATCACAGTCAACGCAACTAGACAAATAACACACTCCAGGGACCAGCGTGTGCAACAAATCTATTTCATGGGACTCGCAGGAAATACCACAGGCCCGGACTCCAGCCAGCCTGCACAAGATGCCCATCGGTCCATATACAGGGAAACAATTAAATATTTTTTTTTAGTGTGAAATACTTAAGATAAATCCTATCACCATTGTAATATTAAATTGTAGAAACAAGGAAACTAGCATGTCGAAGCATTGGGGGCCAATGCTTTTCAGAGGGGGGGCATGTCAACTAAAACTCACAGTGGTCCGGTTTATTTAGGATACTCGACCACTGTGCGTTGTTGAGATTGCAACCCACTGTGCGCTATTCAGGGTCAAGTGCATTGCAATCTCAACACTTATTTGTGTATATATACTGGGCCAACTCAAAGCAACAGCATCGAAGCCTGCCGCTCGATCAAACCATCAATAAGTGACTATCCTTGACCATCGTCAAGTGCCGCACTTAGTCTTCAGTTCTACAATAGGTGACTAGCCTTGACCATCGTCAAGTGACGCGCCTAATAATACGTCAGCCCATTACCCGAACAAGTTACAGACATGCTGGTTTCCCTACTAGGGTAATAATCGAGATGATACAATAGACGACCATTTTATAAACTCCAGACTTTCCTTTCTCTACCGCTACGACCCCTACGGAGAGAAACTTCGTGACAATATTTAAACATATTTTTGACGTCTACCGCCCTTCACCATTTTAAGAGAGGGGGGGGGTAACTTTGGAATTTTAAATGAGACAATGTACTTTTTTTACTATTTAATGTCAACTTATTTATCGCCCGTCACGCTTCAGAAGATGTTCAAAATGTCTTCCTTCAACTTCCAATCACTTTGTCACTTTTTTTCAGAATAAATATCGTACCCGTTGTAACATTTTAAGTCTCACTAATAAGCATGCAACGCGGATTCGGTATTTCATATCATCTAGTTGTAGGTGTAGCCGCCATCACTTTATCTTTTATAATATAAAAAATAAACAAAGGAAAAAGTCAAGGGTGCAGCGGCGCACCCAGGATTTTATGTTAGGGGGGGCCCGCCAATCAGTGCCGGAAACAAATTTTTTAAAAAACTTTAAAGTTACGCATTTTTCTAGAACTTTGTAGCTTTTTAACAGGTATTCTCAGAAGATCGCAATAGCCTAGTTCAATTCAAGTTCAAGTTTCAAGTAAATATCTAAAAAAATTGACTTTTTAAAATATCCACTTTAATAATTATTCAGGACAAAACATACCACTCTTTTTACCAAATAAAATATAGGTAATAGTAATGACGACATGTCCATAACACAAATATATTTATTAAAAAATATAAATTAGTACAAAGCACAACAATAAACAATATTTTATAAATAATAGAAACCAAAACTTTTTTATAACACCTTTGCATTTGGTAAATATGTCAATCTAATTTTCATCGACCCTTAGAAAGTTTATTTAAAATTTTTTCACAAGAAACAGGAACATTCTTATGAATAAATAAATTTGCCAAACCATTAAGTCTTACTTGCCCGGTGGAATTTCTTAAGTACGATTTTAAGTACTTTAATGTGGAAAATGACCTTTCAGAGGTACTGGCGGTGACGGGAAGGGTAACAAAAATTTGCAAAAGTTTTTATATTGGGAAATATCATATCATTACATTGAATATATACCTTAAACATATCGGAGGGTATTTTTTTGCTATCTGTAAACTTGTCGTTCCATCAGTGCTGGATTTACCATTTTAGGCTGAGTAGGCTGGAGCCTAGGGCGGCAGATTATAGGGGGCGGCAAATTTGGCCCAAAAATTTTTTTTATCTTACAGAAATAAACTTGTACAATCTTTATTCATGGTCGACGGGTAGTATTTTTTTAAATAAACTTTATTGTTGGCCGTGTCTGTTAATGGGGATAAAAAAAGGTAGTTGGAACTTTACTGGCTTTGCAGAAAGAAATTTCATTGTCAATAAAATAAGTAGGTAATCATAAATTTTTAAAATATTTACTAAAAATTATTGACCAAATTTGGGCGTGGTCTTAAAAAATTTTCGCCTGCGGCGCATTTCGCCTGCAGCAGATTTTTTCTTTCCCGTACACTTCACCTGTTTCACAACTCACGAGCCGTCACTGGTATAGGGGCGGCAAAAATTGAATAGCCTACTAGCGGCAAATTTGTAAATCCGCCCCTGCGTTCCATAATTTAAATTCGCATATTAGAATGCTTTCATTATAAAAATTTTCAAAAAATGAATACATTGCATAAGAAGAATGAAGGCTGAGAAAGCTTTGCAAATTTTCTACTTATAATACTGAACAAAAGTAATAAAAATTATATCGTTCTTTGTATCGCGCCTGGAAATTAAAGTTTTTTTTAGTAGGTTAGTGGATATAGTAAGTTGAAGTCAATTTCATTGGGGGTTTTGGGGGGGGGGGGGGGCAAGGCCCCCTTGCCACTGCAAGGGTGGTCAAATCCGGGGACCTAGCAGGCCGTTTACCGAACCAGCTCGACTTATCCACCTGTTTTCAAACAATTCGTTCAACTCGTTACGGGCCTGTATCACATAATGCGGTGGAGCTTCGTCCTATTGAAACCACATGTCAGAACTTATGTTTTGGTTTAATAATTGGGGTAATTGGTTTTTAAAAGAATTTCGTAACCAGGGGAGTAAATCAAAACATTTTTTGTTTACGTACGTAGTTTTTTACGTAGGTTCGTATTTACCAAAAAAAAGTACATTGTCTCATTTAAAATTCCAAAGTTACCCCCACCCTTTAAAATGGGGAAGGGCGGTAGACGTCAAAAATATGTCCCCCCATCTCCCTATTCTCTCACTAACATTTTAAGAAAATATTTTAAACCATTTTCGAGATATCGCTTTGTAACACTTTAAAAAACTCAATATCAAATTTAAAAAAAAATCATTATACAAAACTGTAACATTACTAAGGTGTTAAAATGAAAATGTTTTAATCAAAACATCGTTGTTCAAATCCACTTTAATAAAAGCTAATAACCGAATTCACGGCAAAAATTGCTTTTCGGTTCGCGTTGTGATAACCTAATAAAAACGCATATAAAGAATGCAATTTTCATTGTTATTTATTATTTTTGCCACCTGTATTACTTTTTAAAATTTAATTAGGGGAAATTGCATTTGGTAACTTTGTGTTTGTGTTTAATTGGTATAAAGGATATTCTTTGTGCTGAGGTAAGGGGTTTTTACGGAGAGTTTCATAACTATTATGGGAGCATAGTCACCGACTCCATGGGTGCTATGGGTGCGCAAGCACCCATACTGAATATATTATGGGTGCGGACAGGGCCCGCTCTAGCAATAACGTCGCCCTGGGCAAAACAAAAAAATTGCCGCCTTGGCTCGTGAATTGCTAACTTGGGGGTGCACTAAAAGCCCGCTGCAGGCGAAAATTTTTTAAGACCACGCCTAAATTTGGTCCATAATTTTTAGTAAATATTTTTAAAATTTATGACTAGGTACCTACCAACTTAGTTATTTTGTTGAAAATGAAATAAGATAAAAAAAATAAAAAAGGCAAATTTATTTTTCATTAGGTAGTGGGTATATTATTTAAAAGTAAAGTCCAATCTTCTGGTTTTATTTGCAGCAAACTTATCAATAACAATAAAGTCCCTAAATCTACGCTTTGTGATCTGTGTCAAGTTAATTTCGGGTTTAGGTCTTCCCTCAATTTTAATTTCAATTTTTTGCTCAATACTTAATGAGCTAAAATTGTTTTTCAAATATTCCACACTCATAGTCGTTTTGGCATTAAAACTGATCATTTTTATTAAAATAAGTCTTTACTGCCCCAAAATAATAACAAAAATATCAAGGAAAACTCCAAATAATAAATTCATACAGCAATTAGCACGCAATGAACTCAACGGCGCACATTTAAATTGTGCGAGTTTTCCTATTGAAATCGCGCTTTCCCCCACCACACCTACTAGTAAAAGATGCTAATAGATGTTTAACGCACGTGCGACTTGAATTCCTACGCGCTACAATAGTTGACAAAATATTAAAAAGAAAAGGGATCTGTTGAAATTGTCACTGTTTAGAAAATAAGACGGCAAAACAAAGGAAATTAATTTTGTTAACTGGGAATTGGAATGGTTCAAACTTCAAATTTACATCAAGCGCGGATCCAGGGGGGGGGGGTCATGGGGGTCATGACCCCCCGCCACAAAACAGAAAAAAAAATATTGGGATAAAACGTGTGTGTGTTATAGGAAAGAAAAAAGATACTAATTTTAGCTGTATATTTTTTCTTTTTTGAATTCACTTTAACATTAATTTACATGCATATAAATACTATCCTTTTTAATATTAAGTTTATCATTGGAAACTTTCTCGCCTATAGCGCATTCTCAGTCAAACTTTGGGCGTGGTCGCAAAATTTTTTCGCCTGCGGCGCTTTTTCACTTCGTTTATATAATGATTACCTCCCCCAAAGCAAAGTTCTGGATCCGCGCCTGATATATATAGGGACGTACTTAGGCAAAACGGGGATTTATGGCCCCTATGGTTTTTAGATTTTTCATGCCACTCTCCCAACTTGCCGCCCTGGTCAGGGGCCCAGGTTGCCCCCCCCCCACCTAGAGCGGGCTCTGAGTGCGGAGCACCCATACAAATTAATATTATATTGTCAAGGTAAGGATGAAAAAAATCATAATAAAGAAAAAAATCATCATAAAAGTGCGTTACTTAAATGTTTTATCCGCACCACAATGACAATAATATCTAATTTAATAATTGTTGTTGTTGTTATGTCACTGTCATATTTATTTGCGATACATCTCTATTAAATTGGAAACGTAACATTTTGCAACTTTCTAATGTCACCGGCCCGCGCATTGTTGTCCGATCAGCGAGTAAGGTGGCTGTTTAATTGGCGAAGATAATAATAATAATAATAATAATAATAATAATAATAATAATAATAATAATAATAATAATAATAATAATAATAATAATAATAATAATAATAATAATAATAATAATAATAATAATAATAATAATAATAATAATAATAATAATAATAATAATAATAATAATAATAATAATAATAATAATAATAATAATAATAATAATAATAATAATAATAATAATAATAATAATAATAATAATAATAATAATAATAATAATAATAATAATAATAATAATAATAATAATAATAATAATAATAATAATAATAATAATAATAATAATAATAATAATAATAATAATAATAATAATAATAATAATAATAATAATAATAATAATAATAATAATAATAATAATAATAATAATAATAATAATAATAATAATAATAATAATAATAATAATAATAATAATAATAATAATAATAATAATAATAATAATAATAATAATAATAATAATAATAATAATAATAATAATAATAATAATAATAATAATAATAATAATAATAATAATAATAATAATAATAATACATTTATTGTTCACTCTAATGTAAATTACATAAAGAGTTATTATTTTGCTTATGAGAGTAGAACAATAGGCCTTAGTGAGGCAGACATCCAGTCCAAGGATCTGGATACTGTTCAAGCCTCAAGATAGGGGTGGGGCGCTGTTCTTTTTCGCGCACTTTGGATTTCGGGGAATCCCAGACTCAGTTCATTTGGTTGTCTATGCTATGTATTGTATGTATGACGCTTGAAGCCCGTTGTGTTAAGTTATCAATAATGTCAGTCATGTGTTCGATTTTTTTGCTAGTTTTATTAATGATAAGGTAAGTGTGGAGTACCAAAGATATCATATCTGAAGTTATTAAATTGGTAAAAATCGTTTTAACTATTCCAGTATCGACATGCACTGCCGAAAGATTATTTCCAGCATTACGGAGAATAAAAACTTATTTAAGAAGTACTATGACCCAGCAAAGACTGAATGATCAAATTCATCAAATGGTAGTGCACGTAAATCGAGAAATAGCAGATGATTTGGACCTTAAAGAAGTCGCTGATATATTTATAAGTCGAGCTGTAGTTCGCCAAAATACGTTTGCATTGCATTGAAAAACAGTTGATTTCAATAACACCATTTTAAAAAGTTTAATGTTGATATTACACAATTCCTACCTAGTATAGGTACTACAGTATATTTGTGTTTTGTGTTGGTAATAAATACTTTAATAAATCATAATGTGTTTTATTTTTAAATTTTTGATAAAATTTATTTCGCAAGTATTTAAAATCTCGTTTTATTTGTGCAAAATTTTTTTACTTCTACGTTGTTCGGGTCGGGCTATCGAAACGTAGAATCAAATTAAGTTTTAATAGTCCAAGAAAGGGCGTGCCACCTGAAAAAAATTTCCTGCGGCGCATCTTTTCAGAGAGAGAACAAAATGGTCATGCTCCAGCACCCATAACCATTTTTAAAAGTTGGCGCCTATGGGGGACGTTATTTTAAAGAAGTTAATAAGGTTTGCGCATGCAAATTTGGCAAATATTAGTTTTCTTTCCTATTTACATAGACAAAGTATATTTAATATTATTTAATATATTTGAGGACACATTTTAAAAGATGCAGTGAAGCGGCCTTGTTTGCAAAATTTCTGTTATGACAAAATCATTTATTGAAATTGTTGCAATACATTGCACAAACCGAAAATGTTGTAAAACAGACATCAACAAAAGTGTTTATAAACAGCCTAAAGGTTGTCACTGTCACACACACAGTGTTTAACAAAGTTATTACAATTTACCTGTGACTTTATAGAGCTGTCAAACTGATCCTTTAATGTACCGTGCGAGCAAAAATTATTTGCATCAAAGAGGGCTTGGATTAAAAACCGTAGGGCTTGGTTTAGATCACAATGATATGGGGACGATATATCTAACCAAATCTAGGTTAAAATTTTGTCAAATTCATTTTATGACATGATATGCCAAACTAATGAGTAATAAAATAAGTAGACAAATGCAAATTTATTTTGGTTGTTTACAAAATTAACAAAGTAAGAATATACAGAAAGAAAAAGAAAACATGCGTGTATTCTGAGAATTCACATAACCGGAGAGGTGGAACTAGGCTTCATCCGAAAAAAATGTCAGGTCTAATAAATCATTTCTTTCCAATAAATTTTGGGTAAACCATTAAGAGTAATTCCTGCGTCTTTCAAAATCTACGGCTTGTAATTCTTGGAATACTTGCACTTTATAAGGAAATAAATTTAGCTGCTTCGTAAGAATCGTTCTGCATGTTCCATAAGATCTTCCCACTTCTTGGGACAGGCGTCTTATACAATTTGTTGGCGTATTTTGCATTATTTCACGAACGTTTGCAACAAGTTCTTCTATTCTTACAGATGGTCTTCCTGCTCCTTTTTTGTGTTGTATAGTATAGAACCTGTTTCCCTAAACACAGCCACGGTAAAATACCCAGCAATAAAAGCAACGTTAGGAAAATGTTCGTGAAAGTCGTCCATGCACAAACGCGGATTGTATTGCCACTCACCATTTACTCTAACCCTGTTTCGAAAATATGGTTCAACCATGAATGTTTTGTGCTGTTTCGTAAAGCCCATTGTGTGAATTGTTCAAGAAATTGGAAAAATTAGCGATGAATCAAATTACTTGTAACGACTGTCAAAGATGACGGAATAACTGATTGACTGTTATTCAGGTAGTTACTGACACCCAACAGGTATTAGACTATACGGCTAAGCATTACGTCCTTAGATGCAAGGCCATTATTGATGCAACTAATTCTTGCTCGCACGGTATATTTGTTCAATTTTTTTTTTTTATAGAAAATTAAAAACTAGTCTTAAATTTAAGAGTCTGAGAGCAGAAGAAGTCCGTTAAACTGCCCGGGATTGAAGCAGGTCCGCCACGTTAATTTTGCCATAACTACCCTAACTACAAATGTCTTAAAGAAATTCTTAAAATGGATTTTCACCAATTACACTAATGTTCCCAGTATATTAGTAACATTTTTTAGCTAAGAATTAGAACGATTTGAAGGTGTACCTTCAAACTGCTAACAAATCGTCGACCTAATAACGTACCTTCAGGGACGCGTATTTTTCAAACAAAATCTAACAAAACAAAATAAAATATTAAATCTTAGCGGCTTATTTAATAAATTTGGGCTAAAGTACACATAAAACATCGTGAAGGATTCTGGAGGTACAATTTAAGTCAATAGAACGAAAAGATGTTCGCATATAACCGGAAATAGCAATATCTGTTGTTCAAGCCAAGATTTACTGTCCGTGTGTAAAGCAAAATAAAGAAATTGATAATTTACTAGGTACATATAGGTGGCGCTCCTATTCCAAAAGGGATATAAAATAATTTAATGCTCTCTTAGAGTCAGTCGCATTTTTGGTAGAGCAATATATTTGCTTGTTTTAATTTTAAAACATTATAATTCTACAGGGTGTCCTGAAATTAGTTGACAATATTTTAAGGAGATAAAGTACATCTAAAAATAAGACTAACACCCTTTATTAATATACCTTCAAAAAAGCTGGGTATCGAAACAAAATTTGATACATGTTTTACCCATGACAAGACCTAATAAACGATTCAATTAGCTTAACTTTATTTCTTCCAGTGGCGTCCCACTGGGTAGGTAGTTGGGAGAATATTGCCCTAAGTTTTTTTATTTTTAGAATTTTTTAACTTCAGGTGCAATTTTTAGAAGCCTTGAAGTCTTTTGTTGAGAAAAGGTTACTCTTGTTTCATTGATATAGGATTCACCATTTTCCAGTAAAATCGATTTTAAAATTATCGGTTTTTTGAAATCCGGTGAAAAGGCTAAGTTTTTTTTTTTTGCATATCTCAGCAAACACTTAATATTAAAACATGAAATTTATTAGAAGTTCTACTAGCGACAAGGTATATGTATTATTAAAGGATGTGACTTTAAAATATTTTTTCAGTGACGTCGCACGGGGTGGAGCCTTAAGTAAATATTACTATTATTTTTTTTTTAATTTCATATTTTTTATGTATTTTTTTTTTTAATTTTAAATTTTTTGTTAATAAAACCTTCTATTATTGTCATTTGACAGAATGTAACGTTTTAAAATTAAACATATTTTTAGATTCCTTTGTTTTTTAAATATTTATTTTCATGGAGATTTTAAGAGAGTTTTAAAATAAAACAAAAAAGAATAACAAATTGCAAATCAAATTTGATTGTGAACCACAGGGAAACTAATTCTTAAGCAAGTACCAGTCATGTGTCCTCAAAAATAATAATTAAGGGGATTTCAATCAGGTGATCTTGGTGGCCAGGCTATGGCTACCAATCCACCTGCTAATTTTCTTTAAGCCAATTCCTCACTTGACGTCCGCAGTGAGCTGGTGCCCCATCATGTTGAAAGAAGTGCCCTAAACGTAAATCCAGTGGCACATTATCTAATAAATCCCCAAGTTGATTATGTATTATTATTATTAGTCGCTAGTAGAACTTCTAATAAATTTCATGTTTTAATATTAAGTGTTTGCTGAGATATGCAAAAAAAACCTTAGCCTTTTTACCGGATTTCAAAATACCGAGAATTTTAAAATCGATTTTACTGGAAAATGGTGAATCCTACCGCAATGAAACAAGAGTACCTTTTTTCAACAAAAGACTTCATGGCTTCTAAAAATTTCACCTAAAGTTAAAAAATCCTACAAATAAAAAACTTAGGGCAATATTCTCCCAACTACCTACCCGGTGGGACGCCACTGGAAGAAATACAGTTAAGCCAATTAAATTATTTATTGCGTCCAGCTATGGGTAAAACATGTATCAAATTTTGTTTTGATACCCTAATCGGTTTCTGAGATATTGTCAAAAAACTGCTTGTCATAGCTCCAATTCGGGGGGCTCTAGCCCTATAGCGAAGCGAAGGTATATTAATAGAGGATTTTAGTCTTATTTTTGAATGTACTTTATCCCCTTAAAATATTGTCAGCTAATTTCCGGACACCCTGTATAAACAACATACTTACAGTTTTAAGTGCCTTTACAATTTCATTGTTTCGGCGATTATTTTAGTCTTTTCAAATCGGGCTTTAACCTTTTTCAGTAGTTGTAAAATACAGTGTTGCCGGTCCATTGCAATAGTAAGAGATCTATTTTTTTTTTGAAAAATCGATTCTGTTTTTGTAGCCAGCACTTTCACAACAATAAATTTATATGTTAAAAAAGTGTAATATCAAAAAAGCTTGTAAAATAAACCGTAATCAATTACGGCTAGATCCCCGAGACTACATAAAAGAACTTATACCTTGCGAGCAAAAATTATTTAAATCAAAGAGGGCCTTGCATCTAAGGACGTAATGCTTAGCCGTAGAGCTTAATACCTATTGGGTGTCAGTAACTTCCTGAATTAACAATCAATCAGTTATTCCGTCATCATTGACAGTCGTTACAAGTAATTTGATTCATCGCTAATTTTTCCAATTTCTTGAACAATTCACACAATGGACTTTACGGAACAGCACAAAACATTCATGGTTGAAGCGAATTTTCGAAACGGGGTTCGAGTAAATGGTGAGTGGCAATACAATTCAGGTTTGTGCATGGACGATTTTCACGATCATTTTCCTAACGTTGCTTTTATTGCTGGGGATTTTTATCATTGCCTGAAAAGAACCGTGGCTGTGTTTAGGGAAACAGGTTCTATACAACACAAAAAAGGAGCAGGAAGACCATCTATAAGAACAGAAGAACTTGTTGCAAACGTTCGTGAAATAATGCAAAATACGCCAACAAATTGTATAAGACGCCTGTCCCAAGAAGTGGGAAGATCTTATGGAATATGCAGGACTATTCTTAGGAAGCAGCTAAATTTATTTTCTTATAAAGTGCAAGTATTCCAAGAAATACAAGCCGCAGATTTTGAAAGACGCAGGAATTACTCTCAATGGTTTACCCAAAATTTATTGGAAATAAATGATTTATTAGACCTGACATTTTTTCAGATGAAGCCTGATTCCACCTCTCCGGTTATGTGAATTCTCAGAATACACGCATGTGGAGTAGTGAAAATCGCCATTTTTTTGTAGAGTCCACATTGCACCCTCAAAAAATTGGTGTCTGGTTAGCTGTTTCCAGAAGAAGAATTGTTGGTCCTATTTTTTTCTATGACACAGTTACAGTACATCGGTATAGAGACAATATTTTAAATCCATTTGTGGAGCAATTACTTGACGACGAACTACGTTTTGGATATTTTCAACGAAACGGTGCAACCGCCCATACAGCCGCCGAAACTATTAACTACTTACGCAATTTTTTCGACGACAGATTGACCAGTTTTCGATCAGACATTGAATTCCCACCTAGCTTACCTTGTTTAACGGTTATGGATTACTTCGTTTTTCCTCATTTAAAGAACACTATTTTTAAAACACCAGTTGCAAATTTAGAACAATTATAAGAAAGGATTACCGAAGAATGTGGTAACATTTCTCCAGAGATGCTGGTCAACACTTTCGAAAATATGAAGAGACGTGTGAATTTATGCTTAGAGCATGGCGGTGGCCAATTTCAGCAATTTATGTAATTATTTTTCTTTTTCTTTCTGCATGTATATTCTTACTTTGTTAATTTTGTAAACAACAAAAATAATTTTACATTTGTCTATTTATTTTATTACTCATTAGTTTGGCATGTCATAATATGAATTTGACAAAATTTTAACCTAGATTTGGTTAGATATATCGTCCCCATATCATTGTGATCTAAACCAAGCCCCAAGTTTTTTAATCCAAGCCCTCTTTGATGCAAATAATTTTTGCTCGCACGGTATAGTCACAAATCCCAGTCGACAGTGAGAATCTCTCTCATTGATATTATAAATTAGTCAAATAGCACAAATTCTTTTCTGTTATCTTTATTATGTTACACTAATACAAATTCAGAAACTACACGCCATTCTCTAAAAGGTTGTGTCATCCGATTAGGTATAGAAAAAGATATTTTAATATATTAACATGGAAGGTTCACGAAACTGCCAGCTACAACTTGAGCAGTATAAATTACTGTTAACTACACATGACGTATTAATAAAACACTAAATTAACTTGAATTTCTCCGTGTAGTACATAAACTAATTCTTCATGTTCATGTTTCTAACTAACTCTTATAAACCTTGCTCGTGTTGCATAAAAGGCAACTAAAAAGACTTTTAACGTAAATGACATTTTAAATTAAAGCAAAAGTTTAGTTTACCAAACTAAAACCATTTGGCAACGTCGTTTAAAGCAAGCGTTGCCGATTCTATTATGCGCTTTGTGTGCACTCTCCCGCAGTGGTTAATGTAGTGTTAAACCACATATACATAATCCTGCGAAAATGCTTCAGATAAGAGCACTGATTTTTCTTTTATTTTTGAAATTTTTCTCCCAGTAGATACTGGATAACAAATCAGTTCTCCAAATATAACTTTCACGACGATTTATATATAGCACTATAAAATAGAAGTTCTTTACCAAATAAGGGGAAGGTTGCCTATATTGGAACAATTTTAAGTTTTATTGCTGAGGGTTCTGGAAATACCTTCAAAGCGATTTCAGAATTAAATATTATCTTTCATTTTATTTTTATTAAAACTACCTACCTGATTTGCATGTAACCTTACTTAAATTGCCTAAATTGAAACAAGTCAATATAGACAACCACATTTTGATTCATTTTAAGATACCAGGACTTGCTTAACAAAATTAATTACCAATAAATAATAATTGGCAAATGTGGTAGCTTAATAACCAAATATACTTGGTTAGTTAAAATACCCGGAACGGCTAATTTTCTTCAAAACTACCCAGGCTAAATCAATGAATTTTGGTACAGGTGGATAACTTAAAAAATTGAATTGAAAATTGACAATTGCGATGTTGCTAGATTTTTAGTTTTTTCTGTAACTCAAGGAATGTTTCTTTTTCAAATGTAATACTACTTACTCTTTTTTTTTATTGAATTCGATTCCTCCCATCAACATTACCATTTTCTGATAGTATCAAATTTTTATCTCAAATAGTTCTATGGGAAAAAAAGTTAATTAGCTACAACTCTAACTCTAAAAAAATCCAATCTATTTCCATTTAAAAACGTTTCAAATAATGTGAAAAGGAAGTTTGGTAGACATAATGTACCTAATAGTATCGATAACGATATTAACAACAAACAACTACTAACAATAACATAGCTAGTAAAAATTACTTACATATTATCGGTTTCATATTAATGTAGTGTACTATAATATGTAAGTTATTTTTACCAGCTATGTTATTGTTAGTAGTTGTTTGTTGTTATTACCGTTATCGATACTATCAGGTAGGTACATTATATCTACCAACCTTCCTTTTTCCATTATTTGAAACGTTTTTAAATGGAAATTGATCGGATTTTTTCAGAGTTAGAGTTGTAATTAATTAACTTTTTTTCCCATAGAACTATTTGAGATTAAAATTTTATACTATCAGGAAATGCTAATATTGATGGGTGGAATCGAATTCAATAAAAAAAAAAGAGTCGTATTGCATTTGAAAAAGAAACATTCCTTGAGTTACAGAAAAAACTAAAAATCTGGCAACGTCGTCGCAATTGTCAATTTTTAATTCAATTTTTTAAGTTATCCACCTGTACCAAAATACATTGATTAAGCCTTGGTAGTTTTAAAGAAAATTATACTTTCCGGTTATTTGAACTCACCCTGTATAAAGCAAAGCCTATTTGTTTTAAACCACAAACATGTTTTTATTTTCTCTTTGGTGGTTATCCCAGAGATGCTTATGTAAGTTTTAGAAAACCTACATTAAAAAGGCAAAAATCACCTTACACGCTGTATTAAGCTTACTCGTACGAACTTCATCACCTAGTACTGTCTGTTGTTGAAGACGTTCCCCGTACTATGTTGCCAAGTCGGATGACCATGTTGGTGCAATTTAGGAGGCGGTGCAATATAAGCAACCTTACCCTACGTTCTTTCATGGAAGTTTTATAAACAAGGTTGTGAATTTTAGGAGGTATTTTAATAAGAAATAAAAATGTTTGGGCTCGTTTTTGTTATCTGCTAATTTTTCATGGAGATTCAATTACCAGTATAATAAGTCGTAGTAATTTACTAAGAATTTTTATATCGTTTTGAGCAAAAAATTGTAGGGAGACTTTCCAGACTTAACTGTATTTATTAAATAAAAACGTTATTAGAAACTTTAGAACTGGCTACCTCAGTTATTGACATACGTACAAGTATAGAATGGCAACAATACTTTCTTCACTTCTAATATACCGTGCGAGCAAAAATTATTTGCATCAAAGAGGGCCTTGCATCTAAGGACGTAATGCTTAGCCGTAGAGCTTAATACCTGTTGGATGTCAGTAACTACCTGAATTAACAATCAATCAATTATTCCGTCATCTTTGACAGTCGTTACGAGTAATTCGATTCATCGCTAATTTTTCCAATTTCTTGAACAATTCATACAATGGGCTTTACAGAACAGAACAAAACATTCATAGTTGAAGCGTATTTTCGAAACGAGGTTACAGTAAATGGTGAGTGGCAATACAATCCGGGTTTGTGCATGGACGATTTTCACGAACATTTTCCAAATGTTACTTTTATTGCTGCGGATTTTTATCATTGCCTGAAAAGAACCGTGGCTGTGTTTAGGGAAATAGATTCTATACAACACAAAAAGGGAGCAGGAAGACCATCTGTAAGAACAGAGGAATTTGGTGCAAACGTTCGTGAAATAATGCAAAATACGCCAACAAATTGTATAAGACGCCTGTCCCAAGAAATGGGAAGATCTTATGGAACATGCAGGACTATTCTTAAGAAGCAGCTAAATTTATTTCCTTATAAAGTGCAAGTATTCCAAGAAATACAAGCCGCAGGAATTACTCTCAATGGTTTACCCAAAATTTATTGGAAAGAAATGATTTATCAGACCTGACATTTTTTCGGATGAAGCCTGGTTCCACCTCCCGGTTATGTGAATTCTCAGAATACACGCATGTGGAGTAGTGAAAATCACCATTTTTTTGTAGAGCCCACATTGCACCCTCAAAAAATTGGTGTCTGGTTAGCTGTTTCCCGAAGAAGAATGGTTGGTCCTATTTTTTTCCATGACACAGTTACAGCACAGCGGTATAGAGACAATATTTTGAATCCATTTGTGGAGCAATTACTTGACGACGAACTACGTTTTGGATATTTTCAACAGGACGGTGCAACCGCCCATACAGCCGCCGAAACTATTAACTACTTACGCAATTTTTTCGACGACAGATTGATCAGTTTTCGATCAGACATTGAATTCCCACCTAGATCACCTTGTTTAACTGTTATGGATTACTTTGTTTTTCCTCATTTAAAGAACACTCTTTTTAAAACACCAGTTGCAAATTTAGAACAATTACAAGAAAGGATTATCCAAGAATGTGGTAACATTTCTCCAGAGATGCTGGTCAACATTTTCGAAAATATGAAGAGACGTGTGAATTTATGGTTGGCGCATGGCGGTGGCCAATTTCAGCAATTTATGTATCTAATTATTTTTCTTTTTGTATATTCTTACTTTGTTAATTTTGTAAACAAAAATAAATTTGTATTTGTCTACTTATTTTATTACTCATTAGTTTGGCATATCATGTCATAATATGAATTTGACAAAATTTTAACCTAGATTCGGTTAGATATATCGTCTCCATATCATTGTGATCTAAACCAAGCCCTGCGTTTTTTAATCAATCCAAGCCCTCTTTGATGCAAATAATTTTTGCTCGCACCGTAGAATGGCAACAATTTTTCTAATGTAATTCAAAAATAAAAATAACTTGTAAAACTATTAACAAAATATTATATAAATCGTAAATTAAAGCCATTACTTAAAAGTTAAGTTTTATTTTATTAAGCACGCCAGAAACTTTCCGAAAATACAATAAGTGAGTAATTATTGTCCGCGATTATTATTTTCACAATATCCATTTCGTGACAGTCTTTAACAAATGTGGTTTAAAGTTTGGCGCTAAACTCGGAATTCATTAATCTCTCAGCTTTTAGTAAGTTCTAATAAGCTCAAGATCAAACTAGAAACTTAATATTACTTCTTTTTCTATAGATAACAAATTTTAATTAGACTTTAAATAAAGTTTTCAACGAGTTGGGAAAAATCGAGCGGTCTATACAGAAACAAACTTCAAGCTGTAAAACTAATATTGATTTATTAACTAAGATAAAACGCCAACAAAGTTACCTTTAAATCTTTGAATGTTTTTAGCTTCACATAGACAAATTGTTCAAGTAAGACAAGCTTGCATAAAGTAAGATTTAATTAATTTTGTGTTAATTACTTCATTTATTTCAGAAGAGGCACTTGTAAGCGAAACTAGCTATCCAACGTTGCTACAACGTTATCCTAAACAACCCACTTTTGCAAGTCGGTCAATACAATTTGTGTCGATGCTTATGGTTCAATAATTGTGGTCAAATTTAAGGTTGAAATAACGTTGGTAATATGACAATGAAAGTTGGTCGGGTATTCTAAATTTTTTTACACCAAAAAAATTGTCTTTTTGGTTTATCTGTCAACTCAATATACCAGTATAAATTTTCAATTTGGTTTCGTACAGACATTTTCAAGATTATTACTTTGCTAAAGCTTTTGAAATAAAAATGTTTTATTTAACATTTTTGTCAGTCCTTGAGTGTTGCGTTTTTGTAAATTTTACTTATATTTTTGTAAGAAATTGCAACAAAAAAGCTTATTTATTCAGAAAGAAAGTTCCCGGTCCAAAGAGAATCATGGAGGGTTAGACCGGCTTTTTGTATTTAAATATTTATAAAATTGTCCGGCAGTGAAGCAGGGCGTGATAAAACTTATCCCATGAAATTACGGGACAACATATTTTCATTGTGGTGGTGTTACCCAAATTAATAGTTAAGTATTTGACTCAAACTTCCCTCAAAGAGTAATTAAGATTTTCTTAAATTATTAAAACGCCGCCTTGGAAATTAGCAACCCTAAACCACGTTAAGATATACCTTTTTTTTATTTTTGGTAAAATATTTATTTACAAATTGTGACGGGAAGGATGAAAATTAATATGAGAATTAATAAGCGAATGGCCCATACAGGGTTAAGATAAAGAAACGGATCAGCTCTCAATGGTTTACCCAAAATTTATTGGAAAGAAATGATTTATTAGACCTGACATTCTTTTCGGATGAAGCCTGGTTTCACCTCTCCGGTTATGTGAATTCTTAGAATACACGCATGTGGAGTAGTGAAAATCCCCATTTTTTGTAGAGTCCACATTGCACCCTCAAAAAATTGGTGTCTGGTTAGCTGTTTCCCGAAGAAGAATTGTTGGTCCTATTTTTTTCCATAGCACAATTACAGCACAGCGGTATAGAGACAATATTTTGAATCCATTTGTGGAGCAATTACTTGACGACGAACTACGTTTTGGATATTTTCAACAGGATGGTGCAACCGCCCATACAGCCGCCGGAACTATTAACTACTTACGCAATTTTTTCGACGACAGATTGATCAGTTTTCAATCAGACATTGAATTCCCACCTAGATCACCTTGTTTAACGGTTATGGATTACTTCGTTTTTCCTTATTTAAAAAACACTATTTTTAAAACACCAGTTGCAAATTTAGAACAATTACAAGAAAGGATTATCCAAGAATGTGTTAACATTTCTCCAGAGATGCTGGTCAACTCTTTCGAAAATATGAAGAGACGTGTGAATTTATGCTTGGAGCGTGGCGGTGGCCAATTTCAGCAATTTATGTAATTATTTTTCTTTTTCTTTCTGTATATTTATCTATATACTTTATTAATTTTGTAAATAACAAAAATAAATTTGACTGTTTGAAGGTTGGAGACAATGATGTTTCTTGAATGATGAAAGAGTTTTGGACTTCCATTGTCTTTATTTGTTTTAAATCACAACGTTTCAACTGGTAAGTATCTCCAGTCGTTTTCAGGTGAATACTGTATTCTACTGGAGATACTTACCAGTTGAAACGTTGTAATTTAAAACAAATAAAGTCAATGGAAGTCCAAAACTCTTTCATCATTCAAAAATAAATTTGTATTTGTCTACTTATTTTATTACTCATTAGTTTGGCATATTATGTCATAATATTAAATTTGACAAAATTTTAACCTAGATTTGGTTAGATATATCGTCCCCATATCATTGTGATCTAAACCAAGCCCTACGTTTTTTAATCCAAGCCATCTTTGATGCAAATAATTTTTGCTCGCACGGTAGCTGATGACCCTGTACATGTTAAGCCAGTATTTTCTCTAGGTGCAAATTTAGAATGTCAGTGTTGAATATGATACATTAGGTTATAGCAAAAAGCCCATTGAAAGTAAATATGTGCTAAATCCTACAAAAATTTTGCAGTATCATGCGACAACAAAAATATAAATGAGCTTCACGTAATATATAATTTGCAGAAATATCTCTTCCGGCCTTTTTATCGCAGGAAGAAAATGCCATCTTAACTAAGTTTGCATAACAAAATGCTTTATGGAAACTAAAATCGTAAAGATAAATTGTTAGTCATTTGTTTTAAAAATAAACAACGAAACGCCAAGTGCAGCTAGGCTACTGTATCTGTCTAGGGAATAGTTAAAAGCGTAATACGTCCGTTATTCAATGTCTTTTAATAGCTATTTGTTCCGATTGAAATTGTTGCTTATAAATCTTGGTCATTAAATTTTATGTCTACGCTATAAGCCCGCATCTGCGTTGTATTTTAGGAAGTTTTAGGAAAATTAGCAAGGCATAACTTTCGCTGTCTGATGTAATTTTTCTTTTTTTTTCGTTCGCATAATAAATGGTCGAGGTATACTCTCGATTAGCCAGACATTTTAGCTGAAAGGAACCTTATGGCTTATGTGTTGTATACGACAAAATAATGAATTTAATGAAAAACATATACTGTGCGAGCAAAAATTATTTGCATCAAAGAGGGCCTTGCATCTAAGGACGTAATGCTTAGCCGTAGAGCTTAATATCTGTTGGGTGTCAGTAACTACCAGAATTAACAATCAATCAGTTGTTCCGTCATCTTTGACAGTTACAGTGTTACAAGTAATTTGATTGATCGCTAATTTTTCCAATTTCTTGAACAACGCTTGAAGAAAGTACAGTCTGTGCAAATAGTGTAAACTCCTTTAAAAACCAAGTTGATCGTAATTTCGAGCAGTTAATTCAAAACTTTATGCATTACGGTGCTTGATGACATTCGTTTTTAAATATTTAATGATATTTGTGTACATGTTTAAATAACTTTCGCGTACGAATTTAACCAGTAATTTAAACTAGCCAACGGACTTTTAGACATTTTAAATCACGATGAACAATTAAAGAAAGAAAAACAAATTAAAGAGACTAAAACAATAGCTTCATCGGACTTTCCGCTTGCTATTGATAAAATAATAATAATAATAATAATAATAATAATTCACACAATGGACTTTATGGAACAGCACAAAACATTCATGGTTGAAGCGTTTTTTTGAAACGGGGTTAGAGTAAATGGTGAGTGGCAATACAATCTGGGTTTTTGCATGGACGATTTTCACGAACATGTTCCTAACGTTGCTTTTATTGCTGGGGATTTTTATCATTGCCTGAAAAGAACCGTGGCTGTGTTTAGGGAAACAGGTTTTATACAACACTAAAAAGGAGCAGGATGACCATCTGTAAGAACAGAAGAACTTGTTCCAAACGTTCGTGAAATAATGCAAAATACGCCAACAAATTGTATAAGACGCATGTCTCAAGAAGTGGGAAGATCTTATGGAACATGCAGGACTATTCTTAAGAAGCAGCTAAATTACAAGAAAGGATTATCCAAGAATGTGGTAACATTTCTTCAGAGATGCTGGTCAACACTTTTGAAAATATGATTAGCTGTTTCCCGAAGAAGAATTGTTGGTCCTATTTTTTTCCATGGCACAATTACAGCACAGCGGTATAGAGACAATATTTTGAATCCATTTGTGGAGCAATTACTTGACGACGAACTACGTTTTGGATATTTTCAACAGGATGGTGCAACCGCCCATACAGCCGCCGGAACTATTAACTACTTACGCCATTTTTTCGACGACAGATTGATCAGTTTTCAATCAGACATTGAATTCCCACCTAGATCACCTTGTTTAACGGTTATGGATTACTTCGTTTTTCCTTATTTAAAAAACACTATTTTTAAAACACCAGTTGCAAATTTAGAACAATTACAAGAAAGGATTATCCAAGAATGTGGTAACATTTCTTCAGAGATGCTGGTCAACACTTTCGAAAATATGAACAGACGTGTGAATTTATGCTTGGAGCATGGCGGTGGCCAATTTCAGCAATTTATGTGATTATTTTTCTTTTTCTTTCTGTATATTCTTGCTTTGCTAATTTTGTAAGTAACAAAAATAAATTTGACTGTTTGAACGTTGAAGACAATGATGTTTCTTGAATGATGAAAGAGTTTTGGACTCCATTGTCTTTATTTGTTTTAAATCACAACGTTTCAACTGGTAAGTATCTCCAGTCGTCTTCAAGTGAATACAGTATTCACCTGAAGACGACTGGAGATACTTATCAGTTGTGATTTAAAACAAATAAAGACAATGGAAGTCCAAAACTCTTTCATCATTTAAAAATAAATTTGTATTTGTCTACTTATTTTATTACTCATTAGTTTGGCATAACATGTCATAATATGAATTTGGCAAAATTTTAACCTAGATTTGGTTAGATAAATATATCGTTCCCATATCATTGTGATCTAAACCAATCCCTACGTTTTTTAATCCAAGCCCTCTTTGATGCTAATAATTTTTGCTCGCACGGTATAACTGAGCTATATAGCGATAAAAGTAGGTTAATTATATCGTTCAGGTTTTTATCTCGGTAAAATAATGTTTTAACGAAAATTTCATGATAAAATATAAAAACTAAAATTGTTATGAAAATACTGGTACCTACCTAATAATTTATTTTATTTTAAACACGAGCACTATCACACCAAGAAATATATTTGAAAAACAGTTGTAGGATTCGATTGTCACAAAATAGCACAAGCTAAATTTATTTAATTAATTAAAAATGTAAATTCCGTTTTACCGGATTTTTTTTCTTTTTAAGGGTTTGATAACAATTTTCTCTATCTTGTCCTGGTACTTTATTATAAATATTTGAGTTTATTAAAGTAAAATAGGTTTATTGTTTTTTACAAAGTGAATCTTCACAGCCCATTAACCATTATATCGAAAGGTTACCTCGTCTTTTAGATGTTCGTTCTTTATTTCTCTCTAATCTCCTTCGAGCACTATTAGTTTGCAACAATATAATGATCTGCACAAAAACGAAAATAACTAATACATTTTTCTTTCCAGGTTGGTTCATTTATCTATCAAGAGAACAACTACTGTCAGTCAGTTGTGAGTAAATATAAAATTAAAATTAAGATAAGGAAATTCTAGTGCCATGGAAATAAGATTTTAGAGTCCATGAAACCAGAAAACAATCAGTTAGTTTTAATTTACGTTTCTTTTGGGTTACTGATTACGAATTTTTAGTTAAATGTAATATTTTTATACTTTGTTATCAACTAATTAGTAATGTTCTTTATAGAAATATTTTAAAGCACTCCTTAACTCAACCTATGTTTCAAAACCACCAACAATTAAACGTTTTTTTTAGTTGCATGTAATATCATATTTTACCAAAACATATATCTTAATTGGACAAAAAGCATTAATTTATGGGTGGAAGAAATTTAGAACACCTACAATTTAAATCAACAAGAAGTACCTACCCTTAGTTTATTTTCAAAAGAAATGCATGGGGTAAAGGATAATAATTCTTAAATATTAATTGCAATAAGAATTGTTGAATGTAAAATTCGATGAGTAAATACAAATTATTTACACCTTTCCCTCTAATAAAACACCATGCCGTTAATAATAAAAGTTTGCCCTTTAAAAATCTTTATTGACTCTGTAAACACCTAAATTACCCTACTGCCCCAGTCAAGGAGTATATTTCGCGCCTTAGATGGTTATTATCGTATAAAGTTTCTTAATTACTGTATTTTAACTGGTTCATTTTGGTTAAATTTTAACATTTTATTATTAGCATACTATTATACCTGCTGCTATTCGCAACTTTTAAGGAATATGTCGATGATATTTAATACAAAATTATGTGTTCATACTACTTTAAATACACCTAACTTAACCTATTTTTTTTAAGTATGTCATTATATTTATTATTGTCATCGGCCATATTTTAGCATTTATATCAGATTTACGCTTGATATACAAATTTAAAAGAAATGAATATAGTACACTGGGTTCACTGTAGTCAAAATATATTTCATATCACTCTATAGAATTTTATTGGATAATATGGATAAAGTAATTTCAATTTTCAAATATGGTTCAAACAATAAATGTACAAAGAGTTTTGGAAATTAGCTTATGGTGGAAAATTTTGCAAAAAATAAAATCTAACATTTTTAATAAAATGAATGAAATAAAATTTATTTTGTGTAGAAATAGTCACACTGTGGTCAGCTTTTAAAAATATCCATGGTGCCAGGCATAAATCTAATACTTCACCAATAACCAGTGGCGTGCAGTGACATTGAAAACAGGGTAGGCATAAAGATCTGGCGGGGAAAAAGGAAAACCGCCGGAAGCAATGCGCCAATTTTTTGATGCCACGCCCAAATTTCGTTAAAAGTTCTGTCAACTATTATTAAATTTCTGAAATTAAATTAGATTAAATTTGGTTGTTTGAATATTTTTTGAAAATAGTAAACACGGCCAACAGAACATTTTATTAACATGACTGCAACCTGTAAGCCACTCATGATTATCATAAAACTTATCGCTAAAATACCTGTTGCAATTTTTCTTTTGCTGCACAATTTTAAGGGTGGGAACAGGACGCCCGTTAAAATTATGGCTTGTTTATTTTCAAAACTTCTGGACCGAAACGGAATTGTTTTTAGCCCTTGTACGCAATTTTCATTATCACTGCACTGACACTGCATTGTTATGGGTAACAGGGTAACAAACACTTATTATCTGTAAAATAAAAAATATACGGAACACTAAAAACGCAAAATTATTATTAAAAAAGAAATATCTTTATAACGCAATAATTGCGCACGTGTCCGGACTGCGTCGCTGGGCCGCGCTGACGATAGTAAACAGTTAATTTCCGCAAAATCCCAAACGGAACTGTAAGACTCTCTTTTAATAAAATTTTGTAAAAATATAAAAAGCTGTATTACTGCACGACGGCTTTACAAAAACTAAAACTACCTACTTCTATCCGTACCCTTGATATTTCTAAAACCTCGTAAAAATGGGTATGTTTATATACACAAAACTAATACTAAGCGTAACATGATACTTATATGGGCCTGAAGGCGCCAAAATTTACTTATCAATAATGTCTTTGAAAATAATAATATAAAGTCAGTTCTACAGAACCGAAAACAATGCGACCTGTCATTTTACACGTGACCAAATTAATTGCGCTACGACATTTGCCAATCGCTCTGTCTCGTTTTAACATAAGGCGCTACATCCCTGCCTTTAAATCCGTACTTAAAACCTGAAAAAAGGTGCTGGCTGTCTTTAAACGAAGCTATAGCCTTCATAAAAAATTTTAAAACACCTTTGTCTTGCTCATATGGGCCACCTACAAAGGAAATATTAATAAATTGGGAAATGTTATAATTTTTTTTTGTAAATTTATGATTTTACTAGGGTAGGCAATGCCTTTTTGCCTACATTGAATGCACGCCACTGCCAATAAATAACCCTAATGTTTTTCCACCCGAGAGCGACTTTTAAATAGACTTATTTAATTTATTTAATATAGTACCTAATTTTCTTGCACGTATTTAATATACAGTATGTCTCCGTAAGTTTGCATCATATGGAAAACTTTTTTATTATTAATTTTACGAAAAAAAGTTATTCTTCATAAAAAGCTCTGCATGGTCTAAAACCTAAAATGCAACCATCAAATATCGAAATTTTCCAGTCATGTACGAGGTTTGTCAAAAAATGTGAATTTTTCCCAAGAATGTAAATTTTTCCCAAGAGTAAAGTACCTTTATTTTTGACATTATCAAAAACTGTTGGTTAAAAAAGTTGATTAGAACTAAAAACCACGTCTAAATATGCAATTATACGCATTTATGTTGAAAAATTATTTTATTAATTTATTATTAATTATTTAATTTTTTTATTATTTAATTAATTTAATGCGTGTTATTGCATATTTAGACGTGGTTTTTAGTTCTGATCAACTTTTTTTAAAAACAATTTTTGATAATGTCAAAAATAAAGGTACTTTACTCTTGGGAAAAATTTACATTCTTGGGAAAAATTCACATTTTTTGACAAACCTCGTAGATGACTGGAAAATTTCGATATTTGATGGTTGCATTTTAGGTTTTAGACTATGCAGAGCTTTTTATGAGGAATAACTTTTTTTCGTAAAATGAATAATAAAAAAGTTTTCCATATGATGCAAACTTACAGAGACATACGGTATAAGTGAAAAATGTTCGTCGCCTTATAAGGCTTGGACATAATTGGTCAGATATCTCATATTGGATTCTCGTAGAAGTTGCTATTCGGTTCTCGCCGAAGGAATCATTTAATCAAAATAATTTAATTTAATTAATGAAAACGGGAATAAATTTTTTAAACTGCCTGCAATATAAGGTCAAATAATTTGTAGTTTTTTTTTTTGCTTTATTAGTTCACCCACAACTGCAGGTTGAACGATTTACCATTTTTAATATCTTTCATTGTTATGAACAATTGAATGCTCTATGATTCACCGTTGTTATAATTTGCCAAATTTGTGCACAATTGAGTGTTGTATGATTTGCCATTTATATTCTACTGCACGATTTTTATCAACTGTGTCCAATTAAAATATATTCAATTTTGTGAACTTTTTTGCGCCATAAACAATTTGCTCTAACCATAAAGTTGTTACTTTTCCTCCCTTATTTCACAACGGTCCTCAAAGGGACTATGACTGTTTGGGATTATCAGAAGTCCGCATACTCTAACCCAACCCTTATTTTCGTTTGTACTTAAATGTTTACATAAGTACCTACATAGTAAATACATATTAAAGATAACAATATAATAGTAAAATCAGCGTAAGTTACTGAGCTACCTAGGTTTGTACCTATTCCGTGTTCTGAACCACTTTTCAATCTTTGTAATGATAATATGAAAGTTGCTAGAGACAAACATTAGCGATGCTTGTATTGAAATATATTGGTCATGAAACATGGCAGTACGAAGTATATACTACAGAAATATTCCTTGATGCTAGATTACTGTTTAACACTATATAAATGCCATTATTGTTGTCTACACTATAACAAGCAATCTGCCGATGTATAATAGTATTTATTATAATATGTATAAAATTGCTATAATATATAAAGCTCTTTATTACGTAACTTTTTTTTAATTAGAATTTACAATAAACACAAGTTGTATGCAAAACCTCTGCTGGCTAATATTAATAATCAACTAACACTTAAACCTTACAGAGGTAGGATCATGGAGATAGTAATTGAAAGAGCGTCATAAAAACCTGATATTCATTAAAAATTTATTGGACAGTTCGAACTAACTCTGAACAATAAAACTGAAGCAAATCAACTAATGAAACATTTATTCCCAAACAGCGTCCAGCTTTTTCCCAATAGAGGCTCAATTTCAATTTTAATTTAAGGTAGACCGCGTCAATTTGTTCCATTTGCTTCTCATTGCATACTTAATTCTTACAAAATAGTCAAACTGTCGTCCGTCAAGGAACATTATGTCTAAATGCAATTTAATTTACGTTTTTTTATAGACAAAATCACTACTTTAAATGATCATTTAGCTGCAAATACCAAAATTAATATTAGAAATAAAGGGTTTTTGTGTTGCAAGAGTTTTAATTTAATTAAAAATGTTTTAGCTATTTTTGTACACAACCGATGATTGTATAATTGGAAATTTCTTAGGTCTACTTATTTTGTACACAAAATAAAATTTTATGAGTAGCATTTCTTAAGTTACGTTACTGAACGTTACACAATTGTTCTTAGATCTTGCTGAAAATAATTTAGCAAGCTAAAAGCCTAAGGGTCTGGGTAAAAAATTGCGTTTATATAAAAATTTCTATAATTTTTGTATCTTTTCACGTGCCTATTTCGAAAATATTAATATATTTAATACAACAATATTTTTATTTAGAAACCAAATAAGGAGATTTAATCTGTATCCATTCAAACATAATATGCTTATGATTTAGGTAACTGATGGTAATTAATACTAATGTTTCATATTAGTTTTACTTATAATACTAGTACTTAGTGGGTCAAATTATTATCTAATATACTAAATACTATTTCATCATTTTTAGTGTAGCTTAGGACGTACTTGTAAACGTAATTATACATGCTGGGTACATATGTGGGTTAGGTTAAGCCCTCAAATTGTAAATAAAGAAATAAATAACCTCCTTGTGTTTGGTATAAAATTTACTAGAATCACAATAAAGGGATCCAAGTTAATTGACGTGAATAATTTAAATCTGAATAAAAATACTGAAATATTTCATCAATGAAAAAGAAATATACGAGCATCTAATTTATAATTTCATATTTATTGAAAAAATACCCAAGCAACATGGACCTCTTTGCTTCTGATCTTCGATTATTAATAAAACATCTGCTCATGACACACACATCTGCTTTGCCACTTTTAGTTATTCTGATGATCAGCATTCAATTAATTTTTTTTTTAATTTTCTGCGGTTCAATTAATTTTTTTATTTTTTAAATTGACATTAAAAATACTGAAACTTTAAAAAATTTAGAAATTTTATTTTTAAATTTTAGAAATCTGTTTTTAAATTAAAATTATTTTATCTCGTATTTTAAATATTAAAATTCGTAACATATCGGCGTGTTTTATGGTGAATAATTCGACATGCCGGATTTTACCTATTATAATATGATGAATTTTCTACAAAATGTACGAGTTTTTAGTTTGAATTTGCATTATTAAAAGCACACAGTTGTTCCAGACAGAATTTCATTCTACAGATTACACTGAACTAAAATATCGCTTTTCTTTTGCTCATTGAAATAAAAGTTATTTTCGCTAGTAAGGCTGAACCTTTTTGTCAGAATCAAAATATTTAGGTTACAAATGTTAAAATAGTAAATTAAATACTTTATACCGTGCGAGCAAAAATTATTTGCATCAAACAGGGCTTGGATTAAAAAACATGGGGCTTGGTTTAGATAACAATGATATGGGGACGATATATCTAACCAAATCTAGGTTAAAATTTTGTCGAATTCATATTATGACATAATATGCCAAACTAATGAGTAATAAAATAAGTAGACAAATACAAATTTATTTTTGTTGTTTACAACATTATCAAAGTAAGAATATACAGAAAGAAAATGAAAAATATTTACATAAATTGCTGAAATTGGCCACCGCCATGCTCCAAACATAAATGAACATGTCTCTTCATATTTTCGGAAGTGTTGACCAGCATCTCTGGAGAAATGTTCCTACATTCTCGGATAATCATTTCTTGTAATTGTTCTAAATTTGCAACTGGTGTTTTAAAAATAGTGTTCTTTAAATAAGGAAAAACGAAGAAATCCATAACCGTTAAACAAGGTGAATTGTCTCCTCCAAAAAAATAGCAAACATTTTATCATCTAAAGAAGTGACAATAGCTTTCATATCCCCAAATAACCTGTGAAAATTAATATTTAACGTTAAAGATAAATGTGAAAAATATAAGAAATCAGGAGTATGAACTAAAATGCAATGAATGCAATAGCTGTTATACAGGGTGTCCCGAAATTAGCGTGCAATATTTCTAGGGCGTAAACTATATCCAAAAGTATGACAAAAATGTCCTAAAAACATACGCCAAGAAATGCTCCTTTAGGGGGCTAGAGCCCCTTAAAGAGGGTCGGGAAGGAAGTATTTTTTTATATTAGTATGGAAACCCTTAAAGATAATGACATGAAAATTGGTACGTGCCTTACAACCGATAAGTTTTACATAAGAGTTAGTTTAGAGTGAAAATATTTCTTCCAGTGGCGTCGCACGGAGTGGGGCTGAGGGTAAATATTATCCTATATTTTTTATTTCTCGGATTTTTTAATTTTAAGTACAATATTTTAAGAACCTCGAGTTTTTTCTTTAAAAAAGTACTCCTTGTTTTATTTCGATAGGAGGCACCGTTTTCAAGTAAAATTAATTTTAAAATAAAACGTATTTTTCAAAAGAAAGGTTAGTCCATATGAGTTCAGGTAAATCCGAAAGTTAGCGTGCAATATTCCTAGGGCGTAAAGTACATCCAAAAATATTACAAAAATGTTCTATAAACATACCCTCAGAAATGCTCCTTTAGGAGACTAGAGCTTCTTAAATGGGGGCAACAGAGAACTCACAGATATTCATTTTATATTTTATATTTTTTTATGTATTGTGTATTGATTTTGTAATGGTAGTTCTACTGCCGCTGTAATAGAGTACATGAGGCGATTTCCGCATAGAAGAATACCTAGCCGTAGAAGATTTGCTACGGTCCATCGAAATTTAATAGAAAATGGATCATTTCAAAGACTTCATGCTATTACGAAAAAAAATTTGCCCCCCTTTGAGAGGCTCTAGTCCCCTAAAGGAGCATTTCTGAGGGTGTGTTTATAGAACATTTTTGTAATATTTTTGGATGTACTTTACGCCCTAGGAATATTGAACGCTAACTTTCGGATTTACCTGAACTCATATGGACTAACCTTTCTTTTGAAAAATACGTTTTATTTTAAAATTAATTTTACTTGAAAACGGTGCCTCCTATCGAAATAAAACAAGAGGTACTTTTTTAAAGAAAAAACTCGAGGTTCTTAAAATATTGTACTTAAAATTAAAAAATCCTAGAAATAAAAAATATATGATACTATTTACCCTCAGCCCCACTCCGTGCGACGCCACTGGAAGAAATATTTTTACTCTAAACTAACTGTTATGTACAGTTTATCGGTTGGAAGGCACGTTCCAATTTTCATGTCATTATCTTTAAGGGTTTCCATATTATTATAAAAAAAGACTTCCTTCCCGACCCTCTTTGAGGGGCTCTAGCACCCTAAAGGAGCATTTCTCGGGGAATGTTTATAGGACATTTTTGTCATATTTTTGGATATAGTTTACGCCCTAGAAATATTGCACGCTAATTTCGGGACACCCTGTATATGACAAATGGGACGAAACTTTGAAACTAGATTTAAAGAACATAATGCATGTTTTAGACTAAACAAAAGAGCATCTGATTTTGCGAAGCATTTTTTAGACACAACCCACGGTTTTCCCGATATTAACATCTTACAAATATTACATACAGAACAAAAAGGTCATAAATTAGATCTATTAGAAAACATAGAAAATTACAAACATAAAAAATACCATAATGTCAAGCTTTTAAATACACAATTAGATTTCGGAAATTCCCCACTTTTAAAATTATTATAAGTTTCATCTGGCATGTTTACCATTTAGATTTTATAAACATTAGCCAGTCTGTCCCTTATAATTAGGAATGTTGTAACATACCATTGTGTACCAAACAATATTATACTTTAGGTAGATCCAATAATTTTATGACTCGGTTAACCTATATATTCCTAACCTTAGTTTGTTAAGTTTAGATTAGGGTCTTGAAGATGTAGTTGCACTATGAAACGGCCGTAACGCCAAAATTTTTAAATAAATATTAGTGACAAATAACAAAGTATATTTTTCGTTTCATTTTACATAGTTAAAATGTATTGTCACAAAGTAACGGACGAGACTATCAATTCTTTGTGTTTGTTTGAAGGTTGTAGACAATGATGTATCTTGAGTAATAGATGTGTTTTGGACTTCCATTGCCTTTAGTTTTTCATATCACAACGTTTCAACTGGTAAGTATCTCCAGTCGTCTTCAGGTGAATACTAAACAAGTTACAAAGCTACGAGCCTATTTATACTACCTAGGGGGGGCGGAGCTAGTGACGAATTCACTCACGACTGCACCCGAATTCGTCACTAGCTCCGCCCCCCCTAGATAGTATAAATAGGCTCGTAGCTTTGTAACTTGTTTAGTATTCACCTGAAGACGACTGGAGATACTTACCAGTTGAAACGTTGTGATATGGAAAACTAAAGGCAATGGAAGTCCAAAACACATCTATTACTCAATATCAATTCTTTGTTATTAGAAATATTCAAAACGAGTTTTACTTGCGTTTGGGATATTGCCAAATAGTCAGTAGACAAGATTTTGTGCATTTATTGACAAAAAAGTATTAAAATTAATTTTTATTTGTTTATTATCTTATAAATGACAACGATCAAACAGAACCCCGCACTTCTCTTATGGAAAATGGCCCTCGGTTAAATTTTCTAAATTTTTAGTATGTTGTAGAAAATGCCATCCTGATCAAAAGTGTTCATGGCCACAACAATATCTGCCGACCAGTTTTTGAGATATAGGGCGTCCAAGTTGCAAAATATGAATGAGTTCTCAATACATTATATTTTCCTAGTTTATAATATTAATTCGTTTTGTTTTTCTAAATTTTTGATGGCCCTGTCGTAGATAGGATAGAATACTATAAAAATAGTTAAAAAAATTTTATTATATACCGGGTGAGTGACGAAAATTATTTAATGTTTTTTGTTAAATCATTGTATTTTCGGCATTAAATTAAATGTTAACAAAGGAATACTGTGGATGACATTAGCTTGAAGCAAGCTATCAGAGTTTATATTATTTATATTTATACAGGGTAACTCAAAAAAGTTATTATTTTTTTTATTTGTTTTGAAAGAAATTTTGTAGATATTTCTTTATGTACTACTTGTCCCTTATCGTATAAAAATATATATAATTATCAAGGTTATACAGGGTGTTTCCGATGATAAGCGATAGAAAAATAATATAAAAATGCATCTATTTATAAATCACCCGGTATATTAAAAATGGATCGGTTAAATTTCGTTATTTTTTTAATATTTTTTGCTTGAAGTGTGTTACTTACATCTTTGCTATTTATTTCCCTTTTACTATGACCAGTTCTGGAGATATACAGCGTCAAACAGACTCAAAACTCAAAAAATAAGCAAATAAAATAACATTTTTTTTTTAAATTTCAATAAAACTTGTTATGTAAGTTTATTTTATGGTTAAAAATAAATATATTTAATGCTATACAGGGTGTTTCGAATAATTAGTGTATTCTAACACTGTATTGCAAATAAGAAATATATATATAAACTATGAACAATTTATTATATCCAAATTATTTTATCCAAAAATAATAAGTAGGCACCTAATTATTATTTTATCCAAAAATAATAAGTAGGCACCTAATTATTCGAAACACTCTGTATAGCATTATATATATTTATTTTTAACCATAAAATAACCTTACATAACAAATTTTATTGAAATAAAAAAAAATATTATTTTATTTGCTTATTTTTTGAGTTTTGAGTCTGTTCGACGCTGTATATCTCCAGAACTGGTCATAGGAAAAGGGAAATCAATAGCAAACATGCACATGCACTTCAAGCAAAAAATATTAAAAAATAACGAAATTTAACCGATCCATTTTTAATATACCGGGTGCTTTATAAATACATGCATTTTTATATTATTTTTCTATCGCTTATCATCGGAAACACCCTGTAGAACCTTGATAATTATATATATTTGGAACTATACGATAAGCGACAAGCAGTACATAAAGAAATATCTACAAAATTTCTTTCAAAACTAATTAAAAAAATATTAAATTTTTTGAGTTACCCTGTATAAACATAAATATTATAAATTCTGATAGCTTACTCCAAGTTAATGTCATCTACAGTATTACTTTGTTAACATTTAATTTAATGCCGAAAATACAATGATTTAACAAAAAACATATAATAATTTTCGTCATTCACCCGGTATATAATAAAATTTTTTAAACTATTTTTATAGTATTCTATCCTATCTACGACAGGATCATCAAAAATTTAGAAAAACAAAACGAATTAATATTATAAACTAGGAAAATATAATGTATTGAGAACTTATATTTTGCAACTTGGACACCCTGTATCTCAAAAACTGGTCGGCAGATATTGTTGTGGCCATAAACACTTTTGATCAGAATGGCATTCTCTACAACATACTAAAAATTAAGAAAATTTAACCGAGGGCCATTTTCCATAAGAGAAGTGCAGGGTTCTTTGAAATTTGGTACTTATGTATAACTTAATATGCACTTTAAAAATAGTCAATAAAAAACTAGGATTGCAGTTTGAAAAAATTACTCATATTGTGTTATCTTTAATGTAGGACACATTGTATCTATTTTTTTTTTATTTATAAGACCACAACTTAAAACGTTAATACTTTTATCCAAGCATTTTTCCAAAAAAAACTGTACTGGATTTACTGAATTTAAGTTATCAACTCACACTGTATAAAGCGGAATGTAACAAAAGCTTTATTTGTCAGGAAAAGAAATCCTACTTCCAGATGAGATGGGAAGTTCAAATTTTCCACAAATCTAGATAATGCTTTCAAAATGTAGGGAAAAATCTGAAATTCCAAAATTTTGAATCGTAGGCCGAGTTATAGAATTAACAAAAAGCAATTATATTTCTTGACAAAACGGTGATGGACTGGCCCTATGGCTCTGGCAGCGAACACCGACAATAAAGCGACGGGATCCATCTCAAGTCGATAAAACATAAAGGAGCGGTCCTGCAAAGCGGGCGGGACCGACTATTTTAAAAAAAAAAAATTGTTTTGCTTACGAATCATTAACATTAATTAAATTAAAAGACGACTAGACTGGTTGCATATCGCTAATCGTCAGCCGAAGGTACATCTAATACTAATACTAAAAATTTGTATTAAAAAATAATTTTATTTCATTTTTATTTTTTATATTACTTTTTTTGCCTTACATTCCTGCGGAATTTGAAGGAGAAACATATCGCCAAATTATCATTATAACAACTGACCAAAACTAGAAAATGGTGCAAAATTTCCGTTTTCTCGTATAGATAGGTAATTTTTGGAGACATCAGGCATCGTATAGTGCTCGACGTCCTATTTCCAATGCCGTCTCGCTCAATTCGCTACGACTTTTCGTTACTGAAATATATGATATTTAATATTGTGACATTGATATTGACATTGAACTTGTCAGCACCGGCTCTTTAAAATCGCACAGCAAAGGTGTGCAATGTGGGATATACTTTCCAAGTTTGTCCTATAAAAATATGTATTCAATCAATTTAAACATAAGGAAAGAAACTATTCTTACATTGATAGCCGATAAATCGGTGAAAATGTTATTGTGCCGAGCCCTTCGGGCACGGCACTGTTCCAGTTCGTTCATTTAATTTCATACTTTTGACAAAACAATTTGTTAGCAACCTCTAATTGTAAAGCATTTCAATTCGCGATAAAAAAATAAATATAGTTTCTTCACAACCAAAGTTCATTTTTTTCGTACCGACGATTGTTGCTGCTGTAAGAATCCGAAATTTAAAAAAAATTTCAGTACCTAAACAACGAAATATTAAAAAAAAAAAAAGACGAGCCTAGAATTGAACCCGGGATCATCGTGACCACAAGTCGTAACCTATTATACCACTAGGCCACCGACCACTTTGAAAATAAATTATAATATTAATGCCGTAATGGAAATGTGGAGTATCGAAAATACTCACATAATAATGTATTTTTTTCATTGTTTTTGGTCAGACAAAAAAAAAGTAAAAAAAGTAAAAAGTAACACGAACTAAGCATGTTCCGTAGCGAGACTTCTGATTTGGCGAAACCCCGAAGAATGAACAAATTGTTTTTTTTTTTGTTAGATTTTAGAAAATGGTCAAGGCTATTTAATATGCTTATTAAGTTATAATAACACAATATGTATAATATAGATGAACCAACTTTTATAATTAATTTTATTAGGGAGAGTGAAAAAGTATCTTTTAAATTAGAAAACATTAATAAAGTTAAATGACCGAAACTTTATTAAAGTTTGAATAAGGGTCGGTAATTTAAATTTTAATAGTTTAAGCATTAAATTTGCTTTATCAGTACTGTAATAACGTAATTATATTTCCCTCGTTATCCCCCATTAAGAATGGTTGGATTTTTATATAAGCAAATATAGGCAAGCCAAATTTAATTTTGAATTTCTGCCGTTGTATGAATAAAAGATGAATTACATGAGTGCGTATAGGAAAATGAAAAAGCCCAACCGAACATGTTAAATAAATTCAAATGATTACCGTTTTGAAACCTACAGTTCATAAATAATCCATCAATGTAGAAATTTGTAAAAAACAAAGCCCTAGTTATTGAAAAGAAATATTTAATGATCCTTCTTTGATCACAACACTTTTAAATATTTAAATATTTTTTTTCATTTTATCATGCTTGAAAGCGAGGGTTTAAATTTGAGTTGCATGCGTATAATAAAGATTTACTCAAATTTTAATAAAAAATAATACGACATTTTCTGAAAATTGTATGTCATCGTTGTTTCAAGTGTAAACTAAATTATAATTCTAAGGCTACTGTCTTAAATACTATTCATGTGCAATGAAGCTTGATGACTCCGCCTACGTGCTTATTGGAGTGTGAAGTTTGAGCTGTTGGTTTTGGACAAGAAGAGGCTTCCAGATATTGGGGATATCTATACTTGGTTTACTAAATATAGGGGTATTTTGATTCATGAAAGCTGCTTCTTTAAATTTTCATTTTCTCTAGTGCTGTTCCGTATCCGAAACCTTGGCTTCTAACCACTGTATATTATGTTGGTTGGTCCATACTTGTTCCGCTATACCTGATCTCGAAGTTTCACCTCTTTGAGTATGTTTCAGATGTTCCTTAACTCGTTCTGGAAGAGGTCTTTTTGTTCCTCCAATGTACGATTCGCCACACTCGCAAGGGATTTGATAGATACAATTTTTTGTGTTTTCATTACGTGGAAGTTTTACTTTTATAAGAAAGCTTCTAAGAGTATTTCCGAATTTGAAGGCTGTTTTGATATTATAGTTTTTGGTTATCCTTCTAATCTTTTCAGAAATCTTCTTGACATAAGGTATTGTAAGAAATGCTTGCTCCTCTTTCATTTCTATATTAGTTTTTACTTCTCAATTTTTCAGCTTTGAGATGGTATTAGTTACAAAGGTTTCAGGGTAACCATTCTGTTTTTAATCTTTGATGTATGAAATTTCAATATTAAGGTCTTCCGGATTGTTGCAAACGTTAGTTGCTCTGTGATAAAGAGTTTCAATTATGCCCTGTTTTATGGAGTTTGAATGATTCGATCCGTGATTAAGGTACGTTAAAACGGGGTGAATAGGATCAATTTTCAACTTTGAAAGCTTGTAACTTGAAAACTATCTGCCTGAATACATTTCTCAATAGCTTAAAACATGAGTTAAGGTTGGCACTTTTAAATGGTGGTATAAGTTTTTATACAGGGTGTACCCTGTTGTATATATATTTTGTTTTGTGCAAAAATCCTATTCACCCCGCAGGCGGTGTCAATAGGATCATTGATTGATTTATTGACTGTATCGCATTTAAACAACTGCGGGGTGTATAGAATTTTGCACACAAATGTATCTTAAGTAATATAAAAGAGTACTAAAAATAATATTACCTAAATTTTTTAAGTGCTGTATAGTTGTAGAGATATGAAGTTTGTAAGACAAAAGCAAAGATGAAATGACAACAGTTTAACCGCTAAATTTGACGTTTTGTGTTATGGTATTCAGCCTGCGATGTGGCCAAGTTTTTTTAAGTTTAATGTCATAAAAATTACTTTTAACAACCGTTACTTAAAATCTGTACATAGAAAAGACCCACCCTTTAAAATTAAAATTATTACAGATTTTTGAAATTTGAAGGTAACTTCAATCCTATTCACCCCGCTGATCCTATCCACCCCGTTTTACGGTATTGGCGCGTGTGGGTGGGTTTCTTGTACAGTGAAGTTTTTATGTTAAAATTAATGGATTGATGTATGTGTAGTTTTGTATATTCCCTGTATGTATTTTAAGTACCAGTTATAACATTAGCACCAGATTCCTGGTGAACAACAGGCCAAGGACTAGTAAGTCGAGGGTCATCTTAACATATTCCATTTAAAGGATATAAAACATGGTGGCAGCGATAAATGATTTTTTTCTAAACGAATCATATCGCGGCTTCGGTACGACTCGTCGCAATGACCTAATGGTATTTTTAGTTTTTTGATGTAGAAAATAGACATTATAGGTTTTCATCATACAGTCCACGTTATGGGAAGATGATATCCTCGAAATTTTCAGATTCTAGGATTTGGGATTGAGTTTATGATTCAGTCACTCAGTTACCTTTTTAGACATATTTCATGTACAATATCCTATACCGCTCTTTCACTGTTTCGGAAATATTAAGTGTTTTAAGATTTATTACATTTCAGCGTTTCTTTTTAATGATGATGAAATAAAAAAAGGTATAAATAGTTTTGTTTACTTTTGTTTAAAACTTCTGACCTTAGCAAATTATTTTCTGTCTGCATGACAGTAGTTGTCAGTGTTATAGTCGTTTGAATTTCGTTAACTGCATATAAGAAAAATGGTTTATGTAACAGAAATGCACAAAATAACAATTCTACAAATGATTGGTTATGGAGGCAAAACACGGGCACTAATCGAAGTTGCTCGCTTATTTCATGAAAAATTTTCAAATTTGCCGCCTATAACTCAAGGGGAAAATTAGTAAAATAGAAAAGCATAGGCATACGCCAGCTTGGACATGTAAAGCAGATAAAAAAAAATAGCTGCCAATGCAATAAGTGATGACACCAAATTAGATATTATATTTGAGTTTAAGGAAAACACACATATTTCTAGTCGAAAAACAGCCCCAATGTTCGATGTAAGCCGTTCAGCGATTATTCGAACATTAAAAGAAAAGAAAATGTATCCCTATAAAACGATACCTACTCATAAGCTCATGGGAGACTATTTTGATAGGAGAACGTATGTTGTGAACAAACGATGGTAATGTGATCCAATTAGAACATGTTTTGTTTTCTGATGAGTGCACCTTTACACTTTACGGTCATGCTAATCGTCAGAATTTCCGCTATTTGTCTAGGGAAAATCCTCACTGGATTAGGGAAGAAAATACGCAATATCCTGAAAAGGTTAATGTTTGAGCAGGAATAGTTGAAGATCATATTATAGGTCTCTTTTTCATTAATGGCAATTTAAAAGGCGATAATTATTTAGCATTTAGCATTTACTCCGTAACATAAAGCACTGCTCCAAAATAATGTCTTGCCAACTTTGACAAACTTATATCCTGATCCAGCCAACTCCCAACTTCCAGCAAAGATGATATGGTTTCAGCAAGATGGGAACCCATTACCAAATCAATGTCCGGCGGTACCTTAACCGAGTACTTCCAAATCGGTGGATAGGGAGGCGTGGTTCGATGGAATGGCCAGCACGATCCCCTGATCTGATGCCATTCAACTTCTTCTTATGGGGTATGTCAAAAATATTGTATACAAAACTAAACCCCTCGACTTAGCTGACTTAAGAAGACGAATAACGCTTGCGATAAGATCGGTTACGCCTGAGATTTTCAGTAACATTAGAAGAAATTTCTATTTAAGATTAGGATGTTGCCAAGACGTTTGCGGCAAGCATTTTCAACATCTCCTACATTAATTTTTTTTTGTTTTTTACATTATCAAGAAATAAATAGTATTAGGTACTTATTAGTTTTTGAATGTGTTGTAAATTTTTGCAATAATTCAGAAAACACTTAATATTTCCGAAACAGTTGAAGATAGATATAGGATATTATATATGAAATATGTCTAAAATTTTCTGAAGAATCCAAAAATTGAATAATATATAAGGTGTTGTATTTAAAATAAGAAAGTTGGTATCTATTGACCACTGTTTCATTACACACCCTATATAAAAAGTTTTTATTGAAAAAAATGCGCATCTAGAAATACCAATCGACGTATTCGAGCGTTTTTTCGGACACGCCCCTATGTATTTATTGTCGAATTTATTCCATTTGGCTGATACACACTGTATGTTAGTATAGATTATTATCGAGGAATAGGAATACATTGAATCAATTGATATAACTTTGATAATACGACGGTGTACAAAATATTTCCAACTGAAAAATTCATAAAGAAAACGTTAAATACATGTTTATTTTAACTTTATGCAAAACGCCACGAAAAACTAAATGTTACACAATGAAAATCGCTAAAGATCATTCAATTTATCCTAAGTGCAAATTCTGGTTTATCTTAAGCACATTTACTATATTCCAGAAATTACATTTCACTTGTAATTTACTCCGTAACATAAAGTAATGCTCCCAAGACAAGTTTCTCTCAAGCGAAAAATCTTCAGCAAATCCAGAAATTGCACCTCGCGTACACAACTCTTAATTATATTAAATCAAACAAGGCATAAAGTTTGCGGCTAGTTTATGTATGCATCTGTGTACGTGCATAACGTTCTTGTCCTTATTTCTCTCAAGATATGACAATATCGCTCTTCATACGACAAACTTTACATCGAGTTTTAAATATATCTTTGCAGCGTTAAAGTTATACGTTGCACGTATATTATGTAGATAATATTAATATACCTATATGAAGTTTAAATGTCATGCGCTAAAATACAGCGTTATGATAAAGACACGGATCAGTCTTTAACATAGACTACCACCCACTCAATCAAGAATCACTCCGACCCGTCAAATTATGCCCTATACCATCTTTAATCCTTTTACGAAATATTAACTTTAAAAACAGAATAGACACACGACAGGGTATAAAAAGAAACTTCTGCTGTAGATCAATCGACCTAAAAATTCCTGTTGTACATTTTGTACTACTTGTTGAGAAATTTCTCGTATTACTCTTCGAATCGACTTCTTAAGAGTATCTATTGAGTTGGGTTTAGATTTATTTACTAGATTTTTGACGTAGCCTAAAAGAAAATCAAGTGGGTTAAGATCGGGCGATCTGGGTGGCCACTCTATTGTCCTCCGTCTACCTATTCACCGATCCGAATTTTTTTTATTTAAATACCTACTCCCTTACATGAGCAGCAGAATGCGGGGAGCACCATCCTGTTGAAACCATAAGGTTAAATTTGGTAAATTAGGAACATCATCTGGAAATAGAGTAGGTAGCAACAGCTGGAACCAGATTATTTCGAAGGAAATTAAGATATCTTTCTCCAGTGACTCTCTCATCAAAGAAGAATGGTCCGATTTTTAATAATGCCGTCCAATCATTATCTGTTAGCTTAATCATTATTGCATATTTGCTTTCGCCTATCAGCATCATCGTCGAATAACTCTTGTACCGGGTGGTCAAATAAGCGAGGACGTCGGCTTTATCTTGGAAACCATTAATCTTACAACTTTCGGAAAGATTTTTTTATAAGTAAAGTGGTCAAGAGAAATTGCTGGAAATTACTTTTAAGTTCCTCATTTCGCCGCAAGGGGGCAAAATTAAAAATCGTTTTTTTAAATTCTAAATTTCTCCGAAAATTCCCATATCAAGGTATAACTCTGATTACATCATTGGAAAGCTTAGACAATTCTGCATCATTTTGGTTTAGGGCTTATTGGCGTACCGACCTTTATAAGAGTGGGAGAAAAGCTATTGAAAGTGTAAACATTAAAGTCGCTGTAACTTCTACGTATGATTTGAATTTTCGGGATAAAATCGAAAAAACTGCTATTATTACAAATTGCGCCCTCTAGCAATTTTATTAAACACTATCATGTACTGTTGGATACGGCAATTGAAGATACTTATTTTCCCCTTCCAAACAAGCTTAAATTTAGTAATATCGGATAAGTCGTTTAGAAGTTACAGCGATTTTAATGTTTACACTGTCAATAGGTTCTCCCACTCTTATCAAGGTCGGTACGCCAATGAGCCTTAAACCAAAACGATGCAGAATTGTCTAAGCTTTCCAATGATGTAATCAGATTTATACCTTAATATGGGAATTTTCGGAGAAATTTAGAATTTAAAAAAACAATTTTTAATTGTGCCCCCTTGCGACAAAATGAGAAACTTAAAAGTAATTTTCAGCAATTTCTCTTGAATACTTTACTGATAAAAAAAATCTTTCCGAAAGTTGTACGATTAATGGTTTCCGAGATAAAGCCGACGTCCTCGCTTATTTGACCACCCGGTACAATTACTGGTTTGTAGGGTGAAATCTTTTTTGGTGAGTATAGTCACGATCAAGTTGTGTGCATGAGCTATCAGTATCTTCCTGTAATGATAAAAATATGTTTCTTTTTTCTTCTCGGGTATAGCAGGATATAATCCGTTTCTTTATCATAACGCTGTATATACAGTATGACATTTTAAAAATACATTTGATCTCTAAAAAAAAAAACATTTGAAAATTTATTATTACAGTAAAAGCCCTTGTTGACCAGTGTTCTAGCTTAAGCGCTATAAAAATCAACCTTTTTTTTATTATAGTAATATGTAAAATTCAGTAATCCAGTTTAAGCTTTACAGGGTTTATATCTGCCAGCGTTTAAACGTAAGCTTACGAGGAATTAAAATTAAAAATATTTCGGTGTGCCGCAAAGCCATCATCTGTCTAAATTATACTGTAATTTTGTAATTGCGAAATAAAACCATAAACAGATTAAGAATACTGATGACGCAGAGAGAAAAAAAATATTAATGTTATATGACCTTGACCTTTATTGGTAATATACAGGGCTTTTCACTTGTAAGTAATATAACTTAAAACATAATTAAACTTAAAAGATTGAGGACTTATAGAAGAAATATGGTTCTATGTAAACTGTTAAAATAAGTTATATTACATTATTTTACCAAAATTCTTAAATTAGGAATAACTTAATTTTTTTTTTTGGAAATGTACAAGCCCTACTATGTATTATCATTTATAAGGTGGTTTATAAAAAAAAGTTATGCTTGTTTTACTATCCTTTAAATTTTTTGCTGCTTAGTTTTGGCGCCTGTGACGTCATATCGCGCATATATATCGCTCATAAAACAAATTTTATCCGTCTGCTCTCTCGCAAAATATCAGCTGTAGTTTCCCACAATTTCTTTTTGCAATTGAAACTTTTTTAAATTACGACTCCATAAAAATTCGCTGACTTTCCCACAATTTAAATGGATTTTTGTCACTTGTAGGGAAAATAAATTATTGTATTTTGGCATCTAAGAAAAATAACGTAGTTTGCATATAAAAACGTACTTTTTTAATAAGAATTAAAGGAGATTCTAGAAAAGCCTTTTCCTTTGAAATAAAACAAAAAATTGGTCTTATTGATGATGCTACAACTTTATACCAATAAAAGAAAGCACCTGTTGCCTAAAAAATATTCATTAATTTTCTATTTCATCTGCTTACTGTCTGCATTTTTATGATACTAACCAGAATGTCTTTTATTATTAGCCTTACTTACCGTATAGGTACCTGCTATTATTATATTGCCCTTTTGCAAGTAATTTATAATAAACTAGCTTGTATTCGGCATGCGTTGCAACCCGCTGGTATAAATACAAACCCGAACAAACCCGATATATTAGTACCCGGCATGACACTTTCTGAAATTGCACCCGTGCGAAGCCGGGGGCGGGTCGCTAGTTATACATAAAAAACCTTCCTCTTGAATCACTCTATCTATTAAAAAAACCGCTTCAAAATCCGTTGCGTAGTTTTAAAGATTTAAGCATATATAGGTAGGGACGGACAGACAGCGACAGCGACTTTGTTTTATACTATGTTAAGATATAGTTTAAAATAATTCTTGAAATTCTTAATATAGGCAGAAAATAATAATGAACAATAAACATTAGTATTATTGTGAAAAAAGCGTGGGGTGCTCGATATACGAAAAATATAGCACAAAGCGGCCCACGCTTTTTTCACAATAATACTAATGTTTATCGTTCATTATTATTTTCTGCCTATATTAAGAATTTCAAGAATTATTTTAAACTATATTTATTTTCCGCTTTTTAGTTTGATTAATTATTAAAGCGTGTTTTTTAGTTTTTTAAAATTATATTTATTTTTTAGTTTGAGTTATTGTTAAAAAAAATTTTTTTGAGTAGATTGAGCTAGATTAGTAGATTATTGTATTGTCAGCGGTTCTTGATAAGTCTGCAAAATTTAAATTAAATCTGACCGTTTAAAGTGGCTTAAAATCGGGTTTAATGAAGTCGGTTACAAACAAACATACATACAAACCCTAACAAACCCGAACAAACGACAAAAATTTTCAAAGTTAAAAAAAAAAATTGTCAAAATTTTATTTTGTCGGGTAGAATTTTTTTTTTAATTTTTCTCCATTCTTAGCCACAATATCTATACGACCCCACGTTTGTTTCATTACTATCGGTTATTGTAATAATTCTGGTATATTGACAGGTGTCAAATTTTGACAAGAGAATTTTTTGCGTATTTTTTTCAACTTTCCACCGTCAATATACATACGACCTTATAGTTTTTTCATTAATATCAATTTTTTTAAACGATTTGACATATTGACAGCTGTCAAATTTTGACAGGAGAATTTTTTGCTTAGTCTCCGTATCGAATACTATACGACCCCATAATTTGTTTCGTCAAAATCGCTTCTTCGTTTTATACCTGACAGCTGTCAAAATTTGACAGGAGAATTTTTCGCGTTCAGATTATTGTATTGTCAGCGGTTCTTTATAAGTCTACAAAATTTAAATTAAATCTGACCGTTTAAAGTGGGTCAAAATCGGGTTCAAAGAAGTCGGTTACGGCAAACAAACAAACAAACAAACAAACAAACAAACAAACAAACAAACAAACAAACAAACAAACAAGCAAACATACCGGTGAAGCTAATAAAAGCGTGTTAAAAAAGGCACCTGCTGCCTAAAAAATATTCATTTATTTCCTGTTTCATCTGCTTATAGTCTGCACAATGACAAGTCTTTTAAATTTCCGAATACAAGAAAATACAAAGTATAAAGCAACACCCTTAAAAAATTAGTTGGACATTGACTGCTTTGTGAACTCGGATCAAGAAGAACATTTTTATGATACTAACCAGAATGTCTTACATGCCATAGGTACCCTTTGATCCCAAAGGATGGTAGTGAGGAGCTTTCAAGCTGAAATTGTGGGCATCGTGTGCAAGGCTTTTGTGGTAGGACGAACTGTATTGAACTAATTCTGTTTCTATATCCCACTGTACCTAAGTAAGTCTTTCACTATTGTAGGATACAAATAAGGTTTTTGCAAAAAATTTAAACCACATTCTCTTTTTTATTTCTGTGTATGTGCACCAATTTAGCTCAATAGGGTTATTAAGTTAACTTTTGCGTACAAAAAATATCTTAACTAATAAGGTTTCTAGTTTAAGGAACCCTAAAAAACAGCTTTATCAATTAATAAGCAATTTGTGGAGATATTGATAGTGCTCTATGCTATTAGGTTACTCATCAGAGTGTATTACCTTTAGTCAACTAGATTAAATCTGACCCTTATTAACCCCTAGGTTAATTACGATAACTTAACCTGTGAATTAGGAGAACCATATTACTTACTACAAATTCAAACTGGAATAATTTAAAGTAATAACATAATCCTTATACATTTTACTTATTTCTTACGCATAGGTTTTATTTTTTTAGTTTAAAATTAAATAGTCCAAATTGTGAACCGATCGTTATGCCAACTACACTGAGGAAAATGATCTAATAATCTATTACAACACGTTTGCTAAGACATAGTTTGTATCGATAGCTTATTTTTTATTAACCCATATAAATAAATGGCTAGTGTTTCAAACCCGCTTTAGTGTTATATCAATTCCAGATTTGCTAGAACAGTGTTTTTATTGGTAGTGTTCAGTTCCATTTGTAGCACAGTCTTGTTGAATAATGAACTAATTTTAATACAGCAATTTTGTTAAGAAATAAATTGTATCTTCTCAATGCGGTGCATTTTGTTCCCAGAACAGCGTCCTCAAAAACGAATTCTATTCTTTAGAACCTACCCAAACAGCACAGTACGTACATAATACGTACATTTTAGGTCCATATTACGTCGTTACGTCCAGAGCCCTAAATTGTACGTCTTATGTACGTACATTGTAGTTTATCTTATGTACGGGGTGGTCAAATAAGCGAGGACGTCGGCTTTATCTCGGAAACCATTAATCGTACAACTTTCGGAAAGATTTTTTTATGAGTAAAGTGGTCAAGAGAAATTGCTGGAAATTACTTTTAAGTTCCTCATTTCGCCGCAAGGGTGCACAATTAAAAATTATTTTCTTAAATTCTAAATTTCTCCGAAAATTCCCATATTACATTATTGGAAAGCTTAGATAATTCTGCATTATTTTGGTTTAAGGCTCATTGTCGTACCGACCTCGATAAGAGTGGGAGAAGCTATTGAAAGTGTTAACATTAAAACCGCTGTAACTTCTAAACGACTTATCCGATTTTACTAAATTTAAGCTTGTTTGGAAAGGGGAAATAAGCATCTTTAGTTGCCGTATCCAACAGTACACGATAGTGTTTAGTAAAATTGCTAGAGGGCGCAATTTGTAATAATAGCAGTTTTTTCGATTTTATCCCGAAAATTCAAATCATACGGTATAACTATGACATCATCATCAAAAAGTAGATGAAATTTGCAAGAAAAGATTATAGGTCCCATTTTTCTGGAATATAATCTTAATGGCCCCAGGTACCTGGATATGTTGCAACATACAATTACTCCACTTATTAATGATGTTGTTGCCCAAAACCCACATGAGTTTCAAGAGGTTGTATTTCAACAAGATGGTGCCCCGCCACACTATTTTAGGCAAGTCATAAATTACCTAGACGAATCTTATGACAATAGGTGGATTGGTCGTCGAGGTCCGACAGAATGGCCAGCTAGATCGCCAGACCTAACGCCTCTAGATTTTTTTCTTTGGGGATACGTTAAAACTGAGGTTTATAAAACGGCTCCAGGCTCATTAGAAGAACTTAGGCAACGAATTACAGATGTTTGTTCAAGGATAACGCCACAGGTGCTTCACAATGTCCGAGAGGAATTTACTAATAGAATATTTATTTGCCAAGAGGTCCATGGCGGTCATTTTCAACAATTGTTGAAGTAACCACTGTTTTGTAGATGTGTCCCTTTATCTTTTGTTTAAAATACTTATAATTAATAAATTTCATTTCATACTGAACCAAATGTTTTTTAAATTGGAGAATGTTTTAAGCATTAAAAGACCTTTAAAATGAGGTACCATTGGAACCCCCTTTCCATTTAAAAAAATATTCCAAAAGCGGACCCAGCTGTCATCTTGACATTTAAAGCTGCCATTGGTATGTCAAAAAGTGCAAGACTTGCTCAAATATTATCGTTCAAAATTTTATTAAAATATACCGAACGGTTTAGAAGTTAGAGGAGGGGGGGGGGAAGGACTTTAGGTCCTCACTGTATATAAAATCATTTAGTGACTGCCGCAAAACTAAAATAATAAAATTAAAATGTAAAGTAAATAGAGCAGAATACAATTTTTGTCTTAAATGTTACTTGTTGTTGCTGTGCTATAGTTTGTTAGTTACGGTTCAATTTTTCTCAGTTTAAGAATGTTGTTAACATGGATATGTATTCATAAATCCTCGTAAGGAACAGGTGTTGCAGAATAATAATTTTAAAATAAAAAATGTAGTTGCCATTTTGAGTCAATCAGAATCTTGTAAAAATGTGAATGTTATTTTTGATTCACAATTTCGGTTCGAGTCACATGTCTCTCGCTTATTACAAAGGTGTTATCATAAATTAAAAGTTCTTTATATTCATAAAGACGTTCTAAAAACAGATATAACGTAATGGCTTTGTAATTCCTTAATTCTGTCCTTGATTTCATACTGTGATGTAGTGTATTGGCCTGCACTTACTCTGCGCAAAAGAAGTAGTTTTCAGCAGTTGCAGAATTTGTGTTTGAGGTTCTGTTACAATGCTAGAAAGTACGATCATATTACTCCACTATTTTAGGCTCAACTCAACCCGGAAATATTGTTGGTGCACAGGGTTAAACGAAATTTTATTGTAGTTATTGATGCAAGAAAATAATCATTATTATTTTATAATTTTATTACTTAAAAATTATTTTTTTTTTGTTTCTTTACTTTTAAAAGAATGAAATTATTATTGGTTGAGTTGTGAGAGTTGAGTTGAGAAATTATAATAATTGTTATTATTACTATTTTTTTTTTTAAATCTATATTATATATGTTTGAAACCGACGGTTAGCTGAGTAGCTAACACTAGATCTCGCCGTCTATACAAATTGTACATATGTAACCTTTAAATCATCAAATAAAAAAACATTTATTATTATCCGTTATAAAAATCACGATAAAAATATAACTTTTATTATATTTAAGGTGTTTTCCTTATTTTCATTATGACGCCCCTTATTAAAAAGTTTAAGGCAATTTTAGCTAGAAAAGTTATACACTACTGGATGCAGCAATAAGTTGGTAAAAGTTTTAATTACATAATTATTTTAGATTTATTAAACCTCAGAACACTAAAGATTAACTTTATAACTAGAAACATAATTTTCTTTAAGTAACTTACAAGTAACTTCCAATTTAGAAAAAGCAAGGTGCAATGTACAATTTTAATTATGATATGTTTTCGTATTTCCGGTAAAATATTTTTTTTGCAAAAAATAATGTGGGCCACCATGTTCTGTGGCGTGGTAGGTCAGCATCGAATGGGACAACCCAGTTAGTTTATAGTATATTGCCTCATAGACTTACCGTTCATCCATTATATGTTTATTGTAATTTATTGTATAGCAGTGAAAAAACCTTATTAACCCTTCAATAATTTTTTATCGAAGAATTTACTACGTAATGATGAACCGTAAAAGTTTTTAAAAATATTTGGTCTAAAAAACTTTGCTATAATTGTGTTTTAAGATGTCCTTCGTTTGAATATCTTAAAAACTCTATAAAACGATAATATGAGGACGTGGAGAATCACTTTCATTTCTTATGCGGACCCGAAACAACAGCCCCCTTAATAGGCTTTATCTGAATAATACAAGCGAAGAGGTTACAAGACGTTGGGTTTTCATAGCCTTAGCATTAGTTTGATGTTTTTTTAATGTCATTAGGTTTTTGGTTATTTCCCTTGACTTTAAAGCTTGTAGGCGTACAATAGCATCATTCGCTTAAATTATTTACGAAAATAAACATTATCTAATTTTTAAAACTAACAATAAAAAAACATTATAAAGATAGAAAGATATAGTAAAAATGCATATATTATATTTTTATTTTTGCGACAAAATACGGTAAGCTCCTCTTAATTTTAAGAATTAAGTTTGAAATACAACAGTTGAATTTGCTGTCATTTTGAGATATTTTTTCCTTTATATATTTATAGATTTATGTAGTATACATGAGACATGTTTAAAAATTGCGATGGTATAGGCCCAAGGCCCTTAAGGGAAATCATCCCCTAAAAAGGGAATAAAAGCGAACTCATGTCAAAGCTCAACACACGATTACGTATGATCATGCAAAATTTTTAGAGTCGATGGACAAATAAAGTATAGACATCACGAAAACAAAACAAACAAAATCATTATGATTCCGTTCTCCCACCTTCTCCTCCTTTAAAAACATATTACCAATTTAAAACTGTTTACATGCTTTTGTTAGGTTTACCTGTATGTATGTTTGATTCTTTGTTTATTTGTTTTTAACCGACTTCTTTGAACCCGATTTTGACCCACTTTAAACGGTCAGATTTAATTTAAATTTTGTAGACTTATCAAGAACCGCTGAAAATTTAATAATAAAAATTTTGACAGCTGTCAGGTATAAAACGAAGATGCGATTTTGAAGAAACAAATTATGGGGTTATAGTATTTGATGCGGAGACTTCGGGAAAAATAAGCAAAAAATTCTCCTGTCAAAATTTGACAGCTGCCAATATGTCAAATCGTTTAAAAAAAATGATATTAATGAAGAAACTATAAGGTCGTATGTATATTGACGGTGGAAAGTTGAAAAAAATACGCAAAAAATTCTCTTGGCAAAATTTGACACCTGACAATATATCAGAATTTTCAAAAATTTGCAAATATCGTTCTTTTCTTATAATTCGGCATAAACGATCGGGTTTGTTCGGGTTTGTATGTATGATTGTTTGCCACCGACTTCTTTGAACCCGATTTTGACCCATTTTAAACAGTCAGATTTAATTTAAATTTTGTAGGCTTATCAAGAACCGCTGACAATACAATAATCTATTAATCTAGCTCAATCTACTCAAAAAAAAATGTTCTTAACAATAACTCAAACTAAAAAATGAAAAATAAATATAGTTTAAAAAAACTAAGAAACACGCTTTATTAATTAATCAGACTAAAAAGCGGAAAATAAACATAGTTTAAAATAATTCTTGAAATCCTTAATATAGGCAGAAAATAATAATGAACGATAAACATTACTATTATTGTAAAAAAAGCGAGGGGTGCTCGATATACGAAAAATATAGCACAAAGCGCCCCACGCTTTTTTCACAATAATACTAATGTTTATCGTTCATTATTATTTTCTGCCTATATTAAAAATTTTATGAATTAATGTAAACTATATTTATTTTCCGCTTTTTAGTCTGATTAATTCTTAAAGCGTGTTTTTCCGTTTTTTTTTAACTACCTATATTTATTTTAATTTAATATTTGGTAAACAAAAATGTTTTTTATTATTCTTCGGGGGTAAACAGCAACTATGTTAAAAGTTACTGCTTAGTTATTAAGTTTAGCCCGTTCTCTTGTTGTGGCAAAACCCTGGCCTAAAAGAAAGTAATTAATAACCACAATTCCCGGCTGCAACAGCGTCAAGATTAATGCGCTGCTGTTGACATGACAAACAAATAACTAAATGACGTATTAATAGGTGAGATAAATGGAAATATGTTGCATCCACAAATCTTGCAAATGACATCCGGTTGTAAAATAACGTAATAGTTAAATTAATTAACTTACCAATGACAGCCTTCGGGGATATTTGTACGGACAAATAATATGCCAATAGGTATAGTTTATGGCTTATGGCAATTTCTGTCGTTAAGATTAATCGACACTTCATAGTATTGTTTTGTTGGTAAACACAGTTGACAGTATCGAAATTGCCTATAGCCAAGGCGAAGAACAGGTTGCTATTTTCTTATAAAATGAGTAAATTGCAAATATTCGGAGTCTACACTGAGAAAAAAAGCCTTCTATTCCTTATAAGAATTCACATACCCTTTATACAACTGTTAGTATAGGAGCTGACAAACATTGCGGTGAACGATATTTTTCAAAATTTCACCTACATGGTCTAATTATACATGGTATAGACAAACTTAAATCGACCGTCTGCCGTTTTAAAGTGGTAGCTTTAACTTGGGGGATGCAGTTAAAAAAGGGTGGTTTTAAGATTTGGTGAACAATATTGATCAAAACCCACATTCACTCATTTGAAAAAACAGCTTAAGAATGTGTCGAAATCACGTGGGCAGACGATTTATTTGACAGCTTAACCATAGCAGACGCCTGTCAAAGTGGCATATTTTATGGTAAAGTGAACGACAAGTAATACACATTAATTTTGGTGGGTGTATTCCCCTATTAGTACGTTAACTAAAAACAATATGGCAGACGAAATATTTGACAGCGTTTCTGTGGCAGACGCTGTCAAAGTGACAAGTTTACTCTTGTAAACAATATTTATAATAGCTCAAATTGGTAAAATAACATAAAACTACACAGGTATTTATTAATTTTAAGAAAGCAGACTATTTATTTGACAGCTTAACCCTGGCAGACGCCTGTCAAAGTGGCATATTTTATGGTAAAGTGAACGACAAGTAATACACATTAATTTTGGTGGGTGTATTCCCCTATTAGTACGTTAACTAGTCTCGTTTGTCAGCTCCTATACTATGTTTAATACTATATGTAACAGCAGCGCGCTTTCCTACTGTAAGACAATGAAAATTGCTAGACCGCTGTGTAGTGATAATATCACGGTAATTTAGCCAATGGAAATAGGAGTTAATGCTACCATAAAATGGTTTATAGCCATTATTGCTCTGAATACTCGCAGTAATTATCAAGTTCTATTGGGGGTGTAATCTGGTTTTATAAACTGTATTAGTTCCGACTGGCAGTTGTAATGAAACTTGACATTAATCAAAATAATATTTGCTTGCTCCGGTTAATAAAGCATATTCTTACCACTAAAAATCAGTACTGTAGTTCTTAAAAATTAAATAGCTTCAAGTATAATATGGATTACAGGTTCTAATGTATACCGTTCGTTTTTGGGGACGCTGATCTGCTTTTTTAATCGTAGAGAACGAGCTTTACTGGGAACAAAATGCGTCGCATTGAGAAGACAATTTATTTCTTAACAAAATTGCTGTAAAAAGTGGTTCATTATTCAACAAGACTGTGCTTCTAATGGAACTGATTACTACTAGTAAAACACCGTTCTAGCAAATCTGGAATTGATTTAAGACTAAAGCGGATTTAATACACTAGCAATTTGTTTAATATGGGTTAAAACCTGTTGTTTTAGATCATTTTCCTCAGTGTACTTGTCTCCAATAAATTTAAACTTAATTTTATTTACATTGCTGCCATTTTTTGATTTATTGGAAGGTATTTATTTTCTATCGTCAATAAATAATATTAAGAACTATACATTAGTATTTCCAAGAAATTGTCATTTTAGGAAACTAAGCATTTTCCAATGTGAAAAAGTTTATTCAAATAATAAAACTTGTATATTTTAGAGCTTTATTTTAAGTTTACCCTACTTTCACGGTAAATGTTTTTAACAGTTGCATATTGCATAACAAAAACATAATTAACAGATTAAATAACGAGTTCATTATTACGTGTATGTGCCTAATGCATGTGATTATGTTGCATATTATGAGGGTTTCACGAAAGTTATTTAAATATACATGAAGTTTTCAAGCCCAGGTTGTAAAAAAATAGTGCAGACAAAAGCACTTGCTTATTCTCTAAACAAAACTTCACAAAAGTTACAATAAAATTTAACTATAGCATGCTTATTGTCATTGTAAAATTACACTTTATGAAAAAAGTACGCTATTTCAATAACATTAAGCCTTAAATTAATAAACCCATAATCACAAGTTAAGTGAGATAATAAAAATTTATTATTTTTATTAAAAAGAAAAATGATTTATGACTGTTTTATTCTTTTAACGATTGCATAATGCGTCATAGCAGTGCGTAATATTGTTAGGGGCTGCTATTTTACCCCTTGGCATTGATTTAACAAATATAGGTGTAGTTTTTGTGAGGGTTTGTAGATGGTTTTTTGAAACCCACCTTGCTGAAACTTAATCCGGATTAACTTAATCCATATTTACTTATTGTGTAGAATTGTCAAAACTATTGGTTCAGATATGCTATACAGGGTCCTGCACCTCACCTCCCGTCTTCATATAGCTCACTTAGTAATTAAGTTAGGATTTTGATATTTTGCAGACCTTACCTGTATGTTTGTGCGCATCTCAGGAAAAAAATTTCATACAGGGTGTTCCAAAAAAGTGAAACGTCATAAGGATGTGTTTTTTTAGATTACACTCCATAATATTTTCTTACTTATTTGGGTGCCTCCTATAATTACCTACATACCCCTAAAATTTTATTAAAGTCGATTCAGTATTATGGGCGAAAAAAATAACAACTAAAAATATCAGTTTTGCACCACTAGTTTTAAAAATTAATAAAAAATAAAAATAATGCCTCGTTAATAAAATTATACAAAGATACTTATTAAATAAAGTCTAACAGTCTCGTTAACCAAGTTTGACGATGTATGACATTTTGTACAAACAACAGGATTGGTTTCAAAGGCTTTATGCTGGCTAATTTTAAGCTATATTGCTAAAAATTTGTAGCAAGTACGAGTTTTCAAAGTGAACATAGTCGTGGTTTAGTGGAAAAATAGTGCAAAAGAAATTACAAAAGTAATAAAATATGACATTGATAAATATTCATGAATAATATTTCTACGCCACTGAGTTCGAGGATCCCAATCCATTATAAGAATAGTGCGCTATACCTACCTACTTAGAATTAATAGGAAAAATTTTCATTTATCATAAAATAATCCAACAGTTCGCGTGATGCTAACAATTACTAGCATGCTAAATAACAAAACTACGAGAAATGTTATCTCTAATCACTGTTGATGGGCAAATGTTTAATTTTTTAGGTTATTAGGACTTCCCGGGTGGCAACTTTCAACGAATATTCTGCACTTTTTATTTATTAGGTCAAAAGCTTGTTACACCTGCGGAAATAATTAATTTAACAGGTTGTGGTAGCCTGTAAACTTGAGACAACTTTACAGCATTGTTGTCGGTAATATTTGGCCGAGAATTATTCGGGTCATGTTAGACTGTATAAGGGGCATGGTGCTATTTTTCCATATAGGGTGGAATTTCTAACTGGAATAAATTCAGTATTAGGAAGCCTTTTTATTAGCTAAACAAATACAGAACTATGGCTGCGTTTGTTTGTAGTGCGGCACACTTTTTTCATGTCTTCATGCAAGAAAACCCCGCACTTCTCTTATGGAAAATGGCCCTCGGTTAAATTTTCTAAATTTTTAGTATGTTGTAGAGAATGCCATTCTGATCAAAAGTGTTCATGGCCACAACAATATCTGCCGATCAGTTTTTGAGATACAGGGTGTCCAAGTTGCAAAATATGAATTCTCAATACATTATATTTTCGTAGTTTATATAATATTAATTCCGAGATTAATTCGTTTTGTTTTTCTAAATTTTTGTTGGCTCTGTCGTAGATAGGATAGAATACTATAAAAATAGGTTAAATTTTTTTATTATATACCGGGTGAGTGACGAAAATTAGTTAATATTTTTTGTTAAATCATTATATTTTCGGCATTAAATTAAAGGTTAACAAAGTAATACTGTAGATGACATTAGCTTGGAGAAAGCAATCACAATTTATATTATTTATATTTATACAGGGTAGCTCAAAAAAGTTAATATTTTTTTTATTAGTTTTTAAAGAAATTTTGTAGATATTTCTTTATGTACTACTTGTCGCTTATCGTTTGCTTCCAAATATATATAATTATCAAGGTTATACAGGGTGTTTCCGATGATAAGCGATAGAAAAATAACAGAAAAATGCATGTATTTATAAATCACCCGGTCTATTAAAAATGGATCGGTTAAATTTCGGTATTTTTTAATATTTTTTGCTTGAAGTGTCTTACTTACATGCTCGCCATTGATTTCCCTTTTCCTATGACCAGTTCTGGAGATATACAGCGTCGAACAGACTCAAAACTCAAAAAATAAGCAAATAAAATAAAAAAAAATTTTTAACATCACAAAAATTTCTTATGTAAGGTTATTTTATGGTTAAAAATAAATACATTTAATGCTATACAGGGTGTTTCAAATAATTATGGTATTCTAACACTGTATTGCAAATAAGAAATATATATCAAAACCTCAATAAAAACTATAAACAATTGGTGATATCCAAATTATTTTATCCAAAAATAATAAGTAGGCCCCTAATTATTCGAAACATTATGTATAGCAATAAATATATTTATTTTTAACCATAAAATGAACCTACATGACAAATTTTATTGAAATTAAAAAAAAAATTATTTTATTTGTTTTTTTTTAAGTTTTGGGTCTGTTCGACACTGTACCTATATATCCAGAACTGGTCATAGGAAAAGGGAAATCAATAGCAAACATGTAAGTAAGAGACTTCAAGCAAAAATATTAAAAAATAACGAAATTTAACCGATCCATTTTTAATATACCAGGTGATTTATTAATACATGCATTTTTCTGTTATTTTTCTATCGCTTATCATCGGAAACACCCTGTATAACCTTGATAATTATATATATTTGGAAGCATACGATAAGCGACAAGTGGTACATAAAGAAATATCTACAAAATTTCTTTAAAAACTAATAAAAAAAATATTAACTTTTTTGAGTTACCTACCCCGTATAAATATAAATATTTTAAATTCTGATAGCTTGCTCCAAGCTAATGTGATCTACAGTATTACTTTGTTAACATTTAATTTAATGGCGAAAATATAATGATTTAACAAAAAATATTAAATAATTTTCGTCACTCACCTGGTATACAGGGTGTTATTTAAGTACGGGGCCAAACTCCAAGGGGTGCTTCTTTAAGTGATTTTAAGAAGAAAAGTTCATATAAACATGGGTACGAAAATGCATAGTTTTTACGATACAGGGTGTCAAACTTTTAAGACAAAATTTTATGTTCGTAAATATCTCAATACTCTTTTATTCGATTTTGTTGAAATTTGGCAATTCTGTTTGTAATAATAAGAGGATAATGTAGTCTCAATTATATTAAAATTATTAAGTCCAGTGGCGTCACGGAAGACAGTCTAACTAATATTTTTGACAAAAAAAATGCGCGCCACTGACTTTTTTTAAAATTATGTATTTTTCTAGAATTAAGCGACTACAAATACAACTCTTTTATCTCTTGAGTTTTTTTCATATCTGGCTTTGTTTTCGAGAAAAAAAATAAAAACCACTTGATTGCTTGTCCCCGGGAAAATAAGCGTAAAAAATTTAAACTACTTACCAAACTATTAAGCAATTAAAATTACACGAGTCCTCTTTTGAAATTTTTTTGCACAGAATAAAACTGGGTTCGATAAATGTATTTAACAGAAAATAAGACGAAACCTATAATAGTTGCTGAAAATGCCCTCCTTCAACTTCAATGCAAGCATTGGCTCGTCTTAACATTGTATGTATGTCTTATCTGATCACATGAATCCCGTATCCTTTGGGTTAGTTCTTCTTCAGTGTTGACTGGAGTTTTGTAAACGAGAGACTTTAAATGCCCCCAAAGGATAAAATCTAAAGGATTTAAATCCGGCGATCTGGGTGGCCATGCCTGTGGACCTGCCCGACCTATCCAGTTTTCTCCATAAGTTGCATCAAGAAATTGTCTTGCTACTATGCTAAAGTGGGGTGGAGCCCCATCGTGCATAAACCACATTGCTCTTCTTACTACCAGTGGGACATATTGTAAAAGTCCAGGTAAAATAAATTCCAAAAAATTACGATACTCTTGACCATTTAATCTCAAGGGGTTAAAAATGAGGTCCAATGAGAAAATCACCTACAATACCAACCCAAACATTCACGGAAAACTGGTGTTGATAATTAGTTTCTGTAACCGCATGGGGATTTTCTTCTGCCCAGATATGATTATTATGAAAGTTCATAATGGAATTTCGGGAAAAACACGCTTCATCGGTAAACAAAATACACGATAGAAATCTCGAAGATGCTACACGTTGTTGCAAAAGCCAAGTACAATAAACAACTCGTTGGAGATAATCGGCAGGTAATATCGCTTGAACACGTTGTATGTGATAAGGATACAGTTGATTTTCCCTTAAAATCTGCCATACAGTAAATTGGGACATGTTGAATTGTTCTGCAATTTTGCGTGTACTTGTATCAGGGCTACGTTCAACTTCATGTAGAACTGCTTCCTCCATCTCCACTGTTCTTATTGTGGCAGGTCTCCCAATTACAGCAGTCGACCTTTGAAAGGTGCCTGATTCGCAGAGCCTTTCATGTATTCTCACAAATGTTTTTCTATTTGGTACAATACGATGTGGATATCTTTCTTAATAAATGCGCACAGCCTCTGTGGAATTGCCTTGGGCCATTCCATAAACAAAGTGCATATCGGCCATTTCTGAGTTGGTAAATTGGACCATTTTACAATAATTAATAATTTTATAATCTTAAAACTGTTAAAAACACTTCAAATAATTACTTGTCACTCTTTTAAGTTATGACATTAATGTAAAAATCAAATTAGCTTATTTTCCCGGGGACAAGCAATCAAGTGGTTTTTATTTTTTTTTCTCGAAAACAAAGCCAGATATGAAAAAAACTCAAGAGATAAAAGAGTTGTATTTTAGTCGCTTAATTTTAAAAAATACATAATTTTAAAAAAGTCAGTGGCGCGCATTTTTTTTGTCAAAAATATTAGTTAGACTGTCTTCCGTGACGCCACTGGACTTAATAATTTTAATATAATTGAGGCTACATTATCCTCTTGTTATTACAAACAGAATTGCCAAATTTCAACAAAATCGAATAAAAGAGTATTGAGATATTTACGAACATCCAATTTTTTCTTAAAAGTTTGACACCCTGTATCGTAAAAACTATGCATTTTCGTACCCATGTTTATATGAACTTTTCTCCTTAAAATCACTTAAAGAAGCACCCCTTGGAGTTTGGCCCCGTACTTAAATAACACCCTGTATAATAAAATTGTTTAACTGTTTTTATAGTATTTTATGCTATCTACGACAAAGCCAACAAAAAAGAAAAACAAAACGAATTAATATTATAAACTACGAAAATATAGGGTATTGAGAATTCATATTTTACAACTTGGACACCCTGTATCTCAAAAACTGGTCGGCAGATATTGTTGCGGCCATGAACACTTTTGATCAGAATGGCATTCTCTACAACATATTAAAAATTTTACAAATTTAACCGAGGGCCATTTTCCATAAGAGAAGTGCGGGGTTCTTTACCTTTCTCTTTTTAGGGTGAAAACAGCCCCCAAGTATATTTTTTAAATGTTAAGGTATGTATTGCGATCGCTAGTTGGAAAGGGCATAAAATGGGGAATACGACCCACTATTCACTTTGTATTTCGGTAATCTAGAAAGCCAGAAATCATTTATTTAACTGAACGAAAAAAAATCGAAATTTTAATGATGATTGGTTTTGTCGACGGATTGCGTACTCAAGCAGAAGTAGCAGCTTTATTTCACGAAACACACCAAATCGTGAAGTGGGCCACGTCAGGGACATACCAAGAATAAGGCAGCCTGAAGTAATGGATGAAGACACGCAATTAAACGTTTTACTTGCTCTTCAATAAAATCCTATTACTCCAGTTCGGCAACTTGCAAGAGTAAATGACATAAGCCATACGTCTGCATTCAAGTTAGTGAAATCATGTCAAATGCGTCCTTATAAAATGTTAATGGTACAAGAGTTACTGGAAGATGATTTGGACCGCCGGTCTTTAGTTTCGTGAAGTGATGCTGAATGCACTTGATCAGCATTTAGTAGATTCGGACTGGATCATTTTTCCAGATGAGTGTACTTTTGTACTAAATGGTGAAGTCAATAAATAGAACTGTTGATACTGGTTCGCAGAAAATCCTCACCGGATGCGAGAAGCACACAAGCATACTTGGCGACCGCTTCATTGGGCCAATATTTCTTGAAGGTAACTTAAATGGAGGAGAAGGATGAGCGATCGCATAAAAATGTAAACAATTAGGTCTCTACTACAGGTCTGTAATCATACTACACCATACGGATAATGCATTGAAAAATTAAAAAATGAACAGTATTCAAATGTTCAGAGAAAAAAATTCAATTTTATACTTTATATTTTAGACCGATTATAGCTATCTTTGTTTCGATAACTTAAATAAACAAGAACAGCCTAAAAATCGGAAACAAAAAGTCTCGAAATATTAATTAGGCAAATGCGGCGGTTGGCCCAAATTCCATCACTGGCACTGGTCGAGCCAGATGTGACGTCAGTCAGTTTTTGCAAGTGTTTTTTTTACAGAGCATATCTTGTTTATTTATTTTGTCAGTAATGAATTCAAAATTTTGAAAACTGAAACTCTAGAAAAATTTTTTTTTTCATTTTTTTTTTTTGTGGTAGGACAAAAATCAAAATTTAGTGAAAAAGCTCATTACTGACTAAGCAATTCCGCATTTTTTAGCAATTTAAATAAATTATTTAAAAATTACTGTACTTAATCAATTTATTGATACCCTGTAGATAATAATTTGTACTGTATAAACTTTTTTCCATAGTGTATACAGACTGTCCGCGGATAGGGTTTACAATAGCACAAATGGATGAAAAATTTCATTTTTCAGGAGAAAGTCATTCTTGATAAAAAGTTTTGCTTATAAAAAAAATGCAATTCACGAAGAGAAAATTTTGATTTTTTTATACAGAGTTTCCAAAAACTTTAAAAACATGATTTTCCTCCAAGAGTAAACTTTTTTTTTTGACCAAAATGCCAATTAGAAAACTTGTTTAGAATAACGTTTGTAATATAAATCTTCAATTTTTTTAGTTTTTTTAATTTTTAGAGGTAAATGGAAATTTTGCTGCTCAATAAAAATATTAATATAAAATTTTATTAGACTCTATTTTCATAATGTGTGGTGTAACCTTACGGCCCCCGGCTCATATGACCGGAGTAAAAAGCTGAAAGAAATATTAATTAGTGGGTTATTAAAATAGGTTAATTAAATTAATAATAACCTGCAAAGCTGAAAAATAAAAATTTCTTTTTTATTATTATTATTACAACAAAAAAAATTGTGCCCTTGGAGGTCTGATTTAACACAAAAGTGTTATTTGCACGACTCATGGTATTGAGTCTATTCACCTATTCCAGAATTCCACATGTGACATTCAAATACATAAAATAATGCATTAGCATGTCTCACATACAATAGAGAAATAGGCTCGGACGTGACCGTCTAGATTCGGGCAAGAATCTATGGCCGACCCTACGTTGTGTTCGTCAGGTTCGCTGAAAAATACTAATTGAAGTATTATACTGAGTGGACAAAAATTAACCAAAATCTATTATGGCCGTTAGTTAAATAAACACTATTTTAAAGAAAACTTTGAAACACGACAGGAAGGCAGAATTCTTCGCTATTAAAAAAAAATAAAAGAAAATTTAAAACAAAAGTTTTAGTTTTTAAAGTTACTCATAAAAGAAGCAAAAACTGCCACCTTTTGTTTAAACATCAGAACGCTGGTATCGTTGCTTCAGACTAGCACATAACATAAGAAAATGAGAGGGCTTTTTCCTGCCTGATAAAAATCCCCACATCCCCACGAGATTAATCTCGTTGCTACGTCCAGCGTGAGGCTGTCGGCTCCGTAACAGCGCGAAGGGAGAGCATGGTAATAGGATAACCCTGAACTTAAATCATTTAGGAAAACGCACATAAACTCAGTTATGAAAAAAAACAATTAAGGTTCTTTTGGTTTGTTAATCGTGAGGTTTGTTGAGTTTTATTTCATTTGGTCTTAACAACAGATACCAAAAAAAAGTAAATAAAATAAACTTTGTTACTGTTTTAAAGCCATAATTAGTTTTGGGTAGAAATAAAGGATAACTATAATCTTAATTGTCATTTAAAATTGCTAACCTGGAAGGTCAGTAAAACTGTTTCTCTCCCTTTCACCTTCTGATGGCATTTTAATAATAACTTAAAACTTTTGTTACTCTCTAAAAATTAAAATATAAATTTTAAAATCGTTGTGAAATAGATAATTAGTATCAAACTTTCATTTTGGTATTATATTTAATATTTTCCTCCCCTTTTATTTAATTTAATTTAGGTTGATATAGTAAACAACGTAAAATTGATAAAGAATTTTGTTGCTATAGCTTGATTATTTTTGTCCTTTAAGAGTGAGAGAAAATATTAGAATTATTTATTGTTTATTTAAAGACATAAGAGGTGATATCCAAGACAAGTGGGATAACCGTGCTAATGTCATGTAAGAAAATATGAGATTTATTTATTTTTTGTTTATTTAAAGACATAAGAGGTGATATCCAAACAAACGGGATAACCGTGCTAATGTCATGTTAGAAAATATGAGATTTATTTAAAGACATAAGAGGTGATATCCAAACAAACGGGATAACCGTGCTAATGTCATGTTAGAAAATATGAGATTTATTTAAAGACATAAGAGGTGATATCCAAACAAACGGGATAACCGTGCTAATGTCATGTTAGAAATTATGAGATTTATTTAAATTTTGTTTATTTAAAGACATAAGAGGTGATATCCAAGACAAGTGGGATAACCGTGCTAATGTCATGTTAGAAAATATGAGATTTATTTATATTTTTTTTTTATTTAAAGACATAAGAGGTGATATCCAAACAAACGGGATAACCGTGCTAATGTCATGTTAGAAAATATGAGATTTATTTAAAGACATAAGAGGTGATATCCAAACAAACGGGATAACCGTGCTAATGTCATGTTAGAAAATATGAGATTTATTTAAAGACATAAGAGGTGATATCCAAACAAACGGGATAACCGTGCTAATGTCATGTTAGAAAATATGAGATTTATTTATATTTTGTTTATTTAAAGACATAAGAGGTGATATCCAAACAAACGGGATAACCGTGCTAATGTCATGTTAGAAAATATGAGATTTATTTAAAGACATAAGAGGTGATATCCAAACAAACGGGATAACCGTGCTAATGTCATGTTAGAAAATATGAGATTTATTTAAAGACATAAGAGGTGATATCCAAACAAACGGGATAACCGTGCTAATGTCATGTTAGAAATTATGAGATTTATTTAAATTTTGTTTATTTAAAGACATAAGAGGTGATATCCAAGACAAGTGGGATAACCGTGCTAATGTCATGTTAGAAAATATGAGATTTATTTATATTTTTTTTTTATTTAAAGACATAAGAGGTGATATCCAAACAAACGGGATAACCGTGCTAATGTCATGTTAGAAAATATGAGATTTATTTAAAGACATAAGAGGTGATATCCAAACAAACGGGATAACCGTGCTAATGTCATGTTAGAAAATATGAGATTTATTTAAAGACATAAGAGGTGATATCCAAACAAACGGGATAACCGTGCTAATGTCATGTTAGAAAATATGAGATTTATTTAAAGACATAAGAGGTGATATCCAAACAAACGGGATAACCGTGCTAATGTCATGTTAGAAAATATGAGATTTAAAGACATAAGAGGTGATATCCAAACAAACGGGATAACCGTGCTAATGTCATGTTAGAAAATATGAGATTTATTTAAAGACATAAGAGGTGATATCCAAACAAACGGGATAACCGTGCTAATGTCATGTTAGAAAATATGAGATTTATTTATATTTTGTTTATTATTATTTAATAAAGTTTATCTTATAATTTAATAAAGATTCACATATTATTTAATTAAGAATTAGTATTTTAAAATTATATTCCTATATCATAAAAATAAATTTTGTTGTTTACCATAACTACCGTCTGAAAAATATATTTTGCCCTGTATAAAAAAAAAACAACCAGTATTCCCAAATTAGAGTAAACCAACAAAAATAAAAAAACTAAAGAAAATAAACTTGGTCTTTAAGAACTTAACACCCTTTAAAAAAACATCCCCTGAATTTTAAATAGTTACACAAATTAAATCCACACAAATAAAATTAAACTTATTTAACCCAATGCCATTTGTTTTTCTAATTGAATTATTGTATTTAGAAAAATTAATTTTAAAGAAAATCTGCAGAAAATAAACTTATGATGACTCTTGAATTTAGGTGCTTACCGTACCTATCGAAGTTAATAAGTGTCTCCTTAGAAATTCTCTGTTTAGCAGCTAACCCATCTTCTCCCCCACCAAAGTCTTCGTTTGTGCGTTTTAACACCCTGCGTCTTTTGTAATACGAAGTACGACGTTGGCTGCTATAAAAAATCAATAATTGCGGCAAAGATGTGAACGGTCCAAAGTTCACGCGTCCTCCTAAATATCATCGGAAATATACTGAGGATTTTATTTTCAAGACTGGCTACCTAAATAGATTTATCAGGGCCTATATTTGGAAATGAAAAGTTATTACACTTTTAATAAAATATTTTTCCAGTATTGCAGGGTAAATTAAAATCATAATATAATTTAAATTAAATATAAATAATAGAGTAAAATAATTAAACCTCAGGGCGTAACATTGGGGAAAGAATAAGTTTACCAAATAAATAAATTAACAAAACTAGTGCAAAAAATTTCAAATAAGGGCACCTAGGTCTGCTTTGTTACAGTCACCCCCTATTATTTTGAGCGAAAAACAGGGTTATGAGCGAAAAATAATACCAAAAAAAAAACAGTACAATTAAAAAAAAAACTTCAATCCTGAAAAAAAAGATAAATCAACCACATCAGTACAATTTGAAAAAAACTTCAATCCTGAAAAAAATAAATCAACCACATCAGTACAATTTGAAAAAACTTCAATCCTGAAAAAAATAAATCAACCACATCAGTACAATTTAAAAAAACTTCAATCCTGGTCACGGCACCACTGTAACCTTACGGCCCCCGACTCATATGACCGGAGTAAAAAGCTGAAAGAAATATTAATTAGTGGGTTATTAAAATAGGTTAATTAAATTAATAATAACCTGCAAAGCTGAAAAATAAAAATTTCTTTTTTATTATTATTATTACAACAAAAAAAATTGTGCCCTTGGAGGTCTGATTTAACACAAAAGTGTTATTTGCACGACTCATGGTATTGAGTCTATTCACCTATTCCAGAATTCCACATGTGACATTCAAATACATAAAATAATGCATTAGCATGTCTCACATACAATAGAGAAATAGGCTCGGACGTGACCGTCTAGATTCGGGCAAGAATCTATGGCCGACCCTACGTTGTGTTCGTCAGGTTCGCTGAAAAATACTAATTGAAGTATTATACTGAGTGGACAAAAATTAACCAAAATCTATTATGGCCGTTAGTTAAATAAACACTATTTTAAAGAAAACTTTGAAACACGACAGGAAGGCAGAATTCTTCGCTATTAAAAAAAAATAAAAGAAAATTTAAAACAAAAGTTTTAGTTTTTAAAGTTACTCATAAAAGAAGCAAAAACTGCCACCTTTTGTTTAAACATCAGAACGCTGGTATCGTTGCTTCAGACTAGCACATAACATAAGAAAATGAGAGGGCTTTTTCCTGCCTGATAAAAATCCCCACATCCCCACGAGATTAATCTCGTTGCTACGTCCAGCGTGAGGCTGTCGGCTCCGTAACAGCGCGAAGGGAGAGCATGGTAATAGGATAACCCTGAACTTAAATCATTTAGGAAAACTCACATAAACTCAGTTATGAAAAAAAACAATTAAGGTTCTTTTGGTTTGTTAATCGTGAGGTTTGTTGAGTTTTATTTCATTTGGTCTTAACAACAGATACCAAAAAAAAGTAAATAAAATAAACTTTGTTACTGTTTTAAAGCCATAATTAGTTTTGGGTAGAAATAAAGGATAACTATAATCTTAATTGTCATTTAAAATTGCTAAACTGGAAGGTCAGTAAAACTGTTTCTCTCCCTTTCACCTTCTGATGGCATTTTAATAATAACTTAAAACTTTTGTTACTCTCTAAAAATTAAAATATAAATTTTAAAATCGTTGTGAAATAGATAATTAGTATCAAACTTTCATTTTGGTATTATATTTAATATTTTCCTCCCCTTTTATTTAATTTAATTTAGGTTGATATAGTAAACAACGTAAAATTGATAAAGAATTTTGTTGCTATAGCTTGATTATTTTTGTCCTTTAAGAGTGAGAGAAAATATTAGAATTATTTATTGTTTATTTAAAGACATAAGAGGTGATATCCAAGACAAGTGGGATAACCGTGCTAATGTCATGTAAGAAAATATGAGATTTATTTATTTTTTGTTTATTTAAAGACATAAGAGGTGATATCCAAACAAACGGGATAACCGTGCTAATGTCATGTTAGAAAATATGAGATTTATTTAAAGACATAAGAGGTGATATCCAAACAAACGGGATAACCGTGCTAATGTCATGTTAGAAAATATGAGATTTATTTAAAGACATAAGAGGTGATATCCAAACAAACGGGATAACCGTGCTAATGTCATGTTAGAAATTATGAGATTTATTTAAATTTTGTTTATTTAAAGACATAAGAGGTGATATCCAAGACAAGTGGGATAACCGTGCTAATGTCATGTTAGAAAATATGAGATTTATTTATATTTTTTTTTTATTTAAAGACATAAGAGATGATATCCAAACAAACGGGATAACCGTGCTAATGTCATGTTAGAAAATATGAGATTTATTTAAAGACATAAGAGGTGATATCCAAACAAACGGGATAACCGTGCTAATGTCATGTTAGAAAATATGAGATTTATTTAAAGACATAAGAGGTGATATCCAAACAAACGGGATAACCGTGCTAATGTCATGTTAGAAAATATGAGATTTATTTATATTTTGTTTATTTAAAGACATAAGAGGTGATATCCAAACAAACGGGATAACCGTGCTAATGTCATGTTAGAAAATATGAGATTTATTTAAAGACATAAGAGGTGATATCCAAACAAACGGGATAACCGTGCTAATGTCATGTTAGAAAATATGAGATTTATTTAAAGACATAAGAGGTGATATCCAAACAAACGGGATAACCGTGCTAATGTCATGTTAGAAATTATGAGATTTATTTAAATTTTGTTTATTTAAAGACATAAGAGGTGATATCCAAGACAAGTGGGATAACCGTGCTAATGTCATGTTAGAAAATATGAGATTTATTTATATTTTTTTTTTATTTAAAGACATAAGAGGTGATATCCAAACAAACGGGATAACCGTGCTAATGTCATGTTAGAAAATATGAGATTTATTTAAAGACATAAGAGGTGATATCCAAACAAACGGGATAACCGTGCTAATGTCATGTTAGAAAATATGAGATTTATTTAAAGACATAAGAGGTGATATCCAAACAAACGGGATAACCGTGCTAATGTCATGTTAGAAATTATGAGATTTATTTAAATTTTGTTTATTTAAAGACATAAGAGGTGATATCCAAGACAAGTGGGATAACCGTGCTAATGTCATGTTAGAAAATATGAGATTTATTTATATTTTTTTTTTATTTAAAGACATAAGAGATGATATCCAAACAAACGGGATAACCGTGCTAATGTCATGTTAGAAAATATGAGATTTATTTAAAGACATAAGAGGTGATATCCAAACAAACGGGATAACCGTGCTAATGTCATGTTAGAAAATATGAGATTTATTTAAAGACATAAGAGGTGATATCCAAACAAACGGGATAACCGTGCTAATGTCATGTTAGAAAATATGAGATTTATTTATATTTTGTTTATTTAAAGACATAAGAGGTGATATCCAAACAAACGGGATAACCGTGCTAATGTCATGTTAGAAAATATGAGATTTATTTAAAGACATAAGAGGTGATATCCAAACAAACGGGATAACCGTGCTAATGTCATGTTAGAAAATATGAGATTTATTTAAAGACATAAGAGGTGATATCCAAACAAACGGGATAACCGTGCTAATGTCATGTTAGAAATTATGAGATTTATTTAAATTTTGTTTATTTAAAGACATAAGAGGTGATATCCAAGACAAGTGGGATAACCGTGCTAATGTCATGTTAGAAAATATGAGATTTATTTATATTTTTTTTTTATTTAAAGACATAAGAGGTGATATCCAAACAAACGGGATAACCGTGCTAATGTCATGTTAGAAAATATGAGATTTATTTAAAGACATAAGAGGTGATATCCAAACAAACGGGATAACCGTGCTAATGTCATGTTAGAAAATATGAGATTTATTTAAAGACATAAGAGGTGATATCCAAACAAACGGGATAACCGTGCTAATGTCATGTTAGAAAATATGAGATTTATTTAAAGACATAAGAGGTGATATCCAAACAAACGGGATAACCGTGCTAATGTCATGTTAGAAAATATGAGATTTATTTAAAGACATAAGAGGTGATATCCAAACAAACGGGATAACCGTGCTAATGTCATGTTAGAAAATATGAGATTTATTTAAAGACATAAGAGGTGATATCCAAACAAACGGGATAACCGTGCTAATGTCATGTTAGAAAATATGAGATTTATTTATATTTTGTTTATTATTATTTAATAAAGTTTATCTTATAATTTAATAAAGATTCTCATATTATTTAATTAAGAATTAGTATTTTAAAATTATATTCCTATATCATAAAAATAAATTTTGTTGTTTACCATAACTACCGTCTGAAAAATATATTTTGCCCTGTATAAAAAAAAACAACCAGTATTCCCAAATTAGAGTAAACCAACAAAAATAAAAAAACTAAAGAAAATAAACTTGGTCTTTAAGAACTTAACACCCTTTAAAAAAACATCCCCTGAATTTTAAATAGTTACACAAATTAAATCCACACAAATAAAATTAAACTTATTTAACCCAATGCCATTTGTTTTTCTAATTGAATTATTGTATTTAGAAAAATTAATTTTAAAGAAAATCTGCAGAAAATAAACTTATGATGACTCTTGAATTTAGGTGCTTACCGTACCTATCGAAGTTAATAAGTGTCTCCTTAGAAATTCTCTGTTTAGCAGCTAACCCATCTTCTCCCCCACCAAAGTCTTCGTTTGTGCGTTTTAACACCCTGCGTCTTTTGTAATACGAAGTACGACGTTGGCTGCTATAAAAAGTCAATAATTGCGGCAAAGATGTGAACGGTCCAAAGTTCACGCGTCCTCCTAAATATCATCGGAAATATACTGAGGATTTTATTTTCAAGACTGGCTACCTAAATAGATTTATCAGGGCCTATATTTGGAAATGAAAAGTTATTACACTTTTAATAAAATATTTTTCCAGTATTGCAGGGTAAATTAAAATCATAATATAATTTAAATTAAATATAAATAATAGAGTAAAATAATTAAACCTCAGGGCGTAACATTGGGGAAAGAATAAGTTTACCAAATAAATAAATTAACAAAACTAGTGCAAAAAATTTCAAATAAGGGCACCTAGGTCTGCTTTGTTACAGTGGTATCTTATTTTAAATTTTAAATGCATTCCTACCATCTTTTGTAAAAACAAGATTTTTTTTTACCTTTTTATTACTTTGCTTTACGTATGGGGCAAATTTGAAGTTGTCAAATAGAATTTGATGTGTTTTGAAAATGTTGACCTTAGAACAAAGGGTTTATTTAGTTAAATGTTACGGTGCGGGCGAAAGTTCTTACAACATTGTGATAGAGAAATTTAATCAAGGATACCCTAACGTTTACGTCTCAAAAATAGGACTTTAAAAATTATTAAAAAAATTTCAGCGAACTGGTTCAGATTTTAATTAAAAAAAAAACTATGATCAGATGACGCAGCTTCTAATCGTATTGCAGTCTGTTGCTGACAATCCTACCCTTTTATTAAGAAACCGAGCTCAAGAACTTGATGTATTAAAAAAAAACTCATATTCAGTATATTTTAAAGGCAAACAAAATATTTCCATTTAAGCCAACTTTTAATCAAACGTTGGAAGAAGGAGACCAAACGTTTCGATTTTTGTCTTTGGCTCGGAAACAAAATTGTAAGTAAAAACAGGAATTTTCATAAATTTATCATGTTCTCCGATGAATCGACATTTTCAACAAACGGGAAAGTGTCTTCTGCGCATATTAGATACTGGAGCGAAAATATTCCCCGTTTTAGAATTCCTGCAAATTATGAAATTATTATTTGTTGTTATTTTAAGATTGTTTTGTGTTATTTCCGGGGTCATTTCATTTGTGAAATTAAAAATACATGTTTCTGGTAACACCAAAAATCAGTTTTTGAAACTTTTTGATACCCCTCTGTCATTGATAATGTATGTATTTCGACCGCTAATGCTGCTATCCAAAAAAAAATTCTTTTACCTCTAAAAATTAAAAAAACTAAAAAAAAATATTTTAAATCTCGGATTTAAATTACAAACGTTATTCTGAATAGGTTTTCTAATGGGCATTATGGTCAAAAATGAAAAATAAAGTTTTTGCGAACCCTGTATAAAAAATCAAAATTTTCTCTTCTTAAATTGCATTTTTTTACAAGCAAATCTTTTTATCGAGAATGACTTTTTCCCGAAAAATGAAATTTTTCATCCGTTTGTGCTATTGTAAACCCTATCCGCGGACAGTCTGTACCTATATTTCGAGATAATGCCAGGAAGTCATTTCCATTTTTCATCTTTTTTCAGTCCATTGTTGTAGCGTATATCTTCAATGATATTGAAGGATTACTTACCGCTTTGAGTAGCAACATAGGTTTCGGGTTTATCTGAATAAATTTTAAATATACCTAATATATCAAGAAGAAAAGGGCTATCGGTAATATTAATTTTAAATTCCGTATATTTTGTGAAACTTTGGTTTTAAAAATGGGTTTGTTCAATATAACATGTGTGTTACCTCTTACATTTGATCGGATCACAAGAATTCAGTTTTTTAACACTATTTCGATCCTAAAATTAAAATCTAATACCATCAATCTCTAGGGCTGAGAGGTACGGTTTTTTTTTCAAACCACTTCAAATTTCGTACTTATATTTCAAGCCGATATTCTACGTACAAAAACATGAATGTAGGTATCTAAATGTCTTATAAGGGAAAAGCTCATATGGGATAATAGTTTATGTAATTATTTAAATAAACCGTCTATCTCCTGAACTACAAGCCCTTTTATTTTTACAAGAATACCTTTATTATGTAGAAAAGTCCTCGAAATCATATTTTTAATTAAGTACCTAGGTAGTTAGGTTAGTACTATTTTTTTCTATTAGTTTGTTTATTTATCAATATGCCAAGCCCCTTGCTGTATTCCTGGGTGTAACTCTAACTATAAAAGTGTTTTAAAAGCAGGTGAAGAGAGTGTAATATATTTTTATAGTTTAGATTTGACTAATGACCGTATAAATATTGTTAATCAGGTTTAGTGGACATTGATATGAAGGTAAAGGTTTTTTAAAAGGTAATGAATTGGCTTACAATGATTTGAAATGGATTTTACTCTTGAAAATGAAACTAAGCAGGTGGTCTCGGCTTGAAAACTTATTGTCTCGGTACCAAATCATACATTGTGAAAGTAATGAAGTTACCCAGATAGTAGGTGACTTTCTTAAGACAAGCGTAGATTTCTTAAACAAGGCCTTAAGCTTACTAAATTTTGAGACTTCAGAAGTCGATATTCAATCCTGTAATTTAAACGCAGAAGATAATAATTTGTATAAAAGAATATTACTTTTGATCGATCAAATAAATCTACTCGTAGTGAAACAAAAATAGCTTCTCAGCGCAATATTACTATTATTTAATAATTAGGTAAGTTGTTCTTGTTATCTAAACCTATTTATTACTTTTTTGTACATTTTTCAATATCAATACAGGGTGTTTTTTTAAGGTCGAAGAGCGGCCATATCTCGGAAACTACTAAACATAGAAACTCAGGAAAAGAAAAATGATGATTAAAGTGGTCATAAGAAAATTCTGGAAATCATTTTTAAGTTCCGCATTTTGCCGCAAGAGGGCGTGATTGATAAGTAAATTTTAAAATTTTACATAACTCCGAAAATTCCACATTAAGGTATATGTTTATTAACACCATTTTAAAGCTTGGACAATTATGCATCATTTTGGTCTTATGCTCATTGGCGTACCGACTTTAATAAGAGTGGGGGAAGCTGTTGAAAGTGTAATCATTTAAATTGCTGTAACTTATGAACGACTTATCCGATTTTAGCAAATTAAATACTGTTTTTAAGAGAAATGTATGCACTTTCACCAATCGTATTTAGTTGTCCATAATAGTTCTAAAAAAAATGCTAGAGGGCGCAATTTGCAATAACATTATATTTTTTGATTTTACTCTGAAAAAATAAATCATACGGTATAATTATGATACCATAATCGAAAAGTAGATGAAATTTGCAAGAAAAGATGTGAAGACCGCAGTTCAATATCTTTGTTCGTTTCAGAGTTATTGCCAAAACAATAATTTTTAAAACAAATTGCGCCCTCTAGCAATTTTTCTTAGAAACTATCGTGTACCATTAGATACGACAATTGAAGGTTCTTCCAAACAAGCTTAAATTTAGTAAAATCGGATAAGTCGTTTAGAAGTTACAGCGATTTTAATGTTTACACTTTCAATAGCTTCCCCCACTCTTATCAAGTGAAAGTGTAAACATTAAAATCGCTGTAACTTGTAAACGACTTAACCGATTTTACTAAATTTAAGCTTGTTTGGAAGACAAAGGTAAGTACCTTTAATTGTCGTATCCAATGGTACAAGATAGTTTCTAATAAAATTGCTAGAGGGCGCAATTTGTATTAAAAATTATTATTTTGGCAATAACTCTGAAACGAACAAAGATATCGAACTATAGTCTTCACATCTTTTCTTGCAAATTTCATCTACTTTTCGATTATGGTATTATAATTATACCGTATGATTTATTTTTTCGGAGTAAAATCAAAAAATGTATTGTTATTGCGAATTGCGCCCTCTAGCATTTTTTTTTGAGAACTATTATGGACAACTCAATACGATTGGTGAAAGTGCATACATTTCTCTTCCAAACAGTCTTAAGTTTGCTAAAATCGGATAAGTCGTTTATAAGTTACAGCGATTTAAATGATTACACTTTCAACAGCTTCCCCCACTCTTATTAAAGTCGGTACGCCAATGAGCATAGGACCAAAATGATGCATAATTGTCCAATCTTTAAAATGGTGTTATCAAACATATACGTTAATGTGGAATTTTCGGAGTAATGTAAAATTTTAAAATTTACTTTTCAATTACGCCCTCTTGCAGCAAAATGCGGAACTTAAAAATTATTTCCAGAATTTTTTCATGGCCACTTTAATTATCATTTTTCTTTTCCTGAGTTTCTATGCCCAGTAGTTTCCGAGATATGGCCGCTCGTCGACCCTAAAAAAACACCCTGTATAGTGGCAACAGAGCCAAAAAAACACAAAAATATCAGAAAGAATAAAAAAACTCGCCCGTTGCCGCGCGTCATAATAATAGCTTGTGGATCCGCAACTCCCAGCTGATGCGGCGTTGCCCGATGTCACTTCATGGCTTCTTTTCAAGGTGTTGTGGTATGGTATTCATAATGTATCATATTTTACCTGCCTATACTAACGTACATTCATCCTAACAATTGAATCCAATTTTATACCAAACCTGGACAACTAGTAGCCGCAGAGATTGGTGGTGAAAAAATTTAAAAAATCTATTTTAACGGATAAATATTTTTATAAAACTGAATTTTCACGTCGCGAGGGCACGAAAGTTCTAAAACACACTTCAACTAAGAAAATACGCTAAGCATCTGAGGATCTCTTTAACTACACAAACTGTATACTATTTACCCCGTCTCCATCTAGCGTATTGATCTTTAATGTACTTTGTTAGATTTTAGTCAAAGCAGATTTTAATAGAATCCATGCTAATATTGGCACTTAGGTATACGAATCTATAATCAACTAGATATTGCGATATGTCAGCGATCAAATTCTGCTAAGATGTTGAGCGTAATGGCAGAATTTAATTGTTTAAACGACACTGCAACGAAGACTTGTAACCGAACTTTGAAATTTTCTAGCTCAAAATATTTAACTTTTGATTTAAAAAATTGGAATTACAATCGTAAATTCAATACATTTGACGTTGAAGAAGCAATGCCGTAAAGAAATTATTAATATTAATAATAATAAACTGCAAATCTATGAAATACTTTCCTTAGAACACACCATGTTAGGCACCCTAACGAAGCGCTGGAATGCTAACCTCCATGTTGGACAAGAAAAATTAGGAAATATAAATACAGTGTGACCAGTAAGTCCGCATCATATGAGATTTTTTTTTTATTAATAGCTTTATTCAAAATTTGACTTTGGCATCAAGTTCTGCTTCGATCGAGATGAAGATTAAGCAAAAAAATAGTAGTCACGTGATTCGCATTATCTGTAAAATTTTAATTTTTTCCAAAAAATAATTTAAAAGTGGAAATATCGAAAAAAGTTATTAGAAAAAGTTTTTTTTAATGCGATAGCAAAATTTCAGCTGCAGAAGATAATTTTGATTTTTTACCCAACCCTAAAATTTATTTTCCACTTAATGAATACTTTACAAATGGCACTGTGTTCTTTTTTGTCTTAATATTAAGGTGTATTACTTTCAGACACAAACTACGTTTTCAAAACTACTTATTTTATGAAGTTACCTTATACAGGGTCAAAAACAAATAAACTATGGATCACATGCGACCAAATTTTAATAGCCCAATTTTGATTTTGTACAAAAACACACATTTATTATGGCGCTACTTTAAAGAAAATGTATCTGAAATAAAGCATTGTCAAAACTAAGAAGTTTTATGTAGGTTGCGTTGAGTCTTATTTTGAAAAAGTGGTGCAATTTACAAAATATGGGTAAAAATTTGCCTAGAAACTGCATTTAAAAAAACGTTTTTAAATAATTTTTTTCGATATTTTCAGAAATAACCCCACTTTTGAATTATTTTTTGGAAATAATTAAAATTTTACAGATAATGCGAATCTTTTTTTGCTTAATTTTCATCTCGATCGAAGCAGAACTTGATGCCAAAGTCAAATTTCGAATAAAGTTATTAATAAAAAAAAATCCTATATGATGCGGACTTTACTGGTCACACTGTATATCAAAAGGTATATTTCTAGGCGACTCGTTAAGCCTCCTTTAGTTAATTTTGGCCGTGAACGCACTGTCCTTACTACTGAAGTCAACAACCTAACTTAACAGACATTTTAGATGTAATCACTCTCTCCTCTCTCTTAATGGACGACATCAAAATGTCGTTTGGATTAGACAAGTGGATAACCTTGAATGTCTTAAGATGAAAAACTGAAGAAAATCAGGAACTGTTTGATGGTATAGAAGACAAAACATTTAAATACTTGGGTCTTTCTTAAAACCAAGGAATAAATGATATAAGCATAAACAAATTATTACCCTCTTACAAACCTATGCTACTCGTGGTACAAAAATAATGGAAAAAAAGTATAAAACACAAAACCATTTAAAATCAATAAACTAGATATCTATCTACATATGATGTGCAAAGTCATAAAATGGTTAATATTAAGTTCAAACATTAAAAGATCATAATAATAGTCGATAAAATCAATACAATAATCATTAAATAAAATAAATTAATTTTAGGATACCGGTCCACTGTGCGATAACGGTAAAAATGATGTAATAATTAATTAATCCGCTTTTTAATTTTACAATTCGACAATAATTCAGTAAACCGAATAACTATAAGCATTATTTAGACATGCTAACAACGATAAAATTAAAACTTAATGCTGCCTCATTATAATATCAAGTGTAGTCGATAAAATTAAAACAATAATCAATAAATAAAATAAATTAATTTTAGGGCACCGATAACGATAAAAATATTCAAACCGACTCCACTAGTGATGTAATAATTAATTTATTTGTCACTTTATTTTATTAAAGCCGGTTTTTAATTTTAAAATCGACAGTAATTTAGCTAACTAGACAACTACAAGCAATATTTAGACGAGTTTTGTAGACATTGTAATTGATTTCAAAACCAATATGTTTTGCTTTAGCCCTAATAAAAACTGACTAAAAAAGGTATTAATCATTTAGAAATTTATCGTTGTACTTACATACTTTCTGTCAAATTTATTTCGTGTATAAAGTTGTGGGCACTCGTGGGCGAATCCCACTTTTGATATTAGAAATTAAAAAAAAAAACACAGCATATAATACAGAAACAATAATCCAAATTTACGAATTTATATAAAATTAAACAATAATTTTACGGGCGATAAATCCCAGCGGCATGAAAATACGAGAGTGTGAGCAATCTGCCCAAGACTGGCATCTTTTTGGCACAATCGATAGTGAGGGGTTCTTATGTGCGACAAAAAAATTTAATTACATAAGCAAAATGAATCAATCCCTTTTTTGTATAATTAAATCGAAACGATAATATTTAAGACGTTTCTAACAATATGTAAAGATCTACAGTGCGTTTTTTAAGTAAATTAAAGTCTTTGTAAAGGCGGCCATAGACGCAACGGTTTTCCTGACAGGTATACCTGTTTAAGTCGCCTGTACAGGCAAACAGGACCGCGTATGTGCCAATACCGGCAGGTTTCCCCACCTGGGCAGGCGACTTGACAACAATGGAAAAGTGATGTGGGGAAGTGTTACCTTCAGGAAAACCTGCGCGTGTGTGATGCAGGCTTCAGTTAAACAGTTCAGCGCGAAGGGTAGAGAGATCCCTTTTCGCGTCGCGTAGTTTCAAAAAATGGCGTCTCGGAAGCGCAACGGCATTATGGAAGACTTTTTTTTTGATTTGTATAAATCCGAGCCTTGTCTTTGGCTTGTAAAATCCAAAGACTACCACGACAGAAATAAAAGAACAGCCGCATATGCTAAACTGGTTGAAAAACTAAAAGAGATAGAACCAAACCAAACGCTACGAAGGATGACGTATTAAAAAAAATAAATAGTTTGCGTAGCAACGTAAGAAAAGAAAATAAGAAGAATAATGCATATGCTGTTATAGCTCTTCTCATGTCTCAGTGTCTTGTTTCTGAATATAATGAGTAAACATTGATAATAGTTTCTGATCAGTTGCTTCATCTATTCGTAAGTAATTACGGTAATCTTCAGGCTCCACGGTTCCACACTTAATTCCTTTATCAAATTGACGTGACTATATTGTTTTTTTTTTAACAGCTATTCTTTACACCACTTTTGTCGGGGTTTCCTGTCTTTCTTTCGGAGGACGATTAGAAGACCTACTATTGCTACACGGCATCATCGTCGCGTCGTCGCGCTGTACCGATCTCATAGTAAAATAAGTAATAACTGAGAGACTATCACAGGTTTGCCGCAACGTGTATGCCCAAACCAAACTTCGGTAAACCTGTCATGTTTACCTGAAAAGTTATACCTGTCAGGTAAACCGTTGCGTCTATGGCCCCCTTTAGGCACATTTCTATTGAGAACTACGAGTTGAAATTTTACACAAATATTTCTTGTGGTCTCATATCCAATTTAGGACCATGTTTGTATTACTTTAAAAACATTGAAAAACACCATTTTAAGTTATAATATCACGCTGTTTTACCCAGCCCTGTATATTAAGTTTACCCAGGTATATTTGACATCATAAGATGGTACCTATGTGACATTTTTATAATATTTGGCAAGTTGTACCGAAATTATACAATGTGATGATTATTTAGTTTGTATTAAATATGTTTTATTTTGAGTGGTTTAAAATGTATTAATTTTCTTAATAATTAAGTATATAATTATTATAAAGCAGAACTTTTATTTAAATAAAGTTTAATAATTTTCCTAAATATCATCTACAACAGTAAGCTTAAAACTCATATAAACTGTTCGAAGTGTCCTCCATTTACAACCAAACAGTGCCCCAAACAATCATAAAAATGCTTTCTAACATTCGACAACTGTCGCGCCGTGATGCTGCGTGAGGCCTCGATTATTCTGTTTTTTTAACTCATCGACATCATTTGGTCTTCCTCTTACGTTATCAAAAACTTTTGATGTGAGGTATCCCCATTAAAAGAAGTCCAAAGGCGTGATATCCGGGCTTCGAGCGGGCCATTTAAAAGGTCCAAATCGTCCTATCCAGCTGCCCGGAAACACATTATTTAGATATTTCGTTACAATTATTGCGCTATGAGCTGGAGCTCCATCATGTTGAAATATAATTTCCTCCCTTCTCTGGGCTAGCGCAGGACCTACTTCCATATGTAAAAGATCCATATATTTTTTTTGGTAAGCGTGTTGCGGAATCGTTAGTTGACGACATGCTGTCAGAGGGCGATGGTGTTAAAAAACCATCGTCCGAATTCGTCAGTTTTTTATCTTAAGAAATGAAATAATTTTAAATTGGAAGTCCGTCTGCGGGCCTACGGGCCGCGGGACTCAACCAGTCTTCAACCAGTAAAACCGACTTGGCAGGCTTTCGAGCCGCGGGATTTATAAGAAAATATTTGTCAGTCGTGAAATTAATTTAGCCGAGTTGGGCTACCGGTAAAAAGTAACGTTTGGATACCTTGGGAACCGTATTGAAAATTAATGAAGTTGTTTTTATTTTAACGAAGAAGGAATAATTTTGCGCTGAGAGTAGGCAGGCAGCCGCCGTAAAACGCAGGCAGCCGCACTCGAGAATTTGCAGGGATTTTTACGGAAGGATTTAATATTGGTTTTGGACTTAGAAGATTTTTGACGAAAAGTGAAAATAATTTATAACGTGGAACAGAACGTTCCGCCTCAGGAATTTTCGTACAAGAAGTGTACAGAGGACCGTTCTGGACAACTTTCAGAGAGAAAGTTTTTCGATTAGAAAGCAGCTTCGAAAGTTAGGAATTATTTTCGATCTCACGAGGGGACTTAGAAAATTTTCATCAAAAGTGAAAATTAATTCGTAACGTAGAACAGAACGTTCCGCCTCAGGATTTGTCGTATAAGAAGTATAGAGAGGACCATTCTGAACAACTTTCAGAGAGAAAGTTTTTCGATTAGAAAGCAGCTTCGAAAGTTAGGAATTATTTTCGATCTCACGAGGGGACTTAGAAAATTTTCATCGAAAAGTGAAAATTAATTATAACGTGGAACAGAACGTTCCGCCTCAGGATTTGTCGTATAAGAATTATACAGAGGACCATTCTGGACAACTTTCAGAGAGAAAGTTTTTTGATAAAACCGCAGCCTCGAAAGTTAGGAATTATTTTCAATACCACGAGGGGACTTAGAAAAGTTTTGACGAAAAAACAAAGTTAAAGATAATTTGGACCGGAACGTTCCGCAAGAGGAATTTCCATATAGGAAGTATACAGGAGGCTATTTTGAGCAACTTTTAGAGGAAAAATTTTTCGATAACTATTAAGCCTAAAAGTTCGATCCGTATCGAATTTTCGGACTTAGAAGAAATTTATGACAAAAAATTAAAGTTTTGGTTTCTTTCACTGAAAAAGAACCTGGCGCCTAAACTGGGAAAACTATAAGGAAATAATGTTTGGAAGAGTGGAATACTCGCCAAAGCGGCGAAGTATGAATGTTAGTAACCTGGAAGAGAGCCCAGCTGATCCAGGAATGGTAGCTGGAAGATCGGGCGTGCCGCTCGTTGATGCCGGCGACGACGGTACAACCGATTTTAACCTTAGACCTGATCTTACTGACATGTTCAGAGAAGAGAGTCAAATGCCCGAGAGAACCGATGAGCAAACTTTAGCCGCGCTAGCCAGAGTCCAGGGGGATATCAGGGAATATGTCAGTGAGAACGAAAGAGGCGCGACGTCGAGTCGCCCTCGACAGGAAGAGAATCAAGGTCGTTTGGTTAAAATGGCGACCAACTTATGGGGCAACTCTTCAAAAGAAGATTACCAGAGAGAGCTGGAAAATCCACGCCGTGGTGATAGAAGACCGGCAGACTATCACGTAGAAAATCAAGAAAGAAATGAAGCAAGAACCAGAAGCGACGTGGCTGCGACCAAGTCACGATCGGAACAAATGATTGACAAAGAGCTGACAAGAAGCGACGTGGCTGCGACCAAGTCACGATCGGAACAAGTGATTGACAAAGAGCTAACAAGAAGCGATGTGGCTGCGACCAAGTCACAATCGGAACAAATGAATGACAAAGAGATGACTAGAAGCGACGTGGCTGCGACCAAGTCACGAACGGAACCAGCGATTGACATAAAAAATCAATCTGATGACGGAGAAGCCAAGGAAAAAACTGAAACGTTATTCGAAACTACCAAAAAGGACGACTATGTGGAGGAAGCATTACTAGACAGTCTAGCATAGGGAAAATATTACGATTGTAAATAGTTAGTTCGTTCATATAGTTAAGTTAGTATGTACAGGTGCTAGGTAGGCAGTAAGAATTATTTTTGTATTCAAGGAAAAGTTGTTATTTTTAAGGTGGAAATATTTAAGGTAAAAATATTTCGGTTGCGCATGGCATCTAACAGTTGATGCAAAGGTAATTCCCAGGTACGCTGGCTCTTCAGCCGCGCCGGGACACATGATAGGGAAGGAAAGTTCAAAGTTAGAAAAATGAAAAGTTAGGTAATATTGTATTTCAAAGTCAGGAAAATGAAAATGTTAAGTAGTAGGCAGTTTGTAGCTAGGAAAAGCACTTGAGGAATATTAAAATTCTGTTGATGTAGGGAAACCACTGTAATAAGGAAAAGTAAGGGTATTATGACAAAGTTAGAGACGATTATGGTGTTTAGAAGGGTTCTTCTGAGAAGTAGATTCGAGTATATTAAGATGTTTGCCGGAAAATCGAGTATTTTTTGAAGTTAAGAGGGCGTGCATTTGTGGGATAATGACGTGACCTGTGTGTTTAGTTTGGGGCAAGGACGTGCATTTTGTCAAAGGGGCAGTGACGTGGCTTGTGGCTAAAGGGTATACCAGGTGTGAGGGCGTACAGTCAAGGGGTACTGGCGTGGCCTACTGGGAATTAAGAGTTTTGACCAGGTGTGAGGGCGTACAGTCAAGGGGTACTGGCGTGGCCTACTGGGGTTTAAGGGGATTTGTCCGGAAACAAGGTGGAATTTATTGATTAAGATGGAATATTTTTGGAGACTTTAATTGGAAGTAGTGGAAAAGAAGTATATTTTTTGGGAAACTTAGTAGAGTGGTTTTGTTATAAGTAATGGAGAATTCAAGGGTGAATATTCTGGGAAGCTCTAAATTATAAGAGAGCGTATTTTCATAGTGAAGTACAAGTAATAGACATGTTGTAATTCAGAGAGTCTTTAAAATCCCGCAGGTGCTATGTCGCAATTGGAGAATATTAATATTAAAATTGAAAAGTGAAGGTCTTGAATAAGGAATAGGAAGTGTATATAAAGTACAAAAGTTGTTGTAAAGTATAGGATACTTAAGGTTTGATAGGAGAAAAGCTAGGAGCTTAGTAGAAGCTTAGGGTAGTTAGAATTAGTACAGTAAAACTAGTGAGTAGAAATGTATAAATATGAAATACTTTAAGGAATAGGGACGATAGGAGCTCGGTAGGAGCATAGGGTTGTGAGGAAGCAACGTATATTTCGAGTAAAGTATAGTAAAGTAGTAAGTAGAAATTAGTGAATTTTGTTATATTAAAATGGAATATTTTAAGTTGATATACTTTAAGCTATGAAGATAGGTTCTTACAGACTCTACGATAGGGGGTAAAAGTTAAGCTGATAGTTTTAGAGTTAAGTGAAAACCTTTGTTAATTGTGAACAAGTTTTGATCATTTGAATTATTTAATAAAGTTGGTATACGAGGGGTATCCAAAAAAGCGAATGCGTTGGGAAAAGTCACTAACGATTCCTTTTTTTTTATTATCGATTTGCCATTGGCGTACACTTTGGTGAACCCCAATGTTAATCTTAGGGGGGAAGTGTTGCGGAATCGTTAGTTGACGACATGCTGTCAGAGGGCGATGGTGTTAAAAAACCATCGTCCGAATTCGTCAGTTTTTTATCTTAAGAAATGAAATAATTTTAAATTGGAAGTCCGTCTGCGGGCCTACGGGCCGCGGGACTCAACCAGTCTTCAACCAGTAAAACCGACTTGGCAGGCTTTCGAGCCGCGGGATTTATAAGAAAATATTTGTCAGTCGTGAAATTAATTTAGCCGAGTTGGGCTACCGGTAAAAAGTAACGTTTGGATACCTTGGGAACCGTATTGAAAATTAATGAAGTTGTTTTTATTTTAACGAAGAAGGAATAATTTTGCGCTGAGAGTAGGCAGGCAGCCGCCGTAAAACGCAGGCAGCCGCACTCGAGAATTTGCAGGGATTTTTACGGAAGGATTTAATATTGGTTTTGGACTTAGAAGATTTTTGACGAAAAGTGAAAATAATTTATAACGTGGAACAGAACGTTCCGCCTCAGGAATTTTCGTACAAGAAGTGTACAGAGGACCGTTCTGGACAACTTTCAGAGAGAAAGTTTTTCGATTAGAAAGCAGCTTCGAAAGTTAGGAATTATTTTCGATCTCACGAGGGGACTTAGAAAATTTTCATCAAAAGTGAAAATTAATTCGTAACGTAGAACAGAACGTTCCGCCTCAGGATTTGTCGTATAAGAAGTATAGAGAGGACCATTCTGAACAACTTTCAGAGAGAAAGTTTTTCGATTAGAAAGCAGCTTCGAAAGTTAGGAATTATTTTCGATCTCACGAGGGGACTTAGAAAATTTTCATCGAAAAGTGAAAATTAATTATAACGTGGAACAGAACGTTCCGCCTCAGGATTTGTCGTATAAGAATTATACAGAGGACCATTCTGGACAACTTTCAGAGAGAAAGTTTTTTGATAAAACCGCAGCCTCGAAAGTTAGGAATTATTTTCAATACCACGAGGGGACTTAGAAAAGTTTTGACGAAAAAACAAAGTTAAAGATAATTTGGACCGGAACGTTCCGCAAGAGGAATTTCCATATAGGAAGTATACAGGAGGCTATTTTGAGCAACTTTTAGAGGAAAAATTTTTCGATAACTATTAAGCCTAAAAGTTCGATCCGTATCGAATTTTCGGACTTAGAAGAAATTTATGACAAAAAATTAAAGTTTTGGTTTCTTTCACTGAAAAAGAACCTGGCGCCTAAACTGGGAAAACTATAAGGAAATAATGTTTGGAAGAGTGGAATACTCGCCAAAGCGGCGAAGTATGAATGTTAGTAACCTGGAAGAGAGCCCAGCTGATCCAGGAATGGTAGCTGGAAGATCGGGCGTGCCGCTCGTTGATGCCGGCGACGACGGTACAACCGATTTTAACCTTAGACCTGATCTTACTGACATGTTCAGAGAAGAGAGTCAAATGCCCGAGAGAACCGATGAGCAAACTTTAGCCGCGCTAGCCAGAGTCCAGGGGGATATCAGGGAATATGTCAGTGAGAACGAAAGAGGCGCGACGTCGAGTCGCCCTCGACAGGAAGAGAATCAAGGTCGTTTGGTTAAAAAGCGTACCGTCTATAAAAAATGGGTCAATAATCATATTTCCTAGAATACCTGCCCATACATTTACATTTTGTCGCCACTGGGTATGCGTTTGATGCACCACGTAGGAATTTTCTCGCGACTATACTTTAACATTCTGCTTGTTCCATTAATATTAAAGGAGCTTTCATCTGTAAACAGTATGTTATTCGCAATAGGTACCTGGGTTGTTATTAATTCGTTCCATCCATTCTTCACAAAACTGCATCCGTTCAAAATAATCACGAGGTAAAAGTTCCTGTACGTTTAAATGATTTGTATTTGTCTTTCTTCAATGATATGACATTCCTCTTATGCAGTTTGAAACCATTTCAATTCGTTCTTTTATGGTGCAGCAAGACATGATAAATTACAAACTAATTTCATAAAATACTGACAGCCGTTACATAAATTACAAGGGGGTAAAAAAGTGTAATTTAAAACAAAAAAAAGGGCTTTTTTGGGTATCTCTTGGAGCTTTTTTGCACAGATTGTATGTTAACTTTTTCCTCCCATCTCATATTTTATCTATTCTCAAGTTTTAATATTATTTGTTTAATATAAAAATGTACCGGGTGGCCAAATAAGAATGGACGCCGGCTATATCTCAGAAACTACTAAACATAGAAACTTGGGAAAAAAAAAATTATGATTAAAGCGGTCATGAGAAAATTTTGGAAATTACTTTTAAGTTCCTCATTTTGCCGCAAGGGGGCACAATTGAAAATTATTTTTTTAAATTTTTAATTTCTCCGAAAATTCTCATATTAAGGTATAACTCTGATTACATCATTGGAAAGCTTAGACAATTCTGCATCATTTTGGTTTAAGGCTCGTTGGCGTACCGACCTTGATAAGAGTGGGAGAAGCTATTGAATGTGTAAACATTAAAATCGCTGTAACTTCTAAACGCCTTATCCGATTTTACTAAATTAAGGCTTGTTTGGAAGGGAAAGGGAAGTACCTTCAATCGTCGTATCCAATGATACACGATAGTTTCTAATAAAATTGCTAGAGGGCGCAATTTGTAATAATAACAGTATTTTTGATTTTATTCCAAAAATTCAAACAATACGGTATACTTATGACATCATAATCGGAAAGTAGATAAAATTTACAAGAAAAGATGTGAAAACCGCAGTTTGATATCTTTGTTCGTTTCAGAGTTATTGCCAAAACAATAATTTTTAATACAATTTGCGCCCTCTAGCAATTTTATTAGAAACTATTGTGTACCATTGGATATGGCAATTAAAGGTACTTACATTTCTCTTCCAAACAAGCTTAAATTTAGTAAAATCGGATAAGTCGTTTGAAAGTTACAGCGATTTTAATGTTTACACATTCAATAGCTTCTCCCACTCTTCTCAAATGAAAGTGTAAACATTAAAATCACTGTAACTTTCAAATGACTTATCCGATTTTACTAAATTTAAGCTTGTCTGGAAGAGAAAGGTAAGTACCTTTAATTGCCATATCCAATGGTACACAATAGTTTCTAATAAAATTGCTAGAGGGCGCAAATTGTATTAAAAATTATTGTTTTGGCAATAACTCTGAAACGAACAAAGATATCAAAACTGCGGTTTTTACATCTTTTCTTGTAAATTTCATCTACTTTCCGATTATGATGTCATAGGTATATCGTATGATTTAAATTTTCGGAATAAAATCAAAAAAACTGTTATTATTACAAATTGCGCCCTCTAGCAATTTTATTAGAAAGTATCGTGTATCACTGGAAACGACGATTGAAGGTACTTACCTTTCCCTTCCTAACAAGCCTAAATTTAGTAAAATCGGATAAGGCGTTTAGAAGTTACAGCGATTTTAATGTTTATACATTCAATAGCTTCCCCTACTCTTATCAAGGTCGTTACGCCAACGAGCCTTAAACCAAAATGATGCAGAATTGTCTAAGCTTTCCAATGATGTAATCAGAGTTATACCTTAATATGGGAATTTTTGGAGAAATTTAAAATTTTAAAAAATAATATTCAATTGTGCCCCCTTGCGGCGAAATGAGGAACTTGAAAGTAATTTCCAAAATTTTCTCATGATCGCTTTAATCATAATTGTTTTTCCCCAAGTTTCTATGTTTAGTAGTTTCTGAGATATAGCCGGCGTCCATTCTTATTTGGCCACCCGGTACCTAACATAGGCTTAAAGATTTACCATGTAAATCCCTATGGCCGCGTTAAAAAAAAACGCACTGTATATGTCGTCATATTCTGAACCACCGTACCTGATACTCTTCATGAATAGTTCGTCAGGCTCGCGCCTACCTTCACGTATCAAGTATAGAGAGCAGGTATTCTTTTGCATTGTGTTTTAATGCATTTTTTAATAACTTTCCAAAGTTTTTAGTTGCTTTAATGAAGTTATTTGATAGTAGGTATGGTCTTACTGAAACTCACATTCATTTTCTTTATTAATTAAACAATAAATTATCGATTTAGTTGTGTCCGACAGTTTCCGACGAAACCTAAAATGTTCGGAAATATTATTCAATGAAGCTACGCTAGGCCACTGAATTATCTAATTTCTATTGGTGCCTGTGGCAAAAAGTAAACCCTTGTAAATTCTTTAGTTTCAGTTACACTAATGCTGAATGCAAACACTGATAAAATTTCTACACGTTCTTTTCGAGACAATAAAACTTCCCCATGTAAACCAAATAACATCTAAAGCCATAAAACAAAAATAATTGGGCAAAACCCTTAGAGAAACCGCGCTCTCCATGGAAAATTGTAATATGCGAAGTCGCTATAAAATTCTTATATGTATATGGCACTAGTTTCGTTCTGATAACCGTTTCTATTTTCTCCAGAATTTTATTTATTGGACTGACCTCAATACCTCTACTCGTTCTAAATAGGTTTACAATAAAAGTTTATGTAATTTTCATTATCAAAATGTTAATAAATCTTTTCCCCTCAACATTAAACAATAAATGTATCTTATTTACTTATTGGTCAGTAATAATGATCGTTTTATCCCCCACGAGAAACAAATTTCATTATATTTTTGGACCAAATAGTTTTGGCTTGTTGGCCATTATTTAACTTAGACCCTACATTATCATTATTACTCCTTTTAGGTATTACTATACAATATAATGTTATTATTATTGTAAAAAATTTAGTAATAAATATTATTACTTTAGTTATTTTAGGATTGTCAACGGTAATACTGATCGTGTATAATGGGGACCCCATAAAGTTTCCTAAATTTAACCTAGTTAGTCGTTTGATTTGCTTTGTCCTTCCTATTTCTATTCAGTTTTATTTTAGCCCGTCGGTCATGGTGCTGATGATGGTGCTAGCTAACACCGAAACATGTACATACTTGTTATATACTTGTGGAGATGACTTTGTCCCCTATACGTATATTCTTATTTTATTAAAGGAACTTTTATTCCAATTTTTAGACCTCTACCAGTTTTAGTTTCTAAGATATAGAAATTCCTATAAAAGTGTCAACCCCTATTATTATCCTCTTAGCCCGTCAGTTCTCAACCGTTCAGTATACCAGGGCCCAATTTTCAATAACAATTTTTATGGCGCCCTTTAACCTGAGAATACTTCCTTAATTTTTTGTAATGCCAGAATGAATATCATTTTGCTTTTCTTTCTGCGAATTACATTTTTTTTATTAGTAATTATCGTTTTTTTTTTCTATATTGATGTGCTGGCGCGCCCCCCACGTAGAGTTATGGCGCCCCCTAGGGGGGCGCGCCCCACAGGTTGAGAAACGCTGGTATAGAGTTATAGATAATATTAATTGTGTTGTACAAAAAAATTTGGTCGAATTCAAGCTGGTTTTCGAAAAGGGTACTCGACAGAGACAGCCATTCAATGTGTGATTGAGACGTGGAAGAGAACCATTGATCAAAGGGAAAATGTTATAGCTGTATTTTTGAATTTTAAGCGGGCATTCGAAACAATTGACAGGGCTAAATTATTAAGTAAATTGTATCAGCATGGTATTCGCGGAAACGTTTATGAATGGTTTAAAAATGATTTAAGTTACAGGTCACAAAAAACAAAAATATTAAAAACATATTCAAATAAAAAATAAATAATATAGGAGTTCCTCAAGGAAGTATACTAGGTCCAATATTATTTATTTTATACATCAACGATATGCCTTTAGTTTTAAAAATGTGCAAGTTACAAATGTTTGCTGATGACACCTTAATTTACATTATTGTTTTAAATATTTTTGATGGTCTAAATACTCTTAATTCTGACATAAATATATTATTAAATTGGCTAAAAGTAAATAAATTAAAATTAAATATTTCAAAAGCTAAATGTATGGTTATGGGTAATAATTTAAATTGTTAAAATATAAACTTTGTAATTTTTTTAATTATTTTGAAAGTATCATATCGAAGATTGCCGGAAAAGTAGGTTATTTTAAAATAATCAGTTCTAATTTAAGTTTGTTTTCTAAAAAATCTGTATTTAAACTATTATATTACCACATTTTCTTTATTCTTCGTCCATTTTATATTGTGCTAGTGAGGAAATATTTGATAAATTACAAATTTTACAAAATAAGGCAATGCGGATTATTTTAAATTGTGACAAATATAGAAAAATAAATTTTATGTTAAAAAATTTAAATCGCTTGAAAATTTAACTTTTTATTTAGTATGTATCTTTATAAATAAAATTAAAAATAATTTATTGCCTGATCGTTTAAAAAAATTTTGTTCTTTTATTCATGACCATCATAATTATAAAACAAGAACGAATCAAACATTTTTTGTGGATAGAGTGTCTAAAACATTAGCTTACTTATAAGACTATTTTTCATAAAGGTTTGATAGAATATAATAAGTCTCAAAAATCATTTAAACTGTTTAAAAAAATTTTAAAATTACATTTAATCAAATAACAAAATAATACGTTATATTTGATACAATTTGCAAAATGTTTAACTTTTCTGTATGTTTTTGTTGAAAGAATGTTGCTTTTTAAAATTTAAAAATATGTCTATAAAAATGTGTTAAAAAAATTTATTAAAAAATATTTAATTGTAGCTTTTTGCTAAATAAATCATGTTACTACTACTACTACTAGTTTGTTATTTTCTTGTACATTATTACATCACTACTATCATCTCTATAAGAATCGATCTATGTGTAACAAATGTGTTCTTGGTATTTGGTAAAAGAACCCTATTGACGTATAACGCCAAAACAAGTTTTACGCAGTAGGGTCTGACATGTAAAAAATATATCCGGCCTTGCGGTTTAGCCGCTCTGACGCCACAATTTATCTGCCTAGACTTATTTTCCAAGGGTAATCTGACGGAAGTACTAAAGGGACGTGCAGCCGGAACATCCCCAACTTCCGGTTTAAGACTTACACTGTAGGATACCGAAACTGCTAGTGCGTTTAATTATCTTGATTTTGTTTCATTATTCCAATAGTTGGAATGTTAAGTTGTCAGTCTAGTGAATGAGATAAGAGGGGATTTTCAATTAAGGTTTATCAACAGACAAAAGTAACAATTATCTACAAAAACTGAAGCTAATTCAGTAAATATTTACCACAGTTACCTATGTGTAATTACAGTAGGAAATGTATGTAGTTTTGTTTAATTTTACGCCAAAATACATTAATTATACTCTTACGTTAAACTTCAAACAAAATTTATTGATCATAAACAAATGATACCATTAATCATTAGGTGTAACTTTCAATTAAAGATAAATTTTACTATATTACGATTATGTACGAGTGATTTAACGAAGCATAAATGAACTGTGCTGGTGTTATTTAAACCAGCACGGACGCTTGGGGGGGGCGCTCCCCCCCTCCCCGAGATGTTTACATAAACGATTTTTATTTTCAAATCTTTTAATTGTATTAATATATTTTTACCATTTATAGGTACCTACCTATACAGGGTGATCCTTAAGTACATCAAGAAAATCTAGGATATGATTCCTGGCATTAATTTAAGCTGAAAAGTTCATAATATATGCCCTAAAATGCTTACCCTCTAAGATACAGGGTGTTAAAATATTTTTAAAAAATATTTATTTTACTTAAATTTAGAAAATCCTTAAAGATACAGTATTGAAAATTCGTGCTTATCTATTTTGGATCAAACTACACCTTTTCAGTAGAAAAGGTTTTGCTTCCTTCCACCAGTGGCGTGCGTACCAGATACCATCAATATTGTTTTGGTGAAAATATTTGATACGCCACTGATTTTTTAAACTCTGATGCATTTTTATGCATTATTGATACAAGCTGAACAAGAGTTGTCTCTACTATGTTTTTGAAAAAAGCAGTAGATTGAAAGAAAAATGGAAAAAATAAAAAAAAAACTTTGTCATAGCTTATTCGACTTTTTTTCCAAAGTAGGCGCGTGTCACAGATTGTGGAAATGTCACAAAATTAAATGAAAAACAAAAAAAGATCATTGAAAGCTTAAGTGCGTCGTTTTTGTGGACTGTTGGTCGATCAAAAGTTTTAAAGTTATTGATGATTTACAAAACAATGTTCATTTGGCAGATATGCATTTTGTTTATGGTTTGGCTGATGGAAATGCATACGAAGCAAGACGCATTTACCAGGCAAAATATCCGAATCGTGTAGCACCGTGTGATCAGACCTTTGCCAGTCTCCATCGCCGTTTATCAGAAACTGGAAGTTTTGCGAGAGTTTCTGATATTCCTGGCAGGCCAAGGACGGTTAGTAAGAACACCACAATTAGAAGAGGCAGTATTAAATAGAATTGAGGAAGATCCAGAAACCAGTACTCGAAAAATTGCGCATGAGGTAAACGCTAGTCAGCGAACCGCTTAAGGGATTCTTTAATTTGTATCCTTACCACATACAACGCATTCAGGCCCTTTTACTACGAGATTTTCCTCAACGCGTTAATTTTTGTCAATGGTTTTTGGAAAGGTTGGCCAAAAATCCACAATTTTTAGATAATTTCCTTTTTACCGATGAAGCTAATTTTTCTAAGAATGCCATAACAAACTTTCATAACAACCATGTTTGAAGTCGAGAAAATCCACACGCCATTAGCGAAAGACATTTTCAGTATCAATTTTCGTTAAATTTATGGGCAGGAATAGTTGGTAACAGACTCATAGCAATAACTCCTAGATAATATTAGGCCCTTTCTTTCTTCCCCAGCGGTTAGATTGCCAAACCTATCGCAATTTTCTAGAAGATGAACTGCCAATATTATTAGAGGACTTGCCATTAGCTCAGCGAAACCAGTTGTTTTTTATGCATGACGGCGCTCCCGCCCATTTTAGTGCCACAGCCAGAGAATATCTAAATGCTGTATACGGAAATCGATGGATCGGTAGAGGCGTTGCACTATGCAATCAACCATAGCCGCCAAGGTCCCCAGATTTAAATGCATTGGATTTTTTTTTTGGGGACATTTAAAATCTCTGGTTTACAAAACTCCAGTTGAAAACCAGGACGATCTTAGAAATCGTATAATAATGTCATGCGAAAGTATTAAAAACACCCCAGCAATTTTTGAAAATGTTAGAACTTCCATGAGAAGACGGCTAGATGCTTGTATTTTAGCAGATGGTTGCCACTTTTAACGTTTCTTTAAAACCAGTATGTTAAATTATTTTGTTAAATTACTTGTTAAGTAACTTGTTAAATTACTTGTGGCATAAATAATTCATAACATGTTTTGTACTTATTTACTAAGTAAATTAATTTTGTCCCATACGGCATCAGAGTTATCTTTAAATCTACTGCTTTTTTCAAAAACATAGTAGAGACAACTCTTGTTCAGCTTGTATGAATAATGCATAAAAATGATTCAGAGTTTCAAAAAATCAGTGGCGTATCAAATATTTTCACCAAAACAATATTAATGGTATCTGGTACGCACGCCACTGGTGGAAGAAAGCAAAACCTTTTTTAATGAAAAGGTGTAGTTTGATCCAAAATAGATAAGCACGCATTTTCAATACCGTATCTTTAAGGATTTTCGAAATTTAAGTAAAATAAATATTTTTTAAAAATATTTTAACACCCTGTATCTTAGAGGGTAAGCATTTTAGGGCATAAGTCCATATGAACTTTTCATCTTAAATTGATGCCAGGAATCATATCCTAGATTTTCTTGATGTACTTAAGGATCACCCTGTATATGGTATCTTCTACAACTGGGGCAACTTCAGATTACAGATTAATATTTAATTATGTAAATATTTCTATGATTTTTTTTTACTTTTATAGGCTCTTTATAGATAAGGTAATTCCGGGAGAGCTGCCCCACCGGGATAGACGCCCCACTATGTAAAAGTTGGTCAAAATGTCGGTAGACAGCGTGAGTGCTTGGATTTAAATATTGTTTACAAGCCGTAGCATCGAGTGCGTGCCACATTTTAATCGGCATAAACGTATTTTTGCTTGCAAACAAGACAAAAGGTAAGATATCTTATTTTTAAGTGTAATATAAACGGATGTGATTGAGCTGTTATTTAGCATTGGCATAAATTTGTAACGTGATTACGTTTTAATACGGGTCAAACTAGTTCTAAATTGAGGTTATGTGTATGGACACTAATTTCGGTTAGGCTGTTCCAAGCTAACAGGTGGGGCATCTATACCGGACAAAAAGGAGAGATGCCTTAGGGCATCTAACCCGGACAAAAGTATAGTTGCCCCACAACATACATAATAAAATATTACATAATGGTTACAAGATGATAGATAGATAATGTTTTTTTGCAGTAGTTCAATGCCTACAAGGTATACCCGGAAGATTACTGCTCCACCAAGGCGGCAATGGACGCAGGAAAATTTGGAAATGCACTTAGAAGATTAAATAAAGGAGAAATAGGAGTGAATAAAGCTTTACGCGTTTATGGGATCCCATCTCGAACTTTGCGGCGAAGAAGGCGTACAGGGGCACTTGCAGAGTTAACCTTAGGTCCACAAGAGTTATTGGGAGTCAAGAACGTGAAAACCAATTTGAGTTACACTTTTTAAACATAGGGCGTCTCTCCCGTTTTGGCGAGGCAACTCACCCGGACGTTCCGGGTGAGATGGCCATATGCAGAGTTTCAAGTTTTGTTTTCTTTTACTGATTTATGAATAACATTTATGTTTGATGTCAGAGTTTATGTTAGTTTATTGTATATTCAATATGATGTGTATTTTTTCAGAATAAAAAAAAGATAGTTTGAGTCTATGTTTCAATTTTTACCTTAAGTATGGCATCTCTCCCGGAATTACCTTACCTTTAACAGGAAATGTGTTACGTAAATAATATCGTAAATCTTGGTAATTTTTGAGATTTAATGAAAAAGCTATAAAGAATTGATTGACTCGTCTGTTACTTTGTGACAATACATTTTAACTATGTAAAATGTAACGAAAAGTATACTTTGGTATTTGCTACTAATTTTTATTTAAACATTTTGGCGTTACAGCCGTTTCTTAGTACAACTACATCTTCAAGACGCTAATCTAAAATTAACAAACAAAGAGTATATGTAGGTTAACAGATTCATAAAATTATTGGATCTACCCAAAGGATAATATTGTTTGGTACATAATGCTATTTTACAACATTCTCAATTATAAGGGACAGGCTGGCCAATGTTTATAAAATCTAAATGGTAAACATGCCAGATGAAAATTATAATAATTTTAAAAGTGGGGAATTTCCGAAATCTAATTGTGTATTTAAAAGGTTGACATTATGGACTTATTTGTTTTTGTAAATTTCGATGATTTCTAATATTGTTCTAATATAATTAAATTCTTTCTGGCTCGGATATATCATCGTCTGTGTCCATGTATGGAATATTGTCGCTGCCATTGTCATCGTCAGTCTCAGTATCGCTGGTTTCCAGTTCTTCTTCGTCCGTTTCATCAGTGTTAATCACTTTATTTTTATTAGCGTTTGAATTACTTGATTTCTTTATAATTTGTGATACGGATACGCTATCATCTAAATACTCGTGTGTCATAGTGTTTGTTGTACTCGTTGCAAACTTCATAAAGTTCGTATTCATCGTAGGCAACATACATTACACCCGTGAAATAAGGGTTATCGAAATATTAGTAAATAAAAGTCATTGGTGTAGAATTAATAATTGAGCTAGTGATATCGCCAAAAATAAACAAGAACAATTTTTGTACCGCCAAATATTGGAGCCAATAGCCAAAAAGGAAAAGTACGCGCCAATTGCCCTATAGAAAACGCCAAAATGGCGATTTATCGCCACATCTGGCAAGCCTGCGCGCCCCTGGAGATTCTCCGTCGCTTCCAGTGTTGCCACCTTTAAAATTTTATACATCATGATGGGATTTTTTTCATCAATAGCTGTTTATTATGTTTTTTATTTTTTTATGAAGTCCTTATGTTATTTTAAGGAAAAAACCCAATCTTCCCACGGGTAAATATCTTTCGGGTAAATACCCGGTATTTACCGGGTATTTATGAACTTACCCATCGGGTAAATACCATAGACAATTTACCTTTAGATAAACAAACAATAATCACGAATGTGGCAGTTTTATGGCCTCGCGCATGTAAACAAAACTGGGAACTATTAGACATGCGCACTGCAACATTATCGTTTGACGAATGGGAAAATAGACAGGTCCGGGCTTTAAAATTTAAATTCTTGCTCATATGCCACCATAGAGGGTTTATTTTACCCCTATTTGGGCATAATACAATTATACAACGGCTGCAACTAGTACTAGTCATTGTTTATATTACAATCCGAGTACTAAAAGCACAAACACAATTCACTAACTAAACTACACAAAAACCAGAAATCCATAAATATTAAACACCAGTCCCACAATCCACGATAGCCGATCCGATAGCTGAAAACTTTAGAAAACTACAAGGAATCCGCAGAGAAAAGAAACCTTAAAACACAACAGCAAAAATGGCGGCCGAGCCGGTTCTGGAGAGTATTCTTGAGCGCGTCGATTATTGTCGATAAAGTAGGACGGCCGATAACACGAGGTTTGTGCGCATGCACGAAGGTTCCCCGAATGAAGACAGCTGATCAACAAGTCATGCGCTCGGACGTATTTTTTCACCCATAAAACGTAACTTTTGTTTGCGCAGGAGATAAGCTGTAGGTATCTAAAAGTAAATTGTCTATGGTAAATACCCACCCATTACTATGTTTACCATTTAGATTTTATAAACATTGGCCAGCCTGTCCCTTATAATTAGGAATGTTGTAAAATACCATTGTGTACCAAACAAATATTATACTTTAGGTAGATCCAATAATTTTATGACTCTGTTAACCTATATATACTCTTAGTTTGTTAATTTTAGTTTAGCGTCTTGAAGATGTAGTTCTGTACTACGAACCGCCCGTTACGCCAAAATGTTTAAATAAAAATTAGTGACAAATAGCAAAGTATACTTTTCGTTTCATTTTACATAGTTAAAAATCTATAAATTTACAATTTTCAGGAAAAACTTCAATTAAAAAAAAGGAATTAATTCAAAGTAATGTTCGAACAATTTTTTAAACTTTTGTTTTCAAACTTCATTTTTACTGTTTTACCATTCAATTTTTCGAGTGATCTCATATGATAAAATGATCATCTGTATATTATATTTGGCTGTATCGATTTAGAACACCAACCCAAATGCAACGTCACTTTTTGGCACTTTAAATAATTTTTCTCTTTATCTGTTTATCTTGATCGCTATGAACTCTCTAAAATGGTTATACTTCTAAGCCAAAATGTTGATAAAAATTTAATTTTCCAGTTATATTGTGTTTTAAATTTTTTACAAACTTGTAAACTTTTTAAAAAGGCTTTTTCAGAGAACTCGATTTTTTCAAATAGCTCACTCAGGCAAAAAAATAGAGCATTATTTTCCAACAATTTGATACCGCACACTCTTATGTCAAATTTAAAAATGAGAGATAATTTATCAAAAATACCAATTCATGACAAAAAATGCAACAAGAAGCGCAAACGGTTTTGCATTTATCTAGGTACCCATGATGCCAAAATACTAACAAGATTTTGGCACCATTTTGAAGAGTTCATCTCAATCTAGATGAAAAAATAAAAAGAATTACTTATTAATATATTAATGAGGACGAATAATTGTTTGCTTTTAATCTTTGCAGAAAACTTCACCAAATCCTTCAGGGCACTGCAGGGGACATAATTCTTTTGAGATCCCTTTCTAAATCTTCATAATTAACTAAAAAAAAAACAACCAACTTTTTGCCCCGATAAATAAAAAAGAATGTTCTCAAGGTAAAGTGGAATAAAAGAGGAAACATAAATAGGGATTATTTTTCGGGCTATTTTTTATGTGATAATAATATATCCTTATTTTATTGGGCCTCTCTCAGTGCCCATAAAACAAAGATGATGAAGAGATTTTTTCGCTATAAAGACAAGACACGACTGCCTGTAGCCATACAAAGAAATTGTCACTTCTGCAATGGCTTTGAGGAATAAACGAAGAGTTAAAGTATCTCTAAAACGTTTCAATTACCAAAAAATGACTTCCCTTAGTTTACGTTTGGGGCAAATGGGACTAAAACAAACGTTGTAAATCCAACGTTTATATACAGGGCATTAATAAAGTATGTAGACAACATTTAAGGGATAATTCCCTGTATAAATTAAAGACAAAAAGTCCATATAAATATATAGATACACTATTGGCAAAATCGCATCTGTGGTGCGAAATCTCTAATGCAACAAAAAGAGAAGGCACATATGGGCAAAGCCTTCAGTTAAAAAGAGACACCTAACCACTCCTACATTCCTACTGAAAGGGGGGTTATATGTGTGGTGCAGCCGAGCCTTTGCCCGTGAACGTTAACCGATTCAAATTTAGTACCAAAGGAGCTTAGATGGAGCGAGTGTCTGATGTTTTTTGTCGTGCGATATTTTTACGATGTTTTCATTTTTATATTTATAATTAATACAATAAATAATCCTATGAAATAAAAATAAACTCTAATATAAAATAAAAGTAAATAACAGTTAATACTTCGCAGGAGGAAAGCTTGCTTTATACAAAAATATTTATTCGACGTATCGTCTGATCCCGTGGCTGCTTCGACCGCGTGTTCTAAAGAATAGAAGGTGGGAGGTAGGGGATAGCGTGTTCTCTGTTTAACGCGTTCGACGCTACTCATAATCTTCGTCTGATGTGTTTATATCGGCACCCTAGATTCGAGTTTGCCAATAGTGTATATTCTAAAATTCTTGTATTTCGAGATATGACTAATGTTTGTTTTCGTTTTATTTTTCTTTGACCGTATTAATTAATTCAAATCGTGCAAAAATAATTATTTTTCCAGTATCCATGAGATCACGTTATTAACATTTGAAATAATCTACAGAGTCCTCGACATTACTGACTAAGTTTAAGAACAAAATCTAATTTATTATTTTATTCTTCAACTTTTAACTCTCTTATAGTTTTTACTGTCTATTGATATACAATATATATCATATATTGTATATAATATATATGATTTGATAATAGACTAAGTACAGTGGCATTGTCCCTTTTAAGACTAGAATTATGGTAATCTAATGAAAAAGCTTAACAAAGGTACACCATAACCTAAAGTAGCTGCTGGAAATTGCCACCTTCGACTGCAACGCATACACGACCTGTACAACAACAGCTCTTTTACATATTAATGATCTCATTATTGGGAATCTGGATAAGGGGATGGCAACGTCCTAACACTGCTTGACTACTCCAAAGCATTTTATTGCATAGATCATACTTTTATGCTTGCTAAGCTGCATTACTTTAGATTATCAAATTAAACGCTCCACTTTTCTCAGAATTTCCTGGAGGGTAGACGGCAACTTGTAAGATCACGCTCAGAAGTCTCAGACGTCGGCAATGTAGCGTCGCCGACGATACACAGCTTGCACTTTTTATCCATCAAATTGTAACAATATCGAAGCAAACATAAACATAGACTTGCAGCAAATTTCTGATTATAGCAGTAAACATAACCCTAAATTAAATGCTCAAAAGACACAGGGTTTACTTGTTCCACCTGAAGGGTGGGTTAATATACAATATAATGGAGTTAGGGATTGAAATGTAAAGAATTTAGGGGTTTTGTTTGATGACAAATTAAGGTTTAGTAGTTTAATATAGTTAAGTATCAAATTTACGTAAAAGAACATACGTGGTGTTAATAATAAAATATGTAACTAACCATTTAAAAAGTCATGTGAAGCATATATGTTGTCTATGATTTTATACTGTAGTATGTATGTATACTTGTATTATCCATGCTTAACTTAAGAGGACAAGCAACATCTGCAAAAAATGCAAAATAATAATTAATTGGCTAAACATGGCGAATATATTTCAACTTTTATTATTAACATTTGTATATAAATAATTATTAAAAACATTAACCCATCTGTACTCAAGATCTAATTTAGTTTTTCGAAAATACATTCATAATGTTTCATGTATGTATACTTACGATGCCCTAACATAAAAAAAAACCACCAACCATCAATACCAACCTAAACATTTACCGATAACTGATATCTGTGTCAATAAAAAAATTTTACGTTTATATTATGGTCACCCCACCATATATTATAATACTTATGTGAATCATGTAAGTATCATCAGTACTTTCTTTTTCATTAATAAACATTTATGAGTTTTAAATAAATGCTTTATTTTTTTCTATTCCTGTAAAATATTTAAAAATGTTAATAGCGAGAACATGTTTTCCTTTTTGAAAAGATCACTTAAGAGATGTTTAAAAGTTACTAAAAACATGGGAATTGGCAAACATATTAAAGAAAATGGTACATAAAATCAAAATGTTAGAAGAAATATAAAATAAAATTTACGAATAGTAAAGTTATTTAAAAATTAAAATTACATTTTTTCTATTTAGAATGGATAAAATTAATAAAATATCATTTAAACGCCAGAGAGTCTACTACATAACATATTTACACAGAACTAAACAACGGGAAATGTTTATTTAATAAAAAAATTCAACCCCTTGACAGGCAACCCATGTTTGCTTTCTCGGTTTGTCAGCGTTTCTATCTATACATACTGAAATTTTCAAATTAAGCCCCTGGCTTTGTGCCGGTCTACTCTTTTTTGAGCTCATCTTCAGCGGCCTTAACAAAAGAGGTGGCAGACTGAATAGAAAAAGCGCTAACGTATGTATGTCTTCTGGAACATTCAGACTATTTAAGTCTTTGCCAAAATTATCAAAGTCTGCTGTAACAGAACCGTATTTTAGTTTTTAATTCTTTGAATGTAACTAATTATTTTTAAAAAAATTACTTTGTCGGACTTCCATTGTCTTTATTTTGTTACTTAACACAACGTTTCGGTTAGTTAGTATCTCTAACCGTTTTCAAGTGTAAACTAAATTATAATTCTAAGGCTACTGTCTTAAATACTATCCATGTGCAATGAAGCTGGATGACTCCGCCTACGTGCTTATTGGAGTGTGAAGTTTGAGCTGTTGGTTTTTGACAAGAAAAGGCTTCCAGATATTGGGGATATCTATTCTTGGTTTAGTAAATATATGGGTATTTTGATTCATGAAAGCTGCTTCCTTGAATTTTCGTTTTCTCCAGTGCTGTTCTGTGTGCAAAACGTTGGCTTCTGATCACTGTATATTATGTTGGTTGGTCCATACATGTTCCGCTATACCTGATCTCGAAGTTTCACCCCTTTGAGTATGTTTCAGATGTTCTTTAACTCGTACGGGAAGCGGTCTTTTAGTTTCTCTAATGTACGATTCGCCACACTCGCAAGGGATTTGATAGATACAATTTTTTGTGCTTTCATTACTGGGGGAGTTTTACTTTTGTACGAAAGCTTCTAAGCGTATGTCCGGATTTGAAGACTGTTTTGATATTATAGTTTTTGGTTATCATTCTAATCTTTTCAGAGATCCCCTTCACATAAAGTATTGTAAGAAATGCTTGCTTCTTTTTTGTTTGTGTATTAGTTTTTACTTCCCGATTTGTAGGTTTTGAGATGGTATTAGTTACTAAGGTTTCAGGGTAACCGTTTTGTTTTAAATCTTTTTTCATGTGTGAAATTTCAATATTTAGGTCTTTCGGATGGTTGCAAACGTTAGATGCTCTGTGATAAAGAGTTTGAATTATGCCCTGTTTTATGGAGTTTGAATGATTCGATCCGTGATTAAGGTATTGCCCGGTGTGAATGTGTTTCCTGTATACTGAAGTTTTTATGTTATCAGCACTTCGTTTGACGAGAACATCGAGAAAAGGTAGAGTGGAATGTTTTTCTGTTTCCATGGTAAGTTTAATGGATTTTCTTATAAAACAAAAACAAAATAAAGACAATGGAAGTCCGACAAGGTATTTTTTTTTATATTACTTCATTGTCTACCACCTTCAAACAAACAACTAATTATTTCCTCAGTAACAACTGGACTAGCTCCAAGGTCATTTTAAAATTAGCTGAACTAAATGTAAAAAGTTCGGGAACTTATCTTTTTTTACCCTTTCGTATACCTCTGCTACTTGTTCTCTTATTCTGCTTGAAACAATATTAACCAAGGGGTAAAATATCCTATGGGAGTACTTTGAAAAAAAAAAGAAATCCTGAAAATACCTCATTATAGGTAAGAATCAGTGCAATTGACAAAGAACGTTTTACAGTATTTTGGTGGGTATGGGAATATATAAGGGCATTTTTTTTTAACTCGAGACATGGTAATTTTTCACCCCATGTTAACTTATGTTTTATTAAAAATGTTGGGCCACAACTCGACAGGTGCAGCATTTTTGTTGGTTTTGATGGTCGCTTTAAACGCTAAATGAAAGAATATTTATGGTGTCGAACTACATTGGAGGAATGCCATGTAGCACTTGAATATCCCAATCGTCCTATTCCAAGTTAAGTCTACAGTATACAGGTTAGGAGGTCAATTTCTGAGAGCTGGTTGCGTGAATATTTCACACATAAAACGCAATAAAAATCCAACTGTAGTAACAGAATAATTTAAAGTGAATGTGCGTTTAGCCGTTAAAAAATATCTATGGTCGAATTTAAGATAAATGGCTGATCAATCGGCTAGTTGCAGGAGCAGTTGCTACAATTCCCTAAAACAGAAAAACGTTCCTACAAAATAATAAACGTTCAACAACTGTTGGGGAGAACGAATAATTCCAATGTATGGGGTTTTGCCAACTGCAGATGGAAAACATCGATCGCAATCCAAATATTTTAAATTTGATTTTTGTACTGATGAAAGTACGTTTATGACGACTGGGATTGTAAATAAACAAAACAAAAGGACCTGGGCTCGCTAAAATCCCTGTTATACAAGACACTCACACTTAGTGCATGCATAAATGTGTGGGCTGGAATTTGCTGTATCGTCATTATTGGTCACAATTTTATAGACGGTTCACTTACAGCAGTAAAATATTGGAGATATTAGAACTAAACGTAGGCCCTGCGTTAGTAGATGCAAGGATAAACGGCCAAATAATCTTTTAGCACAAGCCCACAACGCAGCATCTGTAACAGAATATCTTAACCACACATTTTTCGAAATGGCCTGCCCAAAATCCTGACTTGTTACACTTGGATTTTTTCCGTTTAGGGATACATAACTTCAAAAGTATTTGACAATATTACGGATGGGCCACAAAATGTAGAAGAATTAATAAACCGATTTATTGTAGCTTCTTAAAAGATTAACCACTCGCTTAGCAGCAAATAGTGGGCATTTGGAACAATATGTTTAGTAGATTTAGCAAGTTTATACCTTTTAATACCATATTTTTAATTTATAAAAAATTTCTATTTTAAGGGTATCTTAAGCTGTAATACAGTCCTGTCCTAGATCCACAAAATGGCAAAATTGTTTGCTATTGTTCTCACTGTCGGAGATACCCCCGTCGCTATAAACGTATGGAAGAATATGCCTTTGTTTCTCTTGGTTTTATTATAGAGACAGTTACGGCTTGTTTGATCGCTTAGTTTCTAATGTAAGAAAGCGGTTAGACAAAGCTGCCTAAATACTATAATAATATATGAGTTTAACAGGGTTTAACCATCACTGTGAAAGCTTTGGTAAGAGATATAGGTAGTTGACTAATGAGACGGCTAATTTTAGTGATAGTTCCGGTTTTAGTTTGTGATGTCTGTATTAAACAAATTTCAAGAGAAGTTTTTTTTATTGTAAAAGTATTATTTCTGCTCTGAATAATTTTTATTCTTTATTATCGTATATATTTAATAAGGTATTATTTCAACCCTTAATAACAATCTTAAAATTTTTGTATATTATATCAAATGGCAGTTCCATATCCTGTAATGAGACTTTTCAGGTGGTTTCTTAAGAAATTAACCAACGTTTATACAGGGTAAGGCGATTTTCCAAAAGAAAAGGGCCAATTAAATTATTGTCGATCATGCCGCACCGCACGTTTACTGAAAACCTGTGTAGAAAATCATTTTCGACTATTGCGTAAGGATTTTTGTCCAACCATAAATGGGAGTTTCGATTATTGTTGATGCCATCACGGGTGAATGTAGCTTCGTCAGTAAAAAATTGCATACGCTTGGCGTAGTCTCCAGGTTGAAGATTCTGTACATGCTGTACATGGTACGGGTATAATCCCTGCTCGTGAAGCGTATTGATCACTCTTTTTTGGGGAATCCCCAACTGAGTTCCAATTCTTCGGGAGCTGGTCGTTGCATCTTCTGCTACTAAAGCTAGAACATTTTCTAATTCTTCTAAATCCTGTCGAATGGCTCGTTCGGATGTTACATTAGCACTTGGAAGCGTTCCGGTGTCGCATATAGTTTGTTGCAAACTCTGATAAAGGCCTTTCTGTTCGGTGTTCTTTGGTGTGGAAATCGTTGACGATATTTTTCAGCAGCCGCTGTAGCATTCCCATTACACAAACCATAAATAAAAACCATATTGGCGTATTCGAGATGTGAATAAATGTATGGCATTTTATAAAATTTAAATGATACAAATCCGAAAGTTAACGGTGAATCAATGTAAAATTTTATACTGACACTAACAGGATAGTGCCAGCACAACAACCAAAAGCGGACAATAGTAACATTTATTACAGGAAAGCCAAATCAATGCAATATTTTGTTTTTGCGTTATAATTTAAAAACAAATGAATATGGGATAACAACATTTGAATTTTTTCTTATTATTTTGATGCATAGATTACACCCTTATAATTTGGCTCATTCCTCTCGACTCACCCTGTAGATAACAATGCATTATTGCCGTTGAAGTTTTATTAACACTCCAACGTTATTTCTTACAACTAAACTTCATTGTAGTTTAGTCGTGTGAGATTTGAATCGACGAACTCTCGTCCTGGGTTATTACAAAGCCATGCACCTACGCCTATTATTTTAAAACAGGATTTTTGAAAAACTAAAGGTCATATTAAAGCATTGTTCGGCAGGCAAAAAACGAAGGCAATGCTTAAATGATAATAGGGCCGGCTAGAGTCTAGAGTGATTCATTAGTTTGCCTACAGTCCTATATATCGTAGGTGATTGCTTATGTGTATGACATCGATGCATTAGATAGAGCTCTTATAGGCAAAAACCGTTTTGTGCTTTAATGCGGCAATTTAGTCTGGAATAGCAGTAAACTTATTAGTTATTGATTATATAATTACGATCCAAATTCCTTTTAAAAGAAAAACTTTTTTATTAGTTAATAATTTGAGCTTTCGGGGCATCTTATGTCAGAGATTGCCCTTTTATAATAACAATAACTAATAAAAAAAGTTTTTCTTTTGATACTTACATCTGTATATGTATCAGCTAGACTTTGCCCTTTAAGAATTGTAATTTATAATTTATATTCTTAATAAAGACTATTATTATTATTATTATTATCTTTTATTAAGTTAAGTTTATTAAACGGTTTCAATGAAATTTAATTGAAAAATAAACCTTTACTCCATCTTTAATACTTTTCTATTCCTTATAAGAATTCACATACTCTCTATACAACTGTTTAATACTATATATGTGACAGCAAGGCGCTTTCCTACTGTAAGACAACGAAAATTGCTAGACCGTTGTGTAGTGATAGTATCACGGTAATTTAACCAATAGGAAATAGATGTTAATGCGACCATAGAATGGTTTATAGCCATTATTGCTCTGAATACTCACAGTAATTATCAACTTCTATTGGGGGTGTAATTTGGTTTAATATACTGCATTAGTTTCGACTGGTAGTATTATAATATAAAGTAGTCGGGTGATTTTTTAATAAACTTTGAAGGTACTCAAAAAATGTTTTCCTATTGCGCAAGCCCTGCGACGCACAGGCGAGGGGACAAAACTGCTTTGCCCATTGGGTCTCGTTTTTTTACGTACCTTAAAAAATACATAGCCACGTCATCAAATCGTATTTAGCGTGTTATTTAAAAATAAAATATCATATAGCAGTATTAAAATGAGTCGATAAAGTGTTAAGTAAATTATTTAAATGAATTCCCCCTTAAAGATGTTTATTTTACTTGTCGGTAATTCAAATCCGCTCAAGAAAAAAACTTAAAATATCACCTTACCCATTTTCCTCTCTAGAAACGAGCAACTCAACTGCTGAAACAAAGTTTCAACTTCCAATAAAAACTTTCTAATCAATAAAACAGAAATGGGCCGCAGTTATGTCGTAGATTTGTTTGGAAACTTTTTTTATTTCCCAAATTTAGTGTTGAACTTCTTATTTATTTCCCATGAGACTATGTATGAATTAACTATTTTGGGCAGAAGCCTATAGCGAACACCTGATCGAATTAGTTTTTTTGATTTCGTTTTATAGTTGTAACTATTAAGCACAGTGGCTTGGGGTGAGATATTTATGTAGAAAAAGCTTTAAAAAAATTAGGCTATTGTGAATTTTTTTTTTCGCTCAAGTGGTACGGGAAACCTTGTAGATACTTATTATTGGGCCTCTTCACTATAACCGAATTCATAATATTATTATTCAGCATTAGAAACTGGTTGAAGCATCCATTACGTGGGTCAGTATTTTCGTCTGTTTTTATAAAATACCGTATTTTATTTTATTATTTTTTCAGTAAATAGACATTCTTCTGAAGGGAGCCACGACGTTTTTATCTACAGGGTGTCCGGTAACTTATGGGCCATAGAGCAACTGGAGATAGTAGATATAAAAATATGTCTTTTGAGCCAAATTTGCCCAAGTAAAATGTTAGAGGTTAAAGAGATACAGGGTGTTGAAAGTGAAAATTAATTTTCGAAAAATGATGATAATTTTGAAACGGTTTAAGATATCGAATTCAAAATCGGTATAACTAGGTTTTCGAGAGTGAGAAATTCGAATTTGGTGTTAATTTCAAGATACTCCCTAGAGGGCGCTTGCTACGTGCTTCATGTTGAACTAATTCATCCATATTTTTTTTAACCGTGCAGTTACTAGTATGTATACTTTAAACTATAAAAGAACCTACCTTTTTACGTAAAAAAGGTACTCTTGTTCGATCTCGATATCTCAAGCCGTTACCCAGATTTTAGCGTCTGAATGTTCCATTGCACATTCTGTTGATTGCTGAGAAATATTTAATTCACAAAGTGTGCCTTGCATTTTGACAAAATTTGTTGCGGTGAAAACTGTCATTATTTTCTACTTTTTTTCGTCAAAGGTACGTAAATAAAAAGTTTTTGCAATATCCAAGTACTGTAATCTTTTCAAATAAAAATGCCCAGGCTTAATAAGTTTTCTAACCGTGATTTACGTGATATGGTCTGCGTTTATGCACAAGAGAATTATAATAGTCGTGCTGCACTTAGAAGGTATGTAGAACTCTACCCAACCAGAATCATTCCAGACCGAAAAATATTTCAAAGAATATTCAATCAGTTAGGTGAAACAGGTTCGTTTTATGTCAAAAATCCTGGTGGACGACCGAAAACTATAACGGTCGAACAAGAAGAAGAGATCTTGGTTCGTATCGCGGAAAATCCTGAATTAAGCACTAGGCGTTTGGAAGCTTCTACAGGAATAGGTAAATCGACCGTCTCAGAAGTCATCAATGCAGAAAATTTATTTCCTTGCCATTTCACGCCCGTTCAAAATTTACTGTCAGGAGATTTGCCAGTCAGATCAGAATTCTGTCAAAATCTACTAAATAAGAATAACGAAGATCCCATGTTCCTGAGAAAAATACTATTTACTGACTACAACTTTTACAAGACGCGGAATTTTTAACTGGAAAAATAATCATCACTATGCTTTGGAAAATCCACGACTACCCAAAGAAAGACATTTTCAGCACGAGTTTTCGATAAATATTTGGTGCGGCATTATCGACAATTTCTTGATCGGCCCATATCAGCTTCCGCAGAGACTTAATGGAGAACAGTATTTGCAGTTTTTAGAAAACGATTTACTTTACCTTCTGGATGATATACCTCTGAACATAAGACACAATATGTGGTACATGCAAGATGGTGCCTCAGCACACTTTGCAGTTCCTCTTCGAAATCATTTAAATCAGCGTTTTCCACATCGGTGGATTAGTCGCGGTAGCGAATTTCCTTGGCCACCGCGTAGCCCAGATATTAACCCGTTAGATTTTTATCTGTGGGGTCACATGAAGGATTTGGTATTTGGTGATGAACCCAATACACGGGAAGAACTTGAACAAAAAATTCAAGAAGCCGCCATTGTTATAGAAGATAATCAAAATATCTTCCTGAATGCGAGACGTCATTTGTTAAAAAGCTTAAGAAAATGTATTGAAGTGAACGGTGGACACTTTCAACATTTACTAAAGTAAATTAAAACAAATTTTTAATAGTTTCCAATATTTTCATTTTGTTTTTTTTTCTGCCTTTTTATCATCAAGTCCTAAAATCTGGGTAACGGCTTGAGATATCGAGATCGACCAAGAGTACCTTTTTTACGTAAAAAGGTAGGTCCTTTTATAGTTTAAAGTATAAATACTAGTAACTGCACGGTTAAAAAAAATATGGATGAATTAGTTCAACATGAAGCACGTAGCAAGCGCCCTCTAGGGAGTATCTTGAAATTAGAACCAAATTCGAATTTCTCACTCTCGAAAACTTAGTTATACCGATTTTGAATTCGATATCTTGAACCGTTTCAAAATTGTCATCATTTTTCGAAAATTAATTTTCACTTTCAACACCCTGTATCTCTTTAACCTCTAACATTTTACTTGGCCAAATTTTCTCAAAAGACATATTTTTATATCTACTATCTCCAGTTGCTCTATGGCCCATAAGTTACCGGACACCCTGTATAGCGAAACATGATCTGGTAAACGTATTACACTAGATAATGAATAATAATAATAATAATAAATAAACTTATTTTTGACAGTTACTAGAGTAGCATTTTGGGATGTATTTAATAATCGTCACTCCTGATTGGTCCTAACAGACAGTACAGTATTTTCTGGTCACTTTAAGTGACGGACGACCATTAACATTCAGTTTTATATAAATTCAAAATAAATAAAAATATTTTTAGTGATTATTTGTACACTGAGGAAAATGATCTATTACAACAGGTTTGCAATGACATAGTTTGTATTGATAGCTTACTTTTTATAAACCCATATTAAGTATTAAACCCGCTTTAGTGTTATATCAAATCCAGATTTACTAGAACGGTGTTTTTATTGGTAGTTATCAGTTCCATTAGCAGCACATTCTTGAATAATGAACTACTTTTAATACAGCAACTTTTGTTTTAGAAATAAATTGTATTTTCTCAATGAGACGCATTTTATTTTCAGGAAAGCGCTATCTCTACAATTAAGAAAGCAGAACAGCGTCTCCAAAAACCAATTGTATCCGTTAGAACCTATAAGTATAAATAATAAAGACGTTGGTGGGGGTTCGTAGCGATTATTAGTTTTAACGTATGTGTTGCGCAGGTCACATCGTTGTTCGGAGTCCTTTAACTGTTCTGTCTAAATTTGGATTTTATTGATCGTATCTATACGTTTCAATTAATTTATTTTTACTTTGTATTAAACTTTTTTTAAACTTAGCATGTCAGATAAAGCAATAGAAGATTCTTATTTCGCACAACCCGTCATTATTATTGGACTTTTTAATCTATGGACGAATTTTACCACCTCAGTAAACCATGTTGCATAATAGATAATAATATGCAATGTAAAACGACAAGAACAATATCACACTAGAAGCTATTTAAATTTTTGAGAACTGCAGTTCTGATTTTAAGTGGTCAGTATATGCTTTATTAACCGTAGCAAGCAAATATTATGATTAATGTCAAGTTTCATTACAACTGCCAGTCGGAACTGATACAGTATATAAAACCAAATTACACCCTAAATAGAACTTGATAATAAGGTGCTGTGAGTATTCAGCGCAATAATGTCTGTAAACCATTCTATGGTAGCTTTAACTTATATTTCTTATTGGCTAAATTACCGTGATATTATACTACACATCGGTCTAGCAATTTCCGTTATCTTACAGTAGGAAAGCACGTTGTTCTTATAAAGAATAGAAGGCAGTGCAGAGTCAATAATAAAATTTTTAATCACAGTAATTAATCATAAAAACAGGCCAATATCAATATGATAAAAAACGTACACTATTATTATTGAAAAGTAAAGAAACTCTAATAAAATGCTGACCCTTTTGTGAAAAAAAAAACAAATCCTAGACCTTCCTCTTAACGTTTTGGTTTAATTTGCTTCCAACTTCAGAAATTTTATTTTGAAATTCAACAAAAATACTGTTAAATTTAGCAAGTTTAGAATTGGAAATTTTGCAGCGTAATTTTATGCCAACAAATAAAATATTCAGCAAGCAAATCTATTTAAAGCTAACCATTTCAATTGAGTAAACACCACCTTCACTAAAAAGAAGAAGCTTAGAACTTCCTGAAATAACAAAATAGATACTCGAAACGTTTGTCGAACAAAGTAGTAGCCGCTTGCATCTAAATAGTGTTTGATTTTCTTAACAGAAAAGAAGGTAAAGTTGACTTTATATACGAAAAATTTAAATTTGCAAAGCACTCTTTTTAGTATATATAAAGTGTAGCAATTGTTATAAAACAAGAGTTTTTTCCATTATTGAGGTTATAAATGTTACACACTTTTTTGAAACTTGTAACAGGTGTTTTTGAAAAACATAAATGATTTCACCACGGGGGTGCTCGAAACGCTTCGAATATCAAGACCCACCGGTCTACGGGCCGGTAAACCGACGGCTCAGTCCAACACTAAATGAAAGTTACTTCGAAAGGAGGATGATAAATAATTAATGTCAACTGACAATGACACACGTCTGCCAAAAAGAATGCTTGATATTTGGAGGATTTTGCGAAAATCCGTAAACAAGTTTAAAACTATTCTACCGTGCGAGCAAAAATGATTTGCATCAAAGAGTGGCTTGCATCTAAGGACGTAATACTTAGCCGTAGTGCTTAATACCTGTTGGATGTCAGTAACTACCTGAATTAACAATCAATCAGTTATTCCGTCATCTTTGACAGTTGTTACAAGTAATTTGATTCATCGCTGATTTTTCCAATTTCTTGAACAATTCACACAATGGGCTTTACGGAACAGCACAAAACATTCATGGTTGAAGCGTATTTTCTAAACGAGGTTAGAGTAAATGTTGCAAACGTTCGTGAAATAATGCAAAATACGCCAACAAATTGTATAACGCGCCTGTCCCAAGAAGTGGGAAGATCTTATGGAACATGCAAGAATATTCTTAAGAAGCAGCTAAATTTATTTTCTTATAAAGTGCAAGTATTCCAAGAAATACAAGCCGCAGATTTTGAAAGACGCAGGAATTACTCTCAGTAGTTTACCCAAAATTTATTTGAAAAAATGATTTATTAGACCTGACATTTTTTTCGGATGAAGCCTGGTTCCACCTCTCCGGTTATGTGAATTCTCAAAATACACGCATGTGGAATAGTGAAAATTCCCAGTTGCACCCTCAAAAAGTTGGTGTCTGATTAGATGTTTCCCGAAGAAGAATTGTTGGTCCTATTTTTTTCCATGACACAGTTACAGCACAGCGGTATAGAGACAATATTTTGAATCCATTTGTGGAGCAATTACTTGACGACGAACTAAGTTTTGGATATTTTCAACAGGACGGTGCAACCGCCTATACAGCCGTCAAAACTATTAACTACTTACGCAATTTTTTCGACGACAGATTGATCAGTTTTCGATCAGACATTGAATTCCCACCTAGATCACCTTGTTTAACGGTTATTGATTACTTCGTTTTTCCTCATTTAAAGAACACTATTTTTAAAACACCGGTTGCAAATTTAGAACAATTACAAGAAAGGATTATCCAAGAATGTGGTAAAATTTCTCCAAAGATGCTGGTCAACACTTTCGAAAATATGAAGGCTTGGAGCCAATTTTAGCAATTTATGTAATTACTTTTCTTTTTCTTTCTGTATATTCTTACTTTGTTAATTTTGTAAGCAACACACAAAAAGTATTTGACTACTTATTTTATTACTCCTTAGTTTGGCATAGGTATCATGTCATAATATGAATTTGACAAAATTTTACTCTAGATTTGGTTAGATATATCGTCCCCATATCATTGTGATCGAAACCAAGTCCTACGTTTTTTAATCCAAGCCCTCTTTGATGCAAATAATTTTTGCTCGCACGGTAGTTAGGTATGTGGACAAATTGAAAATGTTCTCGTCCATTTGTTAAATAAACTAGCAACGCAGCATCATATTTCAATTTAAAATTTAACGATAAAGATGAAAAAATGTTACTTTTCCACTTCCCTGTATATAAAATTTGATTTTCCGACAGTTCATTATCGAGCACAATAATATCTAATTTTGCCACCCCAATCTCGATTTTCACTCTTTTCTCTTTGAAAATACACTCAATTTTTGGCGACATTTTTGCTAAGGGTCAAAATTTGAGAAAAACAATCTTTTCTCACAAACGAATAGAATAGGATACAAAAACTTTTAATAAAAGTTATTGGTAAGAAAGAAAGGAATAATATACAGGATGCTCCATTTAAAATGGGCAAAGTTGAGACAACTTCCGGTATAACCGGAAGTCGCATATGGTCGCTGTAATTTCATTTGTAAATCTGAAAAGCTTCTAAAATGTTTCTTAAATTTTAAATCTTCACTAATTTTAAGAAGCTCCTAAATATGCTAATCCGGTTCTTATAATTTAATAACAAAAAAAACTGGCAATGCTGTGCTTTATTTCCGGTTGACAAATCCTATTTCATTTTCTATTTTACTTTCTAATACGCTCAAAGGGCGGTAACTCGGAAAGAAAGAAAAGTCAGAAACAATTTTCTCTTGGATAAGTTTCTATTTTACTACTCTGGAAAATTAGGTCTCTGCGTAGCAAAAAGTCAGATTAAATATCCTTTATCAGAAAATATTATCGGGAAATATGTTTCTAATAAAGGCGCTACTGAAACTAAACATCAATCAATGTTGAATTGTGTTCGACTTCTCCGCATTAACGTATCTGTGCCTTTTCTGTTTACTTTCTATATTTACATGACAAAATGATGGTTTTGACCTTTTTCTTAAGTATCCTAAGGCAAAGCCAACAGATTTGCTTTAGATAAATCACTCCCGAAGCCTATTTTTATACTTGATAGTTAGGGGCAATTTTTCGGGTGACGATTTTATAGGTTGTCATTTTCTCTTGCTATAACAGATATATTGACTTCTTATAGGTCAAAGGATATGATATATAAAAAATAATTTGAAAAAAAATTGAGATTATATACCCACCTAGATTTTATTATATCTATATTTTCTTTTAAAACTTTAATGTTATATAAGGGCCGCCATCGCTGTTGGGAATTTTTCACTTATATTTTATATACATTTGAAAACTTCCCACCTCGATTTTCCTGCTTTAATATAAAAATGTGAAAAATCGCTCGGACCCGTCGATTTTTATTTCGAGGGGGACATCTTTTGCGTATATTGTCAATCTTGTTACTTCAAGCCCCTAGGAGGGGGGGTAAGATCTAAATCTCAAATGGATACCCCTACTTTATATAATTTTTTTGGATTCTGCATAAAATTCTGAACATTCTTTAATAAAAGCATTATTAGTCTATACTAAACAGTTTCCGAGATATTTACTCTTGAAAAATGACATTTTTGAACTTACGGCTTACATGTCCCTATCTTCGATTTTTATTATCTTTCCAATAGTGTCAACTTTCGGTTAAACCGGATGTAAGAAATATAGTACTTCCGGTTTGACCGGAAGTTGACACTATTGGAAAGATAATAAAAATCAAAGATAGGGACATGTAAGCCGTTTTGCTCTAAGAGAGTTAGAAAGCTAGACGCTGTCAAAGTTCAAAAATGTAATTTTTCAAGAGTCAATATCTCGGAAACTGTTAAGTATAGACTAATAATGCTTTTATTAAAAAGTGTTCAGAATTTTATGCAGAATCCAAAAAAAATTATATAAAATAGGGGTATCCATTTAAGATTTAGATCTTCCCCCCCCCCCTCCCTCCCTCCTAGGGGCTCGAAGTAACAAGATTGACAATATACGCAAAAGATGTTCCCCTCGAAATAAAAATCGACGGGTCCGAGCGATTTTCCACAGTTTCATTTTAAAGCAGGAAAATCGAGGTGGGAAGTTTTCAAATGAACACCCTGTATATATTTACATTTACTCCAACACGATTAAAACCATACAATTTATTAAGATAAATGTAATTTTTAATAGGTAAAGTAATCCTTATAGGTACTGGGACATTTTTTTAAGTGCCTCATCCATAGAAAAATACCTTAAGATCAGCAAACAATAATTACAAAAGTGGGAAATTTATAGTCTTGCGCATGTAAACAAAACCATACAGGAATAGGCATGCGCACTGCAAAATTCTTATTTAACGAATAAAAAGATAGACAGGTCCGGGATTTAAAATTTAAAATATGTATTTTATTAATTTAATGATTTTAATCCTAAATTTCACGAGCTAGGCTCTTAGTCAAGAAATTGTAATAATTGACTATCAATTTATTTTCACGTGTAAACAGCTAAAACTTGTCCTAATTTGTCATAATTTATTGACAAAAAATTGGAACTTGTTCTAAATAAGATTTATACACGAAGTATTTTTTATAGTTGAAGAAAAACCTAATACCACATAACATTTGATAGAAAGGACATGATACTCGATTTTTTTAAACGGCACTACACAGAGTTGCCACACCATTAGTGGAGGTTAGGACTGGGCAACCAATATTTTCTATTCTGAGAAGTAAAAAATAATAATTTATCCTAGGTTTTATATTTTCAGGAATAACGAAACAAGTTCTCCAAATTTGTCGTTTTAACACGACAGCCCTAGTGCTTGCGCATTGTCACGATGAATACCTACAACCTATGCTATAAGTTTTACCCATTCAGAAAAATAGCCTAGTTTTTTACAGCTAGGTCTAATATTACCAAAAACTTGATCATCACTTCCCTCATCACCCTAAGTAGACAAACGTTAATTTTCAGTTATAAATTAAAGTTTATATGGTCTGTTAGCTAAGTCTGGCTTTATACTGGCGTATAATTGTATACCTTGTTAACAACCACAATGGCCAGAAAGTTTTGGTAATCCATCAAAGTATGTCCAGAAGGGTAATCACCATATTTGCATATAAAATAGTGCAATGGTTTATAGGGCCCGTCTTGTTGTACATTTACTGGGTTCAAGGTAGCTTGCTTTACAAGTTCCCTTGTTCCAGGTCAATTAAAGTTCCCAATATATATTATACGTACTTTGGATTTAAGGAAGCCTATTACCTTGGAAATTATATAGAATAATTGCAGGCCCCCATACCCTTGCTTACTATTATTTGCATAATATAACAATCCAACTCAGCCCTTATCTATTCCTATTGGATTACAAGAGGTGTAGAATATTCTTCATAATAAAAACTGTATACAGGGTCCGCCATTTAAAACTCCCCAGGCATGTACTTCGCTTAATTGCTGAGCTACAAATTTGTGCGACATACCAAATTGTAGGTTTTACGAAGAACTTTAAAAGTGTATACAGTGTGTCCTAAAAAAGTATTTTTAAAAGAAATTATTATGGATAACAACTTAATTTCTTTGAATATTTTTTTCCCTTGCCCTGTATATCAAATCGGTGATAAGAGTTTGATGCAAGTTGTAATAAGCTTTAATTTTAGTTATGATAACTCATGTCAAATTTTCATTCGTTTTCGTGAAAAAGACTAAAAAGACATATTTCCGTTACTAAAATAAAATTGCTTTAAAATTATTTAATTTGTAAAAAAGAAGAAAGAAAGTCAGTTTTTTAGCAGTTTTTTCCTTTATTAATTTTTTGTTACGTTTGGTTCTCGTAAATATTAATCACCTTTTAGTGCTACCAGAACAACAGTTTCTAAATTTTACTTATTTTCTTATAGCATCACGCTAACTTTGTAGTTGGCCTTGCAATATTTGTTCTCTTACATTTGACATATTATTTAAAATTGCTATAAGTTGATAATGATTGACTGTTTTATAAGCAATGGTTCAATTTACAAATGTTGAGAAGACTGAGATTCTTTTGATTTATGGTGAATGCAATAGAAATGCTCGACTGGCTTGTAGAGTTTATTCTCAAAGGTTTCCTGGCATGCGCTGCCTTGATCACAAAACTTTAAAATCGTTGGCCAATAATCTTCAAAGGTATTGATCTTTTACTAAACCTAAGAGGGAAAGAAATAGACCGGTAAGAAATATTATTTACACAAATAATGTTATTGGTGCTGTTATTGAGAATCCCCATACATCAAGTGAATTAATTAGTGAGACCACCAATGTTACTTCCACTTCCGTTAGAAGGATTCTAAAAGAAAATGGGTATCACGATTATAAAATCATTTTGGTTCAGGAACTTCGGCCAGGAGATTACGAACGAAGGCTAAATTTCATAGCTGAAATGTCTATTATAACGGAGGACAATAGAAATTTTCTTTATAACATCCTCTGGAGTGACGAGTGTACATTTAATGAAAGCGGCAGTTTAAATAGACACAACATGCACTACTGGAGTAATATAAATTCGCGTTGGACGCGCCACAGAAATTTCCAAGTAAGGTTTAAAGTGAACGTGTGGGCAGGAATACTTGGGGGAAGACTGATTGGTCTTCATTTTTAAGAAAATAATTTAAACGCCCAAATCTACCTAACTTTTTTACAAAATGAATTACCCATTTACTCACAAGATGTTCCCCTGCGAGAAATAAAAGATATTTGGTTTCAACAAGATGGCGCTGCTCCACACAATGCCCGTATTATTTCCGACTATTTAAATGCTACTTTTAGAAACCAATGGATTGCCAATGCAGGACCAATAAGATGGCTGGCGAGGTCGCCGGATCTGAATTTCCTGGATTTCTTTCTTTGGGGCTACCTAAAGAATTTTGTGTATGAAACTCAACCCCTTGATGTTAAAGATCCTAAAAATAGAATACGCAATGGCTGTAATTCTATTCGACGCAATATTCTACTACGTACCGTAAATGGCGAATTGGTGAAAAGATTTAATTTTTGTATCAACGTTAACGGACAAAATTTTGAACAATATTTAAATTAATCGCTTAACTTTTTGCTTTAATGTTTTAAGCTATTATAATGAATAAAATAACGTTGCCAAAGTATTTAAAAGCAATTTTATTTTTTTAACGAGAATATTGTGTTTTTGGTCTTTTTCACGAAAACGAATGAAAATTTGACATGAGTTATGATAACTAAAATTAAAGCTTATAACAACTTGCATCAAACTCTTACACCGATTTGATATACAGGGCAAGGGAAAAAAATATTTAAAGAAATTAAGTTATATAATGCATAATGTAAAATAATTTCTTTTAAAAATACTTTTTTAGGACACACTGTATACACTTTTAAAGACCTTCGTAAAACCTACAATTTGGTATGTCGCACAAATGTGTAGCTCAACAATTAAGCTAAATACGGGCCTGGGGAGTTTTAAATGACGGACCCTGTATATATAATTTTCAAAAGGTAAATATCATGTGAAGGTATTATTGCGGGGTGACGTGTAGGAAAAAAATACATTATATCGTCATGGTAACAATTAAATTGCAGTTGTTATTTTTTGATTAAAAATAACTAAAAATAGACATATATTTTTTCCCTCTATGCTTAATTTTGAAGGTTGTAAATAGGCGCGGATCCAGGTTTTCTAGGGGGAAGGGCGCAAAAAAAAAGGCAGTTAAAATAAAGGTTGTCTCTTACTTACTATACTTTTTGTCATAAATACAATAATCACAGAAACTATGACCCTTAATAAAGTATATACACAAATTAACTGTGCACTTTACTTTTGCAAATATGACACACAATTAGTTATTTTTTAACAATTAACGAGATTATGACACACATTTCTTCCAGTTACAATTAACCTTATTATAATAGGCCTCCTTTTAAATGTTTTTACCTTATTTTTGTTAAAAAAAAGTCAGATAATCAAAAGGGAACGCCGCGAGCGACATTATTTAAAAACAATAATAATAATAAATGCCTTTCTTTAACAACTATATAACCATTGTATTACAATATATAATGGGCGAGGTTCAGTTCATTCTGCCTACACTACTGCAGCATGACGTATGTTCACTGTATTTCTAAAAAAAAGGTACGCTGTACATTTATTATTAGCTCTGTTTGTTTCATAGCTTTAGAATATTTATAATGTCAGGGGGGTGCCCAGCGCCTTGCGTTCCTTCCCTGGATCCGCCACTGGTTGCAAGACGTAGCATTTTTATGATCCATCCTGCATAATATCGTTTTGAAATAAAATGCATTTAAAAAAAAATTAATTGGACTGGTATGTATTGCTGTATGTATTGGAAACGTCATACCAAAGTGATATTGCGAGTAAACTTCACCAGATCCACAACATACTAATTATTTGATTTAAAAGAAAGAAAATATATTAGGTGCTAAGCAGGAAAATATAACTTGGGGACTCTCTCTACGTCTGAAAATATAAAGAATAACGAAAAATAAGTTGGAATAACATTTTGCAACATAATGTTACATCATGTCAAAAAATTCTGATCCCTGAATGAGAGACATATTTTATTTAATGCTTTTTTAAGATGAAATAATGTTCCTCTCAGCAGCACAACGAAAAGATGTCGCTGTTGGGTGACAGTAAAGCTCCCGAATAAAGAAATGAAAAATAAAATATTTTAAATAACATGATTTTACTTATACATATTATAATGAAACTTTTTTTACAAAAAAGACGCACTGCGAGAGCAAATTTATCCCAAACTAAAGTTAGGTTTGTTTCATTCACCCTAATAAAATTTTAGTAAACATTCTCTATTTAAGTATACAACGGTTCAAGGATTCAATTTAAAAAAAATTAGTGCTGTGCTGTTTTAACAGTTAGTATTTAAAGAACGATTACACGAATTCGAAACCAGAGGCAGAGTTTGAAATTCTTAAAATTAAGAAAGTGACTCTCGTTAATAATTAATGAATAAAAAAACTATATAACCATGATTATCAGGCAGCATATTTGAATTGCGCCTGCATTCTGCTGAAAGGGTAACGTAACCTTCCATTGTACTATAATAAACCATAGATTTCATGCTGTCATCAGTTTTTCGTGAAAATCCTTTCGCATGAGAACTTAAGCTAGAACCGACTAAAGTCGCTGATAACAATCTAAATCTTTAGACACTAAAGCTCACCGTGCCGAAATCTTCATTGCTCGTTATTTATTGAGCTTTAACAGCTGATTGATACCGTCATTGATGTCTTAACTCTATATAATATACTTCCATTAGTCTAAAAAAAAGCTATTTTGGTCGACTTTTTTTTCAGTAGCGTACACCAGTAGTCTCCGAAAAATTTTAATTAGATGATTAGACAATTTAGAAAGAAGGGACGCAGTGGGCGCGCCCTCTCCCTTAGCAGTAAAAAGAATAACGGCAATGATCTAGTATATACTCACCATGTCAAAATTAATGATTTTTTTTTATTAATGATGAATTTTGGGTCGTGGATCATGAATCTGAAAATTTTTGGTCATGGCTTAAGAACAGGCATTACCGTGCGAGCTAAAAGTATTTGCATCAAAGGGGGCCTTACATCTAAGGACGTAATGCTTAGCCGTAGAGCTTAATACCTGTTGGGTGTCAGTAACTACCTGAATTAACAATCAATCAGGTATTCCGTCATCTTTGACAGTCGTTACAAGTAATTTGATTCATCGATAATTTTTCCAGTTTCTTGAACAATTCATACAATGGGCTTTGCGGAACAGCACAAAACATTCATGGTTGAAGCGTATTTTTGAAACGGGGTTAGAGTAAATTATGAGTGGAAATACAATCCGGGTTTGTGCATGGACGATTTTCACGAACATTTTCCTAACGTTGCTTTTATTGCCGGGGATTTTTATCATTGCCTGAAAAGAACCGTGGCTGTGTTTGGGGAAACAGGTTCTATAGAACACAAAAAGTGAGCAGGAAGATCATCTGTAAGAACAGAAGAACTTGTTGCAAACGTTCGTGAAATAATGCTAAATACGCCAACAAATCGTATAAGACGCCTGTCCCAAGAAGTGGGAAGATCTTATGGAACATGCAGGACTATTCTTAAGAAGCAGCTAAATTTATTTCCTTATAAAGTGCAAGTATTCCAAGAAATACAAGCCGCAGAATTTGAAAGACGCAGGAATTACTCTCAATGGTTTACCCAAAATTTATTGAAAATAAATCATTTATTAGATCTGATATTTTTTTCGGATGAAGCCTGGTTCCACCTCTCCGGTTATGTGAATTCTCAGAATACACGCATGTGGAGTAGTGAAAATCCCTGTTTTTTTGTAGAGACCACATTGCACCCTCAAAAAATTGGTGTCTGGTTAGCTGTTTCCCGAAGAAGAATTGTTGGTCCTATTTTTTTCCATGACATAGTTACAGCACAGCGGTATAGAGATAATATTTTGAATCCATTTGTGGAGCAATTACTTGACGACGAACTACGTTTTGGATATTTTCAACAGGACGGTGCAACCGCCCATACAGCCGCCGAAACTATTAACTACTTACGAAATTTTTTCGACCACAGATTGATCAGTTTTCGATCAGACATTGTATTCCCACCTAGATCACCTTGTTTAGCGGTTATGGATTACTTCGTTTTTCGGTTTTCCTCATTTAAATATCACTATTTTTAAAACACTAATTGCAAATTTAAAACAATTACAAGAAAGGATTATTCAAGAATGTGGTAACATTTCTCCAGAGATGCTGGTCAACACTTTCGAAAATATGAAGGTGTGAATTTATGCTTGGGGCATGGCGGTGGCCAATTTCAGCAATTTATGTAATTATTTTTCTTTTTCTTTCTGTATATTCTTACTTTGTTAATTTTGTAAACAACCAAAATAAATTTGTATTTGTCTTCTTATTTTATTACATTAGTTTGGCATATCATGTCATAATATGAATTTGACAAAATTTTAACCTAGATTTGGTTAGATATATCGTCCCCATATCATTGTGATCTAAACCAAGCCTTACGTTTTTTAATCCAAGCCCTCTTTATTGCAAATAATTTTTGCTCGCACGGTATAAAAAGAAATATCTCATAAACAAAGCGTTTTCAGCAAAAATGGTTTTCAGATTTATAATCTACACCCCAAAATTTATTATTTCAGAAAAAGTTATTAACTTTGTCATTGTCATTGTAATCGTAATAGATATTTATCAAACTTACTTGATTATTTAAATATGCGCACCCTTTAACAAATTTTTTAATCCGCCTCTGATGATTAGGGCATGTTTTAGTGCACACACAGATGATTTAACGTGATATACAGGGTGGCCCTTTAGTGTGGCAAAGTACAATAGCTCCGTTACTATTTCAAATACATTAAAAATATTAATACAAAAGTTGAAGGGCAGTAAGTGACTTATAACGTAAAATTATTTTTTACTCTATAGGGTGGCTCAAAAAAGCGGAACAAGAAAAAATGTACTTTTTTCAAATGGAACACCCTGTATATTTTTACATTTTTAAATTCCACATAAAATTACAATTATTTTTTATCAAATACATTATTAGTCTATACTTTATAGTTTCCGAGATATTGACTCTTGAAAAGTGACATTTTTGAACTTTGACAGCTTCTAACTTTCTAACACTACGTCTTAGAGCAAAACGGCTTACATGTCCCTATCTTCAATTTTTATTATCTTCCCAAAAAAATCAACTTCCAGTTAAACCGGAACAACTATATTTCCTGCTTTCGAGTAACATCCGGTTTAACCGGAAGTTGATTTTTTTGGGAAGATAATAAAAATTGAAGATAGGGACATGTAAGCCGTTTTGCTCTAAGACGTACTGTTAGAAAGTTAGAAACTGTCAAAGTTCAAAAATGTCACTTTATAAGAGTCAATATCTCGGAAACTATAAAGTATAGACTAATAATGTATTTAATAAAAAATAATTATAATTTTATCTAGAATTTAAAAATGAAAAAATATACAGGGTGTTCCATTTAAAAAAAGTACATTTTTTATTGTTCCGCTTTTTTGAGCCACCCTATAGAGTTAAAAATAATTTTACGTTATAAGTCACTTACTGCCCTTCAACTTTTGTATTAATATTTTTAATGTATTTGAAATAGTAACGGAGCTATTGTACTTTGCCACACTAAAAGGCCACCCTGTATGTCTCTGTTTACAAACTTTACATAACATCATTTTAAATTCCTAGAGGAGCACTAGGTACCGATTTCTTTAGAATTTTATGGTTTTGGTGCGGCCCCCCCCACCGCGCTCTTCCCCCAAATTCGCCACTGTAATGCTTAACATTGTCTGACAAACAACCATTAACAAGCTAGGTCGGCGACACAATGTGAACGCATCTTCAGAGAGTGATAACATCAAAAGGAATTTCAAAATTTCCTAAGAAATCGTTAAAAAAAGAATCTAAAACAATTTCCACTCCGAATAATTAATCCTAAAAATGTACCTAAATAAGGTACTTAAAAATCAAGTGGCCCTTAACAATTTCGGTGTAGAAACAATGAAGCCAACCTGACATCCCTATCAATCTACCAGTCTGACTTTTATTTTCCTCTCATGACAAAAACAGCGGTTTTATTGTTTTCTTTCACTAATCTATTTGTAATTAGTTTGTGTGCAGGTTTTGGTATATGTTGCTAGCAGAGATTAATTAAAAAGTACTTAATCTCATACCCTACTGAAGTTTATTATGATTTTAATTTAATTTTATTGTTCTATAATAATGGTTTCAGTTCTCTTATTATAATACGACTTATTGACTATAATACGAAACGGATAGGGATACGTTTTGGTATATTTTTTTTATAAATTGAATGACTGATCAATTAGGTTATTTTAATAATATAATAATAATAATAATAAACGTCTTTTTATTATGATAAACAAAAAACAATTACAAAGACTAATAATAATAGGAAGACAAGCAAAAGCGGGGCACAGTCTAGCCACAAAGGCTACTCTACTGAACCCTGCTGTGCTTGCTAAAATAATAATAAAAAAAATATAATATAAAGAATTATGAATGTACAGATGTTATATAAATATCATAAGAAAGGAGAAATAAAAAAAAATATTGGCTCAAATAGTTAACATTCTAGAAAAAAGAAAAATACGCTACATTCTAACCTGATGGAGAAGACGACAATTACATGATTCGAATAATGACCTGCAAAACATTGATAAAAATAATAATTAACCAAAAATAATTAACGAAGTTGTTCATTTTGAAAACTGAGTAGATATTTTTTATATTCCAATTTAAATTTTTTACTATCAAGGAAAACCAGTTTATTAGGTAAGAAGTTGTACAATTTAACAGAGTTGTAGGTAAATGATCTCTGAAACATGGCACTCTGATGCTGAGGCATCGTCAACTTATTAGGAAATCTCATGTCACGGGAATGTATATTTTCACGAAATACAAACCCACTTTTTAGAGAAATAGGCAGAGCCGGATTATTTAGAATTTTAACCAAAAAATTCCCCAAATGTAAAGTTCTACGGTTGTTCATTACTAGCCACTTGAGATTTTTAAATGTATGAGAAATATGATCAAATTTTCGAAGTCCAAAAATAAGGCGTGAGCATGTATTCTGTACCCTTTGTATCCTATTCCTATCTGCTACATCAAGGCAAGGCCCATAAATGAAGTCACAGTAGTTAAAGCTGGATAAAACGAGACTCTCACACAGCATTTTACGTAATTTAAAATTTAGGACATGACGGTTGTTGTATAATACTCTTAAAGACATATATGACTTTTGAATTAGTTTTTTGACATACTCCCTAAACATTAGTTCAGTATCCAGGATTATACCCAGATTTTTAGCTGTTTTAACTACGGGGAGCCTAACACCATCAATAACTATATTGATATTATCATTCAAAAAGTCAATTTTGTTCTTATTCCCAAAAAGCATCAAGGATGACTTCAATGGATTTAACCATAGATTGTGATCTAGAGAAAGTTGACTTAACATGCTTAAATCTTCGTTAAGCAAATTCGATGAGTTTATATAGTCTTGGCAGTCGAAATGAAGGTAAATTTGCGTATCATTTACATTTGTTGTTGTAGATATAAATACGGCTATCCCATAGGGCATGTTATAGATATCGAGTATAGAGAAGGATTAAGTTTTTTAGTGTCTGATCACTGTTCAGAGGTCTCGCATCGCTTCTTGCAGATGTCGCTATATATCGACGAGGCATGGATGAAAGATAAAAATGATCAGTGGTCATGAGTGAGTTCCTTTCCCTTAATAACCTCTCCCCAGTTTAAAGCTGCAAGAGATTCCAAACTGTCTGCAACTAACATCAAAATTGAATGTTAAAAGTTATATGGCCGAAGTTAGTAAGAGAATTTCAGAGTATTATACAGTGACCGGCAGAAAGTACGCACCAACGGGGATTTTTTTAATTTCAAAACTTACCAAATTTTTTTGACGGTGGAAAAGTTCTGCATGTCCTAAACAAAATGAGCATAGACAAAACTAGTAAATATTGCGCCGTATACGAGGGAGAAGTGAAAACGTTAAATTCACTCAAGAATAAATTGCCCTTATTTCTTACTGTGGAATTTTTTTTATTAGGAAATGTTGTTTGCACTTAAAAGTTATTCATCAATACCAAATTTGAGCTCGGTAGGACAAAAATATAAATATTTTTCATGGCAACTAGATTTAAATGAAAAAGAATTTTATTGTAAGGGTTTAAACTTTAATTCATGAACCAATGGGTTTAAGATTTTTTGAAAAATTGGGAACGGTATAATATTGTTAAATGTATGAAGAAACCCTCATTTGTTTTGCATAAAGTTATTCCGCCTATCTATAGAATAATGTACCAGTGTGCACCAGAAAAGTTAGATTATATTTGACGTTATTTTATTAAACGTCCAGTTCTCGCGTATTTAAACAAAATTAAGTAAGTGATGTGTCTAATTATTGCCCAAGAGCTGTTAAAAAATTGAATTTATAGGTCGCATAGCTTCTATCGATTCGTTATACGAGGGGGCGTAAAAAAAAAAAGTAAAAACATTTTTTTTGTGCTACCGAGCCGAAATTTAGTATTTATGGACAACTTTTAAGTGCAAACAACATTTCCTAATAAAAAAATTTTCTACGGTGAAAAATAAGGGCACTTTATTCTTGAGTGAATTTAACGTTTTTACCTCTCCCTCGTATACAGCGCAATACTTACTAGTTTTGTCTATGCTCTTTTTTGTTTAAGGATATGCAGAACTTTTCCACCGCTAAAAAAATTTGGTTAGTTTTAAAATTTAAAAAAATCCCCTTTGGTGCGTACTTTCTGCCGGTCACTGTATAAGTATATTTGCAAATTAAAAAACCCAAGGAGTTATAAGATGCTTAATAGTTTTTGAAATAAATGATAAATTCAATTTTTTTAAATTCTTGCTTTTCGGAAAATAAATTTCTACCAAACAACCTATTTTTTTAGTTGCTTTTTTTAAAATTATTTTTGTTTATTATTAAAGTTATATTATGCTCTTTTCGTTCAATTTTATGTTTTTCGAAAAGACATCCCACTATTTGAATGACCGTAAGAAAAAGAAATACAGAACAGATTACTTAAAACAAATTCTTTCTATATCGTCTTATGTCCCTTTAGTTTTAAAGGGACATACCCTTTAGTTTTCAAAATATACTATAATTTGTGTTCGTATAAATATGACAACTTTAAAAATTATTTTCTTCCAAAGGAAGGCCTAAATATTAAAAACATGTTAAAAGACAAACAACGTTTAAATCTTCAGCTAGTAGTAGTAGTAGTAGTAGTGTTAGTAGTAGTAACATGTTTTATTTAGCAAAAAGATACAATTAAATATTTTTTAATACATTTTCTAAAACATTTTTATAGATTTATTTTTAAATTTTAAAACGCAACCTTCTTTTAACAAAAACAGACAGAAAAGTTAATCATGTTGCAAATTGTATCAAATATTACGTATCATTTTGTTTTTTAATTAAATAAAATTTTTAAGTTTTTTAAATAGTTTTAATGATACTTGAGATTTAATAGAATTTTCCAAATTATTATATTCTATCAAGCCTTTATAGAAAATAGACTTATAGGCTAATGTTTTAGACACTCCATCCACATAAGAATGTTGATTAGTTCTTGTTTTATAATTATGATGGTCATGATTAAAAGAACAAAAAAATTTTAAACAATCAGGCAATGAATTATTTTTTATTTTATGTATAAAGATACATACTAAATAAAAAATTAAATATCTGACATTCAACCAATATACATTTTTAACATAATATTTATTTTTGTATATTTGTCACAATTTAAAATAATCCGCATTGCCTAATTTTGTAAAATTTTTAATTTGTCAAATATTTCCTCACTAGCACAATATAAAATGAAAGAACAATAAAGAAAATGTGGTAAAATATTAGTATTAAATACAGATTTTTTAGAAAACAAACTTAAATTAGAACTCATTCTTTTAAAATAACCTACTTTTCCGAAAATCTTTGATATGATACTTTCAAAATAATTTTAAAAATTTAATTTTTAATCAATAGTTATCCCCAAATATTTAAAACTGTTAACTAATTCCAATTTTTCACCATCAATTACAACATTTATATTCTGACAATTTAAATTAATACCCATAACCATACATTTAGTTTTTGAAATATTTAATTTTAATTTATTTACTTTTAGCCAATTTAATAATATACTTATCTCAGAATTTAGAGTATTTAAACCATCAAAAATATTTAAAACATTAACGTAAATTAAGGTGTCATCAGCAAACATTTGTAACTTACATATTTTTAAAACTAAAGGCATATCGTTGATGTATAAAATAAATAATATTGGACCTAGTATACTTCCTTGAGGAACTCCTATATTATTTATTTTTTTATTTGAATATGTTTTTGATATTTTTGTTTTTTGTGACTTGTTACTTAAATAATTTTTAAACCATTTATATAAAAGTTTCCGCGAATACTATATTATATAATTCCATATAAATAGCTATGCAGTGATACGAAATTTACACCTGTTTAAGTTTAGAGGGTTTGTAGTAAAAGGTATAAACGCATCTCGCGAGTAAAAACGATTCAAGACTCTTAAGAACAGAACGTTATTTTGATACATTGTTTTGTAAAAATTTATTTCGCAAAAACAAACGTATATTTTTTTCCATATAATTTACCACTTTTTCAAAAATCATAAAATAACTTATGAGTCAAAGACCGTATCAGTGAGCTCACTATTTGTTAGCTGCTCTATTTGCAAGGAAAAACATAATTCGTCATCTGCAACCCTTCTACGAAACGGGTTTACAGTAATTAACTTAACAGGCAGCACTCTGCAGGAACTGTAATATGTAAGTATTTAAATAATGTTTTTGTTATTTTATTGTACCTACTTTTAATAAATGAACAAATACATGTGAATGTGAAGCTTAAATTATGGCATGTTTTTAGCTCATGTTACTTGCAAAATTTAAAAAATTATGTTTAGCCTGTTGCTGATAAAATCAGACCTCAAAATCCAACCTATCTGCAGTTTTCCGCCACCAAAAAATAAAACAATCCCGGTTTTCATAAAGTTTTAAACAGAGAGCTATTTCGTCCCTTATACTTAGCATTAATTTGATTTTGTACCAGCCTATAGCATTTAGGTACTTTTAATTTTTGTTCCTAAATAGCTTTTTCCAGCAAAGTTAATAAGCGCTGCCCTTTAAGGCAACAGATTGGTCGTTTGTACAACATGTGACCTCTTTATAACCATTTGCTGGGACCCAAGGCTATAAGGCCAGAAATGTTGGCAGTCGCTTTTCTATTATGATATAATTACTTGTTAATAGAAAATTGACCCTCTCGACTACATAATTCGGAATGTATCTATTTGCGCAATAGACAGTCGCAAAGACTTTATTTGAATTCGAAAAAATGATTTAACACATTATTATTTAAACTTTGAATCGTTGAGGCCTTTACTTGATGGAAATTCATTTTAACTCAATGAAAGACAATTTATTTTGTCAAATTTCCACTTTTATTTGATAAACTTTTTCTTTACACGACGCGTTTCGCTACATTGTAGCTTCTTCGGGTGTATGGTGCTAACTAATTTTATTTCAGTACAATAACAAAATGGTCTAGATACTTAATTACTCAATTCAGGTATACACATTACAAGCTTAATTATTTAATTATATTTTCTTAAAACCGTTTTGGTATTGTAAACTTAAATATTATTGTCGGTATAATATATATCTTAATCTTATGGGAAATCGAAAGAACCCTATTTAGATTATTGACACAGATTTAGCAAAGGGGACCTATTTAGTTCTAATTGGTCGTTTAATAATGCACCGGAATTTTTCAATCGATTTATTTCTAAACTTTCCAAAAGATTAAGTTTTTGATTCTTGTTTTCAATATGTAAAATTTTAAATTTGTTATCAAAATTATGTTGTTCCTGTAAAAGATGATTAGAATAAGTTGAGTCGGTTTTATGACTGAGAAAACTTCTTCTATGTTCCAAAATTCTAGTTTTAAATGATCGACCTGTTTGGCCTATATAAGTTTTGGGACAAGAGCCACAATTTAATTGGTAAACCCCCGATTTATTATCCTGGTTGCTTTTTGATTTATAGTTTTTTTAAAATTTTCTCAGAGAATTGTTAGTTTTATAAGCGACATTGATATTCCTTTGATTAAGGTGTTTTTTTAATTTTATCCGATGGGTTTCCAAAATAAGTGATAGTTTTAAGGAGGCCTGGTTTTTCCTTTATAAGAGGGTAGGTTTCAGAAATAGACTTCTTTTTTAGTTTTTTCGACATTATGGTATACATAGATTATGAATAGCCGTTATTAACTGCCGTTTGTTTAATTAAATAAAAACTAGAATTTTGGAACATAGAAGAAGTTTTTTCAGTCATAAAACCGACTCAACTTATTCTAATCATCTTTTATAGGAACAACATAATTTTGATAACAAATTTAAAATTTTACATATTGAAAACAAGGGTCAAAAACTTAATATTTTGGAAAGTTTAGAAATAAATCGATTGAAAAATTCCGGTGCATTATTAAACGACCAATTAGAACTAAATAGTTCCCCTTTGCTAAATCTGTGTCAATAATCTAAATTGGGTTCTTTGGATTTCCCATAAGATTAAGATATATTATACCGACAATAATATTTAAGTTTACAATACCTAAACAGTTTTAAGAAAATATAATTATATAATTAAGCTTGTAATGTGTATACCTGAATTGAGTAATTAAGTATCTAGACCATTTTGTTATTGTACTGAAATAAAATTAGTTAGCACCATACACCCGAAGAAGCTACAATGTAGCGAAACGCGTCGTGTAAAGAAAAAGTTTTTCAAATAAAAGTGGAAATTTGACAAAATAAATTGTCTTTCATTGAGTTATTATTATTTAATTTGCTATTTTTAGTTTTTGTCTACAAATAAGACATATAAGAAGATAATCTTGCAGGTCTATTTTTTTTTAACTATGCCTATAAATTTATGGGTGCTAATTATAAAGAAAATATTTAAAAGTTCCATCACGTAAGGTTTTGTGAGAGACATTTATTGGAGTTCGACTTTTAATGGCATTTGTTCGTAGTTAAATGTTTTAACGGTATCTTATCACGCACACTCACAAATTTCAGTTCTTTTGACAATATTTTAGTTTTAATTTGAAAAGGTAAAATTTGACAAGCATTAATTTCTTGAGTTAGTAGTTTTAACAACCCCTCACAAAGAAAAATGAAATTTCGAAATTTTTATAGGGCCATAATTTTTCTAGGGCCGTTTTAAAAATTGTTGGCGGCCAAATAAATATTTAAGAAAAAAATATCGCAAACTTTAAATTTTTTTTTGTGTATTCAACTTTTTGACACCAACAAAAATGACATTCTTTGTATTACACCTTCCATCTGGTAAATTAAATAATCACTTGGCAATCAAAATATCGCTTTTAATTTGATTGAAATCGCGCAATCTTTTGGAAATTTGATCGAAAGCGACTACCCCGAGGAAAATGATCTAATACAATAGGATTGCTAGGAGAACAACCCGAACAAACCCATATTAAATAAATTGCTAGTGTATCAAACCCGCTTTAGTGTCATATCAATTCCAGATTTGTTAGAACAGTGTTTTTATTGGTAGTAATCAGTTCCATTAGCAGCACAGTCTTGTGGAATAATTAACTACTTTTAATATAGCAATTTTGTTGTAGAAATAAATTGTATCTTCTCAATGCGACGTATTTTGTTCCCAGTAAAGCGCTTTCTCTGCAATTAAGAAAGCAGAACAGCGTCCTCAAAAACGAATTCTATCCGTGAGAACCGATAATCCACAAGACGTTGCTGGGAGTTCGTAGCGATCGGCAATCGCCGCACGCCGTAATATTAGTTTTAACGTATTTGTTGCGCAGTTCACGTCGTCTTTCAGAGTGTTCTAGCTGTCTTGTGTGAACTTAAATTTTATTGATCGTACCTACCGATGCCTGTTTCAATTAATTTATTTTCACCTTGTATTTAAATTTTTTTATACTTTGCATGTCAGATAAAGTCATAGAATATTCTTATTTCACACAACCCATCATTAGTATTGGACTTTATATTCTATGGACGAATTTTACCATCTCAGTAATACATGTTGCATAAACGACGATAAGAACAATATCACACTAGAAGCTATTTAAACTTTTGAGAACTACAGTACTGATTTTTAGTGCTAAGTAAATGCTTTATTAGCCGTAGCAGCAAATATCATTATGATTAATGTGAAGTTTCATTATAACTATCAGTCGGAACTAATAAATTACACCCCTAATAGAACTTGATAATTACTGTGAGAATTCAGAGCAATAATGGCTATAAACCATTCTATGGTAGCATTAACTTCTATATTTCCTATTGGCTAAATTACCGTAAAATTATCACTACACAACGATCAAGCAATTTTCGTTGTCTCACAGTAGAAAAGCGTGTTGCTGTCACATATAGTATTAAACAGTTGTATAAAGAGTATGTAAATTCTTTTAAGGAATAGAAGATTTTTTTCTCAGTATAGATTGATGATCATGAATTGGTTCGGAAACATTTACTCGTTGAAAATAATTTACGTCTGGCAACTTTACTAACTTTTAACGATACTTTTTTTGTAGGGACTTACACACAAAAAAAACTACTCTCAAAACAAGCTTATAGTAATGCTCAAACAAATAGCCTTATTTTGAAACTAACTTGCTTTATTTCGTGACTAAAATATATTCATTTTTAAACTACTACTGGTTTTAAATTATATCATCAAGTTAATCAAAATTATGTTCATAAAGAGATTAAATAATCATCATAACAAGATAATCTTATACTTGTTTTAAAAATAAGTATTGTGGTCAAAGTGAAATATACTATGATGGGTTTAAAAATAAGAATAAATTTGTATTCTCACAGCGAGCACAAAGATAGTATCTATGCTTAACTTGAGTAAAATCTAAACCCTTATTATTTCTTTGATGCTATTTGCATCACGTGACCTCTTGTTTTGCGAGGAAACGACCGAAATACGTTTACTTTAGTCGTTATTTAACATCCACGCAGAGGTCGCGCGTCGATGGAGGAAATTTTATATTTGTTATAGTTATGGTTTTTTATTACCTGTTTTTTTTTTAATAAAACCAAAAGCAATAAAAAGTGGTTTTATTTATCAATTATCTGTTAGGGCTATATTCAGATCAGATACTACCTAAGGTAATATCACAATAGTATTTGTTACCTATGTCACAAAGACATTTTAACTTGACATTGTACAATTCTATTGACTGCGGTGAGCTTATCCTATCTGACCTAAATAATATAGTCCTTTCAGATCTATCTGTTTCAAAACTACATGATTTTAAATTTTACTCTATCTAATAATAAACTAGTTTTAAGATGATAATAAATTGATTTGTCTAGTTTCGCTGAGAATGTAGGATAGTCACAAATTGAAGATACAAATAAAATATATGTGCTCAAATGCAACTTCGTATATTCAACTTAATAATAACTCATACTCAAAACGAAAATAACGAATATTTATTCTTAGAATACTTTGAATCAAACCAATATTAACGTATACTATATCTGCAACTAAAATTATTAATAGGTTGATCATTTATTTTTATTACCCTAAAACTAAAGTAGAGTCAAGTTAAAATAATGTAGTATTAATTTAAAACTATATTTTGATGCTAAGGTATTTTCTATTTAATTTTACTTTAGCATTGCTCCTATTCATGTATATGATAGTTTCAGTTTGAAACTTTTAGGTTCAACTGGATACTAGATTTTTTTGTGTGTAATTATTTATTATTTTATAGAAAAAAGAAAAGCACAAAGTCTTTCTCCACAATTTTTTATTCGAATAACTAGGCGAACCTAGAATGATTCATAATAAATTGAATCGACATGTTTCGAGTGTAGAAACACTCATCATCAGGAAAACGAAGTAAATGGTACAATGCTGATGTTGTTAGCAGTAGAGAAAATAACAAGTGAGACTAAGCTGTAATGGAGCTTTCAATGGTACATACGAGGAGTGAAAAAATTTGAATAGTCAAAAAGACAGAAAATACTTCAGCATACTGAAAAGTCAAGGACCAGTGCAAAGCCAATGTCTTGGGTAAGAAATAAAGATAAAAAAAAGGGAATGTAATAAATGAAATGTAATAAAATGAGGTACCAAGGTAAGCTAATCTACCTCATTTTATTACATGTCATTTATTACATTCCCTTTTTTTTATCTTTTACAGAAAGCATCTACATGACTTTTATAGAAAAACAATTTTTTTTCCCCTCTTATTTTACCCCTTTCACATGTCTCCGACATAGTGGAATTAAACTAAAGATTTTTCATTACTTACACTTAAAAGTGATTTTTACAAGGTATTTTTAATTTTTCTTTTTTCTCTTTATTTCCCACCCAAGACATTGGTTTTGCACTGGTCCTTGACTTTTCAGTATGCTGAAGTATTTTCTGTCCTTTTGACTATTCAAATTTTTTCACTCTTCGTATGTACCATTGAACGCTCCATTACGGCTTAGTCTCACTTGTTATTTTCACTACTGCTAACAACATCAGCATTGTACCAATTACTTCGTTTTCCTAATGATGAGTGTTTCGACACTCGAAACATGTCGATTCAATTTATTATGAATTATTCTAGGTTCGCCTAGTTATTCGAAGAAAAAAGACTTTGTGCTTTTCTTTTTTCTATATCATTTAACTCCACTTTAAGTATGGACTACTTCTTCAAAATTTATTATTTTATTAACCTGTTAATGATTACTTAAATTATATTGTGTTCTCTATGATTCTGCGATTTAAAGAAAAACTAGACCAATTTAAATTTTATAAAAGAGGGTTTTAACCACCAATCACCAAAGGGCAGAACAAAGGTAAATACCGGTAGATCGTTTGAAATAAGTTTTCGATGTTTGCCCTTTTTAGTTCGGCCGTTTGCATTGGCTGCTTTTGTGATTAAATGGTTCAGTGGTGCGGAATACGATAGAGTTATTCGATTTCGTCGTTAAAACCCTTACACTAGGACAGGGTATTATAGGTCTTACTCTTCTACTTGAAGTTGTAATGAAACTATATGCTAGTCCACAAAAAAAAACTGTATTTTTAGATTTGGTGCTCGTAAAAAATCAAGGGAGTGATAAAAAAAAAGTTTTTTCATCAACAGGGAAACAAAGGAGTTATTATAATTATTAATTATTTTATTTTTCAACATATACTACCTTTCAACTTCAAGGCAGTGCTGCTATCTGTGCTGTAAGGACCTGATTTAAATATCGAATGTTTTCTGTACTACCGTGCGAGCAAAAATTATTTGCATCAAAGAGGGCCTTGCATTCCGTAGCCGTAGAGCTTAATACCTGTTGGGTGCTGTTGGGTGTCAGTAACTACCTGAATTAACAATCAGTCAGTTATTCCGTCATCTTTGACAGTCGTTACAAGTAATTTGATTAATCGCTAATTTTTCAAATTTCTTGAACAATTGACACAATGGGCTTTACGGAACAGCACAAAACATTAATGGTTGAAGCGTATTTTCGAAACGGGGTTAGTGAAAATGGTGAGTGGCAATAAAATCCGGGTTTGTGCATGGACGATTTTCACAAACATTTTCCTAACGTTGCTTTTATTGCTGGGGATTTTTATCATTGCCTGACAAGAACCGTGGCTGTGCGTTTAGGGAAACAGGTTCTATACGACACAAAAAAGGAGCAGGAAGACCATCTGAAAGAACAGAAGAACTTGTTGCAAACGTTTGTGAAATAATGCAAAATACGCCAATTGTATAAGACGCCTGTCCCAAGAAGTGGAAAGATCTTATGGAACATGCAGGACTATTCTTAAGAAGCAGCTAAATTTATTTCCTTATAAATTGCAAGTATTCCAAGAAATACAAGCCGCAGATTTTGAAAGACGCAGGAATTACTCTCAATGGTTTACCCAAAATTTATTGGAAATAAATGATTTATTAGACCTGACATTCTTTTCGGATGAAGCCTGGTTTCACCTTGTTAATTTTGTAAACAACAAAGATAAATTTGTATTTGTCTACTTATTTTATTACTCATTAGTTTGGCATATCATGTCATAATATGAATTTGACAAAATTTTAACCTAGATTTGGTTAGATATATCGTCCCCATATCATTGTGATCTAAACCAAGCCCTACGTTTTTTAATCCAAACCCTCTTTGATGCAAATAATTTTTACTCGCACGGTATCATAATACAAAATATCATGGATATCACAATTAATAATCATGAACCTATTATTGAGAATCCGGTGTTGATTGGGCTACTCCCCAAATTTTTCTACCTATTTTTATTTTGACTATAGGTACGCCTTTACCGTGTAATTTTTGAAATTGCCATCAATGGGCCATTTTTTTTAATCTGCCAAAGTGGAACATTAATTTTAAGAGCTCAGGGCTTTCGAAAATCCTAAATTTTACAATATTTAAATGTCAGTAATATATAACTGACAGCTTAAAATATTTCCCTTATATTTTACTCGCTTTATCTCCCAGATGGTTAATGCTATAATCAAATTTTCACAGATTATGTGTCCAGACTTTCGCAGCTAATAAAATCAATGAAGCATAATTCCCATAGAACCTCTTTACTTATAATGAATATTGTAATCTCTATTTACGTCCATAATTTGCAAGTATTAGTAGCTTTAAACTTTTGTAGTGATACAATCCAACGAAATCTATAAAAGTTACAGGACCAAAAAAATTATACAGTATCCGCGGAAAAGTCTGCACCATATGGAAACCCTAAACAAAATAAATACTTTTGACTTCTGACGTGTTATGCACCAATCAAATGTAATTTAAAAGTTTCACACTGGCGAATGTATAATTTTTTTTAGAGATGCAAAAAAAAGTTATGAGAAAATATTGCTTTTCATCATATTTTGAGTCTACAATGTGGTTGTTTAAGTGTGCAACATATGGGGATTTTTTTTATTACCGATTTCTCAGAAAATTTTATTTTTGATAAAAGTTGGTGCATGTTCGATAATCATATTAGGTGCACTTGGAATGGTTGCAAGTCAAACGGCGTACAGGGTAGGCAAAAAAATATAAAACTTGTACAGGAATAAAGTACCCCTATTTCAGAAAATTTAGCAAAATGTTATTAAGAAGAGTTGTTTAGAATTAAAAGTTATGCGTAGATTTAAAAACGTGACCCCCTAAAATAAAAAAAACATATTTTTTTAAAAAACATTATTAATTTGCCAAAAAATTTTTTTTTATATTCACCATAAACACCTTCATAAATTACTCAAAATCAAATCAATTTCACATATCTTTGTTCAAATTCAAGCATATTTGTAACATTTACTTCAATTTTTAAATTATTAAGGAATCACAAACTATATGTTTGTTGCAACGATATTAAACACAACTTTAAAATATCCTTAAAATTCTTTTTAACAAGATAAAACATAAGTAATGATAATATCCTAATTAAAAAACTATCATTTAAAGGGCAAAATTTTTATTTTAAATGTTTATTAAAAAACTTTATTCTTGTACATATTTTACATTTTTTGGCCTACCCTGTACGCTGTTTGACTTGCAACCATTCTAAGTGCACCTAATATGATTGTCGAACATGCACCAACTTTTATCAAGAATAAAATTTTCTGAGAAATCGGTAATAAAAAAAATTCCCATATGTTGCACACTTAAACAACCACACTGTAAACCCAAATTTTTGTTTAAAAAATTCTTTTGGGGGATTTGGAACTTTTAAATGACATTTGACAGGTGTGACGCATGTCACAAGTCAAAAGTTTTAATCTTACGTTTTGTTTTGGGTCACGCAAAACCTAATGCCAAAAAAAAATTGTAAAAGAAAACGCATAAAAAAGTTTTCCATGCTTAAAAATGTGTTTTAGCAAAAAAAAAATAACCAACATTTGAACTTTTATTATTTAAAGAAGTTGATTAAACCTAGAAATGGTCTCCACGATATTTTTAACTAGCTGCCTACACCAAATGATAAAGTAACACGCGACCTGTCATTTTGGTTTAATATATTTCAAAACTTTTCTTAAAAATCCTTTATTTGTTGCCAGGTGTTTTAGCTAAAAATATCTCATATTAATAACTGCAGTGAATTTTAAACAGTTTTTGCTTTAAATAATTTAAAAACTTTAGTGCTGATTTCTCTACACTGTTATTGGTTTGGCAATTACTTCATTGATTATGATTTTTAATTACATAACACACATTACACTAGTGTAATAAATAGATTAATCCTACTAATTAGAACACTAAATAAATACTTATATAATTAAGATTGTACATGGTGCAACTTAAGAAAGATGCCTGTATATATTCAATGAATTAGTAATAAAGTGATATGGAAAAGACTACCAATTTTTTTATAATCAAATACAAAAAAATATATTCCTTAATGACTTGCTTATATTTTAGGGTGTGATTTCTCAAGTCATTTTATAAAGAAAAGTTCATATAAACATAATATGTCCTAAACGGCTTAAATCTTTTGCTACAGGGTGTTGATTTTTTTTTTTTAACGTTTTTTTGTGATATCTCCAAAAGTACAAAAATTTGCTTAATTAAAATGTTTGCTTCCAGTTACCATTTTTTTAATTCCTTTGATAACATGCCGGCATTAAATAAGCCTTGCTAAAGACAAATTGACTTTACTTATCCTTTTTTTAATGAGTTTCTTACCAGAATTTTATCAGCCAAGTAAGGAGATACCAAAAGGAGATCATAGCGTTCTCCAAAGAAGCAAAATTTCGTGACTTTGTTCAAAAATTATTAAGGTATTTTATTGTAAGAACAGAATTATTTGATTTAAGTAGCTATCTGGCAAAATTAAAAACTACTTAAGATCTCCTTTTTCAAGCATTTTATGCTTTCATTGAAAACAGAACTACTTAATTTGATAGGAAGAACTAGGTAACCTATTTCAAGAATTTTAAATAATATATAAATAACTTGTTTTGCATTCCTTTCTTTTTAAAATAGTTTTTATTCAAAAGCATTATATAGCTAAACTGAAAGCATTTATTTAGGTGAACTGATGTAGAATTTAAACTAAGTAAATATTGACTAGAAAATCTATGTTCTTGAAATAAGAAATACCGAATCGACCTTAAAACTCAAATCGAACTCACTATCCGTTTTCACGCTCTTTTTAATTCGCAAAGTGGATTCAGATCGATATGAATACTTCATGAAAACCTAGGAATTTGTAAATAAAAAGTTGGGTAAAAAAAATTTTAAATTAAGATTTGTACATCTTTTCATAATGTTTACATAAATCATGTAACAAAGCAAAATTTTATACCAAAAATAAATAAAAGATGTCGATCGTTTTCCAAAAATACTGAAAAACACAATCTGTACATTTATAAATATTCACATAATATTTATTTCAGTATTTTACTTATTTAATTACAGTTAACATAAATCCCAGATACAGTAAAAGGTAAAATATACAATTTTAAAACGAGAACTTTATTAGCTATAGACAAGGATTTTATATTATTTTAAATCAAAGCAGATTTATCATACAAACGATCATTAAAACGTTTGTAACTCAAAAGTTAAAGTAACCAAATAAAATTTTGTCGAAGAGAATTATTTTCCATGAATATTAAATCTGTCATTGCGCTGTCAATATGTCATAGTAGAAATTTTAATAACTTGCCAAAGTCAAGTGTTCCAAACTGCATTTTATAAATCGTCGTCCATATTTTACGTCGAGTAGGTACTGAAACTCTTCGCATCGCGGGTTTAAGTGAAAGAATTGAATCGGCAATAGCGAACTTTTTCCTATAAATCCATCTACTATTCTCGTTTTTTGAAAAGCGATAGCCCGGCACTTAGGTCAAGAAACTTATATATTTCAGTCTATTTTATCACTTTGCGCGACAAGAGTTTACAATAAAATATCGTCTATGATTTATAACTGGTCCAGGGGCATACCGCTGTGAGGTTCTGGAGTTTAACTGTCCCTCGTTAGGCTTTAACTAATACAATTAACTGAATAAGCAATTTTTCTATTCCTATAGACTGGCTGTTTTTTTTTTATTAGTTTTAACCTGTTCCAGAAATCAAGAAAAAAAGTGGTACACATAGAAAATAGGTGTTTTATTGCTTCAGGGCAGTAAATTGAGGACTGTTACAGCATCTGCTTCACTACAGATAAAAAAAATATTTAATAAAAAAAACCATACAATAAGGACAATGATATATTGTTTAAAAAGTCATACAAATTTTCAGAGAAACTATGCATATAGGAAAAATATTTTTAAGTAAATATTTGTAGAATTCAATTTCACATTAAAGAACAAAGCGATTTTGTTTCTAATTTCACTACAAAAATGTTAGGTTACATTTCTTGCAGTATTTTCCACGATCAGCTTTTTTGTACTTGGGCCTTAACCGAATTATGCACGTACCAGTTCCTTTATACCAATTATAAGTACACTAGTACTCAATACAGCGACTCTGTTAGAGATCAAGAAGATGACGAAAAGAAAATTCGCCAAAAACCTTCATAAACTAAAAGTAAGAAGGTTAAAGAATATGCTAGAATCATTGACTTAATCCAGTTGTGTTGTAGTGTCCATGCTATATTACCTCGATTTGTCGTACCTTACTGTTTATTCAGTTGGTTATGGTACTCCATAATTTAATGCGTACGTACGATCATACGTACTTATGGTACTTATAAGCAAACCGATTTTTTATTTTATTTTAAAAATAACATTTATTTCATAAAGTTCAATGTCATTTTAAATGTCAATATAAGAAACATTTTTCATATTAAATGGGTCATACGGATACTGATGCATACAAATGCTTTAACAATAACACAATCGTAAATTATAGGGATTAAGCAAAAACAAACGGACAATGTATTTTTTCTTAAGTTGTGACATTAGGACTTACCCTCATAAATGTATATACATATACAACAATATTCGTTGGTTGCCAACAGTTTACTAAGCCTATACCAAGACTAAGATCGATCTCAAGAAAATTGGCTTACTAAAGATTAGAGATTGTTTAACACAATCCAATTTAGGGACATTGATTGATAAGGAACTGGTGTCGGATGATACAACATCGTAAGTTGGCAAATTTAAAAAAAGAAAATATCTCTACTTAATAGAAAGTGATAAATTGTTACAACATTATTAATAATAATATATTATACAAAGAAAAAAAGATATGCTAGATCTCAGTCACAGTTTCATCTGCCTGTAGCATGACGCCACATAGCGAGGAGAATTTGAATTGAATATTCAACGTGGACTCATCCAATATGTGCAATGTCATATCTTGTTTTCCTTGTATCATGATAATAATATATCAATAATCAGAAAGCTTTTTTTTCAATAATGGCAAAATATATAGTTCAAAGAACGGACTTGCTATATTATATTATGTGTGCCATTAACTCAATTTAAAACAACTAGTCTAACCATTTCCTAATTTTGCAATTGGAAGTTCCCGTTTTGCATACTTTTGATTACTACGATTCTATAATATAAAAATGTTACCGACTGATCCTCGTATAAATTCCAATACATTTTTAGAAGCCATATAGACACACATATATAAACCGAGCCATATAAAACCAATGCATTTAAACGCGATTGTGTAAGCTGGTGATATAGTATCCAGATCATCAATGCATTATTCTTATGGCGTTTTGTTGCCCTACATCCCATAACAATGAAGATAAATTGTGAGTGTTGTATATCAGACCAAGAAATGTATTTTTCTAGTGGGGGAGGAATGCTATAAATTTATAACAAAAAATTTATACATAAGATAAATTGAATTTGTAAAAGAGATTTATAAGCGTTAAATTTTTAACGGGCATACATAACAATAATAATAAAAATAATAATAATAATAATAATAATAACATTTTCTATAAATGAGTTGTTAACTAGGATGGAATTATCATTATATATTCCAACGAACTTGTGCCTTACTCGCTCTTGTAACAACGCAACGAGGTCACGTTTTACGCACATAATCTTCATTTAAGACTATGTGCGTTAAATAATTTCCTAACTGCAGTGATTGTCGTTAAAGGTTGCAATGTATGTATCATTACAGCGTGATAATATCTAGTCCAGTGACATGTGGTGCTTGAATTTTAGGAAGTAAGTAAATAAATGAAATACCTCGAACCTAGTACGTAATTTAATAAATAAATAAAAGTCCATGGGTTGCCTCAGCTTAGCTCATTCAAACCAGCCACTGCTGTTAATAAACTTAGTGAGTCGACCCAGTTGCTCACTTCCTCCAGATCATTAAGGAATGGTTCGCCTAGAGCATTGAACCTTCTTCTCGTGAGGCCGGGGCATCCACGAAAAAATGATGAATACTTTCCTCCTCTTCTTCATCTCTGCAACTTCTACAGAAGTCGTTAGTTGGTATTTGCATACGTTCAGCGTGTCTACCGAACAGGCAATGTCCGGTGATTATGGCAGTGATGTTTCTTAGGTCCTTCCGACTGTGCTGTAATAGCGCTGCGGTTTTCCTGTTATCAGGTAGGGGCCACAATTGCCTGGAGATGCTACAAGTTGTAAGCCCTGTCCATCTGCTTTGCGCAAGTTGTTTAGCTGTTCGATCTATCTTCTCTTTGACTCATCCCAGTGGTCTAGCCACAGTATTATCTGCTAGTTCGACAGACATGCTTGCGCCCTCCCTGGCGAGCGCATCAAGCATTCTCGGTACCATATATATTGCTGTGTCCAGGAACCCAACACAAGGTGATTCAATGTTGAGCACCCAGTGTGCAGAGATTGTTGCGACAGCGCCTTACTAATTTTGACCTAGTACTGCTGGAGCAAATTGCCTTTATGGCTGCTTGACTATATATATGCGAATACCAAACACAACATATTAATATATGACTCGCCGGGCCCTTTATGAAAGCAGTATACATAGTTATATGACTCACCTGATGTATTTTAATTATTATATTATACCTAGTTAAATAATAAAAACAAATTTGTTTGTAGTTTTTTCTTTCTACAAAATAGGATAAGTTGAGTTTGTTTAAAGGTTGGAGACAGTGATGTTTCTTGAATGATAGAAGAGTTCTTTAAGTATGTATCTCCAACCGTCTTCAGGTGAATACTAAATAAGGAAAATAACTGCAGCTCTAATTATACTAGGTAGGTGCACTGTAGCATAACTGAGATGGGTGCAGTCATGCGTTTAATTCTTGCATGGTATTATTCTACGATTACATCTACCTAACAAAGGTTTCCAGAGATTTCTTATTATCAAATGGCGACTTACTAAAACAACCTGGGTTCTGGTATATAGCAGCAACTTGCTTCAACTTCCTCGTCCTCCAGTGTGGTTCTTTATGAAGGATTTCATTCTGACCCCACGATATGATGACCATGTCATGGTTAGCTGCACTTGACTTATCGATCCTCCAGAGTGGTCTTAGTGTCCCTACCAATATAGGATAGGCCGCACTCTCAGGAGATCTGGTCGACACAGTTTCTTCTGTCTTCTTGGCGTGTTGGTTCTGTCTTCGTCAGGTGGCTTCGTGAGTTGTCTCTTGAGCTGAATAATGTATTGATGTTATATGGTTGTCCTAGTCTTCTTATTCTCTGTCAAAGGACTATCGTTGTGATTTAAAAAAAATGACCAAAGACAGTACAAGTCCAAAACGCTTCTATCATTCAGTATAAGCTAAGAACAATAGAGTTTTTATGCTGTTTTTTATTTTTAGTATATGTAATGCGGACAATTTATTTTTAGTTTAGTTATTTTTAGTAGTCCTTGCTAAATAAGGAAATAACAAAAGACGTGAACCAAGGGATTTTAAATATCCACCATGTAATTTATTTATGAGGTAAGAAATGACACAACTGTTTATGGCGTCTTAAAATATGGTTTATAATGTTGGGGTTTTAATTAACATTTTAGCGGATAATTAAATATTATTATCTTGTTAGCAGATTATAAGATAATATAATGACGGCAAGGTCAGATTTAATTATGAAAATGACTGCTGCTACTTACTGGTATTAGTAATAATAAGATTAATAATAATAATAATATTAAATTACCTACCATACCAAATCAGAAAAAAAACCTACATGTAATTTTTTTTACTCATTTATTAGCGTCCTGTCTCTCTAGAGTAAAAATGAATTATTCCCCCTCACAGCAACCTGAATCTTTGTAATTTTATACCTTAAACATAAATTTATAAAATCTAGCTTAATTGAGTCTTTTATTTTCCTGACTATGTACCAAATAACTAAATATCAGTATCTTGAAATGGATTCGCCTTGGGAAAAGTGACAAAGCTATCTATTTATAAAGTTAGAAATTATACAATTGTTGGTGGCTTCGTAAAACTTCGTTATAAAGTTCTTCAATTAATATTTTGGGGTTATTATAGCGGGTGTATTTCCCCAAAGGTAAAATGCCTGCTTTGATATTCCGTTGTTGGATATTTAATGTTAATGACACGCAGCCTCGCATTTTGAGTGTTAAATTAGGCTCTTTCATTTAAAGACATATGATTTACCAGTCTTTAAAATATGATCTTAAAGATAAAGGGACCTTTTTTGGAAGTACATTAATAACAATAATAAGAAGAAATGACTTTATTGCTACAATAAAAATATATTATTACGATGGGCAAAGTTGAAGAAAGCTTCCTCAATTAACAACTATAAACATTAATCAAATTCTTACAAAATAAAACTATTTATTTGGTTTTTAAGATTGCCTTCTACAAAAAATTAGGAATATACAGTGTGCGTTTGTAAATTCGGTGAATCCAGTACAGTTTTGTTTTAAGATTTTAAGTTGTGTTTTTTTTATAAACAAAATATTGATACAGTGTGTTCCAAATAAGAAATGAGACGATATCGACAATTTTTTTAAATGACAACCCTAGTTTATATTAACTATTTTTAAAGTGGATATTAAGTTATAAATAACTACCGAATTTCAAAGAACCCCGCACTTCTCCTATGGAAAATGGCCCTCGGTTAAATTTTCTAAATTTTTAGTATGTTGTAGATAATGCCATTCTTATCAAAACTGTTCATAGCCACAACAGTATCACTGCCGATCAGTTTTTGAGATACAGGTACAAAAACTGGTCGGCAGATATTGTTGTGGCTCTGAACACTTTTGATCAGAATGGCATTATATACAACATACTAAAAACATAGAAAATTTAACCGAGGGCCATTTTCCATAAGAGAAGTGCGGGGTTCTTTGTAATCCTTGGCCCTTCATTGACATATTAAAACAAAAATTAATTTAATTAAACATTTTTTTTTAAATTCTATCTATCTTTAATCCTTTTTAGTCAATAAATGCTAAAACAGTTATCCATTACAATTTGGCTAATTACATCGGGAGAAATTAACCTACACTCATGTCTAATTCTAACCAAAACTAACCAATAAAAAACCATATCTATCTGTTTACTAAAAAGGTTAGAAGAAAGTAAATAACCTTATACTTTTATTTAGACGTGTTGAAAAATTCCTAATAACCCATTAAGCTGTTTCAGCAAGATAGTTAAGGGATCCAATCTAAAATTATTTTAGTGTAAATAGGCCTCAAGTTAGAACAGTTATTACAAAGTTTCCAATACCTTTTGACCGTACGCAGTTTCACGACTGATGTTCGCATGATCAACCAACGCAATGTCTTGTCTTAGTTTAACAAGTTTGTGCCAGACCTTTTCATCAAAATATATTGTTTAATTTGATCCCACTTAGATTATAGCAGAAAAGAAATTATACATTATTTATCTAATAATTTATTAATGAAGATATCATTTTTATTATATCATGGGATTTTTATTTTCTAGAGTTTATACAGGGTGTCCTAAATTTTTTGCTCTTCATTTCCGGACACCTTGTATATGTCAAGCAACTAATTTGCTAGCTAGTTTTTTTCCAAATTTCGAGAGCCTCGAGTTCCATGAAATACGTCCACAATACACTTTGATTATTGATACAGTTTTGATTCACAGAATTATCTTTGGGAATGAAAGAAAACCTAAAAGTCTTTCTCCACAATTTTATTTAAAAAAATTATTAAATATTCTTCAAAAGTCTCAACATATTTCGAACGTAGAGACGTTCATCATTAGAAGACATACAAAGCTTGGCTTATGCGGTTAGTAAAAAGAAAATGGTATATGGTATCCACCTTAATGGAGCTTTTATGGAATATAAAATGGTGTGTTGGTATAACATATGAATAATGAATGTTATATATTTCAACTCTACTTTGAGCATGTACTATTCCTTCAAATTTGAATTATATTTTTTTAATCAAAAATCTTTGATAGTCTATCCCGGTGCCTTGACACGTCTTTGGTTTTATCTGTTTCTTCTTTGGCAACCGCAACAAAGTGGGCTTTAATCAAGGCTTTAACCTTGTCCAATCTTACATAGGTCGCTATTCAGACAACAATATGCAGGCTTGTCACGCTGCTAAGATTACTGATGACTTCGCTAAAAAAAAAAGAGAGATTTACGTAGCCAACTTAAAATATATACTTACTTGTAGGTGTGTATAAAAAAGACAAACTAAAGTTTGAGCTCCTTTATTTATATTTTTATTGGAAAAGAGACAATTTTTTAGCCCATCCCTTGTTGAGATTTGTCTATGTCTTACAAGAAAAGTGCAATTTATACATTTCTTACAATAGACAGTTGCGGTTTTCTCTTATTCCTTTGAAAAAGAAAGAAAAGAAAACGCTGTCAAAGCGATATACTGTCGTGAACAACAAAAGCAAATGTGATCGGTAACGCGGATTAAGATATTGTTTGAATTTTATTTAAACATGACTTCAAAAATGTTTCAGTTGCAATAGCTATTGTTTTAATATAGTTTTTTGTTGAAATAAACTCCATGTGCTACTTTTTATGTTCTTAATATATTTAAAAATAATGCGTGATGTGGCTATACTTTTTCGAGGTGTTCGACCAGGAAAGTACTGATAAGTTTGGCAGCATAAAGAGTCGTAAATAATAGTAAAACAGAAAACTGGCAATACTGATAGGACAACATAAATATTTAATTTGATAGCCTAAGAAACATACGAGTAAATTCGATTATATTTTATCCTTTTTTCGAAACAAGAGCAGCAGCCTATATTTATAACATGCCTAAAATTATTTAATAAAGAATATATTTTTAAATCTATAGTTTCAATGCAAACCAGGTTTTAATTACAATTAATAAGTACATTTTTGTATTTTTCCAATATGAAACATAGTTATAAATTTCGTATACCTATATTTTTCCAATTAATGATAAATGTGGGATATAATAACAAATCCATCTACAGATATGACAAGCAATAAAAAATAGCAAACAGTAAACAAAAATTACATACTTCGCAAGATTTCCTGAAAACTGCAAATTTCGCTATATATTTTTATGTTGTTAATATTAAACGCACATACATGTTTCGCAAACAAATTAATATGAGAGTTTTTAATGAAAGCGCATTGCATATATTCTAACTTTTTATTTGCCTTTGTTAAATATAAAATATTAAAACAGTACTAAATGTCGTCGTTTATGAACGTTTATTTTTCGTTCTGTTTGTACAAAACTTTGTCCTTTGTATTTTGCTTACATAATGGGAAAGAAAATACTAAAACTGTATATTTTACACACTTTAAAAATCTTTTACACTAAGCGCGTAAGCCTGTTTTACTGACTAACAAGGAGGATTTGAAATGCAAAAGTAAATATTTACATGAAAAAAAAAAGGTATTGTCTGGACTCCAGTCGTTCGTCAGACAATTTGGTGTCTCCGCCTAATTAACCCCCTGCTGGTGACGCATTCATAAGACGTGTGCTAAAAATTTAAAAGAGTATATTTTTGAGAAAAGCCAAAGAATCTGATCTGATGTTACCCAATGCTTTTTCTACACTAACTATTCTATTAAGTGCTCAAAATGACTTGGATTTTATTCTAAACAAAAATAAAGTCGACATACAAATTCCCCCCCAATTTTCCGAAAAATGTCTCTTGGAATACTTCCACAAGCATCAATTCACCTCTGACGCAATTCTTCCAAAGAAGCCTGCTGGATTCTGTAAACTAGTAATTTAATGTAATCCCATAAAATGAAGTCCATACGGGTAAGATCAGGTAATCTCGATGGCCACTCAATTGTACCTCTTCTCTCACTGACTTGGATAATTTTGGCCCACCACTCTTTCGCCACAGCAACACAGTGTGGCAAGCGCCATCTTGCTGAAAGTATAGAAGTTATTCGTTCAAATTTAGATTGCCCTGTAAGTCTCTTTGGTTTTTCAATTTCATAAACAGTCGCTGGCTCTGTTACATATACTTGGCCAGTTTTAAATTTCCTTCAATAAGTCTATCTTCCTTCTCTCCCAGTATGCCCGTCCCAATATTGATTTTTTGGGGATGTTGAGTGTGCCCCCAAGTTTCACTTGAACCAATTTAACTTGGCCTTCTATTCGCTCTTTTAATTTACTTGAGAGTCCAGACGAAAATCACAGCGAGAAGTTCATCAAAATGTGTTCGGCGGTTCTAGAGCGTTTTAGGCGAGTGACTAGGAATAGATTCACGTAAGATTTTTAAATAAAAATATCTACAAAGTTAGTCTACTTTTATCTGTTCGGTAAAAATAACAAATCAAACCCACTAGCGTTTATATAATGTTCAATAATACTAACTGATCCTATTATCCGCAGGGCATTTTGTGATTGGAGGAATGTCCAGCTCAATAAACAGCATGAATTCGATTCAACAAGAAACTGAAACTCAGCAACCGCCTCCTGTGCAGCTTGGTCCCAGCCACATTCCGCAAAACCGATTTGAGCCCTATTTTGATGCTATGACACCCCGAAATGTCACGGCTCTTGTTGGAAAGTCGGCTTATCTTAGCTGCAGAGTGCGGAACTTGGGAAATAAAACGGTAGGTTTTAGTTGTTATTATTTTATTGAGTGTGAACTCTCTCAAATCAGTGGTGCACATAGATTATGTGTGTTCTTTTTAATGAATAATTTGTAAGTTTATTAACGTGCTCCATTATTTATTGTGCATTATATTTATAAAAAAATTTTATGCTCTGTACCGAGTCAGTCAACAAATGCCTTTAAGATAAGATTTGTTTGTTTCATTATTGGTTTATTATAGGAATAGTTTTGAAGATAATTCGGTTATGGGATTTTCTTGTCTTGTTTTTGCATCCTTTGTCATAGAAAATAAATGAACATAGTGTTGACAAAAGGTGTTATAACGAGAACAGAAAATGCCGAAAAATCAAATTATTTTAAAACTGTTACAGATAGAATGTCCTATAAGTATAAAAGTCGAAGAGAGTTTGACAAGTTATAAGATGACAATAAAATATGCAGAGTGTCATTAGAGAGAAGTGACTATTAGAAGGTTTCTGATTTTGGAAATAGAAATAAATCACTGTGCATGTAACTGTGATATCACATATTTCATAGCTCATATATGTCTTTTGACTTAGTCAACTTGGGATAAAAATTATGAATCGTTTGGAGACCAGATTTAAGTAGTATTTTTACAACTAAACGAATCTTGCAAATGCTACATTTTCATGAAAAGTCAAATTATCTTGGAAACTAAAACTTTTTCGTATGTAAAACCAGTAGTGAAGAAGTTATGAAATGGTACGTAGAATTCAAAAATTTACCGAAATATAGTATATGTATATAAAATTATAAAAATCAAATTTTTGAGCGCACATTGTATAATGCAAAATATGTTGTTTTCACTAAACCTATTTTTTCAGCGCTTGGTTACTTACCATTTGGAGTTATTATGTGGCCCAAATATTGGATACCTTTTCTTAAAAATTCTGATTTATCAAGTTGTACCTTAAATTTTGAATTACGTAATCTGTCAAATACGTTTTTTAAGTTTTGAATATGTTCTTGGACACTTGTACTGATAATAACTATGTCATCGGGATAAGCAAGACATGTTTCTGTAATCCGCGTTAAATATTTGTGACGACACGCATAAATGTTGCCGGAGCCGTAATAAGGCCAAAGGGCATCAAATATTCAAAATGTCCTGTGTCTGTACTAAAACCTGTGTCAATTATGCAGAATATCCAATCATACTATAATACAAAAGCTTATTATAGACAAATCTTATCTTCAAGGCTATGTGCATAATTCTAATGGAATTATTCACCAAATTTGGAAATTTTGAAAAGCACTTATTTTAAATTCTTATACGGGGTGAATAGGGAGGAACTCTAAGGGTGTAATCTATGCATCAAAATAATAAGAAAAACCCAAATGTTGTTACCCAATATTCATTTGTTTTCAAATTACAGCGTTAAATAAAATAATAATATTGTTAAACCAAAATATGCAACATTAACATTGTTTTAATTAAATCATTGGTTTAGTAAATTTTCAAAAATACCGCCATTGAATTCCAAACATTTCCTGCTTCGTTTACTAAGGGCGCGCGTGCCTTTCTTTAATATTGAGTGCAGCATTTCTAATGCGTCTAATTAATGCATCCCTAGTATCTACTTTTACTTTGTATACCTCATTTTTTAACGAACCCCATAAATTATAGTCCAACGGTGTGAGGTCTGGCGATCTATTAGGCCAATTAATAGGACCACCGCGACCAATCCAAACCTATGGAAACTTTTGGTCCAAATATTGCTTGACCCGACGATCGAAATGGGCAGGCGCTCCGTCGTGTTGATAATACATTTGAATTCTGATGTTTAAAGGAATCTTCTCCAGTAGTCCTTGAAATTCATTTTGTAAAAACTTGAGTAGTGATTTTCGACTAGTGCGTGAGGATTTTCGTCCGACCATACATGGGAGTTTCGATTATTCTTGATGCCGTCACGGGTGAATGTAGCTTCGTCAGTAAAAAGTATGTGCGGTACAAGATGACGATTATTAATTATCCACTCACAAAATTGCATACGCTTGGCGTAGTCTCCAGGTTGAAGATTCTATAGACATGCTGTTCATGGTAGGGTATAAGACTTGCTCGTGAACCGTATTAATCACTCTTTTTTGGGGAATCCCCAACTGAGTTCCAATTCTTCGTAAGCTGGTCGTTGCAGCTTCTTCTACTAAAGCTAGAACATTTTCTATTTCTTCTTAATCCCGTCGAATGGCTCGTTCGGATGTTACATTAGCACTTGGAAGCGTTCCGGTCTCGCACAGTTTGTTGAAAACTCTGATAAAGACCTTTCTGTTCGATGTTCTTTGATGTGAAAATCGTTGACGATATTCTTCAGCAGCCGCTGTAGCATTTCCATTACACAAACCATAAATAAAAACGATATTGGCGTATTCGAGATGTGAATAAATGTATGGCATTTTATAAAATTTAAATGATACAAATCCGAAAGTTAACGGTGAATCAATGTAAAATTTTATACTGACACTAACAAGATAGTGACAGCACAACAATCAAAAGCGGACAATAATACCATTTATTACAGGAAAGCTAAATTAATGCAATATTTTGTTTTTGCGTTAATAATTTAAAAACAAATGAATATTGGATAACAACATTTCAGTTTTTTCTTATTATTTTGATGCATAGATTACACCCTTAGAAATTGGCCCATTCCTTCAGACTTAACCTGTATAACAAAATTACTTGTAGTCGTAGTCGTTAAGGCCTGGGCTATTTTAAATTACTAACTGTGAGAAATTATTATATTATAATTTAGCAAGAACTAGTCGTATAAATTCAGAAATGTGAAACTAATTTACCCACTACGGTTATAAATTGGCCCATTTCTTGCCGAGCATCGCATCGGGTTGACTAAAATTATTAATAAACCGTACGCCACTGAAAGTGATTTATTGAGAAAATGTTAACCAGAGTTCCCACCCGTCGTCTATTTTACGGGAGAAATCAACTAATTGAAATCACTGTGGTGTCTTTTGTTCCCTAGTTCAGTCAATTTGTCGCGTATTTAAGAATTTGTCCTTGAAGGCTCCCGTGTTGTTTGCGAAAATGAAGGCACTAAAGGCATTTTAAATTTATTAGGTATAACAGGCTTTTAGATATATTTTCACACTTTAGTAATGTTTTAGAGTCTTACGGGGTTGTTCAATGAAATTCCCTCATTGGCTTTAACGGTTTGATTAACTGGAGATATTTAACTTTACTAAAACTGTCAACCAGTAGCGGCCACAGGCAATACAGTTTCGGGGCTACGCCCAAGTTTATTGGGAATTCAGCCAATAAGAAATTTTGCATCTTTCAATATTCTTAATGCGATTTGGTCGACTGGTCAGGATAATGACAATTTTGCAAAATAATATAAATTAACTTAATTAATGATTTTAATTAGATAATTGTGATTATTTCTGGATTTTAGTGGAAGGGGGGAGGGTCAGAACCCCATTACCTTCCCCCTGGCTAGATTCGATAGCTAGAAACTAAAAAGTTGCTGAAAACTTAATTTTCTTAGGCTTCAATAGCCACTGGCGGATCCAGAAATAGATTTTGGGGGGGGGGGGCCACCCCACAAAAATAAGGAAATATATTTAGGTTCAAGGCAAGGGCAGATTTGGCTTTTTTCAATGGGGGAGGGGGTCAACCATAGGTATAAATAAAGATATGGTTTATGGTATGAGAAACAATGACACAAAATGAACAACATAAAGTATACTGCTATAAATAAAAATAAACTAATTAACTCGGACAAACAAATTAGGTTTATTTACACCTAAAACTTAAGTAATCGAATAACCTGTTTTATATTATTACCAGAAAATTCGTAAATAGCGCGAGGGCGGGCCGCGGGCAATGTACAGGAACGAACAAAATGGTAATAGTGCATAACCCTTCATCAGAAGACAGCATATTTCATAACTGAAGTCTTTTACGGTGTTTTTTGGAAAATTGGTCTAAAACTTCTTCTGGTGACACAATTTGATTTTTATGGATATAAAGTAAGGCAAGACCATTCAACCTAGTTGCGGCCATTGTTGACTGTAAATAAGATTTTAACAATCTTAAGGAAGACAATGATTTTTCTGGTGTACAACTGGTTACCGGAATTGTTGCTATAATATTTTTAATATTTTTTTAATATTCGGAAAGTATGAAGCAGTGTTTATAATTGTGTCAATTATATTGGTAGGTTTTTCGCCTTTCTGTTCCCAATATAGTTTCCATACCTTTAACTCCTTTTAACTCTGCCACAGAACAAAAGATATCATCCTGATAAAATTTTATGGCAGCCAAAAATTTTTCTTGGTTGAGTTTATCAAGGTTGGTAGGAACAATTGTTCCATACCTCCGCTACATTGGAGTGTTTTTCAGAAAACTATTAAACTAAATTTTAATTCAGAAATTAAATAATCTAAAAATGGTAAAAAATAGACAATTTATAATATTGCTTTGTATTAGCGAATTCATAATTTGCACGATTTGTCTGTTTCTTAGTAGTTCTGGGCAACTTAATTTCAATATTTAAAATTTGGGCTGTGGAACAAATTTTTTCAAAAATCAAGTGAAAATAATTATCACTATCAGAACTTATTTCTTCCAATGCTTTTAAGACTAAATTAGAAATTTCATATGCTTTGCTAATATCGAGTTGGACACTTTGTAGTTGGGTAGATAGAGGTATTAATAATTTAATACAATCACTGATGATAAAAAGAGATACCAAGAAATCAGATGTTGTAATGGCTGCTAAAAGGGTACTAGCTTTGGAGGATGATACACTATTGCCATTTTGTTCCGTATCATCTAAGAAGTCGATTAAAGTAGGAAACATTTCCAAGAAGTCAACAATAGCTTCGTGTTTCTCCACCCATCTAGTTTCACACATTCTTTAAATTTTTTTTAAAGGATGGTAATGTTCTTTTGCTTCTTTGAGTTTGACAATAAACTCATTCGAAGAGCAGAATATCTTATAAAATTAGTGCATTCTTTAAGTTTTCTAATAGTATTTCTTACTGCAGAAATACTGCATGCCTTACATTTTTTTAGCTATAATTTTGTTTGAGGTCTTACATGGGGGAGGGGGGGGGCGGGCCCCTTTGCCCCCCCCCCCCTGGACCCGCCAGTGTCAATAGCCTAAAATTATTTTTTTATTATTTCAGAAAACACACCCCATCGGGGAAATTTATTATTATTTTATTTATTATTATTATTAGGCCATGGGGGGATAAAGCCCCTGTAGCCGTTCTATGGACCCGCCACTGCTGACAACTAAATATATTATTATTTTCATTAAAAAAGAACGATGCTCCCGACACTTTTTAGGAACAGGATTCATAGGTATTTATATAAGAAGAGGTGGTTTATGGGATTTTAAAAAGTTTACAGACTTTTTTAGTATACCTTTTTTAACGCAGCTTTTTGCTCAAAGTTAATTTTAATGTGTCCCAGGTACGTGGTACATTGATACAGGTATGGGATACATTAAAGATTAAGTGCAAACAGCTTTGTTTACCAGAAATTATTATAACCGATATATTTTTGTTATCTTCTTTAATTAATTTATTCGTTAAAGCGAAAAATACTCTTTATAACTCAACTAATTATTATAACAGGTAACTTAAAAAGGAATCCTAAAATTGCGTATAGAGGTTAATTAAAAATTTTGAAAAACTAACACACAAGTAAGCCTTTTAAACTTGTATATAAAACTAGCCCACTAATATCTCAAACAATAAAAAAAAATTGCATGAAATTTGCTGGAACAAATTACGTTGAACAAACAAACACTTTTTCTTATGTAACAACCGCACCTGCTACTGAATATGCAGGAATTCTTTCTGTAGAATCGGGCTAGTAAGTTATCACCTACGAGTGTTCGAACTTTCTTTGATGTAGATATCGGCTATCAGTGGCACACCCAGGGGGGGGGCCAAGGGGGCCTTGCCCCCCCCCCCAAAACCTCCAATGAAATTGACTTTAACTATACCCACTAACCCGCTAAAAAAACTTTAATTTTCAGGCGCGATACAAAGAACGATATAATTTTTATTACTTTTGTACAGTATACCTTAGATTCACTTATTACCAACCTAGACGATCGATTCATTAATCACAGGGAAATTATTTTGCTATTTAACTGTTTATTGCCCTATCCCAATAAACAAGTAGAAAATTTGCAAAGCTTTCTCAGCCTTCATTCTTTTTATGCAAATTATTAATTTTTTTTAAATTTTTATAATGAAAGCATTCTAATATGCGAATTTAAATTATGGAACGATAAGTTTACAGATAGCAAAGAAATACCCTCCGATATGTTTAAGCTATATATTCAATATGTAATATGATATTTCCCAATATAAAAAACTTTTGCAAATTTTTGTTACCCTTCACCACCAGTACCTCTCAAAGGTCATTTTCCACATTAAAGTAGTTAAAATCGTACTTTTAAGAAATTCCACCGGGAAAGTAAGACTTAGTGGTTTGGCAAATTTATTTATTCATAAGAATGTTCCTGTTTCTTGTGAAGAAATTTTAAATAAACTTTCTAAGGGTCGAAGAAAATTAGATTTACATATTTAACAAATGCAAAGGTGTTATAAAAAAGTTTGGGTTTCTATTATTTATAAAATATTGTTTATTGTTGTGCTTTGTACTAATTTATATTTTTAAATTAATATATTTGTGTTATGGATATGTCGTCATCACTATTACCTATATTTTATTTGGTAAAAAGAGTGGTATGTTTTGTCCGGAATAATTATTATTAAAGTGGATATTTTAAAGTCAATTTTTTTAGATATTTACCTCGATTGAACTAGGCTATTGCGATCTTCCAAGAGTACCTGTTAAAAAAGCTCCAAAGTTCTAGAAAAATGCGTAACTTAAAAGTTTATTAAAAAATTTGCTTCCGGCACTGGTTAGCGGGCCCCCCCTAACATAAAATCCTGGGTGCGCCGCTGTCTGCTATATATCAATGTTTTCATTGTATCAACGTGCCTTCCTTTAGAAGATTAGAAACAGAAAAATGCCTAAATATTATTAACTTCTATTATACACTTTAATAGTAGTTGCTAATACGAATGTCCCTTTTATATACATATTATCCATCTTTCTCATATAATCTACTGTATACGCGGCTAAGGTTTATTAATAAGTATGAAAGGAAGGTGTCTTAAGCAGTAGGTACATATAAGACTACATGAATACTGATTAGACGTAACCTAATATTTTGGATTCTGCTTTCCACCTGTTCTTTAATAAAATGGCATTGTTACGCACGGGATAAAATTTTCCATAACTAATTGAACTTATAAAAAATCTTTAAAAAATATTTCACAATCCACAGAATTTGAGAGATGCTGGCTTTATTATCTTCCATCCTGCCGGTGTGCTGGGCTTAAATGAAATTGCCGGTATTTAGATAAAGGTGAAAGTTAGATTGGCTTTGCCAAATTAAAATTAATAACGTCAAAATAACGTAGTATTGTTTGCGTATTTTTTTTTAATGATTTATAAAGAAGGCACATTTTAGAGTGGGTAAATTTAACTTGCCGTTACAAAGAGCTACTTAGTACATTCAAACATCAACGGTCATTTAGTATTAGTGAGTATAGTATAGAGCAGCGTTTCCTAACCTTTTTCAGCTACGGACCCCTAGGAAACCAAGGACAATTGTCAAGGACCCCTTTAATAAAAAAGCAGCAATAACATACAAACATAAATACAAATAAAAAAACTTTTTAAACAAAATAAATGGGTACAATTCTTAATGTGAAGGTTGGTGTTGCTTTTTTGCAACTAAATCAGTGATATTCGGATTGATGTTGCTACTAAGTTGTATTCTTAAATCTGGTTCCACTTGTAATCTGTTTCTGTATTTGTTTTTAGTATACAGTGTCACCAGTAAAGTCCGCATCATATGGGATTTTTTTATTAATAGCTTTATTCAAAATTTGACTTTGGCATCAAGTTCTGCTTCGATCGAGATGAAAATTAAGCAAAAAAATAGTAGTCACGTGATTCGCATTATCTGTCAAATTTGAATTTTTTTCAAAAAATAATTCAAAAGTGGGGTTATTTCTAAAAATATCGAAAAAAGTTATTAAAAAAAGTTTTTTTAAATGCAGTACACATGCAAAATTTCAGCTGGATAAGATAATTTTGATTTTTTACCTATATTTTGTAAATTGCACCACTTTTGCAAAATAAGACTCAACGCAACCTACATAAAACGTCTTAGTTTTGACAATGCTTTATTTCAGATACATTTTCTTTAAAGTAGCGCCATATTAAAGGTGTGTTTTTCTACAAAATCAAAATTGGGCTATTAAAATTTGGTCGCATGTGATGCAAAGTTCATTTGTTTTTGACCCTGTATAAGGTAACTTCATAAAATACGTATTTTTGAAAACGTAGTTTGTGTCTGAAAGTAAAAAAATAAAACTAAAATAAAGGAGTTTTAAATTAAATCGTTAAAAATAGATAAACTTTACGCTAAGTTAAACTTAAATTTATTTTCCACTTAATGAACACTTTACTGATGATACTGTGTTCTTTTTGTCTTAATATTAAGGTGCATTACTTTCAGACACAAACTACGTTTTTAAAAATACTTATTTTATGAAGTTACCTTATACAGGGTCAAAAACAAATAAACTTTGCATCAGATGCGACCAAATTTTAATAGCCCAATTTTGATTTTGTAGAAAAACACACATTTAATATGGCGCTACTTTAAAGAAAATGTATCTGAAATAAAGCATTGTCAAAATTAAGAAGTTTTATGTGGGTTGCGTTGAGTTTTATTTTGCAAAAGTGGTGCAATTTACAAAATATGGGTAAAAAATCAAAATTATCTTATGCAGCTGAAATTTTGCACGTGGGCTAGAAAATGCATTTTAAAAAACTTTTTCCAATAACTTTTTTCGATATTTTCAGAAATAACCCCACTTTTGAATTGTTTTTTGGAAAAAATTAAAATTTGACAGATAATGCGAATCACGTGACTACTATTTTTTTGCTTAATTTTCATCTCGATCTAAGCAGAACTTGATGCCAAAGTCAAATTTCGAATAAAGTTATTAATAAAAAAAAATCCCATATGATGCGGACTTTATTGGTGACACTGTATACAAGAGCAAAGAACTCTTTTTCACACAGGTATGTGGTTGAGAAAAGCAGTAAATGTTTCAGTGCTTCTTCTGATATTTCATTATAATCTTTCTTTAAATTTACGCAAAAATTTGCTAAGGAGGATTCTTTGAAATTCTGTTTTAAAGCCGAATCACAGGATATTTCTATTAATTGGTTTTCCTGTGTCGTTGTCAAGCCAGTAATATCAGTAACATTTGTGTTAAAAGGGTCTGATATCCAGTTTTTATTTTTGTCGGGTACTGGGAAATAATCTCGAAACGAAGACCTCAAGGCGCGGAGGTGTTCAATAATTTACTCTTGTACTTGATCTGACATTTCTCCACCAGAGGATTCCAAAAACGCTGACATTGTAGGAAAGTAATTGTAACTTTTTTGAAGTGCACGATTTATCCATAGCTCAATCTTTTTTACCATTGTTTCAATTTTATCTTCAACTTGGAAGATGTTGTTATCTCTCCCTTGCAGACTCAAGTTCAGCGTAAAGCCCGTTCGCCGTTGGCACTTCCTTCAACTCGCATCAGTCCGCATCACCCGTCAGCACCTGTTCGCCGTGCTAAGCGTAGCGATCGCGATTGCGAGACTTATTTATTTTTTTTTAGTCCAGAGATGAGGCTGCGGACCCTCATACGTATGCTCGCGGACCCCCAGGGGTCCGCGGACCACAGGTTGAGAAACGCTGGTATAGAGCATAAGATTTAATAATTCCCCATAAAAGAACTGATCAATACAGAATTTAATTTATTTAAATTTTTTCACTGATATGTCGTGCCTGCATTTTCAATTTTATTAAAATAATCTGTATTACGATATCTTTTCATCATTTACAAAATAGATCCTGGTACCGTGCGAGCAAAAATTATTTGCATCAAAGAGGGCTTGGATTAAAAAACGTATGGCTTGGTTTAGATCACAATGATATGGGGACGATATATCTAACCAAATCTAGGTTAAAATTTTGTCAAATTCATATTATGACATGATATGCCAAACTAATGAGTAATAAAATAAGTAGACAAATACAAATTTATTTTTGTTGTTTACAAAATTAACAAAGTAAGAATATACAGAAAGAAAAAGAAAAATAATTAAATAAATTGCTGAAATTGGCCACCAATTATTTATCCAAGCTTAAATTCATACGTCTCTTCATATTTTCGAACGTGTGAAAGTTACCACATTCTTGGATAATCATTTCTTGTAATTGTTCTAAATTTGCAACTGGTGTTTTAAAAATAGTGTTCTTTAAATGAGGAAAAGCGAAGTAATCCATAACCGTTAAACGAGGTGATCTATGTGGAAATTCAATGCCTAATCAAAAAATGATCAATCTGTCGCCGAAAAAATTGCGTAAGTAGTTAATAGTTTCGGCGGCTGTATGGGCGGTTTTGCACTGTCCTGTTGAAAATATCCAAAACGTAGTTCGTCATCAAGTAATTGCTCCACATATGGATTCAAAATATTGTCTCTATACCGCTGTGCTATATTTTGCATTATTTCACGAACGCTTGCAACAAGTTCTTCTGTTCTTACATACGGTCTTTCAGCTCCTTTTTTGTGTTGTATAGAACCTGTTTCCCTAAACACAGCCACGGTTCTTTTCAGGCAATGATAAAAATCCCCAGCAATAAAAGCAACGTTAGGAAAATCGTCCATGCACAAACCCGGATTGTATTGCCACTTACCATTTACTCCAACCCCGTTTTGAAAATACGCTTCAACCATGAATGTTTTGTGCTGTTCCGTAAAGCCCATTGTGTGAATTGTTCAAGAAATTGGAAAAATTAGCGATGAATCAAATTACTTGTAACGACTGTCAAAGATGACGGAATAACTGATTGATTGTTAATCCAGCTAGTTACTGACACCCAACAGGTATTAAGGTCTACGGCTAAGTATTACGTCCTTAGATGCAAGGCCCTCTTTGATGCAAATAATTTTTGCTCGCACGGTATGTGCGTAATAAGTTTGTTTAGCATTTTACCATTATTACTTTTTTTTTTTTTAATAACTCAACATAAACCTTAGATTGTTCGAAATCAAAACGAATTACCACAAATTGGCAAGTATAAAAACCTAAATATAAATCAAGTGTGCCTTGGAAATTTCAAAATTTATTAAATCTACATTAAATGGAATGTATCCCGCTCTGGTTACGTCGAATTATACGTATAAATCATTAAACTGTTATTCCAAAGGATTATAGTTTTAGTATATAAATTCGACCTAAACGTAACATCTAAACTACAAAATTAATTTGTGGTTGCAATAGGAAAACGAGTTCAACTTAGTTTAATTCACCATCGAAATTTCCACTTTACATTGGTATCCTCATTTATTTAATTATCAGTGCAGTACAAAATTAGTAGTAGTAGAAGACGTAGAACTACTAGTAGGAGCAGTAAAGAAAAATGCGAGAACTCTACCTCTGAGCAAGATCCGCGCTTAAGGTAGTTAAGACTAAGGGCTCTGGTGTACTAGCGAATTTTACGTAGGGTCGCGACCAAATCATAGTCTCCTAACATGTACTGATAGCGCCTACTGTAACAACTTCCAGCTACGGCTCGATAGTTGTAACCACTTCTAAAGATGGTATGGAAATTGCAGAATTCTTGCCCCATGTTAATACAGTGCGAGCAAAAATTATTTGCATCTAAGGACGTAATGCTTAGCCGTAAAGCTTAATATCTGTTGGGTGTCAGTAAATACCTGAATTAACAATCAATCAGTTATTCCGTCATCTTTGACAGCCGTTACAAGTAATTTGATTCATCGCTAATTTTTCCAATTTTTTGAACAATTCCCACAATGGGTTTTACGGAACAGCATAACACATTCATGGTTGAAGCGTATTTTTGAAACGGGGTTAGAGTAAATGGTGAGTGGCAAAACAATAATGGTTTGTGCATGGACGATTTTCAGGAACATTTTCCGAACGTTGCTTTTATTGCTAGGGATTTTTATCATTGCCTGAAAAGAATCGTGGCTGTGTTTAGGGAAACAGGTTCTATACAACACAAAAACGGAGCAGGAAGACCATCTGTAAGAACAGAAGGACTTGTTGCAAACGTTCGTGAAATAATGCAAAATACGTCAACAAATTGTATAACACCCCTGTCCCAAGAAGTGGGAAGATCTTATGGAACATGCAGGACTATTCCTAAGAAGCAGCTAAATTTATTTCCTTATAAAGTGCAAGTATTCCAAGAAATACAAGCCGCAGATTTTGAAAGACACAGGAATTACTCTCAATGGTTTACCCAAAATTTATTGGAAAGAAGTGATTTATTAGACCTGACATTTTTTTTAGATGAAGCCTGGTTCCACATCTCCGGTTATGTGAATTCTCAGAATATACGCATGTAGAGTAGTGAAAATCCCCATTTTTTTGCAGAGTTCACATTGCACCCTCAAAAAATTGGTTTCTGGTTAGCTATTTCCCGAAGAAGAATTGTTGGTCCTATTTTTTTCCATGACACAGTTACAGCACAGCAGTATAGAGACAATATTTTGAATCCATTTGTGAAGCAATTACTTGACGACGAACTACGTTTTGGATATTTTCAACAGGACGGTGCAACTGCCCAAACAGTCGCCGAAACAATTAGCGACTTACGCAATTTTTTCGACCACAGATTGATCAGTTTTCGATCAGACATTGAATTCCCACCTAGATCACCTTGTTTAACGGTTATGGATTACTTCGTTTTTCCTCATTTAAAGAACACTATTTTTAAAACACCAGTTGTAAATTTAGAACAATTACAAGAAAGGATTATCCAAGAATGTGGTAAAATTTCTCCAGGGATGCTGGTCAACACTTTCGAAAATATGAAGAGACGTGTGAATTTATGCTTGGAGCATGGCGGTGGCCAATTTCAGCAATTTATGTAATTATTTTTCTTTTTCTTTCTGTATATTCTTACTTTGTTAATTTTGTAAACAACAAAAATAAATTTGTATTTGTCTACTTATTTTATTATTCATTAGTTTGGCATATCATGTCATAAAATGAATTTGACAAAATTTTAACCTAGATTTGGTTAGATATATCGTCCCTATATCATTGTGATCTAAACCAAGCCCTACGTTTTTTAATCCAAGCCCTCTTTGATGCAAATAATGTTTCCTCGCACGGTATAAGAACAAAATATTTAAACTATATTATTTAACTTATCCGCAATGGTAATATAGTTGTTTAATAATGTATGTTATTCACGGTAAATATATTATCGTTTTAAATTTAGAACATGGCAATCGTATCAAAATGTATTGTGAACATTAATCAAAGTGAATGTCATAAAACTAACGGTAGTGAATATTTTAATGAAACGTATTAATTCGTGATGATACGCTCATGGCCGTAGCGGTAGAACTCAACATAGTATTTTAATTTATATACTATTAGTTTACTTTGAGATTACCATTTTGTTTTTCTGAAGTGGGGTTAGTTTGCCTATTTGTTCGAAAACTAAAACCGAAGTTGCAAACTCTATTTAAATAAACCACTTTGATCCATCTACAACTGAATAATCGTATCTCTTTAAATTTTGGTCGAAGGTTATCTATTTTATTTCCTTTATTTACCTATTAGCGGCTACCCGTGGCTTCGCTCGAGTAATTCAATTGTTATAAATTCGCTATCGAAACAAAGCCGAGGGTACCATAGAACCTTTAATAGGTAACCATATTATGTTTAAAAAAATTATCTGGTGCATTCTTTCATTATTCATTTCCCTTTTAATAACAACGCCATTTATGTCCTAACTTTGTTCATGAAAATAATACCGAAAATATAGATTCATCATTATTATTAAAAAATATGTCTATTTAATTTCATCATATTTCATTAAAGATCGTTAATAACGCTCACTGAACCTTTCCATGGATTTTGCGTTTATAAACACCTTAGGGGTAGAATTTATTGAAATGTTGAAATCCGTCAAGAAAGTCCGTCAATAAATATTCTTTCCAATATAAAATTTTATAACCCCTTTTCATCACTTTACAAACGTTAACAAAAATATGAAGTGTTTTATTACTTGTATTTAGAAGTTAAATTTAACACTCACGATATTCGATAGGTAGAGAAAGGAGATAATAGATTGTTGTGATTTGTTGCCTGTAGAAGTGTGATCAGTGATATAGTTTTTCAGAACTTCTACAACCAAGGGTTAATCTGTAGTTTAAACCATTATTAAATAATAGTTAGTATAGACGAGCTTTTAAATTTATAAGATATAAATACACTCAGTTCCAAAAAAAGTGACGCACCTAATTTTTGATGCAACTTTGTAGCTTTGTCATTTCTGAACGAATGGACCGATTATTATTTTCTTTCCATTTATTGGTAGGTTATTCCTTTACCTTTAAGAAAAAAATAAACTGGTAGAAATTTTTTCAAAGCCCCCTGGATGATAGTGGAAAAACTCAAGCCATGTTATTTTCTTAATTTTTGACTCACCCTGTGCGTTAATCAAGTAAATGTATAGAAAGCGCCTACACTCTATATGGAAGTCACTTCTTTTACGAGTATTTTGATTTTTTGTTAATTAATTTATCTCTAAAATTGTCCAAATTACAGCTTTTTTGCTGAAACCTTACATATTACCAACTTTATGAATTTACCGAGAAACGAGGGGTGTCTTTCCATTCATTGAAATTCCTCCCTACACCATAACTGACCCACCATTATAACTTTCACATTCTGTTATTAAATTCTGATTAAACCTTTCAGCAGTTCTTCTTCATACTATTTTCCTTCGATCCACCTTGTTAAGGCAAAACCGTGATTCCTCCGTAAACAAGACATTCGACCATTCACGAATATTCCATTTTTCATAATTTTCAACGAAGTTTCTTCTAGCAGCACGATGTTGTGGCAATAATTTGGGACCTTTTGCAGGTCTCCTAGCTTTCAAATTAACTTCGTTTAAACGTCGACATACCGTTTGCTTACTTATTGTAACACCCCGAATTTGGCGAAGATCTTGCTGAACATTTACGGCAGTATTTGATCGATGACGTAATATCCTCAATCTCAAGATGCGATCATCTATTGAAAAAGTTTTTCGAGGGCGACTAGAACCAACCCTTCGAGCACTTCTTCCTGTTTGTTCGTACTTGTGGATTGCTCTACGAGCAGTTGCTTCATGGACACCCACTGCACGAGCGGCGTAACGTTTACTACGCCCATCGTTAACTAAAGTAACTAATAAATGCTGCTACTTGTTCTGAACTTATTTGAGCCATTTTATGTCATTTTAGCAACTACAAGTTTTATAATGACATAGACTTTTTTAATGACACAACGACAAAGGGTCAAATAATATGGATTAATTGCTATGGTAAGCGCAATAATTGTTTTCTGGCAATGTGATCCTACAATAAATTATTACATTTGTGGAATAAACGTAAGATTTCAGCAAAAAAGCTGTAATTCGGACAATTTTAAAGATAAATTAATGAACAAAAAATTAAAATGCTCGTAAAAGAAGCGACTTTCATATAGAGTGTAGGCGCTTTCTATACATTTACTTGACTAACGCACAGGGTGAGTCAAAAATTAAGAAAATAATATGGCTATGGCACTATCATCCAGGGGGCTTTGAAAAAATTTCTACCAGTTTATTTTTTTCTTAAAGGTAAAGGAATTACCTACCAATTAATGGAAAGAAAATAAAAATCGGTCCATTCGTTTAGAAATCACAAAGCTTCAAAGTTGCAACAAAAATTGGGGACGTCACTTTTTTTGGAACTGAGTGTAGTTTAAACAAGTATCCTGACTAAAATATCTCTAATAAATGAGCAAGCAGCTTCACATACTACTGAAAGCGTTAAGTAAGCGTATTTTGGAAAATATAAAATGTAATAAATCGTTTACATTTCTATATTTCTTTTCATCCAGGATTTTTGCAAATGGAGCAACTTAACGTTCGTTTTAAGAATTTGGTTGCAGAGATATCTTATATGATGTGACGATTTCAAGATCCCCCGGTTTCCTCCAACACAACTGGAAAAATGATATTGAATGAACTAAAATATTTTTATAGAAATATTTTTTATTTTATTATCTAGTATAGATAACAAAAGCTAAAATTATAAACATAAAACTGATAAATTATTTAAAGGAATAGAAAATATACCCCCACTCAAAATAGGCTGCACCCCTCTTTCAGCCCCTAACTATTTTTTTTTTTAAATAACGAAATACGTATAATATCATTATATTATTAAGGAAATTATATACCAATTTTTAGACCTCCACCAGTTTTAATTTCTGAAATACAGATACTCCTGTAAAAAAGTTAACACCCGGCGGCGGTTGATTTTTGAAAAATCCCTTCTTAGTGGATGCCTAAATTATAAGGATAATACTTCTTTGAAATTTCATGATTCTAGGATTAGGGGTTACAATTTTATATTAGTATAAATAATACTACTAATATACGTTAAGAGGCAAGGAAACATTTTTAAGTAATATCCAAATTAACAATAAACCTGTAGGTATCCCACCTACAATAGTACCATGTTTGTGATTAAAAGTCTTTTGACTTATGGCATATACCGTGCGAGCAAAAATTATTTGCATCAAAGAGGGCTTGGATTAAAAAACGTAGGGCTTGGTTTAGATCACAATGATATGGGGACGATATATCTAACCAAATCTAGGTTAAAATTTTGTCAAATTCATATTATGACTTGATATGCCAAACTAATGAGTAATAAAATAAGTAGACAAATACAAATTTATTTTTGTTGTTTAGAAAATTAACAAAGTAAGAATATACAGAAAGAAAAATAATTACATGTATTCTGAGAATTCACATAACCGGAGAGTTAGAACCAGGCTTCATCCGAAAAAATGTCAGGTATAATAAATCATTTCTTTCCAATAAATTTTGGGTAAACCATTGAGAGTGATTCCTTGCGTCTTTCAAAATCGGCGGCTTGTATTTCTTGGAATACTTGCACTTTATAAGGAAATAAGTTTAGCTGCTTCTTAAGAATAGTCCTGCATGTTCCATAAGATCTTCCCACTTCTTGGAACAGACGTCTTATACAATTTGTTGGCGTATTTTGCATTATTTCACGAACGTTTGCAACAAGTTCTTCTGTTCTTACAGATGGTCTTTCTGTTCCTTTTTTGTGTTGTATAGAACCTGTTTCCCTAAACACAGCCACGGTTCTTTACAGGCAATGATAAAAATCCCCAGCAATAAAAGCAACGTTAGGAAAATGTTCGTGAAAATCGTCCATGCACAAACCCGGATTGTATTGCCACTCACCATTTACTCTAACCCCGTTTCGAAAATACGCTTCAACCATGAATGTTTTGTGCTGTTCCGTAAAGCCCATTGTATGAATTGTTCAAGAAATTGAAAAAATTAGCGATGAATCAAATTATTTGTAACGACTGTCAAAGATGACGGAATAACTGATTGATTGTTAATTCAGGTAGTTACTGACACCCGACAGGTATTAAGCTCTACGGCTAAGCATTACGTCCTTAGATGCAATGCCCTCTTTGATGCAAATAATTTTTGCTCCCACGATACTTTAATCAGATTGGTAACAAAAATTATTAAATTTTTTTAAATTTTATTTTTGAATTACGCCGTACTAGAAAGTTGTTTACATAATTATATTTCGTGCACCTGTTTAAGAAGTTACAAAATAAAAGTAGGTAGTTTTATTTACCCAAGCGAAATAAAGTAAAAAGTAAATAAAATTGAGATCTATTGTTAGCGATAACACGGAAAAGGTCGGTAACACGTGAAATCATGCTATATATCGAAATCAAATTCGCCTGTTTTGTAATCTTAGAATTTTATTAAGGCAACGTGGCGAGAATTGCAAATGGTAAAACATTTAAGATTGAATTGTAGACAGGGGCGGATTCACTGTGAGCCAAACCTTACATGCACAGACTTGTGCATGTTTTGTAATAATATACTGCATATTTATTCCGTCATTGTACAATTTTTGGGGAGATTTCCTTGGAATTTGTGTTACAAATAAAGTAAAAAATTTATTTAAACCAATATGCCGTGCGAGCAAAAATTATTTGCATTAAAGAGGGCTTGGACTAAAAAACGTAGGGCTTGGTTTAGATCACAATGATATGGGGACGATATAATATCTAACCAAATCTAGGTTAAAATTTTGTCAAATTCATTTTATAACATGATATGCCAAACTAATGAGTAATAAAATAAGTAGACAAATACAAATTTATTTTTGTTGTTTACAAAATTAACAAAGTAAGAATATACAGAAAGAAAAAGAAAAATAATTACATAAATTGCTGAAATTGGACACCAGTAATCCAATTTGTTGGCGTATTTGGATTATTTCACGAACGTTTGCAACAAGTTCTTCTGTTCTTAAAGATAGTCTTCCTGCTCCTTTTTTGTGTTGTATAGAACCTGTTTCCCTAAACACAGCCATGGTTCTTTTCAGGCAATGATAAAAATCCCCAGCAATAAAAGCAACGTTAGGAAAATGTTCGTGAAAATTGTCCATGCACAAACCCGGATTGTACTACCACTCACCATTTACTTTAACCCCGTTTCGAAAATACGCTTCAACAATGAATGTTTTGTGCTGTTCCGTAAAGCCCATTGTGTGAATTGTTTAAGAAATTGGAAAGATTAGCGATGAATCAAATTACTTGTAACGACTGTCAAAGATGACGGAATAACTGATTGATTGTTAATTCAGGTATTAAGCTTCACGGCTAAGCATTACGTCCTTCGATGCAAGGCCCTCTTCGATGCAAATAATGTTTGCTCGCACGGTACCTTCGTTGTTTTTTTTTTAATTTATCACCTCCCGGGGAGTTTATCGTTCTTGACTTTTAAAATACTTTCCGCTTTAAAAACGTCAATGGTTACTTCCGTATTTAAATCCGGCGATCCTAATCTACCCACAAATGACAGACCAATTTTGGTACTTAATAATTTTGGAAAACTTTTTGAAAGTCTCTTAAAAGAGATTGGAATATTTTCATGAAAGTAAAAAGCTTGGTTTTAAAAATCAATAATATATGGCTTCAGAAGTAAAAAAAGTATAATTAATTTGTGTTGGGCTACATGCTTGGTCAAACTGTTGTTCCAATGCACAGGAAGAAAAAATAATAACTACTTGTTATGTTTCACAAATTTAATCAGTTTCCTGACACGTGTTTCGGCCCTTGCAGGCCATTGTCAAAGGAGTACGCGAAGATACTAAATTCTACGTGAGTTCACGTGTCAGGAAACTGATTAAATTTGTGAAACACAAGTATCTAGTTATTATTTTTTCTTCCTGTGCAATAGTAAAAAAACTACTTAAATAATACCAAACTAATAATAAAAAAGACATAAAATCAAATATTTAGGTATAATGGTTGATCAGTCAGCACCTGAAATGGAACGAGCATGTTTCATACCTAATGGGGAAAATAAGAGAAATGTATTTTAAATTTTGTCAGCTCAGAGATATTTTACCCAAAAGTTATTGATTACTGTATAATATGATGCCCTTGTTGAATCAATGCTGAGGTACAGCATTTTGGTGTGGGGTAGTGCATATATTACAACTCTAAAAACAAGTCAAAACATAATATTAAAAACCATTTAAAAAATCAAGCATATATTCAACATTTGACTTATATACAAATTGAAATATATAATTAATTTGTGTTGAGCTACATGCTTGGTGAAACTGTTGTTCCATTGCACAGGAAGAAAAAATAATAACTACTTGTTATGTTTCACAAATTTAATCAGTTTCCTGACACGTGTTTCGGCCCTTGCGGGTCATTATCAAAGGAGTACAAGAAGATACTAAATTCTACGTGACATTACAAAGGTATTTATATCATATTATGGTAGTTACAAACATGTCATAAAATTAAAATTAGAATTAGAAGATTGAATGGTCAACTGTGGGTTTTCCTAACTTTTAAAGAAACAGATACGTATTTAGTCCTAAATAAGTATGCTATTAAGAATTAGAGAAGCGCCTGAAGGTATAATAATCAAACCAAAATACCTTCAGGCGCTTCCTTAATTTTTAATAGCACACTAATTTAGGACTAAATATGTATCTGTACCTTCAAAAGTTAGGAAAACCCACAGTTGATCATTCAATCTTCTAATTCTAATTTTAAGTTTATGACGTGTTTATAACGACCATAATATGATAAAAATAAATACCTTTGTAATGTCACGTAGAATTTAGTATCTTCTTGTACCCCTTTGACAATGACCCGCAAGGGCCGAAACACGTGTCCGGAAACTGATTAAATTTGTGAAATTTAACAAGTAGTTATTATTTCTTCTTCCAGTGCAATTGAAATATGCTTAATCTCTATATCTAGTTTAAATTATTTAACTAAAATAAAGCATTTATGTCCCGAGGTCATTTATAGCTATTCAACAAAATCTATCATAAACGAAAATACATCGATACCACTGGTACGCAGTTTTGTCTGCCAGAGATTTTTAATATGTTATGCCCCCAAATTATATAACTTGGTACCTACCTCTATTAAAATTTTAAGTACTCATTAAAAAAAGTGTAACAAATAAATTAAATCCTACGTTAATTAAAACTCAATATCATGCAATAACAACATTCTATAGATAACACTTTTTTTGCTTTTTCCTAGCATAGGTGAAGTTAGGTTGAAAGTGAGTGGGTTATAGCTAACCCTCCACTGCGACCATGCGATCTATTGTGGGTTACACCTTGTTTATATTTCCCCCATTAGGTCTAACTTTTTAATGAAGTTAATGATGGTATTGTAAGAGACATTTTTCATGTAATCCGGCAGCAGAGTCACCTCGCCGAATAAGGCGAATCTGATTCTTCCTGCTGCGGGGCAAGCACACAGTACGAGTTCTGCTGTTTCTGCATCTTTCATGCAAAGCCGGCATTCATCAGTTGGGGTTATTCCAATTTTATACATAATATGGTGTCGCAATCTGCAGTGGCCGGTGTACAATCCCACTGGTGCATTAAGGCATGACCTGTTGAGCACTAGTAGTATGTCAGTTAATTGTTGGTTTATATGGCTGTTTATAAATGCTTTTTAGTGCTGCAAATCTCTTAGCGAGCTTGTCGGTAGCCTCATTATCCTCCAGATCCATGTGTCCCGGTATCCATATTAGGGTTATTGTGTTGTTTAGACTTATTTCGGATAGTGTTTCGTGACAGCTCCACACCGTTTTTAAGGTACACCATCTCGATTCAATAGCTTTTAATGCAGCTTAACTGTCAGAGAATATCTTGATTGACTTATGTGCATACCGTCGTTCTATCAGTAGTCTTGCACACATTTCAATTGCATGAACCTCTGCTTGAAATATGGTTGTCATAGTTCCCAGGCTGATTGTTAATTCTATTTTTGGGTTTTTGCCATATATTCCGGCTCCAATACCTTCTTTAGTTTTGGAACCGTCTGTCCGTCTTCTAGCATAACTTAAAATTGTTATTTTTCCTACATATTACACTTTAAAAAAAAGATTGAAAATGAAAATAAGAAGAGAAAAAAAATTAATTCAATATTATATTTAACCCATTGATAAATAAATAAAATTATTATGTAAAACTGTGAAATGTTGTGAACATGTAAGTCAAAATTTTGAATTAAGAAAAAGTACCTATGTTAAAAGTATGTTATTTGTACTTTTTGTATTACCTATCTATAAATATTCTTTCCTGGAAAATTACCGTTAATTAATAAATTCAATAAGTTTGCATGCACAAGGCCTGCCCTGCAATTTATTTATTATGGTCGGATTTTGTTTTCACCCACTTTTTATTCCCACGCGGTGCCGTCCCTGATTGTAGCAAGGATTCAATTTAGTTTGGCTTTTTTTCATTTCACAATAGTCGATCGAACTTGGCAGTTCCGCGATATTTTCCATCTAAAACACTTGGTTTTGACATGGGAAAAATATTCAATATAAATTTTTTAGCATTCAGAGGTAACGTTTTAAAACAGGATGCATTCACGACGCAGGACAGAAAGCATTTGTTTTCCTCCATTTAAATACATTCTAAAATTTCACTGTATTTGTAATATAAGATGATGACAAAAAATATAATACAAGCTCCAAGTACCGTGCGAGTAAAAATTATTTTCATCAAAGAGGGCTTGGATTAAAAAACGTAGGGCTTGGTTTAGATCACAATGATATGGGGACGATATATCTAACCAAATCTAGGTTAAAATTTTGTCAAATTCATATTATGACATGATATGCCAAACTAATGAGTAATAAAATAAGTAGACAAATACAAATTTATTTTTGTTGTCTACAAAATTAACAAAGTAAGAATACACCGAAAGAAAAAGAAAAAATAATTACATAAATTGCTGAAATTGGCCACCGCCATGCTCCAAGCATAAATTCACACATTTTCAAAATCTGCGGCTTGTATTTCTTGGAATACTTGCACTTTATAAGAAAATAAATTTAGCTGCTTCTTAAGAATAGTCCTGCATGTTCCATAAGATCTTCCCACTTCTTGGGACAGGCATCTTATACAATTTATTGGCGTATTTTGCATTATTTCACGAACGTTTGCAACAAGTTCTTCTGTTCTTACAGATGGTCTTCCTGCTTCTTTTTTGTGTTGTATTGAGCCTGTTTCCCTAAACACAGCCACGGTTCTTTTCAGGCAATGATAAAAATCCCCAGCAATAAAAGCAACGTTAGGAAAATGTTCGTGAAAATCGTCCATGCACAAACCCGGATTGTATTGCCACTCACCATTTACTCTAACCCCGTTTCGAAAATACGCTTCAACCATGAATGTTTAGTGCTGTTCCGTAAAGCCCATTGTGTGAATTGTTCAAGAAATTGGAAAAATTAGCGATGAATCAAATTACTTGTAACGACTGTCAAAGATGACGGAATAACTGATTGATTGTTAATTCAGGTAGTTACTGACACCCAACAGGTATTAAGCTCTACGGCTAAGCATTACGTCCTTAGATGCAAGGCCCTCTTTGATGTAAATAATTTTTGCTCGCACGGTATATCACAGAAAGTTTAAAGGGAAAAATTCTCTTCCACTATACCATTATGTAACAAATGTCCAAATAGAAATGAAAGAAAACTGAATAGAAGAATGAACGTACGTATAAATAAGCAGGTATGTTTAGGTATATGTAAAAAAGCAAATGATACTAAATACGAAATGCATGGCCATGGGAGAAGGCTGTCAGAAAGGCCCTATTAATTTGAAAAGGACGAAGAGTAATTTTTTTGTGATAGAATGTAAGGAAGAAATCCAAACGAAAACGTGTGGCTTAATATTTGATGGTGTTAAATTATCTGAAAAAGAAAGAACGAGTTTTTTCTAAAGAAATTGTAGGACAGTCAGATTTCTTTAGAAAGAAGAAATTTCGTTAATCTTCGGAACACCTCAATTCTATTATATTTCGTTAATATGTTCTGCTCTACTTCTAGTTCTACTACTTATGACAGCTTTTCTACTAATTTGCTTCTTTTGTTGCTAAAAAAGCTATATTAAAGACTCCTGTGTAAGCGAAAGCGAAGCCGGCATCATCTATTGTTTAACTATTCGATACAATGATCACTTATAATATATTTTACTCCAATTGTACTAAAAAATACTAAACTTAAATGAACACTCAGTACTGTAAAGTGAAAAGAGGTTGAAATGTCAGACCCGGCATAAAACAGCATTTGTTTTTAGATTTACTTGGCGCCTTGCATCCCAGTCCGTCTGTGCCAGATATTCTCGTATCGCGAAATTAAATTTGAAAAAACTTTTTGCCACACCAAGAGGACGAAAAATGTTCTCTTATATAATTAAAATACTTGAATGCTTAGATCGATACGATTAAGCTTTAACGGGTTTGATAATTGCAACGCTGCGTCAGTAAAAGTAGAGTTGCTGCTTTAAAATAAAGTATTGATTTCCATTAATTATTAAAAAATATTTTTTTATGTAAACTTACTTAATTTCGGAACTCCATTGAATTCCACTTAAATTTTTAAATATAAATTTCGTCAAAAGCGTCAATAAGAAGATTTAGAAGATTCTATAGGAGTTTAATATTTAATTAAATTTTTGGAACATTAAAACAAAATTTACATTTGATAAAGTAAAGGGAAATATATTATGAAAACGAAAACATTAATTATTCACGAAATATGTTTCCTTAATATTAGATCTAATAATAAAAACCAAATCACCACCATTTTATTTATTTTTAACCACAAGCATTGTGGCATTTTTACATGAAATAATTAGTTAGTTAGCGGCATAAAATAGCTTCGTAAAATAGCGGTCCAAAATTACAGGCAATAATTCTAATAAGTGTTTTTTTTTTTCAGTAGTGTAGTTGGTGGGATTCTGTGTTACTTTTATTCAATAACGCATGCAACATACAAACACTTTAAATTTAGTTTTATTGTTTTTTGCATGTTAATGCAAACACACATTGTCCAAATAAAATAAATAAATTCATAAGAACTGCATTTGTATAGTTTTCTTCCATGACTTTAAAGTGTATTTCTATCTTGTATCTAAACTTAATGAAATGTTAAAACGATAACCATAATAACATACGTAAACATCAGTTTTTGTCATGTCTAACTTACTAATAACCGAATAAAAATTGAATTTTATATACAATTTTACAAATTATGCTTAATACGTCAAAAAAATGGTTAAACTAGTTAGTTAGGTACAGGTATGATATACAAGAATTAAGTGAAATTTTAGCAGCTTTTCAAAATCCGTAATAATATACAGGGTGTTACATTTGAAAAAAAGGACTTATGGTCACTTTTTCAAGTTACCAGAATAAGTGTATTTTTCAACCACCCTGTATATTGCAACTAAGATTTGGGACTAGGGCAAAGAGCCCTATGGTATTAGTTAACTATTTACCAAATTTCAGGGTTTCAGTGTTTTAGAGTTCAAAATTATCAGCATTTTTAAAAGTGACGTTTTCGGACAAAAAAACGAAAATTAATTTATATCTTAGAAACGGTAAGAGATAGGTATAGAGTAAAGTTAACAAAAATTGTAAGAAAAGTAATGGGGGTTTCGAAAATAAAATAAAATATATGGTGTTGTATTTAAAACATCGAAGTTACTATTATTTTTATGTGGAAGCGGCAACACTGTATTGTTAAAAATATTTTAGGTTGGTAGAGCATGTCTGTTTATGTACGCGACCAACCTTTTAGAACGATTCCTTTACTGGTTCGTCAGAAACGTCTAAGGTACCATCGACCTTGAGACACCCTGTATAGTTACAAAAAACACATTAATGGTATTTGGGTCTACTATGACATGTCCAGAGTGACTACCTTGAACCAAATGAAGTGGTGTAGACAGTAACCCAGGTGGATGTATTCCTAATACTACTATGGAGTTAAGAGGCCCTAAACCCAAGGTTTTGTCGGAGAGTGCAATAATGAGAATGTAAAACTGTGCTGAGAATAGCACCAGCTATAATATATTTACTAATAAAATAATATTAAAAAATAAAGCAAAATCTGCCCTAAAATTACCAGTCTGTGAAAGAAATTCTTAATTAAAAAGTCACGAACAACCGTTAAAGTATTTAATATAAGAATCAAAATAATTTTTTTTTTATTATTTCAACCGTAGTGAATAATAAGAAACGTAAACTCATATAAGTTTTAATTACAATTATTTCTTACAAAAACTGGGTTGAACCTAAAATTTAAAACTAATAAATACACATACAACAATAATTGCATCGCTAATTAACTTTTGAGTTAAAGTTCAATTCCTAACAACAATTAAACTATATTTTAACACGTCGACCATTGACATAACTGAGACCTAAGCTGCTATTAAATACACGTGATAAGCAATTCCTACTAATTTTAGTAAACTAAAACAATATAATATACAGGGTGGTTGTTTAGTGCGAGGAAGTCCAATATCTCCGTTGTACAGGATGCGCCAAAAAATCGGGGCATCATGAATGTTTTTTTTTAAATGGTACCACCACGTTGTGGCAATCGCCAGGGCAGCTTCCCAGAAGCTCGGTATACTTTTCCGTACCAAAAAGTTGTATACACCTCAACAACTTTTGACACTCTATAAAGCCCAGATTCGACCATCACTGGAATACTGCTCTCATATCTGGAGTTCTGCACCGAAGCATACCCTTCGGTTGTTGGATTCCATCCAAAGAAGAGCCGTTCGTCTAATCGGCGAACACGAGCTGACTAAGAACCTCGACAGCTTAGAACATCGAAGACCGGTTGGTGATTTGACTCTCTTCTACAGATAGTTCCGTGGCAAGTGTTCGACAGATATTGCCCGCTCAATTCCACCTAGAGTAATGCATAGCAGAAACACACGACGAACCACTGCCGCCCATCCCTATGTGGTTCAACTTAGTGCACCCCGAACATCATTGTTTCAGAACTCTTTCATTTGGAGGACGTCATCTTTGTGGAACGGCCTTTCTGAGACCGTGCTTTCAACCGAATATAACCTACAACGATTCAAGAAAAACGTGAATCGCTTTCTTCGCACACGCACCGCTCCCAGAGCGCCCTAAAGGATTTTTCCTAAGTGCTTGTGCTCGACCATAAAAAAAAAAAACATATTTTTTTATCTCATTAAATTCGGCATAAAATTGTACATAAGAAACGCTATTTTATTTTGGTAATTTATACAACGTTGCCAGATTTTTCAATTTTTCCTAAAATTTTCGCGGAAAACATCATATCAAAAAAATTATTTTAAATTATTACTAATCTGAACTAAAAAAGAAAATTTTATATTTTTTTAAACCTTAAAGGTGTCCGAATAATTCTACCAAAACAAAGCATTAACATCCTATACAGGGTGTCTTTTACATCGTTACAAATGTAGCAATCTTTAAATAACTATTACTCGTTTTTTTCACATGGATACCCCTGTATATTATTGTGTCAGTTTACAGATAATTTTAACCTCTTTAAATATGCAATTACAATAAATGCTCTAAAACGAAACGTTCTTTTAATATTTTATGTTTTATTTAAAAAATGCAAAATATCAGCACTTTCATTAAGTTGGCCATGAGTTGAACAAAAATCAAGACTTCGTACTGTCAAAATCATAATGAATTTATATTTCTGACATATTTGGTCTAACAACGTTATGGTGTTAAGATTATAAAAATTGTTTTTTGTTAAAACGCTATGAATTTTTCTACAAACGAATTAGTCGATATGGTTTCCATACTAGGAGCAAGTGACAGAAACTGTCTACTTGCTGCAAGGCTTTATCGGGAAACTTATCCTGATAGAAGGCAACCAAGAAAAGAGGCATTTGATAAATTAATGGATCGTTTCTCTCGGACAGGGAAGTGGAATATGAAAAAACTGAAAGAACTAAAAGTGTTGATACAGAAGAAAATAAATTAACCGTGCTGCTGAAAGTAACTGAACATCCCCATATCTCCCAAAGAATAATTTCAAATGAAACGGATATAAAACGTTGTACTGTCCAAAATATTTTGAATAAAAATAAAATGCACCCATATCACATTCAACTGATGCAAGAGCTGAACGATCAAGACTATGGAACCAGAGTTACTTTTTGTGAATGGGCTCAACAAAACATTCAGCAAGACAGGTATTTTTTCAATTATGTATTGTTCGTCAACCGATGTAAAAGGCACCCTGTATACGATGTTAATGCTTTGTTTTGGTAGAATTATTCGGACACCTTTAAGGTTTAGAAAAATATAAAATTTTCTTTTTTAGTTCAAATTAGTAATATTTTAAAATAATTTTTTTGATATGATGTTTTCCGCGAAAATTTTAGGAAAAATTGAATAATCTGAAAACGTTGTATAAATCACCAAAATAAAATAGCTTATCTTATGTACAATTTTATGCCGAATTGAATGAGATAAAAAAAAAATGGGTGGTACCATTTAAACAAAAAAACATTTATGATGCCCCGCTTTTTTGGCGCATCCTGTATATCCAAAAATATTTTTAAAATGTGCGGTTTTGATTATCCTAAAACCTTTGTATTTAATAAATTTCGATATTTCTAAGAACAACGGAGATATTGGACTTCCTCGCACTAAACAACCATGTCCATCGTTTACTATCTGACAACACTGCTTTATACAAAAGCCCTTCTAATATGTAAATCCTGTATAGTCTAGAAATGTAAACACACACAAAATAAATTAAGTAACAAATTGAGTAAATGTTTGAATCGAGTAGAATATATACATCGTTTACAATGTTTGTTTACAAATGGTCCTGCTACCAAACCTATATCGGTTTAGTACGATTTTAAGCATTCTCCTAATTTCTAAATGTTTACAAGCAGCTATGTATTTTTTTCACAAAAATAGTCCAACATAGGTACTGGCATCGATTTCACAAAATCTATTGACTTTTAAAATAAGGTAAATACTTGCATTGAATAGAACATCGACAAGACATAGACATAGACATAGACATATTTATTTGACTACGTTTTTGCAAATTACAAATTGTAGCAAGTCATAAAAAAAATATATATATATATATATAAGTATAAATATAAATATATAAAATATAAAGCATTCCTGAACGCATGCATTTAACTAATTAAAATATATATTAAAACATAATTATTGTATAATAACATAGTACAGACATACATTGTAAACAAACAATTTTAATATTTCTCACACAACAGATAAAAATTATCAAAACAATCCATCCGCTGTGGCTGTGTCCATATACTCCCGAACTGAATAAAAACAGTGTCGGCGAAGAGATTTTTTAATCACAGATTTAAATTTTGAATGACTAAGCAGCTTTACATTTTCAGGCAGTGCATTATACAGGGAGATATTAATAGAATTATCCTTGGCCTTCTTATAGCAAAATTTTTTAGGTCTGATTAAGTCAGAGCCTCTAGTTGCGTAGTTATGAAAATTTGAATTTAAGGAAAAACTATTCTTGTTTTTATGAGTTTCGAGCAGTTGATAGTATATATAAGGTTTTCATTATTTAGGCAGAGATGGTTTCGAATAGCTAAGAAACCAATACGCATCGGTTTTATACTTATTAAGCGCAGTGGGAAGGGTTGCAGAGAAAATCATACACATCAGACTCAAGAGCATGAAATTGGACCAGAAGCTGCCAGAAGAGCAATTTGGATTCAGGACAGGAAGAGAAGCCGAACTATTAGTAGCACACGTAGTACAAAAAGCTATTGACAAAATGGAACAAGAACAAAATACGGTACTCCTCTCCCTGGACATCCAGAAAGCTTTTGACAGTGTATGGTTCAATGGATTGCTCTACAAACTCATTACACAATTACCCACTACACTTCATTACACTTTTACACTCATACATGGCACACAGAACACTTACAGTAAGGGTGGAAAGCAGCCTCTCAGCCCCTGTAAAACTACATGCTGGCTTGCAACAGGGCACCACTTTGGCAGGGCCCTTATTTAACATGTACACAGCTGACATCCCATCTCATCCAAATTCTCACCTGGCCATATTTGTTGATGACGTGCTTCTGCACGCCAGTTCATATTACGCAAATGTGGCCAGGCAACACATTACAAGCCACCTACATACCCTGCTCCCCTGGTATAAAAAGTGGAAATTGAAACTCAATGAAGATAAATGCGAATGTGTAATAATAACGAGAAAACGAACAAACAACCACATAAACCAATACATAACAATAAACGACAGACAAATAATACCCAAAGACAACATAAAATACCATGGAGTAGTACTGGACAAATCGCTTAGATTTAATAATAATACAACAAAACTAATACAAAAATATTATGCAACTACCCACAGACTATACAAACTATTAAATTACATATCTCCTTTATCAGCGACAAACAAACAAATTATTTACAATCAATGCATAAGACCTATACTAACGTACGCCGGACCAGTCTGGTGTAGCATGGCCGATACTTATTTTAAAAAATTGCAAGTCCTGCAAAATAAAGTCTTAAGACAAATATTATTAGCACAAATAAGAACACCAGTACGGCATCTACACCAGGCTACAGACACCCCTTACATTACAGATTACATAAGAGAAAATGCAATAAATTTTTATAATACCCAACCCCAAAACTCAAGACTAATAGAACATATAACAGACCTAAGATATGACGAACATCGCATTCATCCCCCAATACATTCTAAATTGCCAATTTATTTTCAAGATAATTAAAACTTAGTTTCAATTTCCACTGAAAACCGTAAAAATCCTAAAATCCAAAACCACGCCCCCAAAAACTTCAGACCGCCCACTACCAAAAAATTTTAAAGCTATTATCAGCAAAGCTACGGTGTACCTGGTAACATAAGATTCAAGCTGGGTTTTCATCTGTTTTCCAGTGACCCCCAATGCAAACCCATAACAGTCAAAATTACATAACAACAAAAATTATTTCTAAAATTATAAAAAATCAAACTCTTGCATAGCAGTAAAAGGTTACTGAAACTGTCTGAACAAAATGCATTTAAATGCATTTATTAGTACCAAGGCCAACACCAGCCACCCTGCACTGTAGGGCGTATCCCTGGTAACTAAGAAACCAGGAAGAACAAAATACAATATTGTAAATTGTAAAATAGTACTAGTATTGCAATGTGAAAATAATATTAGAATAAATAAAGAGATTTTAAAAGTTAAAGTAAAAAGGTTTTATACAACTTAGACTTTTATTAATTTCTTACTCACGTATTTACCAAAGGGGATTAAAATCTAGTCCACTGTAACATTTATTAGTTGTGTTTTCATTGTGTTCCATTTTTGCAATTAGTTTATTTGGTCAATAAATAATTTGACTGGGATAGTATTGCAATAATAGGTTTAGTTCTGTTCACATGTAACATCGGATATAATATATATTGTCAACCGTTAATGTGATCTGTATGTTCATGTTAATGCCCTGCAAAAGCTTACAATCGCCATTAATATTGCCTAGAATAAAGTAAAGCTTTTAAAACAAGATGCATCAGTTAAAGTGGAATATTAATAAACATGGTATGATTTTAAATTCCGGACTGTATACAAATTAATAACGTAAATAATTTATTTATGAAACTATAAATAAATATAACCAATGTAATTTTGTTGAAAGATAAGCCCAAACTATAGGGATGATCTTAACAAATCACTCATAGTTTATATATGGTAGTTTATTTGCGGGAAAAACTGCACTGCATCAAGAATCATGCACAACGAAGCATAAAATTAAATAAAGTGTGTTACCCCGGCTCTATTTTTTAATCCTAAAATATCATAAACAATTTAATAATTTGAATATGTTTGTTTTGCTGTTTGTAACTAAATTGAAATCATATTTTAAAACATTTACCTTATTTGAAAGTTTTTAATATATTTTTGTTTATATGTAGGTCTGCTGACACTGTTGCATTTTTTAAAACGTTTAATATTTCCATTTAACATGTCATAAATAATAAAGATTGACTGAGAACTAAAGGACAAGAGTTTGTGATACCATGAACGACTGGTTTGAACCCGATGGATTTTAGTGGTAGAAATCGTGACGTGAGTCCAGCTTCGAGCAAATTAAAGTAAGAGTGGAAAATACATCATCCTACAATTCCATCCCATTACCGCCGGTAACGGATGAAATCGGATATCTTGTGGGGTGCGGGGGAAGGAACACACTCCCCAATCGGGAAGTCATGGAAGCGCGAAACCAAGGGTTAATAGTCCTCGGGAATGGGCCTGACAGCGAACGAAGAGAAAAACTCGAAATAAACAAGCAGCAACCAGCAAATCTAATAGCCTAAATAACTTGATTTGTTCAAATAGATGACGTCGTATCAGAGACCCGTAAGAAATGCATTTAGTCTGAGCTACTCGACATTTATAAAGCGTGCAAAAAGAAAGGCGACCTCGATACGATTAAGCTGTGGAGCTCTCAGGCTCGTTCGGTATTGTTAGGGTGTTTCTTCGGCATATTGTTGATAACCTACATCTAAACGAAGTAAAATAATCAAAACGGTGGATTGGGGGACTCCCTGAATCAGATCCGGTACAATGCGGATGGTGTCCAGAGACGTGATACTACTGATACTAATCCCGATGGATAGGGAGACCCTACGGCAAATTTCTGCAAGTCACATCACTAAGTCGTAACAGGCTTTTCCCGCCGATGTCTGTGATGGACAAGAGGTGCTAGACCTTCAAAACTGTACCGAGAATAACATCTGCTTGTAAAATTGTGATTCGTAGCCCCCGTAAAATCAGACGTAAAATGGGGTTGGCAAAACGGGTCGCACTGACCGACTTGCTTGGCGCTAAGCCTACCCTCAACTGCTACTACTTTAATAAAAATCTTCTTAGACCAAATTAAAACTAAATATAAAGCATCTACCGAAGTAAGAATATTATAGCAGTTTGCCAATTAGGCTAATGAGTTATAAAAGTTACAGAGTATCCGGTTGGGGATTCTTATGGTATATGTATAATAAAGACTTTTTCAATTAATAAAAATGAGGCTTGGTCTCAGTATTTAGAAGTCAACCTTTTACACCATTAAAAATAAAAATAATCCACGACCAATTGCACAATTGCTTCAGTAACGACGAAAGGTTAAAATACGATTTGTAAAGGTTTACTCAAAATTAACCAACCTGCCATGGAATGATACGTGTAATAAAAATAAATCTGTATCATTTATTGTTATTATTACAAGTGCTTGTATAATTTTACTTGTTTGTTATTTCGTCGCGCGGCGGAATTATGTTATGAAAATGAAAAGAAAACCCTTTTCAAAATGGGTAATTTAAAAAGTATAATTTTACATTTTTCCTCATGCGGAAGCCACTACTACTTGTTTTTAATTTTATTGCAAACGACTAAAAGTACTGGAAAGAATAAAACAAACTGTTTGGGACATTTTTATTAAAAGAACATTTTTAAAACATTATTTACATATATGTATTTTTGTCATTAGATGCAATTTTATATATGTATGAAAAAATAAACACTAAAATTTTTTTTTTAATTTTTGATACACATTTAAATTTTAATAAATCATTTAAGTTTTACTTTATTTTTAATTTAATCGTTGGTTATTTAAATATTAAATATCAACGTTTATTAAAATATTTAATAACTGTTCTTAGGTGGTTACTATATTTTAATAATATATGGTACAAAGACAGCAAATAGCTAATAAATGTTTAATATATTGTCCCACGTATTTTAAAGAAACATTGCATATCAAAAGAATTACTTTGTCGGACTTCCATTGTCTTTATTTTGTTACCTAACACAACGTTTCGGTTAGTTAGTATCTCTAACCGTTTGCAAGTGCACTGAGAAAGAAGCCTTCTATTACTTATAATAATTCACATATTTTTTATACAGCGGTTTAATACTATATGTGACAGCAACGCGCTTTCTTACTGTAAGACAACGAACATTGCTAGAGCGTTGTGTAGTGATAATATCACGGTAATACGTTAAAACTAATACTACGGCACACGGCGATTGCCGATTGCTACGAACCCCCACCAACGTCTTGGTGGATTATAGGTTCTAACGGATACAATTAGTTTTTGAAGACGCTGTTCTGCTTTCTGGAACCAAATGCGTTGCATTGAGAAGATACAATTTATTTCTTAACAAAATTGCTGTATCAAAAGTAGTTCATTATTCAACAAGACTGTGCTGCTAATGGGACTGATTACTACCAATAAAAACACTGTTCTAGCAAATCTGGAATTGATATAACACTAAAGCGGGTTTGATACACTAGCAATTTATTTAATGGGTTAATAAAAAATAAGCTATCAATACAAACTATGTCTGTATTGATAGCTGTTGTATTAGATCATTTTCCTTAGTGTGTAAACGACGAAGTAATTCTTTTGATAATATTACATTGTCTACCACCTTCAAACAAACGTTATATACTTACACCAAACTGGAATTTTTCAAATTTTTTTTGAATTAAAGCAATACTTCTGAATAAGCTATTTCTCGATATCAAGCCAATAAAACAGATGTGTATTGCTTGTCAAAATATAGTTCTTTATGTTTGCAGATAAAGAAAAACTTATTACCATAAAAAAGGAAGTACATCAAAAGATGAAAGAAATTATATTGGAAATAGGGTTTTAGATGTCACTCGACATACTGCCTATGAAGAGCTGAGGAGCAAATATTGTCCCAATATTAACATAAAATTGTTATGAAATGTAAAAGTTAGTTTTGATAAAACCAAGAATACTACTAAAGATATATACATGACATTAAATCAAAAGCACGTTTTTTACAATCAAATATTTACCTGTTTTATCCATGTGTTTCCTTTGATTTTTTTAGTTAGTTAGTTAATCAATCTCTTGGAACTGTTTTATTAAATGCACAAAATGATTTTCATTTCCAAAAATACCGTCGATATTCAAACTTTCCAAATAATGTCTCTTAGAATACCTTGCCAAGCATCAATTATCCTCTGACGTAATTCGTCCAGAGAAGCCAGCTGGGTTTTGTAAACTAGTGATTTAATGTAAAGCCATAAAATGAAGTCCATAGGGGTAAGATCAGGTGATCTTGACGGCCACTCAATGGTACCTCTTCTGCCAATCCACTGGCTTTGGATAATTTTGTTCCAACCACCCTCTCGCCACAGCAGCATAGTGTGGGTGGGCACCATCTTGCTGAAATTGTAGAAGTTCTTCGTTTAAATTTAGATAGATCTTTATAGTTTGGTTGAGCATTTCCGCATAAACTTGGCCGGTTACATGAACATTTAGGAAAAAAGAAGACTCATCACTAAAGCAAATGTAGAAAATATAGCCATTATAAGGTAATTGGTATATTTATATTCCACATTTTTTGTAAAAGGAATAGGACAAGCAATAGGCTGCAAGTCCCAAGCAAATCTCTAATATGCATCATATTTTAATGTAAAAATTTTTTTGCCCTGTGCTACCTCATAAATATTATTCTTGATTGTTATCTAATGAAATAATATGCAATTAAATGAAATATAGGTTTGAATTAAATAATTACTCAAGCTATTAAAATTTGTTAAAGGGCGTAAATAGTAAATGAAATTGTTATAATGTGCCGGAAGATGACAATGGAGTTTAAAAAGTTATTCGAATTTTCACAATAAACTATGCAAGAAAAATAGTTTTCCATTAAAATACGAAGCGAAAAATTAGATTTTCTTAATATTATGTTATTTATATTTTTATATGATATGTCACAATAAGCTTTTTGTAAAAACTACTTAGTCCCTTAATGTAAAATTGGACTATAAAAATTATCACAGTGTCACCAGTAAAGTCCGCATCATATGGGATTTTTTTATTAATGGCTTTATTCAAAATTTGACTTTGGCATCAAGTTCTGCTTCGATCGAGATGAGCAAAAAAATAGTAGTCACGTGATTCGCAGTATCTGTCAAATTTTAATTTTTTCCAGTAAATAATTCAAAAGTGGGGTTATTTCTGAAATTATCGAAAAAAGTTATTGGAAAAGGTTTTTTTAATTGCAGTTTCTAGCCCACATGCAAAATTTCAGCTGCATAAAATAATTTTGATTTTTTACCCATATTTTGTAAATTGCACCACTTTTGCAAAATAAGACTCAACGCAACCTACATAAAACTTTCTAGTTTTGACAATGCTTTATTTCAGATACATTTTCTTTAAGGTATCGCCATATTAAATGTGTGTTTTTCTACAAAATCAAAATTGGGCTATTAAAATTTGGTCGCATGTGATGTAAAGTTTATTTGCTTTTGACCCTGTATAAGGTAACCTCATAAAATAAGTATTTTTGAAAACGTAGTTTGCATCTGAAAGTAATAAACCTTAATATTAAGACAAAAAAGAACACAATGTCTTCAGTAAAGTGTTTTTTAAGTGGAAAATAAATTGGTTTATCTATTTTCAACGATTTAATTTAAAACCCCTATATTATAATTTATTATTAATCTATGTCATAATAACGGTAACGAGTATTACTTTCAGAGACAAACTACGTTTTCAAAAACGCTTATTTTGTGATGTTACTTTATACAGGGTCAAAAACAAATAAACTTTGCATCACATGCGACTAAATTTTAATAGCCCAATTTTGATTCTGTAGAAAAACACACATTTAGTATGGCGCTACTTTAAAGAAAATGTATCTGAAATAAAGCATTGTCAAAACTAAGAAGTTTTATGTAGGTTGCGTTGAGTCTTATTTTGCAAAAGTGGTGCAATTTTCAAAATATAGGTAAAAAATCAAAATTTTCTTATGCAGCTGAAATTTTGCATATGGGCAAAAAATTGCATTTACAAAACCTTTTTCTAATAACTTTTTTCGATACTTTCAGAAACAACCCCACTTTTGAATTATTTTTGGAAAAAATTTAAATTTGACAGATAATGCGAATCACGTGACTACTATTTTTTTGCTTAATTTTCATCTCGATCAAAGCAGAACTTGATCCCAAAGTCAAATTTTGAATAAAGCCATTAATAAAAAAAATCCCATATGATGCGGACTTTATGGACTGGTGACACTGTATGTAAAATATTTTTATATTTTTTTTTTCTAAAATTTCAATAACGTTTGAAACTTTATTGTTATTTTCTGATTTTTTCAATAAATTTTTTTAACAAATCTTTCATTGCTATGAATCATTATTTCGTTACATAACTGGATCATTATACCTAAGCAGATGAGATTTTAAATTACATTTAAGTCTAGTTTGGCAGTTACATCTATTGCATTTATATCATGCTTGATATGAAACAAAAAAAGTTACTTTTATCAATATGATTCAATAATGTCCTAATATTTTAATTTAAATAATATAGATAAAATTCCTTGCATACTCTTATTTTCTTATTAATGTCATTCATTTTTGATTGAGAACAGAGCCTGATCACCATCGCAGCATCATGTATACTAATTCTGTATAATATAATTTTTTTATCATTTTTGCAAAACATTTACAGTAATTTCTTTTTCTTGGCTATTGATACAAAATAAAATATATTTAAGTAATATGTAATGTTAAGAATACTTCAGTTGTGTTGGAATTTGTTCTCATCCCCTCCCTAAAGTTCAAGTATCGTTCTGTAAGTCGGGAGAACCTTATTTAAATAATATCTAAAAAATGCTTAATCCGTTCCTCTTACTTTTTTATAAATTAACAAATATTAAATAATTTATAAATTAAATTTACTGAATCGAAATAAAAATAGATTTGTTTTATTTGGCGTGCAATTTACTTTAAATAAATAGATATTTTTAAATTATATGAAATATTTAGCAGCACAAACATGTATTATTCAAATAAAGCGAATTATAAGTATTCCCGTTGTATTTATTTTATAACAACATTACTTAGTGAAAATTTTTTTAAAAATATGCAGGGTGGAATTTTTAACTCAAATAATTTCAGTATTAGAAAGCTTCTTTATTTGCTAAAAAATACAGAGCTACGGCTGCGTTGACTTTTAGTTTGGCATAGTTTTTTTTGTGTCTCTATGAAATTTACCCCTCTTTTAGGGTAGAAACCGCCCTCAACCTTTTTTTTAAATGGGAAAGTATGTTATGTGACGTTGGAATTGGCTATAAAAAATTTATTATAAATATAAATTTAATATTTTTTTTAAATGATAAAACATAGATTAATTGATTTGGAATGGGCATAAAAAAGGTAATACGACCCACTATGGATGAATGGATGAAGATACGCACTTAAACGTTTTACTTGCTCTTCAAGAAAATCCTATTAAACTCACCGACAAAAAAAACCGGCACCTAAATTTTTTTAGTAATTTCAATATGGCATAACTTTTTTATTTTCGACTTTATTGCAATGATTTTTCACTGGGCGATAGATATATTCATTAAAATTACGCTGCAGGTTGTTCTGATGTAATTTTGGTTGCTTAAATGTTTATATACGTAAGTCAAAATGATGTTTTTAGTAGAAAGTTTAAAACGTCCTGTGGAAAAAACACGCCGGATAACCTTGTTTAAACATGATTTAAAATAAAGCTGGATGTATTCCTAGCATTTTGTTTTTTGAATCATCTGGTTATATTGTTTCTTTTACGAGTTACGCATTTTTAATTGAAACGCTGCATTTAAAAAAACATTTTTTACTTATTTGGTTGTTGGCTAAGGTGGCTAATCTCGAGAAGGACGTACAAACCTAATATTTGTGAAAAATGGAGCTCTAACTGCCCACAGATATATTGAATAGATACTACAGGATGCTGTCATTCCATTTGCCCCTTTCATTGGAGAAGAGTTTATACTCATGCAAGACAACGCCAGACCACATTTTGCACATGTAGTAAATGAGTTTTTGGATGAAGTTGGAATTCAAAGATTAGAATGGCCACCCTGTAGCCCAGATCTTAACCCAATTGAGCATCTTTGGGATCAATTAAAAAGACGCGTTCGTCACCGTCCCAACAAACCTACAACTTTACCAGAGCTTAGGTTAGCATTAAATGAAGAATATGAAGCTATTCCTCAAGAAAAAATAATCACTCTAATTGATTCCATGCCACGAAGAATGCAAGCTGCCATTGCGGCTAGAGGTGGACACACTCGTTATTAGCATTTGATTTTAATTTTAAGTGCTCTAATGACAACTTTTAATGTTTGAAGTAAAAAATGTTTTTTAAATGAGCGTTTCAATTAAAAATGCGTAGCTCGTAAAAGAAACAAGATATCCAGATGATTTAAAAACAAAATGCTAGAAATTCATCCAGCTTTATCGTAAATCATTTTTAAACAAGGTTCTCTGGGGTGTTTTTTCCACAGGACGTTTTAAACTTCCTACTAAAAACATCATTTTGACTTACCCTGGTATATAAACATTTAAGCAACCAAAATTACATCAGAACAAACTGCAGCGTAATTTTAATGAATATATCTATCGCTCAGTGACAAATCATTGCAATAAAGTCAAAAATAAAAAAGTTATGCCATATTGAAATTAATAAAAAATTTTAGGTGCCGGTTTTTTTTGTCGGTGAGTTTACTTCCGTTAGGCAACTTGCAAGGGAAAATAACATATTCCATACCTAAAGTTAGTAAAATAATGTCAAATGCTTCCTTATAAAATGTTAATGGTACAAGATTTACTAGAAGATGAACCAGACCGCTGTCTTCAGTTTTGTGAAGTAAGAATAAATGCACTTGATCAGCATTTAGTAGATTTTGGACTGCATCCTTTTTACAGATGAATGTACTTTTGTACTAAATGGTGAAGTCAATAAACAGAACTGTCGAGATTGGTCCGCAGAAAATTCTCACTGGATGAAACACACACCCAGCTTTCGCAAAAACTTAATGTTTGGGTAGGCATAATTCTGTACCCCGGAGGCATACGACACTATGTGCCATTAGTTCGATTTGTAGAATTTAGTAAAAACAATTAAGTTGAACATAACTTTGAGGTAAGGGTTGATTTATGAATGTATTTTCTTAGTTTCACTACACAAAATATTAATTATTTAGTGTTTCTTTGTAAATACATTTTTTTTTAAATTTTAACTATCATAATAATTACAATAATACAAATTATTTGTGTTCTATACCTGTAAAAAATTATAAGCCATAATACTGTACTCGGGTTTGTTTTATTTTTACAAAAAATTAGTATATTAAATGGAAATGGTATGCATTTTGGTAAAAGGAAAAGTAATTATAGACCAAATAAAAACTTATTGCCGCCTAAATGCCGATAGTCAGCTGGCGTTTAACATTATGTGTAATCCCCACCTACTATTATATAGATCTAGTTAGAGGCATATAACACCAAGTGATTATATAATGTTCTATGCCGCTAAATGTGTTGCTAAAGATATTACTAAAGATCCGAGGCATACAGATATTATTACCTTGGTGTCTTAGGCCTCTGAATAAAAATGCACACGGTGTTAAAAGTTTACCCTGTTTCTCAGCTACCTTAACTAATTGGACTTGGTGTTGTATGCCCCACAAAAGAGTTTAATTTTCTGAATAAAACTACATAGTTACTTAAATTTTGTAAAAATCGGACATAGTGTCTTATGCCTCCGGAGTACAGAATTGGCTACTGCGTCATTGGGCCAATATTTCTTGAAGGTAACTTAAATAGTCATACATATCTGGAATTTTTGCAAGAAGAAGTTATTCCAGCTTTGATTTCTTAATTTCCTCACCATGCAGAAAACAGATCTTCATGATGATCGAATATGTTTACGCCATAAATGTTTGACAATATTTAAGTGAATCTTTTACAAACCGCTAGATAAGAAATATGGGTACCATTGAGTGGCCTCCACAATCGCCGGACTTTAATCGTCTAGATTATTTCCTTTGGAGTCACCTAAAAACCAAAGATAACGTAACAAAACCAGAAATTTTAGAGGAACTTATAGGCAACGACTAATATACAAAATTCGCCAAATAACCCGGGATATGGTACATAATGTCAAGAATGAATTTCACTTTAGATTAAGGGTTTGTCAAGAAAAAAATGGGCAACATTTCCAACAATTTTTACAATAAAACAAATTGCGTCTTCATTACCGAAATGCAAAAGTAAATAGTGGGTCGTATTCCCTTTTTTATGCTCTTTTTAACGAACATACAACAATACATACCTTTACAACAAAACAAATAAAAAGTTGGGGGCCGTTTCTACCCCCAAAAGAAGAAGATACGAAAAAGTATGCCAAACTAAAAATAAACGCAGTCGTAGTTCTGTATTTTTTCAGCAAATAAAGAGGCTTTCTAATACTGAATTTAATCCAGGTAAAAATTCCACACGATAAAACAACCTGTGTCCTGTTGATAAGTGAGTATACATCAGCCTAAAGCTATAAAATAAGTTAAATAATTGTTATAGAAATGACTTATTATACCGTGCGAGCAAAAATTATTTGCATCAAAGAGGGCTTGGATTAAAAAACGTAGGGCTTGGTCTAAATCACAATGATATGGGGACGGTATATCTAACCAAATCTAGGTTAAAATTTTGTCAAGTTCATCACATGATATGCCAAACTAATGAGTAATAAAATAAGTAGACAAATACAAATTTATTTTTGTTGTTTACAAAATTAACACAGTATGAATATACAGAAAGAAAAATAATTACATAAATTGCTGAAATTGGCCACCGCCATGCTCCAAGCATAAATTCACACGTCTCTTCATATTTTCGAAAGTGTTGACCAGCATCTCGGGAGAAATGTTACTACATTCTGGATAATCCTTTCTTGTAATTGTTCTAAATTTGCAACTGGTGTTTTAAAAATAGTGTTCATTAAATGAGGAAAAACGAAGTAATCGATAACCGTTAAACAAGGTGATCTAGGTGGGAATTCAATGTCTGATCGGAAATTGATCAATCTGTCGTCGAAAAAATTGCGTAAGTAGTTAATAGTGAAAATATCCAAAACGTAGTTCGTCGTCAAGTAATTGCTCCACAAATGGATTCAAATTATTGTCTCTATACCGCTGTGCTGTAACTGTGCCATGAAAAAAAAAATAGGATCAACAATTCTTCTTCGGGAAACAGCTAACCAACCAGACACCAATTTTTTGAGGGTGCAATGGGGATTTTCACTACTCCACATGCGTGTATTCTGAGAATTCATATAACGGGAGAGGTGGAACCAGGCTTCATCCGAAAAAATGTCAGATCTACTAAATCATTTCTTTCCAATAAATTTTTGGTAAACCATTGAGAGTAATTCCTGCGTCTTTTAAAATCTGCGGCTTGTATTTCTTGGAATACTTACACTTTATAAGGAAATAAATTTAGCTGCTTCTTAAGAATAGTCCTGCAAGTTCCATAAGATTTTCCCACTTCTTGGGACAGGCGTCTTATACAATTTGTTGGCGTATTTTGCATTATTTCACGAACGTTTGCAACAAGTTCTTCTGTTCTTACAGATGGTCTTCCTGCTCCTTTTTTGTGTTGTATAGAACCTGTTTCCCTAAACACAGCCACGGTCCTTTTTAGGCAATGATAAAAATCCCCAGCAATAAAAGCAACGTTAGGAAAATGTTCGTGAAAATCGTCCATGCACAAACCCGAATTGTATTGCCACTCATTATTTACTCTAACCCTGTTTCGAAAATACGCATCAACCATTAATGCTTTGTGCTGTTCCGTAAAGCCCATTGTGTGAAAGTTGTTAATTCAGGTAGTTACTGACACCCAACCGGTATTAAGCTCTACAGCTAAGCATTACGTCCTTGGATGCAAGGCCCTCTTTGATGCAAATAATTTTTGCTCGCACTGTATTTAAACTCGCAATCCTGATAAGAAAAGAAATTGCAAAAAAAAATTTATTCTCGCATTGCTATAAAAGAAACTGACCAGCCATATCCATAACAGCCTGTATAGTATATGCGAAAGAAAATACAGTTACGTTCTTCTTTGAAATGATTGTATTAAAGTAAGTAATTTATTTTACTTTATATGTAAGAAAAAAGGAATAAATCTAGTTCCCAGCCTACTTATATACGTCAGGCAAATCTAAAATATGCATCAGTACATTTTTAAAGCTACCTAACGCGTTTTTCTTGTTAAGTGAGCAAATTATTCTTTACAATTATCCATTTCCGCTCGCCGAATCATATAAAATATGTGCTAGATAAAAAAAAATTGTTCAGGTTCACGTGATTTAAAGCTTCAGACAAATACTAAATGAATAGTATTATTACACTACTAGAAAAGGGGAAAATCATGTCAGCAATTCTTACTCATAATTTATTACTAACATGTCTAATAAATTTTTGTGTACGCTATATAAAATGTTAACAAAAGTTATCCTACTACACAAACCAAAGTCTGTAAAACAAGAATTTATTTATTGTTTTTTTTTTCGAGGGTCAGTCCAAGTGCCAGATGCAGATTTGGTCCATTGTCCTCACCCTAGTTTGGTGTTACACCCACTCATTGATTCCATATCCTTGCACTAATTTATGTAGGTCAACTGGGGAGAGTGTCGAAATATCCTTTGGTTCTATTCTTGGTTACCAGAGTAATAAGTATTATTGTACCGTGCGAGCAAAAATTATTTGCATCAATTACTACCTCAATTACTATCTGAATTAACAATCAATCAGGTATTCCGTCATCTTTGACAGTCGTTACAAGTAATTTGATTCATCGCTAATTTTTCCAATTTCTTGAACAATTCACACAATGGGCTTTACGGAACAGCACAAAACATTCATGGTTGAAGCGTATTTTCGCCTGTCCCAGGAAGTGGGAAGATCTTATGGAACATGCAGGACTATTCTTAAGAAGCAGCTAAATGTATTCCTTATAAAGTACAAGTATTCCAAGAAATACAAGCCGCAGATTTTGAAAGACGCAGGAATTACTCTCAATGGTTTACCCAAAATTTATTGGAAAGAAATAATTTATTAGACCTGACATTTTTTTCGGATAAAGCCTGGTTCCACCTCTCCGGTTATGTGAATTCTCAGAATATACGCATGTAGAGTAGTAAAAATCCCCATTTTTTTGTAGAGTCAAAAAGTTGGTGTCTGGTTAGCTGTTTCCCGAAGAAGAATTGTTGGTCCTATCTTTTCCATGACACAGTTACAGCACAACGGTATAGAGACAATATTTTGAATCCATTTGTGGAGCAATTACTTGACGACGAACTACGTTTTGGATATTTTCAACAGGACGGTGCAACCGCCCATACAGCATCCGAAACTATTACCTACTTACGCAATTTTTTCGACGACAGATTGATCAGTTTTCGATCAGACATTGAATTCCCACCTAGATTACCTTGTTTAACGATTGCGGATTACTTCGTTTTTCCTCATTTAAAGAACACTATTTTTAAAACACCAGTTGCAAATTTAGAACAATTACAAGAAAGGATTATCCAAGAATGTGGTAACATTTCTCCAGAGATGCTGGTCAACACTATCGAGAATATAAAGAGACCTGTGAATTTATGCTTGGAGCATTTGCCAATTTCAGCAATTTATATAATTATTTTTCTTTTTCTTTCTGTATATTCTTACTTTATTAATTTTGTAAACGACAAAAATAAATTTGTATTTGACTACTTATTTTATTACTCATTAGTTTGGCATATCATGTCATAATATGAATTTGACAAAATTTTAACCTAGATTTGGTTAGATATATCGTTCCCATATCATTGTGATCTAAACCAAGCCCTACGTTTTTTAATCCAAGCCCTTTTTGATGCAAATATTTTTTGCTCGCACGGTATTAGATAAGCAAAAAATTTTCTTTTTTCTATTTATGAAGATACAACAACTAAGGCCTTAAAATAACGTCACAGAGAGGACCCTGCCCAAACGGGGGGATTAGGGGGTTTAAACCCCCCTAAAATAGTGACGAATGGTGGAATGGTGCAGTAACTTCGCACTCCACATGAACATTAACAAAAACACAACTACATATTAAAACTTATTGTTAATGTACAACAAAATTTATTTTATTGTTTGACTTTTGTGCCTTGTGGTAGGGGAGCCCACGATGCTAAATGGGGATTTACTCGAGCGTCGTGGGGACCTATTGGATCTTGAAGATTGGATGGTAGAAAGAAAAAAATGTCATATCATGTGTACCCTTTCACCGGTGGGGGGAGTTACTACAGGCTTTCAAAAATGTAAAAAAAAACAGTCACATGGATATACTTGGGCGTCAGATATTAATAGTGTATATGCCCCATGTGACTCTCATGACGGAGGTACATTAATCTGCCGGTTTTGATGGTGGGGGCGGCGATACGGAAGGGTTAAAAATGGGGAAAAAAAAATTACTCGAACGTGTCAGATATTCAGAGGGGATGTTAAGGGATCCCTAAGAAAGCTCCCATTCAATAGACTGACGATTCGGATGTGAGGCAAGCTCGTGGCGACTTTTCGAAAATGCATAAAAAAACGCTATTTTGACATACTCGAGCGAGTCAGATTTACATACAGACGGTTCAGCTTGGTGTCCTGGTCGTGCTGATTCATAATCTGACGATTATTTTGAGGGATTTTGTTAATCTGATCGTTTAAAAAAACAGATTCATTATTTTTTGTTTTTCTTAAATCTTAAAAATTTTATTCACTTACAAAAATATTTCGGTACAAAATTCGGAACGAGTAATAACAATCAGGGACGGTTCTAGACCCAAAATAGTGGGGGGGGGGGGCACCACATTGGCGCAGCCACAATTTTTGGTAGCCTTCGCTTGATTGTATTTCTCTCGAGATATTTTAAAGTTTTTTTCAGAAATGTTGGGGGTCCTGAGCCCCCCCAGGCCCCCCCGTAGAACCGTCCCTGATAACAATAAGAGTGACAGACTGCGATATAAATAAAGACAAAATTCATAGCAACAAAACGGTTTCATAACTATCTTGATGCTTTTTAATAATATTATTTTTACATATTTTTGATGGAATTAAGGGAAGAATGCATAAGTGTGTTATATTTTTGAAATCGAAAGAAAAGGAACCATCTAATGCGCTTCCAATATACAGAGTGTCACATTTAAAAAAAAATTAAATGTTTGGTTTTAAATGTGACATGTGACACCTACTGTCGTTTTTGACAAAACCCATAAATACTTGGCCAAAAGTTCTACATCCTACTTTTTAAGTGAACGCGCTAACTCAAAAAACAAAAAAGTTACAGGATTTTAAAAGTGGGACAAACTAAAATGTAAAATAATAACCCTGTACATATAATCCCACGAATGCTGTGATCAGCCTGTGATGGCGTGATGGCTGACGGAAAGTAGTGTGGGGACGGTGCGAGAGAGTGAGTGATAAAGAAAGAGACATTGAGGCGCGGAGTGCTTCACTGTAGCTGCACGCGCTAATAACCTTTATTGACGATTTTTGTTACTTCGGCTTGTGGTAATCGGCAGATTATATTTTTCCCGGTATCCTTGAATTATTTCCTTCAAAATAAAAAAAAAATTGACCGCTCTCGAGAATGTCCATGTCACGTTTTTTTTTGCAAGTTTGTGACCCTCCCACTCCCTTACATCACGCTCAAATCGTCAGATTATTGAAATGCAGAGTCTTTAGCATGTAATTAACCCAGCACACCTTAATCTGACGCTCTCGAGTAAATCCAGCTATCGATTTTTTTTTTACTATTCTGATCAGCTACCGTACACGCGCGGCACTATATAGAGGGCTTAGACAGGGCGGAGGTACTCAACAGGGTGCAAGGTATCCCCCATATGTTAATCAGCTGCGCTTGAGTAAATCCCAAAATCCCATGTTGGGCTCCCCTACTATTGGTCGTTCTCAAGCTTCTCAAGCTAAGGTTCTGTTATTTCATTTTAAAATAAAGATTCAAGACGTGAACGTGAGGGAAGATGGGAAAGATTCTTGTGCGTCGCACACCGCCTGCCTTTCTTCCCTTTCCATGGATCGCCAAGAAACATAGACAAACTATATTTTTATGGAATCGGGAAAGAAAGACATTAAAAGTTCCTTTGTTTTAAACCCCTTTTTAAAAGGCCATTTTAGATTCTATGGTAAAACATAAACAAGATGGCTATATTAGCTTTAATAAATATACCGGGTAACTCAAAAATAGGCCTCTGTTCAGTTCTGATTTGAGACCCTGTACATTTTTATTTTAATGCTAGACTAGTAGAAACCGTTTGGTATATAATGTTTTCATGACCTTTGAACCTTTAACATACTCATGGTCGTTGAAAAATTTAACAACCTTCCATTGCATATTGCATGAAGGTCCATTTTTATTGCACGGAGCACTTGATTTAATTAGTAATTAGGTACAATAAAAAAATTCGTTTCTACAAATGCGAGAACACAAGAGCTCATTTTGTTAAATGTCTTGTTTCATACATAATTCAAGTTAATTTCAAAGAAACTGTTGAAAAAATAGATGGTTGATGGTCCATTAATTCAAAATATCTCATTTATAAGGTAATTATTATACCTAGTTATATTTTAAAATGTCCAATCATTCTCTAATTCTTTTAGAGTCTATCATCGCTTTTACTCTATAATTACGCAAAGCATATATATGCATTTTTTGCATATTTTTTCAATTTTATAATAAAATGCATATTTTTCATAAATTATTATTTTAAGAGTACAGGGTGGCCCATTAATAAGAGACGCCGGCTATATCTCGGAAACCATTAATCGTACAGCTTTCGGAAAAAAAAATTTATGAGTAAAGCGGTCATGAGAAAATTCTGGAAATTACTTTTAAGTTGCTCATTTCGCCGCAAGGGGCACAATTGAAAATTAGTTTTTTAAATTTTAAATTTCTCCGAAAGTTCCCATATTTAGATATAACTCTGATTATATCATTGGAAAGCTTAGACAATTCTGCATCATTTTGGGTTAAGGCTCGTTGGCGTACCGACCTTGATAAGAGTGGGGAAAGCTATTGAATGTGTAAACATTAAAATCGCCGTAACTTCCGAACGACTTATCCGATTTTACTAAATTAAAGCTTGTTTGGAAGTCAAAGGTAAGTACCTTCAATCGTCGTATCCAATGGTACACGATAGTTTCTAATAAAATTGCTAGAGGGCGCAATTTGTAATAATAACATTTTTTTTGATTTTATCCCGAAAATTCAAATGATACGGTATACCTATGACATCATAATCGGAAAGTAGATGGAATTTACAAGAAAAGATGTGAAAACCGCAGTTCTTTGTTCGTTTCAGAGTTATTGCCAGAACAATGATTTTTAATACAAATTGCGCCCTCTAGCAATTTTATTAGAAACTATTGTGTACCATTGGATACGACAGTTTGAAGGTACTTCCAAACGAGCTTAAATTTAGTAAAATCGGATAAGTCGTTTAGAAGTTACAGCGATTTTAATGTTTACACGTTCAATAGCTTCTCCCACTCTCATCAAGTGAAAGTGTAAACATTAAAATCGCTGTAACTTCTAAACAACTCATCCGATTTTACTAAATTTAAGCTTTTTTGGAAGGAAAAGGTAAGTACCTTTAATTGTCTTATCCAATGGTACACAATAGTTTCTAATAAAATTGCTAGAGGGCGCAATTTGAATTAAAAGTTATTGTTTTGGCAATAATTCTGAAACCAACAAAGATATCGAACTGCGGTTTTCACATCTTTTCTTGTAAATTCCATCTACTTTCCGAATATGATGTCATAGTTATACCGTATGATTTGAATTTTCTGGATAAAATCAAAAAAACTGTTATTATTACAAATTGCGCCCTCTAGCAATTTTATTAAACACTATCGTGTACTGCTGGATACGACGATTGAAGGTACTTACCATTCCCTTCCAAACAAGCTTAAATTTAGTAAAATCGGATAAGTCGTTTAGAAGTTACAGCGATTTTAATGTTTACACATTCAATAGCTTCCCCCACTCTTATCAAGGTCGGTACGCCAACAAGCCTTAAACCAAAATGATGCAAAATTGTCTATGCTTTCCAATGATACAATCAGAGTTATACCTTAATATGGGAATTTTCGGAGAAATTTAAAATTTAAAAAACTAATTTTCAATTGTGCCCCCTTGCGGCGAAATGAGGAACTTGAAAGTAATTTCCAGAATTTTCTCATAACCGCTTTACTCATAAAATTTTTTTTTCGAAAGCTGTACGATTAATGGTTTCCGAGATAAAGCCGGCATCCCTTTTTAATGGGCCACCCTTTATGTTTTCGGCTTTATCAAAAAATTTAAAAGGTTAAAGGTTTAATGTTCGGTACTTATTTCAGGGATTAGTTCTGCATTTTGTTGCTATACCACTAGTCACGTGACCGTTTCGACTGATTCGGTAAGAACGTCTTTGAGAAAGTAGAATTTGTATGTACAGTTGATGACATTTTCGTACACTAAAACTGTGACACTGTAAATGCAACTTTTTTACCTTTATTACCTTTGCAACGTGTTAATTGTTATCATGATATCTGTCAAAGTATTGTCATTATCTTATTTGGTTTAAAAATTCCTCATTTAAGTATTAATGAAAAAGCAAGAATAATATGTTTAGTAGAAATAAGGTGGTCTTATCGAAAAATAGCTGACCATTTTAGAGTGCCTGGAAGTACTGTTCAAGGAATTGTAAAAAAATGGCGCTATCACCAAACACTTGAAAGGTCTGTTGGGTCTGATTTAAATAATAGAAAACCATCAAATGAAGAAGACCGAAATTTGGTGGAGTATTTAAGGCAAAATCCATTTGAAACTGCAGTATCCGCTATGCACATAACAGGATTCCCTGCTTCATTTAGAACTGCGCAACTCCGAGTAAGACAATGTTCCGAATTACAAAATCGAGCAGCTGCATCCCAACCGTTTTTAAAAAATAGTGATAAGGAACAAAGAATTGGGTTTGCTAGCAATATTTACCAGAAAATGTTTTTTTTTGCAAAATGTTTTTTCCGAGAAGAAAACTTTTCAGTCTTCATATTATAATGGAAGGATTCGAGTATATAGACCACCAAATTCCCGATATGATGAGAAGTATACTAAAAAAAAGCAAGGCAGTGGACGTTTCTCCGTTAATTTGTGGGCATGGATAAGTATTTACGGTGCAGGTGTAGGCTGGAATATTGGTGGAACACTAAACAGTAATATATTTTTTCAGATTTTGGAAAATGTTTTTCTTTCTTCTGCCGCGATAGTTTTTGAAGGAAATGACTTAATATTTTAGTAGGATAACTGCCCTGTGCATACTGCAAGAAATATGGGAAACTGGTTAAGACAAAACAACGTAACATGTCTGCCTTGATGCTCAGGAAGTCCTGATTTAAATCCAATTGAAAATGTTTGGGGATTGATGGTAAAAAAAATGTACAAAATAAATATTAAACCACAGAATGAAATTTGGGAAGGGCTAACTCCGGATTACACCAGAAGTATTATTTTGTCAATGCCAAGAAGATTACGATTAGTGTTAGAATCCAATGGCGCAGCAATTAAATATTAGTATTTTGTTTGCTGTTTGTTAATAAATTTACCCGTTTTGGCTTTATACTTTTGTAGTTTTCCTGGTATTATTTTATAATTTTCTTATCTCGCGGCTGTAATTTAAACACAAAAATATTTAGAAATAACCATTATTATATATGGTAAAAAATCGTACATACAATAATTTACAGCTATGTATATAGCTGGTGTTCTATCCAGGTATAAGCAGCAAGGTGAGAAAGCCGTTTTACCCAATTTTGTTGTAATTAATTTATGTATAGATGGAGTATACGAACTTATAAGTCGTCAACTGTACAGTTCAATATTTAGCGTGGCACCCTGCCAGGAAAGTAGTTGTTTGGATATTTGTACATCAAGACTGGCTATAAAGATATACAGATGACTTACAAAATGGCACGATAATTTTATTTGGAAATTTTTCAGTGCGTACAAGCGAAAAAACATTCTCTTTAAAAAACTTTAAATTATTCCGCATTGGCGCCACTGCCAGCTTCATGCAATCATTAATTATAGCTTTCGCCAGCACAGGCGAAAACATAGCGAGGATTTATTCTGTTATTTTCTACTTTAACTCCCTCTAACCTCTGCTCACTAGTCCTGTTTAGCAAAATCCCATCCTAAGCCGTCTATAAATTCATTCATTCACGGTTTGTGGACGTATCTTACCTTTTGAGCCTATTATGGAGCTTTTTTCATACCCGGGCAGGATTGGGCCGGCCTATAGACGACCGGGCAATCACCCCAGTGCGTTATTACTCGTCGTTCTTCGTTTTAAAATGTATTTTTCGGAAAGTTGCCATTTTTTTTGTCCCTGCCATCTTGCAATAGGCCAAATTTTAGGTAAACATACCGTGCGAGCAAAAATTATTTGCATCAAAGAGGGCTTGGATTAAAAAACGTAGGGCTTGGTTTAGATCACAATGATATGGGGACGATATATCTAACCAAATCTAGGTTAAGATTTTGTCAAAATCATATTATGACATGATATGCCAAACTAATGAGTAATAAAATAAGTAGACAAATACAAATTTATTTTTGTTGTTTACAAAATTAAGAAAGTAAGAATATACAGAAGGAAAAAGGAAAATAATTACATAAATTAATTCCTGCGTCTTTTAAAATCTGAGGCTTGTATTTCTTGGAATACTTGCACTTTATAAGGAAATAAAATTAAGAATCGTCCTGCATTTTTCATAAGATCTTCCCACTTCTTGGGACAGGCGTCTTATACAATTTGTTGGCGTATTTTGTATTATTTCACGAACGTTTGCAACAAGTTCCTCTGTTCTTACAGATGGTCTTCCTGCTCCTTTTTTGTGTTGTATAGAACCTGTTTCCCTAAACACAACCACGGTTCTTTTCGGGCAATGATAAAAATCCCCAGCAATAAAAGCAACGTTAGGAGAATGTTCGTGAAAATCGTCCATGCACAAACCCGGATTGTATTGCCACGCACCATTTACTCTAACCCCGTTTCGAAAATACGCTTCAACCATGAATGTTTTGTGCTGTTCCGTAAAGCCCATTGTGTGAATTGTTCAAGAAATTGGAAAAATTAGCGATGAATCAAATTACTTGTAACGACTGTCAAAGATGACGTAATAACTGATTGATTGTTAATTCAGGTAGTTATTGACACCCAACAGGTATTAAACTCTACGGCTAAGCATTACGTCCGTAGATGCAAGACCCTCTTTGATGCAAATAATTTTTGCTCGCACGGTATATGAATTTCCAAACAACTAGAGGAAAAAAGTTACAGGATAGAAACTTCGAAAAGTAGCGATTGTAAACGAATTTTAATTCTTTTAGTGGCGTAGATTGAAATTCTACCACTATGGGGTAGTTTGCTAAAGACGATAAATCCAAGTCATTACACATCACAGTCATTATTAACATGTCATTACTGCAGTACACCTAATGACAATATCCTAATACTGAAATAAAAATAAATGTATGTTAATTTTACAAAACTACTGTGCTTTTACCTTACAATTTTATATATTTCACTGCAAAATTGGTCGTAATAATAAAAAATAAATATTCAAAAATGCGTGTAGGCCGTTACAGTCTCAAAGAACTACAATATTTGTTGTCCAAAAATTACCTAAAATAAATAGTAAAAATGTGATTTTTTAAAATTTTTTGTATAATCCGGCCCTGCATCCCTGGAAAAAAGAAGCGACGTCCGCAGCACCGTGGTTATCTTGATCGGACTGAGTACATGTGTTCCAGGGACGTTGCATTTGTTTGAAAGGGTTCTTTCCCGTTTACTTTCTAATTAATGAAAATCTTGGGCCTTTATCTATTTAGATCTTAACCCTTGGAGCTTTCCTGTGAACCTATATACATTTAATGCTAACAGTTTTAGGCTAATGGCTGCTAGGCGCCTTTATAGCAATTTCTCAGGTGATTAGTTCCATTTAATGTAACAAATTTGAACCGAAAATGGCCGATATTATTTTTTCTCAACAGGTGGAGTGCCCACACTGCCCAGATTGGGACACAAATGAAACTTTTAATAATTACTTGAAACCGCTTTCTTGAAAACTCAATGTTACGTATATAAAACTAGACTGGGTACATATCGCTAATCGTCAGCCGAGGGTGCATCTATTATTAGTACTAAAAAAAATTACAATAAAAAAATATTTTTCTTATTTTCTTTTTTTTTATGTTTACTATTGCTTTTTTTGCCTCACATTCCTGCGGAACGTGAAGGAAAAACATATCGCCAAATTGTCATTAAAACAACTGACCAAAACTAGAAAATAAACAAAAAATGGTGCAAAATTTCCGTTTTCTCGTATAGATAGGTAGTTTTTGGAGACGGCATCGTATAGTGCTCGACGTCCCGTTCCCAATGCCGTCTCGCTCGATTTGCTACGACTTTTCGTTACTGAAATATATGATATTTATTATTATGACATTGATATTGACATTGAACTTGTCAGCACCTGCTCTTTAAAATCGCACAGCCAAGGTGTGCAATGTGGGATATACTTTCCAAGTTTGTTCTATAAAAATATGTATTTAATAAATTTAAACATAACGAAAGAAAATATTCTTACATTGATAGCTGATAACTTGGTGAAAATGTTACTGTTCGAGTTCGTTCATTTAATTTCATACTTTTAACAAAACCATTTGTTAGCTACCTCTTATTGTAAAGCATTTCAATTCGCGATAAAAAATAAATTTGGTTTCTTCACAACCCAAGTTCGTTTTTTTCGTACCGAGGATTGTCGCTGTAAGAATTCGAAATTTAAAAAACTTTCAGTACCTACCTAAATAACGAAATATTAAAAAAATAAAAAGACGCGCCTGGAATTGAACCCGGGATCATCGTGACCACAAGTCGTAACCTATTATAAACCACTAGGCCACTGACCACTTTGAAAATAAATTATAATATAGAATATTATTGCCGTAATGGAAATGTGGAGTATCGAAAATACTCACATAAATGATTTTTTTTTCTTGTTTTTATAGATAGTCTCCAAATCTTATTATAAATATAGAAATTGAAGTTAAAATACCTCCCGCAAGCTATTTTTATTATCAAAAGTACGACATAAAAAGCCAGTCAAGAAATAAAAATTCAAAAGTTTGCCGTTTTTTCCGTAATAAAGATAAAGTAACTAAAAATTTGGCCTAATTTGACTGTTACTTTCAAAATATCACATTTTTTGACCCATGACAACCAAACAACTCAACGTTAGGTGCAATATATATTTAAATAGTAAGCTAGATTAGTTGTTATGCACCAGTTGTTGAAATATACCAATTGTTAGTTGTCATCTTGAGATGACATGAATATAATTTTTAATAAAGATCTTAAGAAGATAAAGTGTATTACCAAGAACTATTACATGGTGTCAGGTAGGCACTAGAACACAGAAGTCGCTAGAAGACTATTCAGCTGGTTTGGAAGAGATTGTGCTAAAATGGAGAACTTCTTTAAACCACCTGAGCCACTACTTTTGGATGGAGGAATATCAGATAATTGGAGTAGGTTTAAACAGAAATTTAACTTGTTTTTAACAGCAACAGATCTCATAAAAAAATCAGAGGAAAAAAAAATTGCCATATTTTTAAATTTATTTGGTGATGAGGCATTAGATTTATACAACACATTTATTTTCCCTGATACTGAAACAAAAACTCTTGAACTCATTAAACAAAAGTTTGAAGAATACTGTGCACCGAAAAAAAAAATGTTATATTCGAAAGATTTAAGTTTAACAGCATTGTCCAAAAAGAAGGTCAAAGTTTTGATAATTTTGTAACTGATTTATGAAAAACTATAAAGTCTACAGGGTATAAAGAACCAGATGAAATGATTAGAGACCGAATTGTAACGGGGATTTATGACAAAATGACACAAGAAATACTTTTACATGAATCAAGCCTAACTTTAGAAAAAGCAGCAAATTTTTGTCGTGCTGTGGAAGTAAGCAAAAGCCAAGCTAAAGTCCTGCAAAATGAAAGTGAAGTACATACTTTGAAGTCATCGAGATTTCCCGTAAATCCAGGAAATCAGATAATAGAATGCAAAAGATGTGGTTTTAAACATCAGGTGAGAAAATATCCAGCCTACAATAAAACTTGTGCCAAATGTCAAGGTGGAAATCATTTTCCTAATGTGTGCCAAACACCTAAGAAAAAAGACAATGACAGATAGCAGTCAAAGTTAAGAAAACGAGTCGTTTATGAAGTTGTTGAAGAAACTAAAGAAAATAGGGAATGTTGCAAAGAAACTAATGGTTCTACCAGTGAAGATGAATTCTAAGTTAACTTATTCAATTATCAAAAGCCCAATAATAAGGATGAGACTATGTGGATAAAAAATGTACATGTACAAAATTATTTTGTAGAATTTAAACTTGATAGTGGTGCTGAGATAAGTGTGTTACCATTGAATATTTTAAAAAGAATTTATCCTTTAGGTCTTATTAAGAAGACAAATGTATCATTGCTATCATACGGCAGTGAAAGTTTTAAAATTAAATGTTTAGGAGAAATAAATTTACAATGGTTACTGGTAACATTTTTTATTGTAGATACTATAAATCAACTTCCTTTACTTGGGTTGCAGGATTGTTTAAAACTTAATTTAATTAGACGTATTGATGAAATTCAAACAAATTTTAAATAGGTTTCAGATAATTGACATGAAACTAAATGTAATTAAGAAAGCAAAGGCTAACAAAACCCTTTTTTGATCAACTGGTTGTAATAAATTTTTGAGATAAATTGTTGTTTCCTTTGTCCACATCTGACCGCCAAAAAAGCCGGTTCTGGTATATTGCGAAAAATATTCACTCAAGCAATTTAAATTAAAACTAATGTATTTCCAAAAACATTTCTTTTACCCATGTCAATCGAGCAACTTTGGGCTATATATAAGTTTGAAAAGGAACATAAGCAGCTCTAAATTAATCAAGCCTTTATAACCCTTTTTTGGTAAACCATTTGGGAAAATCGGTGAGTAATAAGCACAATTTATTCCTGTCCATATAAATTGCTGAATTCACTCAAAATCCTTACCGTCTGAATGTAGGGATGATTTTTCAGATTGCCCCTAATTCATACGTTTGTATTTGAAGCAAATTATGTCACAAAACAATAATAAAAAATGACAAAGAAAAATCATAAATTACGATCTCCCATATTTTTTGCTTTAATTGTAGTATCATTTTGTCGCACAGAGAACAATTGGGACACATAATATTTAATCTATTTAAAGGGTTTAAAAGCAAAAGGTTGGGTACTACATTTTCTGATCTGTCGTATCATATTAAAACCTAGTAGGAGTACTGAAGGCAGCATAGTATTACTGAGAATTCATCTGATTATTAAAAATTAACACCAAATATACAGGGTGATCCACGAAAGGTGTGAGCGGCTGTATTTATTATGAAATATGAGCACAAAAATTCACTGAAAATAATATTAAAAATCTTAATTCTACCGCTAAGGGGCGTAGTCTTTATGTTACGATACTAATTTCTACTAATAACTGCAATACTATGTGGGTTAGAAATTAAATTTTTATATGCTTTGTAACATCCTCTATAAATATTTGTAATTACCATGGTAACAGCGTGGAGACGGGTAACCACTAAAAGTACTTAAAAGGCTGTAACTTTGGTCTGCGTTAACCGGATTTAACAAACTATGGGTTATTTTAAAGAAAGTTTTATCCTGATTTAACGTTTATATAAATAATATTAAAATTAATGCCATTTGGTTAATAATAGAGGGCACTTTTAAAAAAATATATTTCAAGCTTCGATTTCTTAATTTAAATGCAACCATACAACTCTGTTAACTCTATTCTATAGCTAACTAGGTGGTAAAGAGAACTGCAAAAACCGCAAGTCGTTTCCTCTTGTTTCTTAAAAGTTATCGCAAAAATTGTGGAAGCGTGTAATTCTACCACGGCTTTAAGTAAAGTTTTGCAATTTTCTTTTTATCAATATATATAAAATAAGAATTACATGTTTTAACAATTGTAGAGTTTCAAAAAATTCAATTAAAAAATATGATTTTCAATATAAACTCAATCACTAGAGGCAATACTTTCGTAAATGCCTAAACATTATTTATTCTAAGCAATGAATTTGTCTAAAATCTTATATACTTATATCTTTTCCTCTAGCGGTTGGGTTGGAAACTTACCCCCTCCATTTCTAGAGGCAAAATTTCCCAAAACATCGAAACATGTACTTGCTTATTTTAACAGAGTAAGCGTTGTGCCAATTTTCAGTAGCTTAAAATTATAGACCGTTCCCTCGCTCAAAATAGACTACACCCCTTTGTTCAACCCCTAAGTGAATTAAAAAAAAAATTACGAAACACGTAGGTTTATGAATATTTTTTTAAGAGAACTTGTATACCAATTTTTAAACCTCCACAAGTTTCTTGGATATCTACAGAAATTCCCATAGGAATTTCAACCCCCGTTTTTACCCCCTTGGGTGGATTTTCGAAAAATCCCTTCTTAGTGGATATCTACGTTATAAGAAGACGACATGCTTGAAATTTCATGATTTTGGAAATAGGGGTTTATGTTAGGCGATGATTTAATTTTGAAGTGACGAAGTTTATCGTATTTGACAAGAATATATTATAAATCCATGAGAATTCGAGTTATTTATTCAATAATAAAATGGGCTGTTGTAAAAAATTTTAATGCACCAGGATCCAATGTATTGACGGCAAATTTGCACTACTAAATTAATGCGACAACTACGTTTTCAACTTTTGCTAATCTCCAACAGTAACTAAAAAGGGACACAATAGGTGTTTCAATAAAAACTCCTAGGACAATTATTTCGAAAACTAAAAGTGACATGTAAATTTAGCCTCTATGATTGGCTTCACAACTGTGTAAAAATGTGTTTGAATAATACAAGATGTAGGTGACGCCACGGTGCAAAGAATTTTTTCGATACAGGAACTTTTAAATATTACGTTTCATAAAGATAATTAATTTTTGATCAAATTATGTCCCATCAAAATTTTTGATAAATCCTACATGAACTATATTTGGGGTTAAGTTTTTTTAAAAATAATTTTAACGAGTATTTTAATTATAAATATTTTTAATATCCTTTAGTGGATTTTAATTTAATTTTGGTAATGATAATTTTAGTGATAAAACGCTCGTGTAGCGCTACATTATTACGTCCAGTGACGTCTCAGAGGGCGCCTTAACAAATAATATTGGCAAAAAATAAGACGCCACTGAGTTTTTGGTAATTTTTATATTTTTTTCGGACTAAGCAACTAAAAATATCCTTTTCTTGTCTGTTAAATTGCTTTCATATCTTGCTTCGTTTTCGAGAAATAAAAATATCGATTTGCTATGTGTGTATATGAAAACGGCAATAATTTTGAACACCTCATTCGACCCCATTAGTTAGTTTTTGGTATTGTTTTAAATTCATTAATAATTTTGTACAATTTCTCTTTCATAAAGTTTAAAACATCTTTTAATTTTATTTTATTATGCTTTAATGTTTTAACTTTGCTCTTAAACAACAAAAAATACAAGGAATTAATTATTTAATGATTTTTGTTTTTCAGTGATATGCAATAAAGTATAAGTAAGTAAGTATTTTTATTTCTTGAAAACAAAGCAAGATATGAAAACAAGTTGACATACAAGAAAAGGATATTTTTAGTTGCTTACTCCGAAAAAAATGTAAAAATTACCAAAAACTCAGTGGCGTCTTATTTTTTGCCAATATTATTTGTTAAGGCGGCCTCTGAGACGTCACTGGACGTAATAATTTAGCGCTACACGACCGTTTTATCACTAAACTTATCATTACCAAAATTAAATTAAAATCTGCTAAAGGATATTAAAAATATTTATATTTAAAATACTCGTTAAAATTATTTTTAAAAAAACTTAACCCCAAATATCTCCTTTCATGTTGGATTTATCAAAAATTTTTATGGGACATAATTTGATCAAAAATTAATTATCTTTAAGAACCATAACATTTAAAAGTTCCTGTCATCGAAAAAATTCTGTGCACCGTGGCGCCACCTACATCTTGTATTATTCAAACATTTTTTACACATTTGGGGAGTTTTTATTGAAACACCCTGTATATAACTGCAATCAAATTATAATATTTATAACTTTAAACTTTAAATACAAAAAGTATTTAAAGTAAATTTTACAAATTTTTATAATGTATTGATTAGAAATGTACTCTAGCTGATGAAATTTTTCTGTTACATAATATAACGAATAAATAAATTTCTACAATTAATAGTTAAAGGTAGTGATGCATGTAGATAATAATTGCTTTCCAAAGGTCGCTTTTTGGATAAAACGAAATATTGATCAAAAAATGAAATGCTATTTTGAAGTGCGTAAATAGAGTTTTTTTTTTCAATGTAAAATATTTAAAAAAATTTTATTATTGCCTTTTTGTAGTGGCTATTTTCAGAGCCTAATTATTTTATTAGTTCTTATTTTTTACCAACTTGTCCGAGATACTTTTTTATTAGAAAAAATCAGGATCTAAGTAAAGTTGAAAAGCCGAAACTCTCAATAACTTATTAGAAATTCCGCGTTCGTCTCGCGTCTTGCAACTTCACCAGTGTCACAGATTTTTAGAGACAGGAGACATGCTTTACATAATAATATAAAATATAGTCAACAAAAATAAAGACTTCATATTTTAGGGGTGATTTTGAGTTATAACTTTGTGGATTTGCACCCCAAGGTTTTGATAAACATCCCCCTATTTATAACATAAATAAGCGAGAATATACTGCTATAAAATTATAATATAGAAAAATAGCTTAAAAGGTTTTTATCGTTTTTGTTTTAAAAGATACGTGTAATAGCATCAAAATGGGATGACCTAAGGCAGAAAAAATACAAGTATATGCCCGTATTTTTTGGATTAAAAAAACTTTTATTTTGTGAAAAATTGAAGTAGAAGCCAACTGAAAATTCCCATTTTTCATCTTAACATCAAAAAAATTTATTAAAAACTAATACCTACCATAAAAAGTAAACCCTCTTTAGCACCAGATCCATATTTATAGATTTATGAAGTTTTAATTAATTAAATTTGGTTTTCTAATTTATTATATTTGCTTTGATTATTTTACTCGATGAAAGAACCTTTTGAATTTTCTTCACCCTCTTTTTCCACTGTACCACACTTGTTTTGTATTTCTAAATTAGGTTTTGGAAAGGTCTCCATTCTTCTGCTGTGCTTTAAAAACCTGTATTTAGCAAGTAATTTAGCTAAGCGGCTATGGCCGTTTGTACTGGTTGATAGAAATTTGTATGCCAATAAAGGTTACTATATTATAAGGTTATAAATATGCGGGGTATTTTATTACATATAGGTATCCCCGTAGCCCGTGGCTCCATCTAACACGCAGTCCCAGCTCTTATTAAGAGGTCGTATGGTTAAATATTTACAAGGGGTTTAAAATAAAAAATGTGCTTATACAGGGTGGGTCGGGAGGAATGGGCCAAACTCTAAGGGTGTAATATTATGCATTAAAATAATAAGAAAAAACTCAAATGTTGTTATCCAATATTTATTTGCTTTCAAATTACAGCGTTAAATAAAATAATAATATTGTTAAATCAAAATATGCAACATTAACATTGTTTTAAATAAATCATTGGTTTAGTAAATTTTCAAAAATACCGCTATTGACTTCCAAACATTTCCTGCTTCGTTTACGAAGGGCGCGGGTGGCTCTTCGAATTGATTCGTGCCTTTCTTTAATATTGAGTGCAGCATTTCTAATGCGTCTAATTAATGCATCCCTAATATCTACTTTTACTTTTTATACCTCATTTTTTAACAAACCACAAAAATTATAGTCCAACGGTGTGAGGTCTGGCCATCTAGGAGGCCAACTAATAGGACCACCGCGACCAATCCAAACCTCTGGAAACTTTTGGTCCAAATATTGCATGACCCGACGCGACGCGACCCGACGATCGAAATGGGCAGGTGCTCCGTCGTGTTGATAATATATTTGAATTCTGATGTTTAAAGGAATGTCCTCCAGTAGTCCTTGCAATTTATTTTGTAAAAAACTTAGGTAGAGAAAAGGGCCAATTAAATTATTGTCGATCATGCCGCACCAAAATTATTTTCGACTATTGCGTGAGGATTTTCGTCCGACCATACATGGAAATTTCGATTATTGTTGATGCCGTCACGGGTGAATGTAGTTTCGTCAGTAAAAAGTATGTGCGGTACAAGATGACGATTAATAATTATCCACTCATAAAATTGCATACGCTTGGCGTAGTCTCCAGGTTGAAGCTTCTGTACACGCTGTATATGGTACGGGTATAAGCCTTGCTCGTGAAGCGTATTATTCATCACTCTTTTTGGGGAATCCCCAACTGTTTTCCATTCCTTCGTGAGCTGGTCGTTGCATCGTCTTCTACTAAAGCTAGAACATTTTCTATTTTTTCTAAATCCTGTCAAATGGCTCGCTGGCGCTAGTACCACACAAATTAACAAAGTTTAATATAAAAGATAATTAAATATTGAAGAAAATATTTGTAACCTTGGGCAAAGACGCCAGTATTCTATAGTTTTTAAAATATTTTTCTGAAATCAAGAACTCATTGGCTAAACTAAAAGATACAAAAACAAAGGTCTTGTTTGTAGGTAAAAAAACTCTCTTAAACTAGGCCTAAATTTCTTTATCTATATTATCTAATCTCACTTTTCACTAAATGAATTATTTAAATATACATTTACATTGGAGCTGTAATTTTCTCTAATAGATGCTGAAACAAATTATAAAAATTAAACTTATTCAAACAAAAATATTAAATTTATCTAAAATCAAAGATCGTAGTTTCAACCACAACTAATAATTTCATTTTGAGATTGGAATATTTTCTCTTGGATTTAAAAGTGGTAACCTCTGAATCAAAAGTTTCTGTGTGTAATAATTATATATATTTTTGTATTGATATTTAATTACAAAACAATATTCACTTTAAAACTAAAGTGCAAACAAGCTATCTATTCGTAACAAGTACATTTCTAATTGCTGTTTGTACACACCTCTTAGAGAAATTCTCTTTTGAAATGAACACGATGTATTTATTGTAAAAAGCAGTTTCTGGTATATAAATTTACGAACATCATAATATAACAAAGCCTCCACTACCAATAAAGGTTCACCGTAATTTTGCGACATTTTGTATTTAACAGTTTACTACAAATTGTAAAATTTAAATATACCAGTGATAAACTGCTAAAATTAATTAAAAACTTTCTTTACCATAGTACCTACGCTGCAAACACTTTGACACTCAAAGCAGTATTGTTATGCCATAAAAGGCGGGTATGCAATATGAAATGTGGTGGTTATCAAAATTATGCTGAAATTCAGGGATAAAGGCACTTTTAAAGAAATATTACTATTGTTCTTAAAACAATATAATTACAGCTTTAACACGTTTGTATGATTACCAAGTATAAAATAAACTAGACTATAAACAATATTAACACCAAAATAATGATTTTTCACTTTTGCTATTGCGCTTCTACATCTTTATGTAGAGAAGGGGAGATCGTTCTCCCCTTCCCTACATAAACTTAAAAATATATTTTTAGCTAAGAGCACTCTATATTACAAACAAAAAATGCTGTTTTTAACACCCTAAAATACGCTGTGCATAATTACAGTATTTTTAAACTTACATTTACTTTTCATCGTAGATTTCCACCACCTAAATAAATATGGTTATTAAAAAATGATGGTTGGGAATTTGTATTTTGATATTGATACAAGTAATAATAAAGGTATTAATGTGTTTTCTTTTCATTGATACTGCTTTGAAAGAAAAGTAAAAAATATAATTCTATCACTTTTAGTAAAATAAGGTTATTAGAAAATGATGGATTCTCTAGTAAACTATTTTTTATTATTTGGTTTAACTAAAGTTGGTAATTTGTATTTTTATACAAGTAATATTAAAGGTATGTATGTATTTTCTTTTCATTGATACTGCTTTGAAAGAAAAGTAAAAATACATTTCTATCACTTTAGTAAAATAAGGTTATTAGAAAATGTTGGATTAGGTTTCTAGTAAACTACTTTTTATTATTTAGTTTCAGTAAAATTGTATTATTTTCTTGTTTTTAAATTATGTAGGTACATTGATACTGAAAAATGAAAGTGTCAAATAAAATAAATATTTGATAAAATCTAAGATCAAATAGTTTACAACTTTAGCCGTAAATAAATAACACCTACTTGTGTTAAACATTTTAAGAAATATTTATTGCATATTTTATTTCAGCTTATTTAATTTTCTCTCAAAGGACAGCTATGATTTGTGCTTTTCAGGTCTGAACAGATTTTATACAGAAAAAAAAATTTAGAAAGGCTTTAGGAAGGCTTTAACGCACTACCGGTCAGTCTTTCATCTGATTTTGACGTGAGTTTGTAGAAATGTTTTCCAGACATTTTAACCAATTTTTGGTGGGATAATTTTTTTATATTTTTTGAGTATTAGGTATATTTAGATAATTTTAGGGTTTAAATGTACACTTGATACTTCACAGCAAACCTATCTAAAGTGCAATACATCATCATTGTATTATTTTAAATTTTATTTGCAGTTGCAGGCGTTTGGCTGTCACCAAATATAACTAGTAAAATTTAACTATAAAATTTGGTATTACTTACCTGTGTGTGCTAACAGGTTTACAATTATTTTATTGATCACAAATTTCATGGTTTTAAATAATATTTTAATATAAAAAATATTTCTAAAGTTACTCGTATTTTCTAGTCAAATTCAGCTTAACAAAAGACCATAAATAACAAAATTTGTATATAGCCAACTCCTTTGTAGATTTTCGTTCCCAGCAAAACAATTTTGACCAGAATTTATTTACGAAATATGAATACGCTCCAAAAAAATAAGAGAAATAACCGGAATTTGTAAACTTTGCATGGAACTAATTCGATTTAAATTATCGACCAAGCATATGCTGTCAAAAAACATTGCGTTAATGGATTTATAAAATTTAAAAATAAAGCAAAAAATAATAAAAGGCAAATCCTAATAAAAGAAATACCTTTTAGTATAGTTTATAATATTAATGCTGTATCTTTTTTTAACATTTTGTTTTTTAATTCATCTTTATATCTGGTTTCTTATGGAAAAAACTAATTCTTTAAAAGAACCTCTCACAATTCTTTATTAATATCAGCGGAAAACATTTTATAGGGAAAAGTGTAGTCCTCGCTAAATATTTCTCAAAATGAAAGTTAACCTAGGTTTAGTACTCAGAATACTCGAGTGCGACAGCATGTTCACAAGAGATGTTGAGACAATGTAAAAAAAATGATTTACATAGTAGTACAAAAGTGCATGGTATTCATGACTGTAATATGAGGTGAGGGCTAGATTTTCTACGAACCACTAAAACAACGGCACAATACTCACTGTGTTATCAGGGTGTTCAATATTAAAGGCCAGAAAAATGCCAATTGTTTTCTATTTTATTATACCGTGCGAGCAAAAATTATTCGCATCAAAGAGGGCTTGGATTAAAAAACGTGGGTCTTGGTTTAGATCACAATGATATGGGGACGATATATTATCTAACCAAATCTAGGTTAAAATTTTGTCACATTCATATTATGACATGATATGCCAAACTAATGAGTAATAAAATAAGTAGATAAATACAAATTTATTTTTGTTGTTTACAAAATGAACAAAGTAAGAATATACAGAAAGAAAAAAAAAATTACATAAATTGCTGAAATTGGCCACCGCCATGCTCCAAGCATAAATTCACACGTCTCTTCATATTTTCGAAAGTGTTGACCAGCATCTTTGGAGAAATGTTACCACATTCTTGGATAATCCTTTCTTGTAATTGTTCTAAATTTGCACCTGGTGTTTTAAAAATAGTGTTCTTTAAATGGGGAAAAACAAAGTAATCCGTAACAGTTAAACAAGGTGATCTAGGTGGGAATTCAATGTCTGATCGAGAACTGATCAATCTGTCGTCGAAAAAATTGCGTAAATAGTTAATAGTTTCGGCTGCTGTATGGGCGGTTGCACCGTCCTGTTGAAAATATCCAAAACGTAGTTCCTCGTCAAGTAATTGCTCCACAAATGGATTCAAAATATTGTATTTATACCGCTGTGCTGTAACTGTGTCATGGAAAAAAATAGGACCAACAATTCTTCTTCGGGAAACAGCTAACCAGACAACAATTTTTTGAGGGTGCAATGTGGACTCTACAAAGAAATGGGGATTTTCACTACTCCACATGCGTGTATTCTAAGAATTCACATAACCAGAGAGGTGGAACCAGGCTTCATCCGAAAATGTCAGGTCTAATAAATCATTTATTTCCAATAAATTTTGGGTAAACCATTGAGAGTAATTCCTGCGTCTTTCAAAATCTGCCGCTTGTATTTCTTGGAATACTTGCACTTTATAAGGAAATAAATTTAGCTGCTTCTTAAGAATGGTCCAGCATGTTCCATAAGATCTTCACACTTCTTGGGACAGTCGTCTTATACAATTTCTTGGCGTATTTTGCATTATTTCACGAACGTTAGCAACAAGTTCTCCTGTTCGTACAGATGGTCGTCCTGCTCCTTTTTTGTATTGTATAGAACCTGTTTTCCTAAACACAGCCACACAACTTCAACCATGAATGTTTTGTGCTGTTCCGTAAAGCCCATTGTGTGAATTGTTCAAGAAATTGGAAAAATTCTCGATAAATCAAATTACTGGTAACGACTGTCAAAGATGACGGAATAACTGATTGATTGTTAATTCAGGTAGTTACTGACACCCAACAGGTATTAAGCTCTACGGCTAAGCATTACGTCCTTAGATGCAAGGCACTCTTTGATACAAATAATTTTTACTCACGCGGTATCAGATGCTTATCAAAGATATTAATATTTTCCTAATACTGAAATGCAGATAATTATCTTGATCAATTATGATCATTATAATTTACCGAAAATTTCAATAAAAACAGAGATGAAAAATTAAAAAAACATCAAAATTTTCAGCAGTTTTCTCTGTCCAATAATGTATTTTTAATACAACATAAACTTGAAACAATAACTGTCTATACGTAAGTTAAAACTCATACTTACCCAATGGAAAGTATTTCCCATAAACCTACTAGTACTGAAAATCGATTTTATAACTTTATTTACATTAAGTTCATAACTAAATATCGTATTCAAGATCAGTCCAGGACGTTTATCTAGGCATATCTACCATTCCAGGATTTGTTGAAGGCCTTTGATAGCGTGAAAGTCCGGTAATCTTATTTAAGTGGATGACCCGACACGTACTTAGTTGATTGAAGCAGGATAAAACACAGGTATCTCTATCCATATATCTTTATAGTTAAAGAATATTCAGTGGGTATTTGTGGTTACTTTGTGTCAACATAGCAAACTATTAGTCAAAGCTCGATGTAAAAAAGTGGCCAATGCGAGTCGTACTCACGTCGTAAGTGCTGTATGTGCTATGAATGAACAAGAATATAAATATTAAAAAAATAGTTGCATACGACAGCTGTTAAAAACAGCGCCAGTTATTCAGTGACGGCAGAGAAAAACAGTTGTTTATTTTAAATAACCTTGTTGAATGAGGAAAGGATAACTTGTGTGTTTGATTTTTTTTTAGATTATATTTTAAGATAATCTGTTAGGATTTCCGTAATGGGACGGACCGAAATGATCTCGTGATCCTTCTAATCCAAATATAATTCGACTGCTAAGGAAGTCCAATTATGACCAAATAACTCCTTTGTTAAGGCTTATCGTTCATTTTCCAAGTATGCAAATTTAATTTTATCCTTCACTTAGCTGTGAAAGTGGACATTTAATATTGATTGGTGGCGAGCGGGCTAAGCATAGGCGGGTATTTTCCTCTTCAATAGCCTAGATGTGTTTGATATTAATTAATAGTAAAATTATACATATATACATTCGAAACAAGTTACCATAGGTAGTTACCTGAAATTGAAAAACATATCTTACATCCCATTATAATGATTACATTATAAACCATAAAATGTGTTTTGCAGAACTGAGATAGAAACTATAGGTAAGCCTGGATTAAAGAGGGGGCTAAATGGGCTCTAGCCCCGGGTCCTGCAGAGCCCTACGTGGCCCTACTTTTGGAAAACGTTCGTTGGGCTTTAGGCCCGTGCTATTAAAAGCAAAGCAGTTATTGGTTTTGGTGAAATTTAATTCTAAAAAACCGGCTGTCAGAAATGGGTGAAAAATGGGATTTTCAACTTGACTTTCTAGAGTAATAAGATCATTTTGAGACTATTTATTGCATGGAATTCCTACCTTGAACCTTCTTCTAATTTTATTGACCAAAATTTTCGCACAAAATGTTTCAGAAATAGTTGTAATCTCGATTTTAAAGATGGCGTTCCGACATTGATAATCCGTCGCCATGTGGTCAGAGGCTGTTCGACATTTCGATATTCGCGATTATTTTGTTCAAAAACGGTTGGAGCTAAACTATTAAAACTTTCTGGATGTAGAGAGGAATAGTAGGGGCACGTTATGGGAAAAATTCCAATATACAGGGTGTACCGGAAAAATGTTATTGAACGTCAAAGTCCAAACCACTAAGTACCACTCTTTGGAGTTGTAGAGAAGATACGACAAAAGCGTTAATAACAAGCTATGTCTAAATAAACAATTGCTTAAAAATGATGTCGGATGATCCTTCAGAAAAAAAGGACACAAAATGAGAAGTAATAGGTCTTTCTAAAAAATGATAAAAATGGAGACTTGTAATGGCTACCTTCTGGAATACAATTTTAAGGCTTTTTGGCGAATCTCCCAAATAACTCCAAAAACCAGGTCTGGATTCATTATTTGGGGAAAACATATTGAAATGTTTCCTCTTTCCAAGACCAATTTGATTCGTTTAAAAAAGAAATTACAAATTTACCACCACAGGAGGAATATGAGTATTCTATGGACAGATCCAAACGCCAAAAGAAATACCCCGACGGTTAAAATGAATTTCCCTCCAATGAGAAAAAAATATTTTGAAAACAGACGTTTTTAGTTATAATAGACCAGCTGGTCAATGAATTACAACGACGTTGTTATGCATATTCAGATTTTGGCAAGTTGTTTGGATTAATATCAAAAATTAATTCTAATTTGACTAGAGCAGAAATTGAAGAACTTTCAACAAAAGTAAGGAACGTCTACAAAGATGATTTAAATGTTTATTTAACTGATGAATTGTTATTCTTTTCTGAACTGCTTAAAAATTTAAAAATTAAATTATGTAATCCGCTTGAGTTTTTTAAGGTACATTTTGAAAATCAATTAATTGACAGGTTCCCGAACATAGACCATTTTAAGAATTTATTTTTCAATACATATAGCTAATTGTGAGTCAGAGCGTTCTTTTTCAAAACTGGTTTACATTAAAAATAAATATGGGACAACAATGCAGGAGAAACGCCTATCTTCATTACCATTGATGTGCATAGAAAAGGACGTTCTGGCATTAGAAATTAATGATACAAGAATTTGTTAAACTTAAGTTACGAAAAAAGGTATTTTGACCTGTAAAATATGTATACCAATAGCTTTTGTTATATCGGCAATATAGTTTTTTTAAATATGTTTTTGCATTTTATTTATAAAGGCCCCTTAAAACCTTTACAGCCCCGAGCCCAATGAAAACTTAAGCGGGCCTTTACGATAGGTACCTACTAATAATTATAAAATTTATTAAGCAGCTTAGTCGGTAAGAGATAACACAGATTTATATGTGTTGTTTTATTATAGATATTTTTTAAAACTGGATATACCGTAATTATTTGTACAAAAAAAAGATATTATAACACTCTATAGGTTATTCCTAAAAACTATATTATAAAGCCGTATAAGTTATTCCAATTTTCAGCAAAACTATCAAAAAAATTCGGATATCTACTAATTTTTTTTTTAATTAGACTTTACCTTAAAGTACAAAGTCCGATTTGAAGTTGAAATAACCATTTAAAGTTTATTCTCATGAAAGTCACTATTTACAAAAGTTAAAAAATATATATGTTCGACGTTTGTTCAAATAAATAATTAAAAAATTAAAACAATAATTTTCCGATTTGGCTAGAATCGCCCGTATAGTCCTAATTGTAAAAGGAGCTTTACGATTAGTGGAGCAGTAGGGGAAGCTTGCACAAACAGGCACGCTAAGAACAAAAAATCATAATTCTTGTTTAAATAAATTTTATTAAATTAAATACCTTACTTAAACAGCTACAGCTAAACTATGTTTTAATGAATGATTTAAGCCAGCAATTTTTACTAATTACCACAGTGTTACAAGAATTGCACAATTTTGCAAGCACTTTGGGGTTATTTGTAAAATAAAATAACAAATTTTTACTTTGCTTATGCATAAAACATTATAAACATCGCTGACTACCATGAACATTGAAAGTGCTTTGATGAAACACTGTCACCGTAGAGGATAGGACCCAAATTTGAGACACATTTTTTGTAAATTCGAAATTAAATTCATCACTGGACAAATTTTTATTATTATTGTACAAAATCGCTTGCTTGGTGTATTAACAAAACATCGCAACAAAGATTCTACATTAAAATAGCTATCTAGAGAAGTTATTGAACTTAAAGTTTGTTTTTGTCAATTTTTCCATAAAATAAAAGGTTGCCTAATCTGAGACACTACACCAAAAACATTTGAGGCTTTTAGATATCCCATCTCTTTGTTACTCACAGCTTTCACCATAGCGTGAGGGTCCCATTTCTTGTGTTTTTAAGGCATCTGTAATTAAATATCAAAATATTGTATTGGGTGCCTAATTTGAGATAGTCTTATATACAGCACCATTTAGTATCTCAAATTAGGAATTCTCGTTATAAAATTTGACAACAATATTTTAGGTTAGTTATGAAAGAATACAGCCAAATTTTAATAGGACATCATTAGGCAACGCGTAAACTAACTACTTCGACACATAAAATATTTTATTTCCACTTACGTTGACTGCAAATGCCAGTTTATTTACACTATCAAAAAAATTTTACGACTCAAATCGGAAGAAAAACGTACCTGCGCAGAAATAAACGAACTGACGCGCTCAACGAACTCTTTACCACTGCAGTCTAGTTTATTTGAGTAAGTTTACGCCACTTTTGTTAGATGGCGATACATATACGTTAATATCCGGAGCTATCTCAAATTAATGGCGCAGGGCATTGTTGCCGGACGAACTTTTATCCAGGGAAGTAAGACGAATGCCCCTGTGCCCGTTATACTCCGGCTTCCCCTACCTATCTATCGATTACCGTGTCATGTCATAATCCACTTAATGAAATAATAATCTGGCATTAAAAATGACCAAACCAACAAACCAGATACTTTTATCCTCTTGAGAGTAAATCAAAAAGTAATTTCTTAAAATAAAAGCCCTTTATTGCTGGATACCCGCAAAAAAAACCAGGCAGAAAATGGATCCCCTTGTTTTTATATTTATCTTTTAGTGTCCGTAAATATTATTATTTTTATGGCTTTTATGCAGTCGGAATATGTAAAAAGATCCGGTCATTTTGTTGCCTCCAATAGGAAATTGATGCCAAGAATAAATATAGAATTTAAATAAAATATACGAACATTCTTTTTAAATAACAAAATAGAATTTATTAAAGACGGGCAGGTTTCGTCCCCTCTTTGCAGGGTCGCGCTATCACATATCGTGCGAGCAAAAATTATTTGCAGCAAAGAGGGCTTTATTTTATTATCTAGTATAGATAACAAAAGCTAAAATTATAAATATAAAACTGATAAATTATTTAAAGGAATAGAAAATATACCCCCACTCAAAATAGGCTGCACCCCTCTTTCAGCCCCTAACTATTTTTTTTAAATAACGAAATACGTATAATATCATTATTTTATTAAGGAAATTATATACCAATGTTTAGACCTCCACCAGTTTTAATTTCTGAAATACAGATACTCCTGTAAAAAAGTTAACACCCGGCGGCGGTTGATTTTTGAAAAATCCCTTCTTAGTGGATGCCTAAATTATAAGGATAATACTTCTTTAAAATTTCATGATTCTAGGATTAGGGGTTACAATTTTATATTAGTATAAATAATACTACTAATATACCTTAAGAGGCAAGGAAACATTTTTGAGTAATATCCAAATTAACAATAAACCTGTAGGTATCCCACCCACAATAGTACCATGTTTGTAATTAAAAGTCTTTTGACTTATGACATATACCGTGCGAGCAAAAATTATTATTTGCATCAAATAGGGCTTGGATTAAAAAACGTAGGGCTTGGTTTAGATCACAATGATATGGGGACGATATATCTAACCAAATCTAGGTTAAAATTTTGTCAAATTCATATTATGACTTGATATGCCAAACTAATGAGTAACAAAATAAGTAGACAAATACAAATTTATTTTTGTTGTTTACAAAATTAACAAAGTAAGAATATACAGAAAGAAAAAGAAAAATAATTACATAAATTGCTGAAATTGGCCACCGCTATGCTCCAAGCATAAATTCACACGTCTCTTCATATTTTCGAAAGTGTTGACCAGCATCTCTGGAGAAATGTTACTACAATCTTGGATAATGCTTTCTTGTAATTATTGTTCTAAATTTGCAACTGGTGTTTTAAAAATTGTGTTCTTTAAATGAGGAAAAACGAAGTAATCCATAACCGTTAAACAAGGTGATCTAGGTGGGAATTCAATGTCTGATCGAAGACTGATCAATCTGTCGTCGAAAAAATTGCGTAAGTAGTTAATTAGGAAAATATCCAAAACGTAGTTCGTCGTCAAGTAATTGCTCCACAAATGGATTCAAAATATTGTCTCCATACCGCTGTGCTGTAACTGTGTCATGGAAAAAAATAGGACCAACAATTCTTCTTTGGGAAACAGCTAACCAGACACCAATTTGTGGACTCTACAAAAAAATGGGGATTTTCACTACTCCACATGCGTGTATTCTGCGAATTCACATAACCGGAGAGGTGGAACCAGGCTTCATCCGAAAATATGTCAGGTCTAATAAATCATTTCTTTCCAATAAATTTTGGGTAAACCATTGAGAGTAATTCCTGCGTCTTTCAAAATATGCGGGTTGTATTTCTTAGAATACTTGCACTTTATAAGAAAATAAATTTAGCTGATTCTTAAGAATAGTCCTGCATGTTCCATAAGATCTTCCCACTTCTTGGGACAGGCGTCTTATACAATTTGTTGGCGTATTTTGCATTGTTTCACGAACGTTTTCAAAAAGTTCTTCTGTTCTTACAGATGGTCTTTATGCTCCTTTTTTGTGTTGTATAGAACCTGTTTCCCTAAACACAGCCACGGTTTTTTCCAGGCAATGATAAAAATCCCCAGCAATAAAAGCAACGTTAGAAGCAACGTGTGAAAATCGTCCATACACAAACCCGGATTGCCACTCACCATTTATTCTAACCCCGTTTCGAAAATACGCTTCAACCATGAATGTTTTGTGCTGTTCCGTAAAGCCCATTGTGTGAATTGTTCAAGAAATTGGAAAAATTAGCGATGAATCAAATTATTTGTAATGACTGTCAAAGATGACGGAATAACTGATTGATTGTTAATTCAGGTAGTTACTGACACCCAACAGGTATTAAGTTCTACGGCTAAGCATTACGTCCTTAGATGCAAGGCCCTCTTTGATGCAAATAATTTTTGCTCGCACGGTACTATCGACTCGAGACGGTTCCCGGACTGTGATTAGGAAAATTGTCGCTCAAATTATCAAATTATAACCAACAAATTTTCCGTCTTTGTAACTTCTGCCTGTAGCAAGGAATCTTAAAGCTGCTGCAAGTCGTTCAAGTGGTGTAATAACTTGTCTAAACTGCGTGTCCTGTTTGATAATAAGAGGGTTACCAATTTTAAAAGAATATAATAGATTTCGTAATCCATTCGTAAATAAATAAACCAATCTCCCGGTTGGGGGTTGCCGTAAAAATTGATATAGTTAAAAATGTTCAACAATAAAGCGTTGCGAAACCTAGAAGATATACAAATGACAATATTACCCGCCACTGCCTGTCATCTGTGCATCGGCCGATAAACCACAACGATAGACAATTTACGTTTAGATAAGTACAGCTTATCTCCTGCACAAACAAAAGTTGCGTTTTATGGGTAAAAAAATACGTCCGAGCGCATGACTCGCCGGTCAGCTGCCTTCCCTCTGGTCACCTTCGGGCATGCGCACAAACCTCGTGTTATCGGCCTGTCCTACTTTATCGACATGCTTAAAATACACTCCAGAACCGGCTCGGCCGCCATTTTTGTTGTTGTGTTTTAAGGTTTCTCTGTGGATTCCTTGTAGTTTTCTTAGCTATTGTGGATTGTGGGTGTTTAATATTTACGGATTACTAGTTTTTGTGTAATTTAGTGAATTGTGTCTGATTGTGACAAAATTAATTCTGTCAAAGTTGCTGGTTGGTTAAAATCTGTACACCCCGACATTAAGCTTTTTAGTAAAGCCAGTATATTCCACGGGTCAAGTTCTCGGGCAAACACTTTTCAAATTCTTGAACAAGAAATTTTGCTTGAAAATGTTTTACACGTACCCAAGTTTTTGCCAAATTGTAAAAATCAATACAAGTTATATACCAACTATTATTTGACTTGAGGTTAGGCACTCGATAACACCGTAGATTGGTTATTTTGCTGGTTATGTTTGTTTTTATATTCGATTTTATAAGACTAGTTTAATTCATTTGTTCTTGTTCTCTTCCTTTTCGAACTAAAAACACGACGACGAATCATTTTTAAACAAATTTTAAATACCAAACCTTAAAAATAATTTTCTATCCTTAAAATCTGATAGGTTTGCTACTATTAATAATGCCAGAAATCAATACCTTTTATCCCAACTTGATCAAGAATTCAGAAGAAGGTCCAATTTTTTTAAAAGAATTTAAATTTTAAAGCCGCCCGGACCTGTCTATTTTCCCATTCGTCAAACGATAATGTTGCACTGCGCATGTCTAATAGTGTCTAGCTTTGTTTACATGCACGAGGCCATAAATCTGCCACTTTCGTGATTATTGTTTGCTTATCTAAAGGTAAATTGTCTATGATCACAACACAGGTGCACAGGTGCTTTGTTTAAATTTGGTTGTTTTTTTAATTTTATTTAATCCTCATTATTTTTTTATGGACTTTTTCACAAATGAGGGCGCCCCTCTTCCATCCCCCTAGTTGCGGTCCCGCCTACTGAACGTACTATACCTAATTCCCCGTAGAGCATGATATGTTTACCTAGATACTTACATAGAAAAAGGAAGGTCCGGAGAGACTTTGATGGGAAACTACTTAAGACAACTTAAAAGGAATTATACGCGTATATTGCGTAGCATTTTTTTACATACCTTTACCTTAAGACAATTTTTTAAATATTACTAAAAGAATATATTATACTACTACAATTTTTACAATACCGTGCGAGCAAAAATTATTTGCATCAAAGAGGGCCTTGCATCTAAGGACGTAATGCTTAGCCGTAGAGCTTAATATCTGTTGGGTGTCAATAACTACCTGAATTAACAATCAATCAGTTATTCCGTCATCTTTGACAGTCGTTACAAGTAATTTCATTCATCGCAAATTTTTCCAATTTCTTTAACAATTCACATAATGGGCTTTACGGAACAGCACAAAACATTCATGGTCGAAGCGTATTTTTGAAACGGGGTTACAATAAATTGTGAGTGGCAATACAATCCTGGTTTGTGCATGGACGATTTTCAGGAACATTTTCCTAACGTTGCTTTTATTGCTGGGGATTTTTATCATTGCCTGAAAAGAACCGTGGCTGTGTTTAGGGAAACATGTTCTATACAACACAAAAAATGAGCAGGAAGACTATCTATAAGAACAGAAGAACTTGTTGCAAACGTTCGTGAAATAATGCAAAATACGCCAACAAATTGTATAAGACGCCTGTCCCAAGAAGTGGAAAGATCTTATGAAACATGCAGGGCTATTCTTAAGAAGCAGCTAAATTTATTTCCTTATAAAGTGCAAGTATTCCAAGAAATACAAGTCGCAGAATTTCCACCTAGATCACATTGTTTAACGGTTTCGTTTTTCCTCATTTAAAGAACACTATTTTTAAAACACCAGTTGCAAATTTAGAACAATTACAATAAAAGATTATCCAAGAATGTGGTAACAATTCTCCAGAGATGCTGGTTAACACTTTCCAAAATATGAAGAGACGTGTGAATTTATGCTTGGAGCATGGCGGTGGCCAATTTCAGCAATTTATATAATTCTTTTTCTTTTTCTTTGTGTATATTCTCACTTTGTTAATTTTGTAAACAACAAAAATAAATTTGTATTTGTCTACTTATTTTATTACTCATTAGTTTGGCATATCAAGTCATAATATGAATTTGACAAAATGTTAACCTAGATTTGGTTAGATATATCGTCCCCATATCATTGTGATCTAAACCAAGCTCTACGTTTTTTAATCCAAGCCCTCTTTGATGCAAATAATTTTTGCTAGCACGGTAGGTACTATTAATGTTTTTCGGTGTGTAATATGAATAATATTCAGGCAATATCCAATCATTCAATATACCCTGTACCCCTATCCACTATCATTGCCTACGTAGGTCGTGGGGAGATGCGCAAGTGTATCTTTGTTTTTAATAATTTAAATATTATTTTCAGGTTTCATGGATACGTCATCGAGATATTCACATTTTGACAGTGGGCGGTTATACATATACCAGCGATCAAAGGTTTCAAGCGAATCATCACCCAGAGACCGATGAGTGGACGTTGCAAATTAAATGGGCTCAAAAACGTGACGCAGGAATTTATGAGTGTCAAATTAGCACTCAACCTGTCAGAAGTTATTTTGTCAATTTAAATGTCGTTGGTAAGTAAATACAAAGTGCACAGGTTTTTTTTGATGGAATATTAAAAAAAAACTTATTATGCTAATTATCTCTGCATAAGGGGTAACCTACAAAAGCATTTTGACATTAGTCACGTGACTACTCGCTTGGCGGGAAAATAGTAATGTACTCAAGTGTGGTCAGTCCCTGTATCTGACAACAATATTTACCATTTTAAAAAATCTTGGTCAAAATTAGAAGAAACGGTCCTTTGTGATCAAACTGCTCCAAAAATAACTATAAATGGTAAATATGGTTATGGTGTGGTCACGCTGACCATACTTAAGGTAAAAAGTTGAATTTTATTAAATAAATACTTTAAAAAACAACAAAAATCTTTAACTAATAGATTACGCACCGTGATTTTCGATCATTTAACATGTTTTTATTAAATTAATGCCAATGAAAAAAATTATATTTTTTTTTTAAAAGTTACGTGAAATCTAATGTCAAAATACATTTTTAGGTTGCCCATTGTGCCCATCAATAAATCAGATATCTATATAGAAATACATAATTCTTATGTCATATTGTCGTAAATATAGTCAATAGAAAAACTATTTAAGAGCAGTAACCCCCTTTACCACAATGAAAATTGCCGAACGTTTTGCTGGTCAAACGAAAAGAAAAAATAAAAATTGATATTTAGAAAATAAATTCTACTTTAAATACCCCATACAGAAAAGTAAATGACGATCGAAAATATTCCCAAAATTTTTTTTAGAAATTTTTTTTATTTTTAGTAATTTTGTAATATCTTAAACAATTCTTTATTGGTCAAAAGCAAAATGACTTTCCCGGGTGTAGAATGTTGTACCAAACAATTTTTCTTAAAGCCATTTTTCAATATCGGCCTTACTTTTTTCTCAAAAACGTTGGGCGCGTAAACCGACTTTACACTCTTAAATTCATTTTACGCGCCAAACGTTTTTGAGAAAAAAGATAATAAAATTTGGTCGCATGTGATGCAAAGTTTATTTGTTTTTGACCCTGTATAAGGTAACTTCATAAAATAAGTGTTTTTGAAAACGTAGTTTGTGTCAGACACAAAAAAAACTTATTTTATGAAGTTACCTTATACAGGGTCAAAAACAAATTAACTTTACATCACATGCGACCAAATTTTAATGGCCCAATTTTGATTTTGTAGAAAAACACACATTTAATATGGCGCTACTTTAAAGAAAATGTATCTGAAATAAAGCCTTGTCAAAACTGAGAAGTTTTATGTATTTTGCGTTGAGTATTATTTTGCAAAAGTGGTGCAATTTTCAAAATATAGGTAAAGAATCAAAATTATCTTATGCAGCTAAAATTTTGCAAGTGGACTAGAAACTGCATTTAAGAAAACGTTTTCCAATAACTTTTTTCGATATTTTCAGAAACTTTTGAATTATTTTTTGAAAAAAATTAAAATTTGACAGATAATGCGAATCACGTGACTACTATATTTTTACTTAATTTCCATCTCGATCGAAGCAAAACTTGATGCCAAAGTCAAATTTTTAATAAAGCTATTAATAAAAAAAAATCCATATTATACGGACTTTACTGGTGACACTGTATAAACACAAAGTTTTTTTGTATAGAAAAAAACACCAGTGATTATTCTACTTCGTTTAAATCTTTTCTTCTCCATATTTGCAATTTATTATCTCAGAAAATGTTAACACAGATTTTACTTTTTTGACACTTGACTACTATTCAGATCAAAAACACAATAGAATTATCGAAGAGACTGCATCTTTGCCTGCTACTAGGAAAATATAAAATAGAATTACTGTTCATCTCGACATCATAAAACTTTTGATGTAGTTCAGTTCACGTCAAAAGTGTAAGTTGTAAACCAAAATTCCTAGAAAAGTTTTTGTGTTAGATAAGGCGAGTTGTTTACCGCTGCCACGTAAGTACAAGCTTTTAAGCTATTTTGAATTTATTGGTTTCTCAGCATTTGGTACCTCAGTGGCGGATTCCTAAGAAGGATTATCCTCGTTAAGCAAACAAGTAAATGAAAAAGAATATATGATTGATTCTTTATTCTACATGATTTTTATAGTTGAAAAATGGATTACAATCAGTGGCGTATTTAGAATATTGCCACGGGGGGGTCTATACCTTTTGTTTTATCTTTCTTTACTCCTTTCTTTCTTTAAAAAAGCGCCGCAGGCGAAAAAAATTTCGGTGCCACGCCCTATTTTGAACTATCAAAATTTATAATTTCTATGTTTTGATAGCTGAACCCAAAAAAGAAAGAAATTAAGAAATGTTTAAATATAAACGCAATAATGGGAATATATATTTTTTTAAATATTTATGTTTAAAAATATATATTTCTACATAATATGACCGATTCCGAAAATGATTGTTTTTCAAGTTATTTTTGCCATTTTTTTTGCCAAGTTTGGCCATGTTGTTTTGTTATCTGTGACACAGTTACTTAATTATTTGTAAAAACAAAGTATTGCTAATAGTTTTAGTTTGCAAAAAAATTACAAAACTATGAACATCATTTCAATTTTTTTGAATTAAATAAATTAGACACGCAGGTAAAAAACCAGAAAAAAATTGAAATAACTCGAAAACCAAGCATTTTCGGAATAGGTCATATTTAAGAAAAAATTACAAATTACCTCCTGCGAGGAATTAATCGAATTATCAATCACCATGTATATATTATTTTACTCACTTAAATTAGAAATTAAATGCAACAAGGCATCTGATCTGTTCTGAGTTTTTTTTAATGTTAAGCCCACGGGGGGGGGTCCAGACCCCTCGGACCCCCCCCCCCCCTAAATACGCCACTGATTACAATATAATACTGTGCTAATGATAATAGTAGGAACGAGGCAGGCAACACAGCAGCATTTTGGGAAGCATCGCACCCGCCTCCTGATCCTTATGGACCTGACCTTGTTACTCACAGCTCGCAACACTTTCTGGGATAGTAATTTGAAGGGTCTTACCTGGTATACATCATATGAAAAAAAAAATGAAATATACCTGTTGGTTTAATAATTATGTGTCAAAAACTTAATTCCATGGGAGCTCTTTGGGAGCCCATATCTCCGAAGAGGAGGCCGATACGAAAGAAGTTTATATGAACTTGTAGTATTCTTTTCACGTGTTTTTTTCATATCCGAGAGATTTCCCACATTTTCCCGGACACCCTGTATATAAGCTTTTTGTTGTAACGATTTAGCGAATACAAACTCATGCAAAAACTGAATTAAAATATTGTGACAAGTTTCATATTTTTTCATTTAGAACAAGAAATAGTTGTCGCAGTTAAACAGTTCCTGAAACCCTTTTTTGTTAGTGGGGCAACTGTCAACTTAGTAGTACAGTTGATTTTATAATAAAGAAGTATTTTATGCAGGAGCATAATTTTTATGCAAAAGTTTACTTTCATTAAATCCTAGCAATAACACAAATAAACAATTTTTTTATTATTTGATTTCCAAAACAAGGTCCTAAATCAGCCCCTGTAGTGGCATGGTTCTCCAAAACTAAAGTCACAAACATGTAGAACCCATCAAACTTAGGTACCAAATGGAGATCGGAATATAACAAAGTCATGATTTGTTTTGATTTGATTGATTGAGTTTTATTTAAAGCTTGTAAACTTTTATTATAGGTAATATTTTTAGATATAATTTTTTTTTAATTTTTTAGTTCCATTATTATTCTGTAACTAAACCGAAAATATTAAGCACTTGCGAAATTAATTTGATGCCTGTTTGTGTTATTAAACATGGCAAACCGAAATCGAAATTTAGCAACTGTTTATTATAATTAATTTATTAATGAGCCAAGCACATACTTGCAGCAAAAAAATTAAATTATAAACTTTAGGGATAAAAAAATTGTTTGCTATGTTATTGTGTGAAAGTTTATTGTTAAATGAACGTTGAAGACATTATTAGAAGCATGTATGTTAAAATCCATTTCTAAAAAGGTCATAGAGAGCATGTGTAGCTTATATACCAAATCAGCGTTTCTTGGAATGAAAAAGTATTAAAGTTTATGTAATAAAGTCCATGTAAAAAAATATTAGCTATAGCACATGGTACGAACACTTATTCGGCTACATAGAGTTATAATGTATCCAAAGTCAGTGTGATGACATTCCAACCGGCGGTAAACAGTCTCAAAGAGACCGACCATTGTATGCCGTATGGAATGATTGGAATGTCATCACACTGACTTTGGAAAAACAATAACATTACGTTAATTATTAGAAAATCGTGGCAAAAATTCATTGTTAAAATTACATTTTGGAACGTAGCTGAAATGAAACTTTTAATGCAGTCAAGTTTACGTCGAAAATATAATATATTTTAAAGCGAAATTATGAGAAAAGTTTTAGCTGTAGATAAGGTTACTGACTCAGCGCCTCGAAGTTGGTAATACTTAAAATTTAAGCCATTGTGTAATATTGGTTTATTAAATTTTTTTAACTTTAAGTGGTACTTTACAAGGTAAGAATATTTTGAGCGTGATAAAAATGTTCTTTTAAACAGCTTGGAGGCATTAGAATAGGTAATATTTGTGAGATTATTTAAAATAAAAATATTTTTGCCACAAAACCTCCAAAAATAATCTTGTAAAATTATATTTTTTAAATTTACACTCTTCACAGTTCAACAAAGTGTAACCTTTTCTGGATCACATTATAAATGTTTACTAAATTCAATGGATGACCTTTAAAACAGTAAAGCCACAAGAATATTTATTTTATTTATTTATTTATAACAACAGTGTACATTCAAGAAATATAACATTCATAATGAGTTGTATACGCTATAGACCATGGAAGTCTGTGTGGGCATGCAACACAAAATAGATTAACATTCAAAAATTAAATTAAATTTCAAAGCAGACAATGCGTAACTATGCACAATCTGAGTTATTTGGTGATAACAATACTAAATAACATAATTTTATAAAAATTTAACAATACCTTTGATTATTTTGGTATTATTGATAATCCATTAATTTAGATATTTTTTTGTGTTTTGAAATTTTTTGTTTTTAAATTGCACTGGTAATATATTTAAAATTTTCGGAGCCACCTAGGAAATTGATCTTTGCGTGGCCTTAAAATGTGTGTTGGGTTGAATCGAATTGCGATTAACATTAGCTCTAGTTATGATGTTATGCGTTATGTAGTTGTGAAATTTATTTCTAGTGAGAGAAAATCTAAGCAAATTCTTAATATTTAACTGAGTAATTGAAAAGACGCCAGACTGTTCAAATAAAAGATCAGAAGAAAAACGTCTTGACTTAAATAGAATAATTTTTAAGATATATTTTTGTGAAACAACAATATTGTTAAATACACTTTTATTAGCAGATCCCCAACAGATAATTCCATAGTTAAGACATGATTCTGCTAGTGACCTATAAACATTAATTAGAACATTTTTTACTAAGATATTACCTAATTCGTAAAATTTATATATCAGTTTCCTTAATTTATTCTTAACATATTCACAATGTACTGAACATTTTAAAAATTAATCAAAATATACACCCAAATATTTTATGCCTTCTACTGACTTAATTTTACCAGAACAAACACAATCCCTTGACAAATCACAATTAGCAGAATGGATTGTAATCTCATTTTTAATTGGTAGACCAACTGAATTCATTGCAAAGCACATAAAGTTGGTTCTCTATATATTCCATGTTAAACAGTTACGATCCATCCAGGCTTTTATAAGACTAGCAGTCCTCTCGGCCTTTTCAAATGCTTTATGCCAAGACACCCCTTTAACCAGAAGAACAGTATCATCGGCAAAACATACAGTTTTAATATTGGGCATCGCACTCGCCAGACTATTAATATAAATTGAGAACAAAATCGGGCCTAGCACCGTACCTTGCGGGACACCACATTCAACTCTCTTGTAGGAACTATAAATTAAATTTAGACAAACCTTTTGAAATCTATTAGAAAGGTATGATTTGAATAGTTTAAGAACGTTCCCTCTTATCCCCATCATCTCCAATTTGTGGAGTAGAATGTGGTGGTCTACGGTATCGAAGGCCTTAGTGAGATCCAAGAAAATTGCAAGTGGTTTTTAATAATTATTGTTAAAGCACCCAATAATAAAATCAGTGACCTTATGTAAGGCCGTATCAGTACCCATTCCTTCCCTGAACCCATACTGCGAATCAGACATTAATTGATTAGTGTTTAAGAAATTACACAATTTCTTTTTTTAACATTTCTCAATGATTTTACAAATTGGACTAGTGATAGCTATTGGACGATAATTATTAATATCTGTCTTAACGCCCCTTTTATGCAAAGGTAAAATTAAAGCTTTCTTAAAAACATCGGGAAAAACTCCAACTTCAAATATTCTATTCACAATAATATGGTTCAGAGGACCAACTAAGTATTTATAATTTGATTTTACAATTAAATTGGTTACATGAAAATCATCAGTAGATGAGGAATTTTTAAGTGAATTTATACAGTTAATAATTTCCTCGTCAGTAATAGGGTAGGTATATACATTGAACCTGGAAATTGATTTTCTATACTTTTATGTTATTTAAAACAAAAACTTTTCGGCTATTTTAAGTTTTTTTTAACCAGGTTTTTAAAATTATTGTATAAAAAAGGTGTAAATCGCCTACAAGGAGTATTTTTAAAAAATAATGCAAATGTTAAAAAGAATATTAACATTGCATCGTTAAAATACAACTCGCCAGTCGCCTGTCAATAGGTTATCATAAAACACGCCAGTATACGGATATATTTTACTTTGTTTGCCTAAAAACACATGATAGAGGAAACTCAATTTCTGGTTTAGTCAGATGTGCCAAAATTGAAATTCAATTTAAAAAGGAAACTGATGTCAGTGAGTAGACTATTAAAAAACGGAAAAAGTGTTTTTTATTTAATCAAATTTCAGGAATACCGAATAATCGATTAACCTGTTGATAAGGAACACATCTGATAAGCCTTTTGACTCTGTAATATTTTAATTTAGTACAAAAATGTATCTATATTTAATTTAAACTGCCTATAAAATAGTACGTCAGGAATAGTAGTTTGTGTAATTTTATTGTTTTAGCTATTATTTTAGTTAGTAGGGGAGACAGGGGTTCCTTACTACACTTTATACTCCAACATTTTTAAGGATATTTATTGAAACATTACGAAAAGCTAATATTATTACATTAAAATTTATAATTGCATACCTTTGTCTCAGTACCAAAAAAAATAATAATTTTTAACAATTTTTTTAATTGCAACAACTAACCGTTGTTACACATAGGGGTTCGTTGTTACATATTTGGGTTTTGTAGAAGTAGTAATGTTTTATTTAGCAAAAGCTACAATTAAATATTTTTTAATACATTTTTTAACACGTTTTTATAGATTTATTTTTAAATTTTCAATTTTAAAACGCAACCTTCTTTTAACAAAAACAGACAGAAAAGTTAAACATTTTGCAAATTGTATCAAATATTACATATCATTTTGTTTTTTAAATAAATGTAATTTTTAAGTTTTTTTAAATAGTTTTAATAATATTTGAGATTTAATAGAATTTTCCAAATTAATATATTCTATTAAACCTTTATGAAAAATAGACTTATAAGCTAATTTTTTAGACACTTTATCCACAAAATTTTTTTATTAGTTCTTGTTTTATAATTATGATGGTCATAATTAAAAGAACAAAAATTTTGTAAACAATCAGGCAATAAATTATTTTTATTTTATGTATAAAGATACATACTAAATAAAAAAATAAATTTCTGACTTTCAACCAATCTACATTTTCAACATAAAATTAATTTTTGTATATTTGTCACAATTTAAAATAATCCGCATTGCCTTATTTTGTAAAATTTGTAATTTGTGAAATATTTCCTCACTAGCAAAATATAAAATGGAAGAACAATAAAGAAAATGTGGTAATATAATAGTATTAAATACAGTTTTTTTTTTAAAAACAAACTTAAATTAGAACTGATTCTTTTAAAATAAAGTACCCTACTTTTTCGGCAATCTTCGATATGATACTTTCAAAATAATTAAACATTTTTAATTTTGAATCAATGATTATCCCTAAATATTTACAACTGTTTACTAATTCCAATTTTTCACCATCAATTATAACATTTATATTTTGACAATTTAAATTATTACCCATAACCATACATTTAGTTTTTAAAATATTTAATTTTAAATTATTTACTTTTAGCCAATTTAAATATTTAAAACAGTAATGTAATTTAAGGTGTCATCAGGAAACATTTGTAACTTACACATTTTTAAAACTAAAGGCATATCGTTAATGTATAAAATAAATAATATTGGACCTGTTACTTAAATAATTTTTAAACCATTTATAAACGTTTCCGCGAATACCATACTGATACAATTTACTCAATAATCTAGCCCTGTCAATTGTTTTAAATGCTCGCTTAAAATTCAAAAATTGTTGTTACAGATTAAGGTGGTCTGAATCGCAGTTTTGACATGCATAAAACCAATGGACGTATTATTATACAAATAAGGGGGGAGGGAAAGCGAAACCACCATCGTATTCCTTTAACACTACGCCTAACCTGTAACAAATATAATGTAGTTTCAACCATGCAGTTTAAAGTAATTTTTTTTTACTATGTTTCGTATACAGAATCAATAATTGGTCTAAGCCAAATGCTCAAAAAATTAGGCAAAAGGACCAGAGTTCAACTGGGTAACATAAATTGGCAGAAGACACATAAATCAATATTTAATAGGCCAAAGTTAGTTAGTCAAAGTGAATTAGAGAAATCCATCAGACATAAGTAATTGGCGGAATGTGTAGAAGACGTAACTCGGTAAGGGTTTATTGTTCAGTTTGGTTTTTCGCGTCTAACGACTGGACCGAAATTCACAATCTACTAAATTCCAGAAATTTGCAATAGCTTTTTAAGTATTTTTAATTAGCATTGCTGACAGAAAAGACAATTTTAAGGGGATTATATTCAAATTTTTTTCTGCTTCTAAAGAAGGTATCTCAGATTTATCTAATAAGTAAAGGTAAATGTACCCGTAAATTGAAAAATTCAAATAACAAACTTATTAATAAAATATTATAATTAGTTTTAAAATAAAAAGGTTAATTAAAAGCAATGTTTTATATATTATGTTTGAAAATAACCTTGTTATTATTACACCATTATTTGTTAGAATTTTATTTCTTGCAGAAAAATATAAAAAGTATAAAATAAAACAATAGCGTTTTAAAGCTTACTTTAAAATGAAGAAGAATAAAACAAGAAAGGCATTGCTAAACAAGGGATCTGGGTCATAAAAAAGATAAATAATCAAAGACATTTCTTGTTTGACGGCAAGTTTCAAAAGAAATGCTAATGCAAAAATCTACGATATTCTCTAATTTAAAGGAAATCTGAATTATAGTTGTGCATCTGAATTTTGCGATTTTTGACTTAAATACTTATTTTTAAGACCTGCCTAAAGAAAAATATATAAGGAATATCAGCTCACCTAGGGCGACTTTTGAAAAAGTGATTCATTGATCAAATGGTAGATAAATATAATATATGAAAATGAGGCTGTGTAAAATAAAAATAGCCTTCCATCGTTCAGGTAGAAATAATAAAGGAAACAGTAAGAAATAAATATTTGTAAATAGATAATAATATTTAATCAATGGATGGGCTTCAAGTTGTTATACTGAATTATTTATTTTAGGTAGGATCTTTTTCAATAAAAATTTAAGCCAATCTTTAAGAAACAAAAAATGTCAAACTGAGTTATTGATTCCTACTTATCTGATAGTATCTAGTACCGTGCGAGCAAAAATTATTTGCATCAAAGTGAGCTTGGATTAAAAAACGTGGCGCTTGGTTTAGATCACAATGATATGGGGTCGATATATCTAACCAAATCTAGGTTAAAATGTTGTCAAATTCATATTATGACATGATATGCCAAACTAATGAGTAATAAAATAGTAGTAGACAAATACAAATTTATTTTTGTTGTTTACAAAATTAACAAAGTAAGAATATACAGAAAGAAAAAGAAAAATAATTACATAAATTGCTGAAATTGGCCACTGCCATGCTCCAAGCATAAATTCACACGTCTCTTCATATTTTCGAAAGTGTTGACCAGCATCTCTGGAGAAATGTTACCACATTCTTGGATAATCCTTTCTTGTAATTGTTCTAAATTTGCAACTGGTGTTTGCAGTACTGCATGTTATATAAGATCTTCCCACTTCTTGGGACAGGCGTCTTATACAATTTGTTGGCGTATTTTGCATTATTTCACGAACGTTTGCAACAAGTTCTTCTGTTCTTACAAGATGGTCTTCCTGCTCCTTTTTTGTGTTGTATTGAACATGTTTTCCTAAACACAGCCACGGTTCTTTTCAGGCAATGATACAAATCCCCAGCAATAAAAGCAACGTTAGGAAAATGTTCGTGAAAATCGTCCATGCACAAACCCGGATTGTATTGCCACTCACCATTTACTCTAACCCCGTTTCGAAAATACGCTTTAACCATGAATGTTTTGTGCTGTTCTGTAAAGCCCATTGTGTGAATTGTTCAAGAAATTGGAAAAATTAGCGATCAATCAAATTACTTGTAACGACTGTCAAAGATGACGGAATAACTGATTGATTGTTAATTCAGGTAGTTACTGACACCCAACGGGTATTAAGCTCTACGGCTAAGCATTGCGTCCTTTAGATACAATGCCCTCTTTGATGCAAATACTTTTTGCTCACACGATATTTTAATTTTTTAACTGTTTTACTGGACTGCTTCAACGATAGTATTCTATTAAAAAATATAATTCCCGCTGACGTCCGCTAAAGTACTTTGCAGTCACCTCCATAAAAAGGATAGCTATAATAGGAATATTTTTTTCTTTCTATAGAAACCATTCCCCAAGACGAGCCAGCTCAAGACGAAAGTTACAAATGCAATTGCTCATGTCCGCAGTATAAACAAAAAGTGCCTCTTATAGATGACGGTCAACCAGGTTAAAGGTTACACTAGTATTTTTGAAATTAATACACTAACTTGTGTACGTATGTGCAACTGTTTAGTATTAACAAAAATTTAATATATATTTATACCTATACAGGGCGAGTCGGGAGGAATGGGCCAAACTATAAGGGTGTAATCTATGCATCAAAATATTAAGAAAAAACTCAAATGTTGTTATCCAATATTCATTTGTTTTCAAATCACAGCGTTAAATAAAATAATAATATTGTTATACCAAAATATGCAACATTAACATTGTTTTAAATAAATCATTGGTTTAGGCTTATACCCGTACAATGTACAGCGTGTACAGTACTGTACAGAATCTTCAACCTGGATACTACGCCAAGCGTATGCAATTTGTGAGTGAATAATTAATAATCGTCATCTTGTACCGCACATACTTTTTACTGACGAAGCTACATTTACCCGTGACGGCATCAACAATAATCGAAACTCCCATGTATGGTCGGACGAAAATCCTCACGCAATATTCGAAAAAAAATTTCAACACAGGTTTTCAGTAAACGTGTGGTGCGGCATGATCGACAATAATTTAATTGGCCCTTCTCTTTTGGAAAATCGCCTTACAAGGGATCACTACTTAAGTTTTTTTACAAAATGAATTGCAAGGACTACTGGAGATTCCTTTAAACATCAGAATTTAAATGTATTATCAACACGACGGAGCGCCTGCCCATTTCGATCGTCGGGTCAAGCAATATTTGGACCAAAAGTTTCCAGAGGTTTGGATTGGTCGCGGTGGTCCTATTAGTTGGCCTCCTAGATCGCCAGACCTCACGCCGTTGGACTATAATTTATTAATTTATTATTTTATAATATTAAACAATTATTTAAAACAATTTTAATGTTGCATATTTTGGTTTAACAATATTATTATTTTATTTAACGCTGTAATTTAAAAACAAATGACTATTGGATAACAACCTTTGAGTTTTTTCTTTTTATTTTGATGCATAGTTTACACCCTTAGAGTTTGGCCAATTCCACCCGACTCACCCTGTATATGATTGAAAGAGGAAATGACTTGAACACCGTTTATCTTCCACTTTCCAATTGTTAACCGTATATTAAATTAATAACATAATAGATATAACACGTAATTATAGAATACAACAAGCGGCTTTACTACACACCCAAACGAAACCTAGCGTTGACTAACGTCGCCGGGCAAAGTCATTACAACCTTTCCACAACTCCAATTATACTTAATGGTAATTCAACGCGACGCGCGATGCTGTCGACGCAACCTCTATACCACCTTAAAAGTACCTATGCGCAATGGCAACCCTATTTTTATTTTACAACTGGATATTGACGTCATCGCAACGTGCGTTCTTATGAGTTGAATACAACTGCATTTTATGTGACTGAATTCAAACGTTGATATGAAGTTAAATTTATATATAGAATGTGTTTTTGGCTTCTAATGTTTTTTAAGGAATAAAAAGGTGATTAAGTGTAATTACTTTATTACCTATAACATGTTTTTTAATAACTCATTTGCTTGTGTATGTTAAATACTGTTTTCCCAAACTTTGTTCCATTCATTACCCTTACCTACTGGAAAAAGTAATCAAAATTAATTATTGTATATTTTCTACTAACAAGGCTTTTCTTTTCCTCTGTAGTAACAATGGTGTTTGTTGATTTTATTAAAAACCAAACCACAAATGTGTGATAATATAACGATATAGGACTTTTTATTTTAGTACCTACAGCACAAATTTTGGGAGGACCAGATCTACATGTCGACAAAGGCAGCACAATCAATCTGACCTGCTCCATTAAGTTCAGCCCGGAACCACCAGCATACATTTTTTGGTATCATCATGATGATGTAAGTATTTTAATTAAAGGTACCGTTAGGTACAGTATTATAATACACGGTCTGTAAACTGTGAGAGTGAGAAATGTATTATCCTCCATTCACACCGGTTACCAAGCCGAATGGGATCGGATATCACTTGAGGTAGTGGGGGAAGGAACACACTTGATAATCGGTAGGTCCTTGATGCGCGAAACTAAGAATTGATAGCCTTCGGGGGTGCTTCTAATGACTGAGAATTGTGATTCTTTTTATCAACCCTATTATAGGGATTGGCACCCTAGGGAGAATGACCTTAAGTAGCCAGACATCCTTCTTTGTTTACGACCTGTAGGTTTTGTTACTTTTTTGTGAAACAAAAAAAAAACATATCAAATAAACGCATTATAAACTTACTTTGTAAGTGTTACTCGTTTGCTTTAAAATGACTAGATCTATAAATTTAACTTTAAATTCTACCTATGTTAGATATTAAAATTAAAATTTTGCTTGCTGAAATAATTGGTTTTCTGTTGAAAAGGTCTGAAGGGCACAGATATATTGATACCTACTAAAACTTGACAGTTTATTAGGGAACATGATATATATTAGCTAGGATCCAAATAAATTTTACGATCCGTAAACGTAATTAAATAAATTATACTTGGAATTAGAAAATTAATCATTACCGGTATTACAGGGTGTGGTAACACAAATTCCTGAGGCTTAAATATGACGATCTAACTCAATTTACCAAAGTCCAAAAGTGGATGATTTCGGAGATGAGAGTGTCAAAAGTTTAATTTGGTTTTAGTTTTTCATAAATATTTTTTTTATAATTGGTGTTTTGGTGTATTGTTGTTGTTGTGAATATTCGGCTATAAAATGCGATACCTTGCACATATTTAAACTGAAATAACTTTTTTGAGACACTCTATATTAAACTTTAAAATAAACATTCTTATTCTCCAACGTCTTTTACGTAAAAAAGGTATACGTGGTAAGAGTTGATTTGAGCAGCCTTTTTTGAGATATGTGCATTTGAAAAATTCACGTCGTGTCTAAATTATTGTAATAATTAATTTTTTCTCCGATTGACTGCAAATATTAATTTTGCAAACGCATATCAATCAGCAAATTATTACTTTTCCTGCCTAGGCAGCAAAGTAAGGACTTTCCTACCTAGGCAGGAAAATGATTATTCTCAATGGGAATAAAACATTTGACATTTTTTGACAAAAAAACATATATTAACAATTACCTAATACTTTTAACAAAAATTTAAAAACATATTTATTTGTTATTAACATTGCTACAATTTTGAATAAATAGGCCACCTTTTTTTTCCTCACATATAATATAAAACTCCATTACGGCTTAGTCTCACTTGTTATTTTCTCTACTGCTAACAACATCAGCATTGTACCATTTACTTCGTTTTCCTGATGATGAGTGTTTTAACACTCGAAACATGTCGAATTGAATTATAAATTATTCTAGGTTCGCCTAGTTTTTCTAATTAAATATTGTGGAGAAAGACTTTGTGCTTTTCTTTTTTTCTTTATATAATTCAGTTTAAGAAATGGCTTAAAGTGCTAATGAATTAGAATGAATAACACATTTTATTACTTTAAAGCCTCCTGATAATAATTCAAAAGGGTGATTTAAAGGTTTTAATTAAAGTTAAAAACGTAATTCAACCTACCGCATAGCACAGATTTAGCAGTGGAAAAAGTTTTGCGTTTGAAATGACCGTGCATACATGTTATCGCTTAAGTACGCTTAGATCGACTAATCAAAGTGTCAAAACAAATTTATGCTGTATGTAGTTAAGCAGCCTTTAATATTAAAAATGCGTTTAAGAGTCCATTACTCTCTTTTGGTTTTTTATTTCGCGCCTTGTTTTCATAACGTTTACTTTACAATGATAAAAGCACTCTTATAAAAAGCTTTTTATTGGGCTTTTACGTCTATTATTATTTATTCTTTTTTGATATTTTTCAAGCATCTAAATGAATATTCAATAATACTTATACGTATACCGGGTGGTCCACCACCAGACCAAGAATAATATAAAAAATATAATAATTTTTTTTAAATATTGACCTCGTATATAAATTATATCAAACCGCATATACAGGGTGTCCGGGAAAATGTGGGAAATCTCCCGGATATGAAAAAAACACGTGAAAAGAATACTACAAGTTCATATAAACTTATTTCGTATCGGCCTCCTCTTCGGAGATATGGGCTCCCAAAGAGCTCCCATGGAATTAAGTTTTTGACACATAATTATTAAACCAACAGGTATATTAATTTTTTTTTTTTCATATGATGTATACCAGGTCACTCAGTTACTATCCCAGAAAGTGTTGCGAATTACTCATAGCTACAAGGACGAACTAGCTGTGACACTAATGTGCCCATTTTTTTTACGCCCTGTGTGATAAAAACTTTGGACAACGTTTTTACATACCTTTAACTATTGACTAAAAATTAAGTACTCTTCATTCATGCCGCTTATCCTAACCGTTTTCGGAAAAACGTCATTTTTAACATATTTACATCATGTAGGTATATTTGGCGTATTTCAATAAAAGATACATCTTTGTTCTTATAAATTATAAATGTTCACTTTTAACTGCTTAATATCAATACATAATCGTAATAAAATGACATTTTTTTCGAAAACGGTTAGGATTGGCGATATAAATGAGGAGTACTTAATTTTTAGTCAATAGTTAAAGGTATGTAAAAAACGTTGTCCAAATTTTTTATCATACAGGGCGTAAAAAAATTGGACACATTAGTGTCACAGCTAGTCCGTCCCTGCAGCTGTGAGTAATACGCAACACTTTCTGGGATAGTAATTTGAAGGGTCTTACCTGGTATACATCATATGAAAAAAAAAACTGAAATTTATACCTGTTGGTTTAATAATTATATATCAAAATCGTAATTCCATGAGAGCTCTTTGGGAGCCCATATCTCCGAAGAGGAGGCCGATACGAAAGAAGTTTATATAAACTTGTAGTATTCTTTTCACGTGTTTTTTTCATATCCGGGAGATTTTCCTCATTTTTCCGGACACCTTGTATATCCTGTTTCTAGTAAAATTATTTACTAATCCACGTACAAAATTCCATCCATCTGTATCATTTACTCCTTGAGCTTTCGGACAGACAGGCATACAGACGATAGACCAACACAAATATGGAAAAGAAGACCCTAAACCAATCAGAGCTTAACAAGTATTTTTTGCAGCTACAATGCATACTGGTTTCTCAAGGAAAGTAAAAATAAGATATGGAAAAAAAATTTACAAAATAACCATAGTAAGTAATAAGTCTTTTTTTAATAACTTTTTAATTAAAGTAATGTATGGGACACGGTAAAACAAAGTTGAACTTGTAAATTTCCACTATATTAACAAGAAAATGACATGTTTCGCTAACACTGTAGCTTCGTCAGATGACAATGATTTAATAAAGTTGAAAATCAAAAATAGAATGAGTGCAATATACTTAAATTATTCGACCCCATTTTTAGCCAAATTTGCAATAAAAAAATTCTCTTGAGCTAGTAAATAAAATTAATAATATTAATTTACCTAACAATGCTAAGCATATTTCTTTTGCTGTTACTTATTGGTTTCCCAGCATACCTGTCGATGAATCTATTACTTTGGTTACTCAACTTCTTACCTTAAAAAATGTAAATCTGATCATCAATTCAATTATTTTCAGTTCAATGACAAAATATACACTTGCAAAAATGGTCTTATTATGGGTAACCCTCTTGGTCCTTTATTGGCTGAAATATTTAGGTATTTTTTAGAGGATACAATAAGCAATCATCCTATTTTCAAACAGTTTCTTTATTGGCATAGGTATGTTGATGACGTCCTAATATGTTTTCTCGGAACTGATAGATAGTTAAAACTATTTTTATAATATATTAACAGCCTACACAATAATATCAAGTTTACAATAGAACACGAAAACGACAACTCTATTAATTTTCTTGATTTAAATATTAGGAGAAAAAAGAATAGACACGTTTTCTTCGTTTTTTACAAAGCATCTCATACTGATACTGTCATACACAACCCTTCGTGCCACCCTATACAACACAAATTAGCTTCTTTTTACAGTATGATCCATAGACTAGTAACTCTTCCTCTAAATAAAATCAATTGTGAAAAATAACTAAACATTATAAAAGAAAGTACAGTTAAAACGGATATAACTCGAATCTAATTGACCAAATCCTAAAAAAGAAAACTTACAAAATGGCTGTTGACTTAGTTTTTCCTAGAAGCAAAACGCTGACAAATTTAAACTTGGCACTTTCTTTGGACAACTTTATTGTACATTTAATTTTTTAAACCCTCTGTTGGATTTTCCCGCTATTGTGCCCCCTTCCACTGTTTTATTTACATCTTAATAATTTAAATATATTGCAATCATTTTATTTTTGATTTTCAACTTTATTAAATCATTGTCATCTGATGAAGCTACAGTGTTAGCGAAAGATATTATTTTCTTGTTAATTTAGTGAAAATTTACAAGTTCAACTTTGTTTTACTGTATCCCATAATACTATAATTATGAATTTTCACCTAGTATCGGCTGAATCAATTAATTTGTAATGTATAGGATCGTTTTAAAGAAAATGAATCAATGGCAAAAAATAATCTATTTAGTCTACATGCTATGATGGAGCCTTAAAAGCGGCTCGAACCCTCTAAAGCTATAAATAACTTTTCACTTGAAACAAACAACTTCTACTTTTTTCCCTTGTTTTAATTAATTTCTTTTTCCAGCTCTGTAATAGCAATTTAAAAACTATTTTCAATAGTTAACTATCATTTGGCAGATAAATCTTCTTTTAAACGGTATAATAATATACAGTGTGTATCAACCAAATGGAATAAATTCGATAATAAATACGTGGTGGCGTGTCCGAAAAAACACTCGGAAACGTCGATTGGTATTTCTAGTTGAGCATTTTTTTTAATAAAAACTTTTTATACAGGGTGTGTCATGTAACAGTGACCAATACCAACTTTCTTATTTTAAATGCAATGTATACTATTCAATTTTTGGATGGATTGGTGGTCAAATAAGCGAAGACGTCGGCTTTATCTCGGAAACCATTAATCGTACAACTTTCGGAAAGATTTTTTTAAGAGTAAAGTGGTCAAGAGAAATTGCTGAAAATTACTTTTAAGTTCCTCATTTCGCCGCAAGGGAGCACAATTAAAAATTGTTTTTTTAAATTCTAAATTTCTCCGAAAATTCCCATATGAAGGTATAACTCTGATTACATCATTGGAAAGTTTAGACAATTCTGCATCATTTTGGTTTAAGGCTCATTGGCGTTCCTACCTTGATAAGAGTGGGAGAAGCTATTGAATGTGTAAACATTAAAATCGCTGCAACTTCTAAACGACTTATCCGAGTTTACTAAATTTAAGCTTGTTTGGAAGGGGAAACTAAGCATCTTCAAATGCCGTATCCAACAGTACACGATAGTGTTTAATAAAATTGCTAGAGGGTGCAATTTGTAATAATAACAGTTTTTTCGATTTTATCCCGAAAATTCAAATCATACGGTATAACTATGACATCATAATCGAAAAATAGATGAAATTTGCAAGAAAAGATGTGAATACCGCAGTTCGATATCTTTGTTCGTTTCAGAGTTATTGCCAAAACAATAATTTTTAATACAAATTGCGCCCTCTAGCAATTTTATTAGAAACTATCGTGTACCATTAGATACGACAATTGAAGGTACTTCCAAACAAGCTTAAATTTAGTAAAATTGGATAAGTCGTTTAGAAGTTACAGCGATTTTAATGTTTACACTTTCAATAGCTTCTCCCACTCTTATCAAGTGAATGTGTAAACATTAAAATCGCTGTAACTTCTAAACGACTTAACCGATTTTACTAAATTTAAGCTTGTTTGGAAGAAAAAGGTAAGTATCTATAATTGTCGTATTCAATGATACAAGATAGTTTGTAATAAAATTGCTAGAGGGCGCAATTTGTATTAAAAATTATTGTTTTGGCAATAACTCTGAAACGAACAAAGATATCAAACTGCGGTCTTTACATCTTTTCTTGCAAATTTCATCTGCTTTTCGATTATGATGTCATAGTTATACCGTATGGTTTGAATTTTCGGGATAAAATCGAAAAAACTGTTATTATTACAAATTGCGCCCTTTAGCAATTTTATTAAACACTATCGTGTACTGTTGGATACGGCAATTGAAGATACTTATTTTCCCCTTCCAAACAAGCTTAAATTTAGTAAAATCGGATAATTCGTTTAGAAGTTACAGCGATTTTAATGTTTACACTTGCCACTTGCAATAGCTTCTCCCACTCTTATCAAGGTCGGTACGCCAATTGGGCGCCATGTTACCCAGGAGGCCTTTATTCCTCATATTTTGAGGCTGTCTTGCGAGCCTTAAACCAAAACGATGCAGAATTGTCTAAGCTTTCCAATGATGTAATCAGAGTTATACCTTAATACGGGAATTTTCGGAGAAATTTAGAATTTAAAAAAACAATTTTTAATTGTGCCCCCTTGCGGCACAATGAGGAACTTAAAAGTCATTTCTCTTGACCATTTTACTTTAAAAGAAATCTTTCCGAAAGTTGTACGATTAATGGTTTCCGAGATAAAGCCGACGTCCTCGCTTATTTGACCACCCGGTACAATATCCTATACCTATCTTCAACTATTTCGGAAAGTGTTTTCAGATTTATTGCAAAAACTAACAACACACTCAAAAACTTATAAGTAATACTGTTTATTTCTTGATAATGTAAAGAACAAAAAAAACCATAAATGTAGGAGATGTTGAAAATTCTCGCCGCGAGCATTTTGGAAACATCCTAATCTTAAATAGAAATTTCTTCTAATGTTACTGAACATCTCAGGCGTGACCGATCTAATCGCAACCGTTATTCGTCTTCCGAAGTCAGCTAAGTCGAGGGGTTTATTTTTGTATACAATATTTTTGACATAACCTCATAAGAAGAAGCCTAATGGAGTCATATCAGGGGATCGTGCTGGCCATTCCATTGATCCCAGCCTCCCTGTCCACCGATTTGGAAATACTCGGTTGAGGTACTGCCGGACATTGATTTGGTAATAAGTAAGTATCATTTTGTAGGGATACATTTTATTTTCATGTAATGTTTGAATAATCGATGAATGGCTAACATCGAACATTGGGGCTGTTTTTCCACTATTTATACTTTTTTTAAATTTCATATCAGTAAAAAGAAATGCTGAAATGCAATAAATCGGACACACCCCCATGTATTTATTATCGAATTTATTCCATTTGGCTGATAAACGCTGTAGAAAGGGAAACATAAGAAAACCGCTTTAATTTATACTTACTGAAGATTGTGGGTGGATATTGCGTCTATTGTTAAAAACTAAAAAATCCGTAATTCTGTTTAGCAGCTCACAATTATTATGACCCAAAATTATATTTTATATTTTACATTATTTACAAAACATAAAAATAATAAATTCTCAAATAAAACTGAACAGACTCTTGATTAGTTTGTTATTTAATTATTGGTAATATTGCCAGTAAGCTTGCTCAAGTTTTATTTTTTAAAATTTAATATTAACATCATAATCTTGAGAAAAATGTTTTAATCCTAAACTTTCTAGAGAACATATATATTATTTCACGGGAAACAGACAATCTCTACTTTTTATTCGTGGTTTTAATCAATTTCCTTTTCAAGCTCTGTGATACCAATTTAAAAACTATTTTCCAATTGTTTACCCTCCCTTCGTATATTTTTTTTTGTGAAGGGAGGAAAGAGAAATAAAACGTTTTTAATTTCGAGAATTGCACTTAAACATGACATGCATGGTCAGTTTTTCTTATTTGTTTTTATAATTGGTAAACCTTAGTATTCATCTAACAAGGCGCATGCAATACCTGAAGAAAAATAGTTTAACTCTTAAACAAATGAACAGCATTTCTTTGGTTTGCACAATTTAGTCTTGTATGATTGTCATCTTATAAATTTCCTAATAACCTTCTAATTCAACACTAAATGTTTTTTTAATGCTAAATTAAATATTGCATAATTAGTTTTGACCCCTTGTAGGGGAAGCCGGGGCATAATGAGCACCGGGGCATAAAGAACATCTCTTATAATTTGGAGAAATTTCAACTCAGTCTGGCAACACCGATCAGACATATTGCAAAAGACGCGTGGCTGTTAGAGTCACCTCACATAAGTCGAGCCCACTGTACTCGGCGGTTGTTATTAGTAGAGTACCTAATTTTGTGCACGTGATATAATTTTACACTATTTTGATTACCCTACTACGGCAACTAGTGTCTTGTTTTTTGCTTGGTTATAGTTTTTGAGGATAAAAGGTAAGTTTAGTGTTTAAATTTATGTACAAAAAAATAACAGGATTGTTGTTGTTTCTTGTCAATAGTTAAAATATTCCAATATGACACCTGGGGCATAATGGGCGGAGCAAATTGACCACCATCAATGTGCTCATTATGCCCCTGCCCATATTGCCCCACAGATGACAACCTATTCCTAAGACTACGAATAAAAGAAGGCAAACAAAAAATCGTGGAAAAACAGCTATATTAACAGAGTCTCCTTACAAGAATGAGCTCATGGAGTCCACAAAAGTCAAAGAGGCTAAGAAATCTAAAGTAGAAACTAAAAAGCGAAAAGTGTTCGAGAGTGAAGAAAGTGAAAAAGGTAACATAACGAAAAAGCAGAACACAACGAAACAAACCAGAAAAGCTAAAACCATTAAAAAAAGACAAAAAACTGCTGATGACTCCGACTCTGAAAATGGAGCATCTGATGTAGACTGTTTATACTGTGGCTACCCATATTCGCAGTCAAGTGAAGGTTGGGTTGCATGCAGCCTATGCGCAAAATGGGCTCATTGCTCCTGTGCTGGAGAAGAGGATGAAGACGAGGACCGTAAATACATTTGCGAACAGTGCCAGAACTAAGTGAAATTTGTCATAAATACCCATGTTCATTTTACCCCATACTCGGGGCAAAATGAGTTTTTATTTAGTTTATTTTTTTTGTTTGTTAAGTACCATTTAAATTAAAATTAAAATGTTATAATATAAGTTAACAAATATATATTGAAATATACCTAAAATAATCTTTACATTACTACTAATGAGTTCAGAATTACGTTTTCTTCTTACGGTGCTCATTATGCCCCGGCTTCCCCTATATTGACTTTATTGACCTCTTGTTGCTTAAATAAATGTTTTACCTTTTTTCGGTTTCTAGACTCCTTTTTCCACAAGTTATAAATTTTGATTGAACTCGGAGATCAACGTGTAAAAACTAAACATTTTTGAGCTGGCCAATCCATCTTTAAAATTAAGTTTTCTCAGACTATGGCCCACAGTAACTTTGTATACATTTTGGCAACTCCGACAAGTTTAAGACAAAAGTGATATGGAAGTTTTGTCGTGATATCATTAAAGGGGACCCTGTTCCGTGGGAGGAGTTAGCAATTCTCTTTTCAATAGCCATTTTGGGCTTCTAAACAGCGAAGAATTTAATTATGTAAATTGCCAAACCGTAACCTTTTAAAATATAACAATAATTAATCATTAGCTTTGCTGCTGTGTGTATAGAATTACACTGAATGCATTAGGTCAATAATAAGTAAATAAATAATTTTTTTTTTGATATTTAAAATACTTTTAATGCATGGATGCACTAATCCAGCTGTACGTTCTTACGTATCTAAAGATTTTTTAAAATATTGTTGGATATGGATTGGCATCCTTAAGGATGGATTACCCATCTCATACTTCGCTGTGGTGCTAAGACTCTTAATGTGTGTTGAGCTTGATAAGAAAAGGTGTAGTGGAAAGATAGTGTATAGAACAATAGGACAAGGACATTTCTAGTTTCGTAGGAGTCAGTAGACGAATGTTGATAAGAAATAATTGTTTGTTATTGGTTGGAATAAAGGGTTCCATTTCTAATAGTACATCCAGGGAAATCCCCTGTTTTATTAACATACAAAATTGTTGCTAACATAGCAAAACGGAACCCTTTCTTCCAGTTGATAAGGGTTGCAAAACTGTATGAAAAATCGAAAGACCACTTACTCAAAGAGCTGTACCACATATTCAAGTGTAAGGGTAACCTCTGCCCGTTTGTCTAGTCAGTTTGAAGTCAAGATTAAATATAATAATTGTTGAAGTCATGAAGAGTTCCGCACCAGAACCAGTCTATTTTGCTTCCATTGCGTAAGTGTTCTTTGAGTAATTTATCTAATTGTTTATTGTATATAAATAACACTAACCAAAAAATAATTATTAGAATTATTAGGAACAAAAAATTAAGTCGTAAATAGGGCTTGCTTTTGTACCTAATTTCCACGGCTTAATTATCACTCATAAAAGTCGTGGTAATTTTACAAAAAAAAGTACAGTTGTTTTTAGTTTCCCTCTCTATCGTTATAACTCTTGTCTTTGTTTTTAAACCTTTAATTCTAAGAGAAGTATACCAAAGTAGACTTTTAAAGCTATAGAAAGTTTTTCGTTAAAAGGCTTGATACAGTACACCAAGTAAATTAATGGGCCTGAAAAAATACTCTGACTAAGGTTTTTCTGCCCCTTTTAAACCCTTAAACTTTTTTTGGACAATAATTATCCCATGGCAGTGTTTCCGTTGGTCCTATTAATTATAATTTAATTGAAATGTTTTATCTGTCGGTAAATAAAGGATTCTTTGTCTTTAATCACCTCCAGCACAACTGCAGGACAGTGGTTTAAATTGGGTAAAAGGGTTATAAACATGCCAACTTAAAGATACCATGGTGGTGCACCATCAGACTGGCCATGGGAAATCCCATGTAGATTTTGTTACCTTCAAATATTGACTTCCGTCTTAAATTTATATCAAAATTGAATAAGACTCTCTCTACGTAAATTTTTTTTTTCTGCGGTTCTATTCATTTCATTTTCATGACATCATTAGGCGAAACTAAAACACAAAAAGGGGAAAACTAGGTTTTTAGTTAACAATAATTGTTTATTTTTAATGAAAAATTAGTCAAAAACATTTAACAATAAGTATATCCCTCTTGTTAATCTGAGCGAAAAACTCAGAAGATGACTTTCGTGTAGTTTTAATTGCTTATTCCTAAAATCATATCAGAATTAAAAAAATGCCATTCTATAAATTTTTCTGTGCTGGCAAAAAGACACAAACAAAATGTTAGCTTAACATATTCCTTTGTATGCATTAAAAATTTTCACCAAGTTTCAACGTCATACTAATCTGCGTCAACTAGTTATTTAGGGAAAATACATGTTTTTTCAATATAATAAAAACAAAGCCGTTTATGCCCTATGTTGATATACATTTTTTTGTCTTAAAATTGAGTAAAGAATAACATCCTACTTAATTAACATACGATACAGGGTGTTCCTTAATGACGTGCGAATATTTAAGGTTGTGATTCCTAAAGTCATTTTATGAAGAAAATTTCATATAAACATATATCCTAAACGGCTAAAATATTTTGCTACAGGGTGTTGAATTTTTTCTTTTTTAATGCGTTTTTTGTAATATCTCCGAAAGATATAATATTTTTAATTTTGGCATGCGCTAATAGGACCTAAAACCACATGTTTTAGTTATAAAACAAAACAAACCCGAACAAACCCAAACCATTGAGATCAGGGGATCTTGCTGGCCATTGTTGAGCTCTTCCGCGACCTATCCAACGATTCGGATAAACTGCATCTAAATGGTCGCGAACGATTACACTGAAATGAGCAGGAGCTCCATCATGCATGTACCATATTTGATTCCTTAGCGCATACGGTACATCTTCAAGTTACACAGGTAGTGCTTCTTGGAGGAAATGCAGATAAGACTGCCGTTAAGGTGTTAATTATGTTTTTAAGAACGTCACCATTCCACGATAACTAGATTTATGTGATCAAAAATGTATTCGTCAATACTACAAAATAAGGCTAATTTAATTATATTAATTAAGAACAGTGTGCCTGAGGAGAAACACGTGATACCATTTTTATGTAAAATTGATCAGGCTAATCAGAAATAATATCCATATGGAAAAATGTCAGTGACGTACCACTTTTTTCTAAAAAAATCATAGAGGACATGTTTACAGGGACGCCACTGGTGGGACAAAAAAATAACTTTAATAACTTAAACATGTGGTTTTATGTCCTATTAGCACGTCATTAAGGAACACCCTATACAGTGTCCGCAAGAAAGTTCGCATCAAATGGGATTTTTTTTTATTATTAGGTATAGGTAAAAATTGAAAAAGCAGTTAGTTTTTGCTTAACTAAAAACCAAAAATGACGTATACTGAAGCAGTTACACGACTTGCGGTACCTGTCAAATTTGACATTTTTAATAAAATAGGTTCAAAAATGCCCTTATTTATCAAAATATCGAAAAACTTTATTCGAGAAAGTTGTTTATTTAGGCATTTTCAGTCTCTGTCCGAAATCTTGACAGTCTAATCAAATTTTTATTTTTTGCCAGTTTCTTGAAAATTTTGATCAACCCTCGTAGATTAACTTTTATACATCGATGTAAAACCATTTGCCTTTACTTCATTTGTAACCTTAATGCAATTTTGTGTAAAATTTTTGTTTCCAATTATTTATTTTGCTTCAAAAACTGAAATTGTTATTGATCAGTATGTAATGTTTGATGCAAAGTTTATTTGATTACATCAGTTTTGCCAAAACCGACGTTTCTCATTTTTCTTAAGTTAGTAAACAGATGTACGAAAATAAAATATTAGGAAGCTTTCGTTGAAATTTTACTTAATTAATATTGGATCAAAAAGAATAAATATTAATCGCTCGAAACACTCGAAATATTTTATTCAACAAAAATATAGTTTACAAGTAGGTAGTACAGAAATGTAATAGTTATTAATAATTATAGTACATAGTTTTAGCCAACTGATTTGTTTAAATAATTCTTTATTATTAATATTAATTATTAATGCATCGCCTACTTGTATATATTTTTGTTGAATAAAATGTTTGAGCGATTAATATTTATTCTTTTTGATCCAATATTAATTAAGTAAAATTTCAACGAAAGCTTCCTAATATTTTCTTTTTGTACATCTGTTTACTAACTTAAGAAAAATGAGAAACGTCGGTTTTGGCAAAACTGATGTAATCAGATAAACTTCGCATCAAACATTACATTATACTGATCAATAACAATTTCAGTTTTTGAAGCAAAATAAATAATTGGAAACAAAAATTTTACACAAAATTGCATTAAGATTACAAATGAAGTAAAGGCAAATGGTTTTACATCGATGTATAAAAGTTAATCTACGAGGGTTGATCAAAATTTTTAAGAACCTGGCAAAAAATAAAAATTGTATTAGACTGTCAAAATTTCGGACAGAGGCAAAAAATGCCTAAATAAACCACTTTCTCGAATAAAGTTTTTCGATATTTTGATAAATAAGGGCATTTTTGAACCTATTTTATTAGAAATGTCAAATTTGACAGGTAACGCAAGTCGTGCAGCTGCTTCAGTATACGTCATTTTTGGTTTTTAGGTAAGCAAAAACTAACTGCTTTTTCAATTTTTACCTATACCTAATAATGAAAAGAAATCCCATTTGATGCGGACTTTCTTGCGGACACTGTATATGTTCAAAACCAAAGAATTTGCGCATTGCAAAGTTATTTAAACATTAATTCGTAAAGCAAACATATTCAGTTTATACGATTTGACAACATGTTTTCCAATGAATTAGAAGGTATACTATTAAAAGCAAATGGTAGCCCATTATTGTATCTTCTCCTCTAGTATTTTTTATTACGTGGGCCATATACTTTTATCAGTGGCGGCTGGTTAATGAAGGGCTCTGGGGCGCCGCCCTCCCTGCAATTATTTCAAACAGAATCCAAAAATACTTTATTTAAAAAACAATAACGCAATGTATGTAAGCAATCAATTAAAATAATTCAAACAAAACGTAGCCCTATTCTAACGGGCAGGTTATACTCATAGACAAGCGAGTTGCGCGCTCTCAAAGTTGTACTAAGCGCGGGCGGCGCGCCTTCTCGATGGGTTGTCATGACGACGGAGGCCTGACGTCACCTACACATCGCACAACGAGCGGCCACGGAGAGCTCCAATTTTCCGCGCCCACTGTTCGCGAATCGCGATGCGACCTGTCGTCTGTCAATGTCGCTGACTCGCTGACGTTTTGTTTATTTGTTTTGAGTTATTTATTAGTTGTTATAAAATTGGAAAATTTCGTCTAATATGAAGGTCAGTGATTTACAGAAGGTTGTGTTTAGTTCTCTGAGCTTAAGTGAAAAACTTGATTTAAAAAATGCAGGGCGGCCACTACCAATATTGAACATTGTACAAGTGCAATCAAAATGTAAAAGTAAGGCACAGTTTACGCGTAAGTTTGACAAAGAAATATATAATAAAATATTCTGGATATGTGGTTGTGAGGACAAAAATTATTTTTTTGCTTCGTGGGTCTTCTTTTTGGCGGGGATGATAATTGGACTAAAAATGGGGTGCAGGACTTAAAACATCTTTCAGAGAAAATAAAAAACATGAAAATAGTGCAAAACATCGTTATAATGTGGTAAGTTTTGAGATGTTAGTACAAACTAATATTTTAACTTGTTTAAGTAGTGCTTATGCTGATGAAATTAAAATTCACAACGAGAAAGTTAGAAAAAAACAGACACGTACTTTCGAAAATAATAGACATTTTAATTTTTTTTTTATTTAAAGCCAGCGCCCCCCCTCACTCACTAGTCACGAGCCGCCACTGACTTTTATGCCTATTTACAAATGTTCATAATAAAACATTAACATACCCTTTGAAAAATAATTAAGTAAACGCAGTCTTACACCGCAAAACTAGGAGCAAAATTCAACAAGTCCGCAACGAAAGAGAAAAATAAATTGAGTTACCTGGGACCATAATAAATTTTTCTTATACAAAGATTGGGGAAAAATTTTAATTTTTTTCCCTGCTGTATTTTTCTTGCTACTGATACTGTTGGCACACAGGTATTTCAAAATTGCAAACGGATATAATAGATGTTTAGGGTTGAAAAGCTTATTCTGGAAAGCAAAACGGTGATTTAGCAGCGAAGAATTATGTCTTAGCTTGGAAAAGAATAAAAACGAGAACGGGAAAAGTTAGAGCAACGCCTGGATAACAAAAATGAATCACGGATATAATCCTTGTTTCCTTTCCAGTAATTTATTTTTCTCGCATTTGGATGTAAATGTTTCCCAGTGCTTCCAAAGATACGAATTTGGGTAGGAAGGAAAAAATGCTTCGAATTTTTTTTTGGGTATTTTAATTTAGTTATGTCTCATTGGTCTCAGAGGCGTAACATTTTATAAAAACACTCTCTGTGTTTGCGCTACATTAAATAATTTGCAAACTTTAGCGAATTCAGAGGCTTGACACTTTCCGGTTCTTCCTTTTATTTATTTTTTCCGCCTTATCCCCATTTCGCCAACTCTTGTTTCTAAAAAAAGAGATATTCAAGAAACTTGAAAATTTCAGAGCCTTTTTAGGTAAACGATAAGGTTTATTAAAACTGAGTACATCCTTCTAATCAGCTGGGTAATTACACTAATTCTTCTCGTGTAAAACAATTAAAACTATTCTCTTTTAATACAATTAAAACTATTTTGGTTTAATACAATGGAATTGCTGAGTATTAAAAAGAACTAACTCCATAAATTGTCCATTTTGACTTATCCACGTGAGGTGATATTTTTTAGCTTTGCCGAATCGATTGCTGAAAAAAGGAACTTACTCTCAGTTAAGCGCTGCTTGTAAATTAAAAATCGGTAAATACGATTGAGTCGTGGAAGGAACTATGTTCTGTAGTAAGTTTTTAATTTTTTCTCATTCTCATCAATTTTGTTTTTGGAATTAAGTTCCTTTTAAATACTCAACAATTCAATTTATTTTCAATGAAACATAAAAGCTTTGATTTCTTGTTACATGAATATATGTTTACATAATTCATAAGTCTAGAAAAAACTTCTTGGAATTAATTTTTCACATAATTCAGAATTTTAGCCTTCCGTTACTGTCGAAGACCGCCAACCTCCATGGCTTTATATTCCGCTATTGGCCAATACAGTAGCCGATGAGTGCCTAAAGCAATGTCCTGTATAAAAAATAAGTCTCGTAGACCTAAATATTTGACCACCATAGTTAGCACATTTCCTATGTTGTGTACTCCTATTGTTTGCCTGGTACATTTTTCTTTTGCGTAGTTAATGAAAAACCTGTAATAGGCCGTATCAAAATAAGATAAACTAAAATATATAACTGGTAATCTTTGACAGATCTTATTAATAAATTTACCATTTGGCAAGTGAAGCTATATTTTGAATTTCTTCCATTTTCAAAATATGTTTGCTATATCATCGTTTTCGTTTAATGTTAGATTTAGGAACTTATCTACATATGAGCATATAAGAATGTGAGTTACATAAAAATATAAGGTGGCAGTAAACACGACATCCACATCGTATGTTGGATTTTTGCCAGTATAATACGATATCTAATATCAATAATTTATTTCCTATTTTTTGGTCTATTTTTTCTGTAATAAAACAGCTATTTTAACTGTTATTTTCTTGGAAAGAGTGTGGTGTAATAATATCCCTAGAAAAGACATTTAAAACGTAATAAGAGGGCAATAAAAATATATAGGGTGCCACAAGGCAGTTAAAGCGCAAAGGGTAGCTTTAGGAAGGGGTGCCTAGACATTCTTTAACCCAGTTTTTGTTTATGGGATTGTATAGTGAACGCTAAGCCTCCACAAGGGTGCATATTCTTGTTCCTGAAATCATAATATCATTTTTAAAAGTAAGGCTAGCTCACATACGCAGAATTTTTAAAACCAACATAAGACAATAATTTTAGACCTTATACGAAACAAACCTCATTTTTTTCGTTTTAGGAATTTTTAATTTTTACACGTACAGTTGACGACAGATAATTTCGTACACTAAACTTTGACACTGTAAATGGAACTTTTTTACCTTTATTACCTTTGTAACATGTTTATTGTTATCATGATATCTCTCAAAATATTGTCATTATCTTATTTGATTTAAAAATGCCTCATTTAAGTATTGTTGAAAAAGCAAGAATAATATGTTTAGTAGAAATAGGGTGGTCTTATGGAAAAAAGCTGATCTTTTTAGATTACCTAGAAGTACTGTTCAATGAATTCTAAAAAAATAGTGCTATCATCAAACACTTGAAAGGTCTGTTGGGTCTGGTTTAAATAATAGAAAATCATCAAATAAAGAAGACCGAAATTTGGTGGAGTATTTAAGGCAAAAGCCATTTGAAACTGCAGTATCCGCTATGCACATAACAGGATTCCCTGCTTCATCTAGAACTGCGCAACGTCGAGTAAGACAATGTTCCGAGTTAAGAAATCGAGCAGCTGCATTCAAACCATTTTAAAAAAATAGTGATAAGGAACAAAGAATTGGGTATGCTATTCAATATTTACCAGAAAATGATTTTTTGGCAAAATGTTATCTTTTCCGATGAGAAAAATTTTCAGTCCACATATAATGGAAGGATTCGAGTATATGAAATAAAAAAAATAAAATAATGAATATAAAAAAAAGTAAATAAAATATAAAAATGAACTTCAATAGAATAAACTCATGTTTTAATACGGAATTTGTAGGAACAGATACCTTACCTGTGTATCTCCTACAAAGCTATAATTGATGTAATACTTGTTTAAATTATTTTTTTTTTTAATTTAAATTATTTACATCAAAAATAAATTATTCCATTAATGAAATAAATTGCAGTAAAATTGTAAGTGGATGGAGTAGATGTACAAGAAAATAATTGACTAGTATAAAAAATTGGTTGACTTGTTAAACATTTACGACTATAACAAGCATGCCTTGTTCAAACGCAGTAAATTTTCCGATAAAAGTTAGTGGCCCTTAAAAAAACATAAAGCGGTTAATTTATTTAAAGTACTTACTCCCGACTGCTTTACGCTTACGGAACAAATAAATATAAAAATTTCGCATTTTATTTATTTTTAAAGCTAGTTTTATGGACTTTCTACTGCAATCAAAATATGCAATTTTTCTTTTCCCGGCCTGTGTGAGTTATACTGTAGGTTGAATTATTACTTAACAAATTGGGTGTAGGGTGTAGGTATCTACAAAATTATTTCCTTTTTGTTCTGGTGGAAAATTTCATACTTCCCGAAAAGATTTTTTTAAATTTAGCATTCACCTATTTTTCTTTCTCCTGTTTCACGTTAAATTTATTTGGAAAGTCGTGTTTCCGCATTTTAATTTTTTCCTTTTATATTCTTAAAGCGCAGAATTCTTTAATGTATGTAATCGACTTTTTGGAGAAAAGGGCAGAAGCGGACCCTTTAAAAAGATTTTGTCCTCCTGTAACTACCAAAACAAAGTTTCAGAATTTATTTAGACGATTTCTCGATAAAATGAACCTTCTAAGGATTATTACAACTTACGAAATTAACTTAGTTGTGAAGAAGGAATTTACAAAGCAAGATTATACGTTTATGTTGTTGTCGAAAGAGCTTATCACAGTAATACCAACCTATTCTTTCTTGCTTAAGGCAGGAAAATAAAGTACTAAATGTATATTATATTTTTATTAATATCTACGAAAAGACAAAGAAAGTATGAAGAATACACAGACATTAGTTCCTATTCAAGATAAAGACGACCTTACTTTTATTGAATTTATTTCAAATTTTACCTAATTCTTTCATACCAGGCGAGTAAAAATTATTTGCCTCAAAGAGGGCTTGGATTAGAAAACGTAGGGCTCGGTTTAGATCACAATGATATGGGGCAATGACGATATATCTAACTAAATGTAGCTTAAAATATTGTCAAATTCATATTATCACATGATATGCCAAACTAATGAGTAATAAAATAAGTAGACAAATACAAATTATATTTGTTGTTTACAAAATTAACAAAGTAATAATATACAGAAAGAAAAAGAAAAATTAATTACATAACTTGGCCATCAGAAATTCCTAGCTCTGTCAAAGCCTAGCGTTAATTTAAAAAACCGTTAAAGTTAGACAGTTGTGTCAAATTGCGAGTGACTTACTAAGATATAGTCAAATCCGGTCTTATCATGCGGGTCCAAAGGTCACCGAACATATGAATCAAATCGAAAATTCCAGAGCTTATCAAAATGTTATGAAATTATGTAGGAATCAATATACCCGGGAAAAAGAAACATAGTTTTATTATTTTAACTCTCGTAAAGATAGCCACATATAATATTATTATTTTTGCAAAAATTATGTACATAATAGTACAGGGGTGGCGAACCTTTATGTCTAAACGTGCCATTTTTCTAAAGAAAGGTTTAATGAGGCCATAAACGTGCCGTCAAATTCGTGATATAATAATTCATAGTCAACTTTGTGATCGGTGGCGTACCCAAAATTTTATGTCGAGTGCCATCAATGGCAAGCGAGCCATTGGTTCGCCATCCCTGTAAATAATATATTTATTAAAAACTATTTATTAAAAACGACAATAATAAACAGTGTAATTTATTTTAGCAATCAAATTACCTAACCTAAAAATACAATGGAATTTAATCCGATAAATTGTAATTTCCCAACCAATAAGTAGAAAACAGTAGCAAAAGCACTAATATCAATTTAATGATTTTACAGAAAATTCTCCATAAAAGAAAGCATAATACAATAAAGAAGAATACTAAAAAATGTAAACAAAGAAAACCGTTTATAATTATAGATTAAAAACTTAAAAACTGTCATCATCACTTAGAAATTCTGAAAAGTCCTCGTCATCTGAATCGTCCTCGAATGGAGCAATGATCATCGGCGCTACTTCGACATTCAATACTTGTTCTCGATCTCACCAATTCCTATTCTATCCTTTCTCCTCAATTCTAATTTTTCTGTATGTTCCACCGATTTCTTCCAGTACTCCTGCGTAGTATGATCCAACGAATCTTGCCAAACTATCTCTACTTGCGAGGATTTAAGACCATCACCTAAATGTTTTTCATAAAAAGATTTTGCGCCAGCCCATATTAATTCTATCGCATTAGACTGGTAATGATATGGCGGCAGTCGTAGAACCTCATGGATATATTCACGCAATATTTCATCTACAGCATATATTTTGGGTGATTTGAGAGACTGTGTCATTAATAGGAGAGCATATTTGGTAAAGGATTTTGGTTGTGTTTTTCAATCCACTCATAAAAATCACTTTTTTGTCAAGTTGAACTAGGTTGTTTATTTAATGATATGATGCATTGTCTAATACAATAAAAGACGGCTTATCTAAATTTGGGATTAATTGAGCCTCCAGCCATTTTTCAAACATTTCACAATTCATATTGTCATATCCTGTTACAGAACCGGCATGTAAAATAATGAACCGCTTTCACGTGCCACATTCCTTTTTTCTTTTCACGCTTTTCACAGAATCATCTTGCCAAGATTTTGAACTAGTTCCATGTGAAAATATCCATGTTTCGTCTAAAAATACTACTTTTCTAAATTTTGATTTGTAATTTTCCGTATGTTTTTTTAAAAACTGAACACGCTGACTCACTATCTGTGGCTGCTCAGATAAAAATATTCGATTACAGTCTTTTTTCTAGCGAAAACCCAACGTTTTTAATAATTTTAGTAACGATTCAAGTCCGATTTCCAAAACACCTCGATTTTTGTAATTTTCTTTTAAAACTGTACGAGTTACCTTGGTTTTTGATCTGTATAAATCATAAATTACGTTCCGAGATCCAATTTTAATATTTTTGCTTAAATCTTCAGTCTTTGGCTTTCTTCGTTTACATTTTTTAGTATTCTTTGGTATTATATTATGCTTTCTTTCATGCACAATTTTCTGCACAGTCCTTAAACAAATTCCCAGTGCTCTTGCTACGGTTTGCTGCATAATGGGGTTGGCGAATTCTCACTTTTTCTTTCATTCTCGAAATAGTTTAACAAATTAAGCACCATTTTTTTTGCTTGGGGATGCAAAAACCAGAAAATTGCTTTTTATCCTTCATATTGTCACATTAAATTAATTGTCCAAGTCACAAAACTGATATCTTTAAATCAAGACGAAGGTTTTGTGAATCGCTGAAAATAAAATACGTATCCTTTTCTTTCATGTCAAAATTGCATAAGTCTGTCATATGTCTTACGGATTTTATTTGAATAGTATAATTAAACGCAATAAAAGAAAAGAAAAATTGAAAGTATGTCTTTGTTAAATCGTAAGACCCGCACGATAAGACCGGATCTGACTATACTTCATAAATTTGCCAGTTAGGTCTCCCGATCTTTCACCTAATGAACTTTTCCTGTGTGCAATTTCAGGGATATACAAAAGGTTGCTCCTAGTATTTTATGATCTTCTCTCAATTCTTTTCTGATATTTATACGAATAAAATTTATACTTTGTGTGATTTGCGCAGTAATGTGGAGGGATGCCTTCCTACAGTTTAGCCCAAAAGCCTGGTGCTAATTCCATTATTTTCTGCAGAAAAAGTTCTGAATCTGCATCATTTTATTGTGCTCTACGATCTGTAAGCAGTTGAATTTATTGATTACAGTAGGTACCTTATTTACCCTTTACATTACAAACAATATTCAGACTGTTTTAAACCACTGTCCTACTATTGTGCTAGAGATGGATTTATTAAAAATACTAACTTATATGGCAACAAAATGTATAATGTTTTTTTTTCCTATTTTTAAAATTTAAATTTATCGATTATAAAAGGATAACACTACTCACTCTAATAGCCACCGGCAATAAAAATATGGTTTTTTAACAGGGGAATTATAATTTGGTCATTTCTTTTGTATAGTAGAAGTAGGGCTTTATTAATAGCTATGCCATTTTTCCTAAATAACTGACTGGGCATAAGGTTTATTGCCTTTTTTTGTGAAACTGTCCAGAACTTATATAAATGGTTTGCCAGCTCTAGAAAAGGGTCGGTTATTATGTTACTACTTATACATAGTATTATTACCGAGTTTTGGGTCAATTTTACGAAAGAAAATCTTAATATAAATAAAAACCGTAAAAACGAAAAATCGCGTAGTTCTATTTTTTTTTAAAGTTAAGGGGATTTTTACTTTTAGAAATAGGCATAAATTTAGATGATTTTCGAAAAGCAATTGGGACTGATTTAGTTATACCAGTGGCGCACCCAGAGGGGGGGGCAAGGGGCTTTGCCCCCCCCAAAACCCCCAATGAAATGGACTTCAACTATACCCACTAACCCACTAAAAAAAAACTTTAATTTTCAATTATTTTGCTATTTAACTGTTTATTGCCCCGTCCCAATAAATGTAAAGCTTTCTCAGCCTTCATTCTTTTTATGCAAATTATTCATTTTTTGAAAAATTTTATATTGAAAGCATTCTAATATGCGAATTTAAATTATGGAACGAAAAGTTTACAGATAGCAAAGAAATACCCTCAGATATGTTTAAAAGCTATATATTCAATGTAATGGTATGATATTTCCCAATATAAAAAAACTTTTGCAAATTATTATTACCCTTCCCGTCACTACCAGTACCTCTGAAATGTCATTTTCCACATTAAAGTACTTAAAATCGTACTTAAGAAATTCCACCGGGCAAGTAAGACTTAATGGTTTGGCAAATTTATTTATTCATAAGAATGTTCCTGTTTCTTGTGAAGAAATTTTAAATAAACTTTCTAAGGGTCGAAGAAAATTAGATTTACATATTTAACAAATGCAAAGGTGTTATAAAAAAGTTTTGGTTTCCATTATTTATAAAATATTGTTTATTGTTGTGCTTTGTACTACTTTATATTTTTAAATAAATATATTTGTGTTATGGATATGTCGTCATTACTATTAAGTACCTATACTTTATTTGGTAAAAAGAGTGGTATGTTTTGTCCGGAATAATTATTCAAGTGGATATTTTAAAAAGTCAATTTTTTTAGCTATTTACCTCGATTGAACTAGGCTTTTGCGATCTTCCAAGAGTACCTGTTAAAAAAGCTCCAAAGTTCTAGAAAAATGCGTAACTTAAAAGTTTATTAAAAAATTAGCTTCCGGTACTGGTTGGCGGGCCCCCCTAATATAAAATCCTGGGTGCGCCGCTGAGTTATACCATGTTATTGAAAAAAAATATTTTGTATAAATAAATCAAACTTAAAGCGCGCTTCATCCAGACTTTTCAAAAAAATCAAAAAGAGGCCTATTCGAAACATTGAGCTAGCCCAACGTCAAAAAATAATTACGCATACATAATTTTTTACAAATTATAAAAAAATAAAGAAGGAAAACTATTTATTCACATATTCATATAATGTATTGTAATACCACCAACCATAATTTCCAACCTTAAGTGAGCTTGCCGAGTAAATCCGATTGATAGGGTAGATGCACTTCGGGTATTGTTTAAAATATATTTAATATCCACGGTGACCATTTTGGGTATACTAATATTCTACCCAGGTTTTAAAAAAATTAAGGACATTATTTGAATACTGCTAACCGTAAATTCCAACCTTAAGTGAGCTTGCACAGTAACATCGATTGATATGGTAGATGTACTTTGTATTTTTTAAAAGCTATCAAATAATTAGTGTGACCGTTTGGGGTATACTAATTTTCTACCGAGGTTTTTAAAGGAGTAATTAAAATTTTTGAGAAGAATGAAGAAATTGTTGATTCTGCTAAATAGCGCCCTCTAGCTCTAGTTACGGGATTCAGAATTGATAAAACAAAAGAATCCCTACTTAGCGAGTTCAAATTTGGCAAATTCCGGTTAGCCAAAGCAAAGTTGTGAATATTTTTGCACAGCAATATTTGTTCCCTCCTGTAAAGTATTTTTCACCCTAAATGGTATCGACTTATTGACTGCAATAAAACTACCGGTTTAATCCCACACTACAGGGTAGGACTTTAGATATTTAATTCGTTATTAATAATATATTAAATGTGAAAAATTAAAGATGTTATCGCAAGCTCAAGATAGTTAAATATTACCTGCTATAATTACAAATTATAATCCTACCCTGACCGACAGTTTATTTGCATTTTTATGGCCGAGCTCTTGCAAAACGTCCCAGGTAGTTAAACGGAGCCAACCAACCATTGTGAAAAATACTTTATACATACTATATGTATTATGAAATCGAACCGCAATTAGCTAAACCAAGTTTAAAGCATTATACCTAGTACAGCTGGATATAACTAACTAATTCCAATTTTCATTCCAGGTAATTAGTTATGATTCAAGCCGTGGTGGTGTCAGCGTCATAACGGAGAAGGGAGATATAACTACAAGTTTCTTATTAATTCAACACGCTGACATATCGGACTCGGGAAAGTACTCATGCAGTCCGTCTAATGCAGATGTTGCTAGTGTCAGGGTCCATGTTCTTAATGGTAAGTTTTCAAGTCATTATCGTTTGAATGCATCATTTTCAAGGTTTTAGTAGATTAGTAAACCTGGATTAATTTTCTTTGAATGTTTTAATAAGCAGTGACGCAGCAACAATTCAATCAGTATGGAGTACCACCCCGTAATTTTCCTGTGGCAGTCAGTCGTTTGCTTTATACATTACGTGTCGTTTCCATGGTGCCGGTTCATTTTGTTGCTGTGTGTGACATAAGCAAGTGGTTACTATAGTGGCCAACCTAGAACCTTAAAAATAATTTCCTGCAATTTCTTTTAGTCACTTTTGAAGTAAATAATTTTTTTCCCCAAACGTAGTTTCACCCGTATGTTTGTATGTTTGTAACGGACTTCTTTGAACCCGATTTTGACCCACTTTAAACGGTAAAATTTAATTTAAATTTTGTAAACTTATCAAGAACCGCTGACAATACAATAATTTACACGCAAAAAATTCTCCTGTCAAATTTTGACAGCTGTCAGGTATAAAACGAAGAAGCGATTTTGACGAAACAAATTTTGGGGTCGTATAGTATTCGATGCGGAGATTTTGGGAAAAACTATAAGGTCGTATGTATATTGACGGTGGAAAGTTGAAAAAAATACGCAAAAAATTATCTTGTCAAAATTTTACACCTGTCAATATGTCAGAATTATTACAATAACCGATAATAATGAAACAAACGTGGGGTCGTATATATTGTCGCTAAGAATAGAGAAAAATTAAAAAAAAATTCTACCCGTCAAAATAAAATGTTGACAATTTTTTTTTTTAATTTTGAAAGTTTTTGTCGTTTGTTCGGGTTGATTCGGGTTTGTATGTATGTTTGTTTGTAACTGACTTCTTTGAACCCGATTTTGACCCAATTTAAACGGTCAGATTTAATTTAAATTTTGTAAACTTATCGAGAACCGCTGACAATACAATAATCTACACGCAAAAAACTCTTCTGTCAAATTTTGACAGCTGTCAGGTATAAAACGAAGAAGCGATTTTGACGAAACAAATTTTGGGGTCGTATAGTATTCGATGCGGAGATTTCGGGAAAAATAATCAAAAAATTCTGTTGTCAAAATTTGACAGCTGTCAATATGTCAAATCGTTTAAAAAAAAATGATATTAATGAAAAAACTATAAGGTCGTATGTATATTGACGGTGGAAAGTTGAAAAAAATACGCAAAAAATTATCTTGTCAAAATTTTACACCTGTCAATATGTCAGAATTATTACAATAACCGATAATAATGAAACAAACGTGGGGTCGTATATATTGTCGCTAAGAATAGAGAAAAATTTAAAAAAAATTCTACCCGTCAAAATAAAATGTTGACAATTTTTTTTTTTAATTTTGAAAATTTTTGTCGTTTGTTCGGGTTGATTCGGGTTTGTATGTATGTTTGTTTGTAACTGACTTCTTTGAACCCGATTTTGACCCAATTTAAACGGTCAGATTTAATTTAAATTTTGTAAACTTATCGAGAACCGCTGACAATACAATAATCTACATGCAAAAAGCTCTCCTGTCAAATTTTGACAGCTGTCAGGTATAAAACGAAGAAGCGATTTTGACAAAACAAATTTTGGGGTCGTATAGTATTCGATGCGGAGATTTCGGGAAAAATAAGCAAAAAATTCTGTTGTCAAAATTTGACAGCTGTCAATATGTCAAATCGTTTAAAAAAAAATGATATTAATGAAAAAACTATAAGGTCGTATGTATATTGACGGTGGAAAATTGAAAAAAATACGCAAAAAATTATCTTGTCAAAATTTTACACCTGTCAATATGTCAGAAATATTACAATAACCGATAATAATGAAACAAACGTGGGGTCGTATATATTGTCGCTAAGAATAGAGAAAAATTTAAAAAAAATTCTACCCGTCAAAATAAAATGTTGACAATTTTTTTTTTTAATTTTGAAAATTTTTGTCGTTTGGTCGGGTTGATTCGGGTTTGTATGTATGTTTGTTTGTAACTGACTTCTTTGAACCCGATTTTGACCCAATTTAAACGGTCAGATTTAATTTAAATTTTGTAAACTTATCGAGAACCGCTGACAATACAATAATCTACACGCAAAAAGCTCTCCTGTCAAATTTTGACAGCTGTCAGGTATAAAACGAAGAAGCGATTTTGACAAAACAAATTTTGGGGTCGTATAGTATTCGATGCGGAGATTTCGGGAAAAATAAGCAAAAAATTCTGTTGTCAAAATTTGACAGCTGTCAATATGTCAAATCGTTTAAAAAAAAATGATATTAATGAAAAAACTATAAGGTCGTATGTATATTGACGGTGGAAAATTGAAAAAAATACGCAAAAAATTATCTTGTCAAAATTTTACACCTGTCAATATGTCAGAATTATTACAATAACCGATAATAATGAAACAAACGTGGGGTCGTATATATTGTCGCTAAGAATAGAGAAAAATTTTAAAAAAATTCTACCCGTCAAAATAAAATTTTGACAATTTTTTTTTTTATTTTGAAAATTTTTGTCGTTTGGTCGGGTTGGTTCGGGTTTGTATGTATGTTTGTTTGTAACTGACTTCTTTGAACCCGATTTTGACCCAATTTAAACGGTCAGATTTAATTTAAATTTTGTAAACTTATCGAGAACCGCTGACAATACAATAATCTACATGCAAAAAGCTCTCCTGTCAAATTTTGACAGCTGTCAGGTATAAAACGAAGAAGCGATTTTGACAAAACAAATTTTGGGGTCGTATAGTATTCGATGCGGAGATTTCGGGAAAAATAAGCAAAAAATTCTGTTGTCAAAATTTGACAGCTGTCAATATGTCAAATCGTTTAAAATAAAATGATATTAATGAAAAAACTATAAGGTCGTATGTATATTGACGGTGGAAAGTTGAAAAAAATACGCAAAAAATTATCTTGTCAAAATTTTACACCTGTCAATATGTCAGAATTATTACAATAACCGATAATAATGAAACAAACGTGGGGTCGTATATATTGTCGCTAAGAATAGAGAAAAATTTTTAAACAATTCTACCCGTCAAAATAAAATTTTGACAATTTTTTTTTTTATTTTGAAAATTTTTGTCGTTTGGTCGGGTTGGTTCGGGTTTGTATGTATGTTTGTTTGTAACTGACTTCTTTGAACCCGATTTTGACCCAATTTAAACGGTCAGATTTAATTTAAATTTTGTAGACTTATCAAGAACCGCTGACAATAAAATAATCTACTAATCTAGCTCAATTTACTCAAAAAAAATTTTTTCTTAACAATAACTCAAACTAAAAAATGAAAAATAAATATAGTTTAAAAAAACTAAAAAACACGCTTTAATAATTAATCAAACTAAAAAGCGGAAAATAAATATACTTTAAAATAATTCTTGAAATTCTCAATATAGGCAGAAAATAATAATGAACGATAAATATTAGTATTATAGTGAAAAAAAGCGTGGGGCGCTTTGTGCTATATTTTTCGTACATAAAGCACCCCATGCTTTTTTCGCAATAATACTAATGTTCATTAGTATTTTCCGCCTATATTAAGAATTTTAAGAATTATTCTAAACTATATTTATTTTCCGCTTTTTAGTTTGATTAATTATATTAAAGCGTGTTTTTTATTTTTTTTAACTATATTTATTAGTTGTACACCAGATACAGAATTTGCATCTAATTTAGAATTAGTCTGTCCGACTTTACAATGTGGAGCAATTTCTTCTAGAACCAAGTTTTGGTAACGAAAGTTTTTTTTTCCAATCTATTATCCATTGGGCATAAAAAGGTTGCTTAAAGTGAAATTCTTATTAATACCTTTCAAATACAACATTACAAGGATTTATCACTACCCATTTCACTAAAATTGGACAGTCTTTTCGTGTATCATTTTGGCGAACATAAAAACCGCGTGTTTGGACGTTTTAAGGGCGAACACAGAGGTTTTCATTAATTTAAAATAATGTCATTTTTGTGTGGCTACACAAAGTGTAATTTTGCTAACCTTATGACGAGATAAATTTAATGTTACAATAAAGTGAGTATTCTCGTAACTTTTATGTGCCATACACACAGTAATTAGGCTAATAATAACGCCGCTTGGAAGACTTTAACCTTTATAACATTAACTGTTTTAAACTTCAGGCACAGATGACGGATTTGTGGATCTGCGAAAATATTTTCATATTAGGTTTTGTCTCTTCTTGCTTGTATTTTGGGAAAACTTTTATTAAAAAAAAAAATTTACTATAACTAAATTTATTATTTATTTCTAAAAACATAGTTCTACAGCGTGGCCAGTAAAGTCCGCATCATATGGGATTTTTTTTTTATTAATAGCTTTATTCGAAATTTGACTTTAACATCAAGTTCTGCTTCGATCGAGATGAAAATTAAGCAAAAACATAGTAGTCACGCGATTCGCATTATCTGTCAAATTTTAATTTTTTCCAAAAAATAATTCTAAAGTGGGATTATTTCTGAAAATATCGAAAAAAGTTATTAGAAAAAGTTTTTTTAAATGCAGTTTCTAGCCCACATGCAAATTTTCAGCTGCATAAAATAATTTTGAATTTTTACCCACCACTAAAAATTATTTCCCACTTAATGAACACTTTATTGATGAGACTGTGTTCGTTTTTGTCGTAATATTAAGGTATATTACTTTCATACACAAACTACGTTTTTAAAAATACTTATTTTATGAAGTTACAGTATACAGGGTCAAAAACAAATAAACATTGCATCCCATGCGACCAAATTTTAATAGCCCAATTTTGATTTTGTAGAAAAACACACATTTAATATGGCTCTACTTTAAAGAAAATGTATCTGAAATAAAGCATTGTCAAAACTAAGAAGTTTTATGTAGGTTGCGTTGAGTCTTATTTTGCAAAAGTGGTGCAATTTACAAAATATGGGTAAAAAATTAAAATTATCTTATGCAGCTAAAATTTTGCATGTGGGCTAGAAACTGCATTTAAAAAAACTTTTTTTAATAACTTTTTTCGATACTTTCAGAAATAACCCTACTTTTGAATTATTTTTTGGAAAAAATTAAAATTTGACAGATAATGCGAATCACGTGACTACTATTTTTTTGCTTAATTTTCATCTCGATCGAAGCAGAACTTGATGACAAAGTCAAATTTCAAATAAAGTTTGGATTGCAGGTCATGTTGAAACTAAAAATAAATAAAACGTCTGGTGTCATTGTGACATTTGACATGATCATAATTACTACTGGTGGTTTCATTGGGCCGTATTTAAGTTTTAGGAATTTACGAACAACTTCAAAAAAGTCTAATACAATTTTGAAAGCTAATATTTAATGTTAGCGACATTTGTATGGGATTTCCAATGGCCACTTGGCATCACTACGCATGCGTCCCGCCATCGCATCGATTCAGCAGCTAAACTTGCAAAGGAAAAAGATCGTTCATCATTGTGTCAAGAAATATTTTACAAAATTATTCCACACTATAACTCATCTTAGGTTACCAATTTTTAAGTTGGCCTTACTTTGGGATTGTAACCTTAGACCCCATATCAAATTTTAACCCTCCAAGGCATCTAGAAGTGGGAGAACATTTCCGGAAAAACATTGTCTTTTCAATGAAATTATAGATTAGAATTATACTCTCTTGTGACAATGTAGACAAAGTTCCAAATGTTCTGAAATCTGATTAAAACCGATACCTACGTCTTACTACCTCTTTCAAAATTTCAATACAAAAACATAATATATCCAACTCTACGGTGTGACAACTATTAAGTGCCTGATTTAATTAATAGAATAAAATTAGTGGCCAAGGGGACCCAAAATTCGCTCAATAAGAACAGTTTGGGTAATTTTTTGCAAAAACTTTCACCGCAAGCCGATCCTGAGTTGAACGGAAACAAGAAACTATTATTGCCCGACTATTGCCCGACATTAGGACAGCGCAAAAACTTGGATGGGAAACTTATTTGATATCCTTTCTTTCTATACAGCGTACATCGGTGACAGACACCACGTTTAAATTTTTAAGAGAACGGGTTTTATTCGGAAGTTTTTGCTTCGGATTTCAATTTATCTGGTTTGACTTTGGTCATATAAAATGCAGTTTGGTTTTTACCGCAAACTATCTTTTACGAGTGGACACTCAAGAGACTTTTCCGGATGTTTGTGTTACCTACCTATTGACTTGAAACAAATACAAGGAAAAAGGTTTTATAGGTGCAAGAAAACTACTATCACAGAATAGATAGCTACGCTATGCGTAGCTATATTATATTCTGTGCCACTACCTTACCAGTTTCGGCGCCCATAGGTATCTTTAGAGAGAAAGGAGAAAGGAATACTTAAACACACTTATATAGAGTCACATAATTTCCATTCATAACCTTTGATATGTTAGCGCGAGTATTTTGCATGGATATTTACCTTTAGATAAGCAAACGAATCAGAATCGAACAAGCCAGAAACACATTTACAAGAATGAAGAGACTTTTCTGCTGCCGAGATATAAACCTGGAATTAAAAATACGACTGATGAGATGATATGTGCTGTCTGTACTATATTATGGGATGGAGTCGTGGACACTGAGGGTGGCTGGATATGAGGAGGCTAGAGGCATTTGAGATGTGGATATACCGGAGAATACTGAGAATTGCATAGGTGAAGAGAGTAAAAAACGTTGAAGTAATGAGGCGTATGCACAACGAGACAGAAGTAATTTCAACAATTAAGAGAAGAAAATTACTGTTTATGGGACATGTCATGAGGGGAGAAAAATATAAAATGTTGCAAGTGGCAAGCCTATCAGATTTTGAGGATAGAAAATTGTTTTTAAGGTTTTGTTTCTAATAATGGTTTAAAAATGATTCGTCGTCGTGTTTTTAGTTCAAAAAGGAAGAGAACAAGTCAATTAAACTATAAAACTTATAAAATCGAATATAAAAAACAAATAAAACCAGCAAAATAATCAATCTTCGATGTTATCGCGTAAGTAACCTGTTCAAATATTAGTTGGTATATAACTTGTATTGATTTTTACAATTTTTTAAAAACTTGGTTACGTGTAAACCATTATCAAGCACATTTTCTTGTTCAAGAATTTAAAAAAGTTTTTGCCCGAGAACTTGACCCGTGGAATACTTTTACCCTTGGATTAATATAAACATACCTAGGTATTTACTTTTTTCTTTTATAAAATATAAGTATAGCGAAAAGAGTCTTTTAAAACCTTAAAACACATTAACAAAAATAGCGCCGAGCCGGTTCTGGAGTGTATTTTAAGCATGTCGTTAAAGAAGGACAGGACGATAACAAGAGGTTTGTGCGCATGCTCGATGCTGTTGGGAGGGAAGGCAGTTGACCGGCGAGGCGTGCGCTCGGACCTATTTTTTCACCCATAAAACATAACTTTTGTTTGCGCAGGAGATAAGCTGTACCTATCTAAAGGTAAATGTCTATGGTATATTGTCCTTATCGCAGCCTAGTACTACAGTACTGTGATAAACTTAAGAGATTATTTATTCGTAGAGTTCCCATGAAAGGGCAAAGAAGGGTAGGGGAAAGTCTGCGCCCCTTGGATGGGAACAACTTTATTGGTTCGAGCACTTATAGATATATTTTATGCGTAATAAGTGGTGTCAGTGCTTGCTCGTAGGAAATGTTGAGTTTTCTAGAAGACAAGAAATCACTTTTTAGGGCGATGACCCACACACCGGTTTGTTCCAACTCTGCTGTCGCGGCGAGTGCCGAGTCGGCCCATATGTACAGTATCCGCAAGAAAGTCCGCATCAAATGGGATTTTTTTTTATTATTAGGTATAGGTAAAAATTGAAAAAGCAGTTAGTTTTTGCTTACCTAAAAACCAAAAATGACGTTTTCTGAAGCGGCTGCACGACTTGCGTTACCTGTCAAATTTGACATTTTTAATAAAAATAGGTTCAAAAATGTCCTTATTTGTCAAAATATCGAAAAACTTTATTCGAGAAAATTGTTAATTTAGGCATTTTTAGTCTCTGTACAAAATTTTGACAGTCTAATACAATTTTGATCAACCCTCGTAGATTAACTTTTATACATCGATGTAAAACCATTTGCTTTTACTTTATTTGTAATCTTAATGCAATTTTATGTAAAATTTTTGTTTCCAATTATTTATTTTGCTTCAAAAACTGAAATTGTTATTGATCAGTATGTAATGTTTGATGCAAAGTTTATCTAATTACATCAGTTTTGCCAAAACCGACGTTTCTCGTTTTTCTTAAGTTAGTAAACAGATGTACAAAAAGAAAATATTAGGAAGATTTCGTTGAAATTGTACTTAATTAATATTGGATCAAAAAGAATAAATATTAATCGCTCGAAACATTTTATTCAACAAAAATATAGTTTAATATAATTAATTTAATTTAATATTAATTAAGTAAAATTTCAACGAAAGCTTCCTAATATTTTCTTTTTGTACATCTGTTTACTAACTTAAGAAAAATGAGAAACGTCGGTTTTGGCAAAATCGATGTAATTAGATAAACTTTGCATCAAACATTACATACTGATCAATAACAATTTCAGTTTTTAAAGCAAAATAAATAATTGGAAACAGAAATTTTACATAAAATTGCATTAAGATTACAAATGAAGTAAAGGCAAATGGTTTTACATCGATGTATAAAAGTTAATCTACGAGGGTTGATCAAAATTTTCAAGAATCTGGCAAAAATTAAAAATTCTATTAGACCATCAAAATTTCGTCCAGAGGCTGAAAATGCCTAAATAAACAACTTTCTCGAATAAAGTTTTTCGATATTTTGATAAATAAAGGCATTTTTGAACCTATTTTATTAAAAATGTCAAATTTGACAGGTAACGCAAGTCGTGCAGCTGCTTCAGTATACGTCATTTTTGGTTTTTAGGTAAGCAAAAACAACTGCTTTTTCAATTTTTACCTATACCTAATAATAAAAAAAAATTCCATTTGATGCGAACTTTCTTGCGGACACTGTATATGTTTTTAAATGATACAAAACACACAGAGCAATGTAACAGTGTAACAATCATTATTGTGTCTTCAGTTATGTCGAAAACAGCTGTTTTTTTTTACAAAAAGTAGGATAATTGTTGCCCTAGAGCTAATAATAAAAATACCGAATAGTCCCGAGCTAATAAATTAGGTTATAAAACGAAAATATAACACGAAAAAACGCTACTAACAATGCAATTTAAACCTGACTGAGACTTGCTATAGCTAATATAGGTATATTTAGCATTTTAATTGAACGCGATAGTTGTTCTTAATTACCCTATCCAAATATTTAAATGCAATAAAGGTTCCTGCTTAAAGATCAGGAACGTCCCAAGGCATAAGTTTAAGCAAGTGATTTCCGGGTAACCAAATAATCCCGAAAATCACCCTTAAGATATTAGAAATTTTAGCTGGGTAAATTTTATGGTTTCTATAACGATGTGACCGTTATTTATTAGTTTTTTTTATGTTTTACTAGATACATCAATTAGGTTTTATAGGTATTTACTTAATGTCACAAGGAGGCAATGGCGGCCTATACGAGAATGAGGAGTACCGACTGTTGTGTGGAGACTTAGGACTAACGAAGATAGCTCAACTAGCGGAAACGGAGGTTTCACACACTCTTTATACAACAGTTTAATAATATGCAGGGTGGCCCTTTAGTGTGGCAAAGTACAATAGCTCCGTTACTATTTCAAATACATTAAAAATATTAACACAAAAGTTGAAGGGCAGTAAGTGACTTATAACGTAAAATTATTTTTAACTCTATAGGGTAGCTCAAAAAAGCGGAACAATAAAAAATTTACGTTTTTCAAATGGAACACCCTGTATATTTTTTCATTTTTAAATTCCACATAAAATTATAATAATTTTTTTATTAAATACATTATTAGTCTATACTTTATAGTTTCCGAGATATTGACTCTCGAAAAATAACATTTTTGAACTTTGACAGCTACTAACTTTCTAACAGTACGTCTTGCAACGTCTGCAAAAAATGTCTAAGTGGGTGAATAATCCGAAAAGGGCTCTGTAAGTTCGTTAGAGTTAGAAGCCGAACTTGAAAACCTTAGCAATGATAAAGTTACAGATATTGCAATAATACCTCCGGACTGTGATAAATTGACAGAATTTATTGATGAGGATGTTATAACAGGTAACATATTTAGGTACTATTTTTGTGCTTTTTTGATATTTTTATCAGGCGATATTTCAGGTGACAATGATATTCGAGAAGTTGCCGGTACTTTTAAAATTTCTGCTAAAGACACCGTAGGTAACAGATTTTGAACCGTCAACAAGTAAATCAAGTAAAAAAACCTAAACTATGTAGTGATGTCAAGGCCCCAAAATGGGCTAAAAACTTATCCAACATAGCTAATTACAGGATTGATGTAAGGGGAAAGAAATGGTGGTGGCCACTTTTTAAAAACGTTATTCACAGTTCTATTGTAAATGGAAACTTTACAGATTGTCAAATCAAAGCTCTATGTCACAAGTTGATTTTCGTTCATATGTCGCTATTTGTCTAATGAAATCTGATGAGTAAGAGATAGAAAAAAAACAGACTGAGAGTGAAAAGGAGGAAGAGTTACGTCAGCCATCAATAGTAAACATGGGTAGGCCATCTAAGAATAGCTTGCCGACTGAATCCGAAAAGATAATATTGGTCATATAATTATAAAACACGCTCAAAGTGCCAGAAGAAAATGCAGAGAGTGCTCAAACCATACAGTTTTTATTTGTCAAAAATGTCAAGTTCATTTACATACTAAATGCTTTAAAAGTTTCCACAAAAAATAAACTTAAGGATTTTTAAAATTATACCTCATTTCTGCCAAAGGTTCGAAAACGCACCATTTTTTTTTGTCATTACCTGTCAATGTCAAGGTGTTTTATAACTTTTTTTGTAATATTTAAGTGTTATGAAGCTTGTTTAATAAAATATATTTCACATTACGTTGCTATTTCTGTGCTTGGCGCTTAATGGGTTAACACGTTAAGAAAAAAATTTATACTAGGAAATATTTTTTTAAATTAAATTTAAATAATGGTAGTTTTTTTAATGTTTTAATATTTCCGGTAAAATATTATATAATATTAATCCATTATATAACAATGACCGTTTTCCAAAGTTACTGTTTATTTTAATAGTTTTTAAAAAATTAGTTTTTCTAGTATCATGTCTATGAATATCATGAACTTTAGTAAATGTTATGTAAGAAATTTTTTGTTTTAAAAGTAAAGAATGAATAAATATGCAAATTTTTAAATTATATAACATATTTATATCTAGGTATTTATTCGGTTTGTATAAATTTGTTGTTGGTTCTAAGTGCGGCAATCTATGAATACATTTAATAATTTTATTTTGTAATTTCTTTAAAGGTTTTAGTACTATTGAATTGGCTGAACCCCAAATAGAAATAAGATACTGAATTTTTGAATGTACTAATGCATCATAAATATTTTTTAAATAATTTAAAGATACAGTGACTTTGTAATTAATATTTTCCCCATTAAATATTATTGGTTGCTTTTCCATATCTAGTCTTTGTTTGTCAATATACATAAATGATGATTTATTAAAATTTAAAGTTAATTTATAAGATTGCAACCAGTCAAATATAATTTTTAAATCTTTTTTGATATTTAATTTGATATCCCTAATATTTTTAGCATAATAAATAAATGTTGTGTCGTCGGCAAAGAGTTTAATTTGTCCATATAATTTTAATTTTTAAATAGAATTGATTTAAATAAGAAACAATGTGGGTCCTAGAATAGAACCTTGTGGTACTCCACATCTAATTGTTTGATAGGAACTAATATTACTTCCTATTTTAACGCATTGTTTTCTATCTTTTATATAACTTTCAAACCAACGATACATTTTTCCTCTTATTCCTATATCAAATAATTTAACTAATAATATATCATGGTTTACAGTATCAAAGGCTTTACACAATTTCATGGGAGCTTTTTGGGAGCCCATATCTCCGAAGAGGAGGCCGATACGAAAGAAGTTTATATGAGCTTGTAGTATTCTTTTCACGTGTTTTTTTTTATAGCCGGGAGATTTCCCACCTTTTCCCGGACACCCTGAATACTATATCTACTATTTACATTGTGAGCACCATTAACATTTCTTATAATTATCTAAATATCTAATAGACCGATGAAAATAAACCGATCGTGTTAAAATTTTGCACATTAACATTTAATATTTTGAACAACTTTTTTAATATCTTCAACAATGAATGAGAATAATGCAAAATATCAAAGTAGGCATAGGATCTTAAAATTTTGTTATCTTACTCGGTTTTTCTTTCTGAACATCTTTTCTTAATAACATTTTTTCGTATTTCCTCCTTCCCGGAGAAAAAGTCTCGTAAAAATCACTTTACTAGCGGAAAAAATAAGTTTTTTTTTTAAATTTCCAAATGTACTTGATTTTTCGAAACTAAAATGTTGACACAAATTAGTTTCCATAGAAGCGGGGTTAAGCGAATTCGACTCAAAAAATTTCAGTCTTTTACACCTATTAATGCATTAATCCGGGGATGTGTATATTAATATTTAATACTTATTTGTGCAGTATAACCAATTTATGAAAAAACCAGTAATAATAGCTTTATATTAATATAATGCCTTCCGAAACTAACAGCGAAAATGTCCTCCTTTATTACTCTTAATGGTTTCCTTTTCGGTTAATTACTGTGAAGTGGATTATGTCTTTAAATGAATCCTCACGTTTAATTGTTTCATTGTAAACTATACTTATCAGTCAGTTTGTGGACCCTCAGACTGTCATTTTACTGTTGACTTGTTCCGGTCGGAATTACAACGGCTTTACATTTTGTCAAACGGCCTATAACAATGGTTTGATGGATATTGTCTTCTAATCTGTAGATAATTTAAGGATGTCAATAAAATTATGTTCTGGGATTTTGGCATTAAGTTAACTAGACAAGTCAACGGCTGGTTTGTCCAAAAAAGAAAACCGACTTTAATAGGAGGTGGAAAGTTCAAAGTTGCCACATATCTAGATAATGTTACCAATATGTAGGAAAAAATCGAAAATTGAAATTACCTCAACTTTCATAAAATATTTTTGATAAAAAAAAATTTCAGAGAATCGGATAATTTTAAAATAAGTTTTTCTATTTCACGTTCATAATAGGCTCAGTACGATACGCATTTGCGTGACGTAAAATCACGTCTTTTGAAATTCGAAAAAAAGTAGTAAAATCGCCCGAATTTCCGAACGCTCTGTATATGTACCGAATGTACAAGGATCACACAACGTATTCCGTCCAATTTCAATTCTCATATCGCTAAAATAACTTTAGAATATCGTGGTGAAAATGGGTCAATAAATCAAAAAATGACAGTTTGCAAAATAATTTTTGTTGTCCAGAGGCTGCTATGATAAAAAAATAATATTACCAACATAAAATTTAGACATAAAAATTTACAAAATTTGAAGGATTTATTTTTTTTTTAATGTATTTTTCTTGATTATAAAAGGTGAAATAGAAAAAAATTTATAAAGCACAGGTTTCATAAGGCGTTTTAGCGCACGTGTCAATAAAAAAACTCGCCACTTTGTGGCTCGTTTTTTAAAATAGACGCGTGCGCTAAAACCGCTTCTTATGAAACGTGTACTTTAATATACTATTATCTACTCTATTACGCCGGGGTAAACGTCCCCGATTTTCGAGACAAATTGTCATTTGTAACAAAATGTATTGGATTTACAACTAATAATCATTTAATTCGATTAGGTATGTATTACATTAAGTGTTTCCTAAAATTGTACCACACCTATAAGTTTTAAAATTTGAAACATAATGAAAAAAAAAATTATGTCATTGGCACCAGGTAGCAGGGGCGTCACTCTTTATAAGAAATGGAAAATGATAATTTTTATTTTCTATTTTTTTTTAATTACTACTTACTTTAATTCAGTGGTGCACCCAGGGGGGGGGGGCAAGGGGGCCTTGGCCCCCCCAAAACCCCCAATGAAATTGACTTCAACTATACTGTTTAACTGTTTATTGCCTCGTCCCAAAGTAGAAAATTTGCAAAGCTTTCTTAGCCTTCATTATTTTTATGCAAATTACTTATTCATTTTTTGAAAATTTTTATAATGAAAGTATTTTAATATGTGAATTTAAATTATGGAACGACAAGTTTACAAGGAACTACCCTCCGATATGTTTAAGCTATATATTCAATCTAAATAGTATGATATTTTCCAATATAAAAAAACTTTTGCAAATTTTTGTTACCCTTCCCGCTTCCCGTCACCACCAGTGCATCTGAAAGGTAATTTTTCACATTAAAGTACTTAAAATCGTACCTAAGAAATTCCACCGGGCAAGTAAGACTTAATGGTTTGGCAAATTTATTTAATCATAAGAATGTTCCAGTTTCTTGTGAAGAAATTTTAAATACACTTTCTAAGGGTCGAAGAAAATTAGATTTACATATTTAACAAATGCAAAGGTGTTATAAAAAAGTTTTGGTTTCTATTATTTATAAAATATTGTTTATTGTTGTGCTCTGTACTAATTTATATTTTTAAATAAATATATTTGTTCGAAAATGTTTTGTCTGTTTCCTTCCGCCAAACTCATCCCCAGACGCGTTTCGCCGTTTACGGCTCATCAGTGAGGGCTCAGTTTGGCAGAAGGAAACAGGGCTCGAAGACAAATCACTTGTCAGGGTCGATCATCGACGGGAATTATAGAACCCGGTGCGACATCTTGCGTCCCAGTACGGTACCTTAGAAAAGGTCAGTCGTAAAGGGGTTATTCTGTAAAAACAGAAAATTTTGCAAGAGCGCTCTCAAAACCGGTACAAGTGCCGGACCACAGATATTAATTCGAAAATGTTTTGTCTGTTTCCTTCCGCCAAACTCATCCCCAGACGCGTTTCGCCGTTTACGGCTCATCAGTGAGGGCTCAGTTTGGCAGAAGGAAACAGGGCTCGAAGACAAATCACTTGTCAGGGTCGATCATCGACGGGAATTATAGAACCCGGTGCGACATCTTGCGTCCCAGTACGGTACCTTAGAAAAGGTCAGTCGTAAAGGGGTTATTCTGTAAAAACAGAAAATTTTGCAAGAGCGCTCTCAAAACCGGTACAAGTGCCGGACCACAGATATTAATTCGAAAATGTTTTGTCTGTTTCCTTCCGCCAAACTCATCCCCAGACGCGTTTCGCCGTTTACGGCTCATCAGTGAGGGCTCAGTTTGGCAGAAGGAAACAGGGCTCGAAGACAAATCACTTGTCAGGGTCGATCATCGACGGGAATTATAGAACCCGGTGCGACATCTTGCGTCCCAGTACGGTACCTTAGAAAAGGTCAGTCGTAAAGGGGTTATTCTGTAAAAACAGAAAATTTTGCAAGAGCGCTCTCAAAACCGGTACAAGTGCCGGACCACAGATATTAATTCGAAAATGTTTTGTCTGTTTCCTTCCGCCAAACTCATCCCCAGACGCGTTTCGCCGTTTACGGCTCATCAGTGAGGGCTCAGTTTGGCAGAAGGAAACAGGGCTCGAAGACAAATCACTTGTCAGGGTCGATCATCGACGGGAATTATAGAACCCGGTGCGACATCTTGCGTCCCAGTACGGTACCTTAGAAAAGGTCAGTCGTAAAGGGGTTATTCTGTAAAAACAGAAAAGAGCGCTCTTGCAAAATTTGAGCCCTCACTGATGAGCCGTAAACGGCGAAACGCGTCTGGGGATGAGTTTGGCGGAAGGAAACAGACAAAACATTTTCGAATTAATATCTGTGGTCCGGCACTTGTACCGGTTTTGAGAGCGCTCTTGCAAAATTTTCTGTTTTTACAGAATAACCCCTTTACGACTGACCTTTTCTAAGGTACCGTACTGGGACGCAAGATGTCGCACCGGGTTCTATAATTCCCGTCGATGATCGACCCTGACAAGTGATTTGTCTTCGAGCCCTGTTTCCTTCTGCCAAACTGAGCCCTCACTGATGAGCCGTAAACGGCGAAACGCGTCTGGGGATGAGTTTGGCGGAAGGAAACAGACAAAACATTTTCGAATTAATATCTGTGGTCCGGCACTTGTACCGGTTTTGAGAGCGCTCTTGCAAAATTTTCTGTTTTTACAGAATAACCCCTTTACGACTGACCTTTTCTAAGGTACCGTACTGGGACGCAAGATGTCGCACCGGGTTCTATAATTCCCGTCGATGATCGACCCTGACAAGTGATTTGTCTTCGAGCCCTGTTTCCTTCTGCCAAACTGAGCCCTCACTGATGAGCCGTAAACGGCGAAACGCGTCTGGGGATGAGTTTGGCGGAAGGAAACAGACAAAACATTTTCGAATTAATATCTGTGGTCCGGCACTTGTACCGGTTTTGAGAGCGCTCTTGCAAAATTTTCTGTTTTTACAGAATAACCCCTTTACGACTGACCTTTTCTAAGGTACCGTACTGGGACGCAAGATGTCGCACCGGGTTCTATAATTCCCGTCGATGATCGACCCTGACAAGTGATTTGTCTTCGAGCCCTGTTTCCTTCTGCCAAACTGAGCCCTCACTGATGAGCCGTAAACGGCGAAACGCGTCTGGGGATGAGTTTGGCGGAAGGAAACAGACAAAACATTTTCGAATTAATATCTGTGGTCCGGCACTTGTACCGGTTTTGAGAGCGCTCTTGCAAAATTTTCTGTTTTTACAGAATAACCCCTTTACGACTGACCTTTTCTAAGGTACCGTACTGGGACGCAAGATGTCGCACCGGGTTCTATAATTCCCGTCGAAAATATATTTGTGTTATGGATATGTCGTCATTACTATTACCTATATTTTATTTGGTAAAAAGAGTGGTATGTTTTGTCCGGAATAATTATTAAAGTGGATATTTTAAAAAGTCAATTTTTTTAGATATTTACCTCGATTGAACTAGGCTATTGCAATCTTCCAAGAGTACCTGTTAAAAAAGCTCCAAAGATCTAGAAAAATGCGTAACTTAAAAGTTTATTAAAAAATTTGCTTCCGGCACTGGTTGGCGGGACCCCCCTAACATAAAATCCTGGGTGCGCCGCTGCTTTAATTACTATTATAGGTTAAGGTTTATGAGTTTTTGAATTCGTTAATCGTATAATAACTTAATTAGGCTTAAACCCACATTATGTGTTAAGTACCTACTATTAAAACAGCAAACAGTTCGAATTATATATTTATTTATTTAGCGTATGGCTACATCACAGGTAAGTATATAATAAAAATAACACTAAGATTACAAATTGATGTTGTCATCTTTTGTTGTTGTTGCGCCTGTGATTTTCTTGCCAGGAGATCCAAAGATACTCTAAAGATTGTCTGGCGCCTCTTTGTATTAGTTCATTTAGCGTTACCCAGGGTGCACCACGTGGAGGCGAACTAACTCTACACCCCACAGTTTTATTATTATTATTTATTTTATAATACGATGTAGACTGGTAGACATAATATACATAGGTAGGTATTAAGTCATCCAGCAAACATAATACAAAATCAAAATTTTAAAACACCACTTATAATGCTTACCATGTATGGTAGTAACGGGGGTAGCCTCATAGAATCCAAAAGACAGAAAACAGTAAAACACATAAACACTCAACAAGTCTGCACAAACATTATGTCACTAAGTACTATACAAGGTATTATACAAAACGACCAGATCGTCGAGATTTTTTTTTTGCAAAATCGTTTATAATTTCGTCGATATTTAATGTTTTAACAAACTTGTGTTCGATACTGATTAAGGATAAATCCGAAAAGCGTTGTTGTCCCATGGTGTTACGTAAATGTGTTTTTACTATTTTAAGTTTGTAAAAAGATCGTTCCGCTGATGCCACACTAACTGGTAAAGTTAGAAATAACATCACTGCACTAGATACATCTGGAAAACTTAAAGAACACTCACAACACTCCCTTTCAAACAAGCTTAAATTTAGTAAAATTGGATGAGTCGTTTACAAGTTACAGCGATTTTAATGTTTACACATTTAATAGCTTCCCCCACTCTTATCAAGGTCGGTACGCCAATGAGCCTTAAACCAAAATGATGCAGAATTATCTAAGCTTTTCGATGATGTAATCAGAGTTATACCTTAATATGGTAAATTTCGGAGAAATTTAGAATTAAAAAAAAAAATTTCAATTGTGCCCCCTTGCGGCGAAATGAGGAACTTTAAAGTAATTTTCAGAATTTTCTCACGACCGCTTTAATCATAATTTTTTTTTCTCCAAGTTTCTATGCCTAGTAGTTTCCGAGATATGGCCGGTGGCCACCCTTAATGAATCACCCTGTATATATAAACGATATGTATAAAGCTTTAAAAAAATGTTTTGTTAGTATTTTTGCAGACGACACGCTAATTTCTGTTTCTGGTACTGACTTTTACGAGATAGTTAGAATTTTAAATGATGAGCTCGAAATTTTGTATAATTGGTTATGTAAAAATAAACTGAAATTAAACGCTTCGAAAACAAAATCCATGGTAATAGGTTCTAAAACAAATTGTAATAAACTTAGTGAATTAGGTTTAACTTTATATGTTTATACTTCCCCGATCGAGTTTGTTACTGATATAAAATACCTAGATGTTATTTTGGATCCTCAGTTGAGCTTTTGTACGCATGTCGATTATTTATGTAAAAAAATAGGAAAAAAGGTAGGGTTTTTACATCGAATTTCTGCATCTTTGTCTTCCTGGTCCAAGAAGCTTATATACAATACTATTATATTTTCTCATTTTAATTATTGCATATCATTGTTAATTTCATGTAACACAGACAATATAAGTAGACTTCAAATTCAGCAAAATTAGGTGATGAGGACTGTTTTGGGCTGTGATCGGTACACGCCTGTAAATGATATGCTGGGGTACTTAGGGTGGTTGTCGGTGGACCAGTGCATTAAAAAGGCAAACATAACATTAATATATAAAATAGAACACAGTTTGATGCCAATATATTTGCGATCTTTTTTAGAAAAAAGATCTAACTTGCATTCACATAATATTCGTTCTAAACACAACTTTAATGTCTCATCTGTTACAACTACTAAACTTCAAAAAACTTTATTTTACGAGGGTGTCTGCCTTTTTAATGCTTTGCCTGAAGACATCAAGAGTTCACCAAATTTGCGTTCTTTTAACAGACTGTTAAATAAATACCTAATAGATAAGTAGATTTTACATGTCACCAAATTCTACCATATTGTATCTATTTTTTTGTTGAAACTAGCCAAGTGCTGAAATAAATATCCATTATTATTATTATTATTATTAATATTATTATTGTTATTATTATTGTTATTGTTATGGGCTAAATAACTAAAAACTATTGTGAGGGAAAAAATGTAGATTTGTTTATTATTTTAACAGTTTAGTAGTGGTAAAAGTTTTGGCAGTATTTTTCTTTGTCTGTAGATATTTTTCCCAGTTAAACTATTTACGGAATAGGAGAAACGAATTTGATGTTTATTAGATTGTTGGGGACTCCGGTCTAAAACCTCGAGCCTGATGCTTTTATTATGTCTTGTTTCTTGTTTAATATCTTATTAAATAAGATCTAAAATCTCCCTCGAGTATTTAAAAAAATAATTCTGAAGGATGACTTTTTCTTCTTTCCTTGAAAAATACCCTGGAATAAAATTTTTAACAAAAGCTTTTGTGGTTGTTGTTGAAAATATATTTTATATAGCACGGAAATTATTTTCTCTTTATTGCGAAATTTGTATTTTTTACAATGTTTAGTATAATTTACGCCGTGACCTAAATTTTTATACAGGATTGTGATCAGCCTTTTTACCGCTTACTTGATCAAGAATCGTCCGGACATGTAAGTTAAATTTTTTGTAGCGCATTCTTTAAAAATCAAGAATGTATATTGTATACACAGGGTGAAACAGAAAAGGGATACGACCATAAACTTCTTTTTTTAATGAAACACATTGTATATTTTTACATTTTCAGATTATGCAATCAATTTTGAACATTTTAAAATTAATTAAAAAAAAAATGTACTTATAAAACGATAAGTTCGAATTTTATTCAGTTTTCGTAAATTTAACAATTCTCTAAGCAAATGGGTTAAAAATAAGTAGGTCAGGAGTTCCCTCCCCTAAAACAATTTATTAAAGGCATATGTTATTTGTCATTGATAAAATCAGCGCCTATGCAGCTATCCATTTCAATAATTATATGGTATTTAGCAGTTTGATTTACTTTAGGAATGCCAACTGGATAGGATAATTCCTCCCTGTCAATTTGGATATGTACGTATATATGTATACAGGGTGCCCAAAATTGGTTCCGACAGTATTGTGACTTTTTAAAATTTGAGAGATAGAAAAACCTTTAAAAGTCACTGGTTGAGGGTGAGCTTCCAGAGATCTGGAAAAAGAGCTTCATTATACCTATTTTTAAATCAGGGAAAGGGAATGTGTTAATAATTACAGAAGCATTTCTAAGCAGTCAGCAATTCCTAAACTGCTTGATGGCCTTGTATATGATCAGTTAAGCTGGAAATGTCAGCAGTTTATTGATAATCGTCAACACGGTTTTATTAGTGGAAGATCTACTGTATCAAACCTAGTCTCATAAAGGACTGCCCTGTTAGGCGCCTTGGAGGGGGGTTGTCGGGTGGATGCGATCTACACTGACTTCTCCAATGCGTTTGATAGGGTGAATCATAACTTGCTTGTTGCCAAACTCAGTGCGGTCGGTTTTGGTACGCAATCGGTGAGATGGTTTCAGAGCTTTTTGATAGGACGTACACAGAGGGTTAGGATTGGAAATTTTGAATCTGATAGCATAGAGGTGACCTCTGGTGTGCCTCAGGGTGGCAACTGTTCGCCTCTATTGTTTAACCTATTTCTCTGTGACATTGAAAATTACATTGGTTACAGCGAGTATAATCTGGTCTATGACGACGATCTCAAAATGTTTAGAATTGTAAATGATGAAGGTGACTCCACATTACTACAAGAATCTTTAACATCCTTTGTAGAATGGTCCAAACTCAATGGACTTTCCCTAAACCCTACTAAATGTTCTTCTATTTGTTTTTCTAAACACAAGAATAGAAATGACAATCCTACGTATAACATTAACGGTAACGAATTGAATGTCGTCAACTCAATTAAGGATTTGGGGGTATTTTTTTATTCGGAAATTACTTTTAGGGATCATATAAAACACATAACAGGAAAAGCTCTTCAGGTATTGGGCTTCATTTTTAGGGTTGGTAAAGATCTGTCGGTCGACTCACTTCGTCTACTGTATAGCTCACTAGTAAGATCTCATTTGGAATATGCCTCAGTTGTGTGGTCACCATTCTACAACATCTATAAAGAACAACTTGAGAGAGTTCAATGAAAGTTTATTAAATATTGTGCTTACAAGCTTAACATGAATAATAGACTGGATGAGGTTCAACATCATTTTCATCTTCCAACCCTTGAGTGCAGAAGAAAAACTTCTGACCTGCACTTCATTTACAAATTGATTAATGGTTATATAGACTGTCCTCATCTTCTCAGTCAAATTTCTCTTGGAGTACCGTCCCGATTTCTTAGAAAAAATGAAGTATTCTCTTTGAATGTACATAGGACTAATTACGGCGCTCATTCTCCTCGAACCCGTAGCCTAGCAGTTTTAAATGCCTATCCTGAAATTGATCCCTTCGGAAGCTCACTCAACAGGTTCCAAAACAGTATTATGCGATAAAAAATATGAATAAGTGTTATGTTTGGACATATTTAGATATTTAATTTATTGTTAATATTTGTATGATTAGATTATTTCAATTAGAAACGTAAATTTATAAATGGGGCATCCCGTATATCACGGGCATCATTTTATCAAAATTTTATAAGAGTAAAAAAATAATCAAAAATAATTGATTACCTGAAAAAATGTAGTTTAGAAGTCACTAGCGCACATACTAAAGAATAGGGGGGTCATTGGATAGTTAACCTCCTCTATTTTGAATATTTGATATTTATGTTTCATATTTTGTTTTTCTTAAAAGATGTAACTCTTTGTGATGAAGCAATGTACCATTTAAAATGTATGTCTTATTAAATACTCGAATGATTCAAAAAAATCAGTTGTTAATTTTAAACTTTGGCGCCCTGTATATTGAAGATGAGGGTCAAAAATAAAATGGCATTATAAAAGTCATATTATTTTTGCTCAAGGAATATATGGTTTCACCTCCTTTTTCCGAATAATATTCCTAAACAAATTCCCCTTAGTAATTTTTTTAATTTTAAATTTCAGCTTCAACTGCTCTTAAATAATCTTATTACTGATAAGTGTTTATGGTTTACGTAGTATTTACCTTTTGACTTTTCTTATATTTTAAATAATGCAAAACTTTTCTACTGACCTACGTAGGTATGTAAATAAATCGTAGACCACATTTCTGACTGCACACAAAAACTTTTTGTGTAGAAAGTGGGTTTGGGGAAACAAAAGATAATATACAAATAACAAAACAGCAAGCAGCAAAATGCCTAAAGAAAAGGCAAGGATAACAAAAAGTCATATTTTTCGCAAGAAATTTCCATCGGAAAAACATAATTAATCAGGAAAAGCCATGAGCATAGTGGCATGTAATCTATAAAAGTTTCCTGGTGTATATTAGGCATAGAAATACTTTTTTGTTATAATATTTATAAGCTTAATTCTCAATATTTGTTTTCACTATTAAATAATGACTAAAAAATATTTTATTAATTTAAAGAACCAGAAAGTTCATCAATATTTTTTGTACGATTTTCTTGAAAATATTCGAAAACACCAGCATGACATTTCTTATTCTTTTGGGAATCCTTCTCTACAGGGGTGAAGAGAGGCTACTAAAGTTTTTATAGGCACAAATAGTTTTTGACGGACTTTCTTGACGTTTTTTAATATTTTAATATATTCTACTCCCAATGTGTTTGTAAACGCAAAGTCCATGGAAAGGTTCTGTGAATGTTATTAACGATCTGTAATGAAACAGATATATTTTTACTAATTATGATGAATCTATATATCTGGTATTATCGTCATAAACGAAACTATGTAGGAAATAAATTACATTTTTTTTAAAGAGTAATAAATAATGTAAGAAGGCACAAAAGAAATTTCTTTTTAAAAATAATATGGGTACGGTGTTAAAGGTTCTATGTTTCGATGGAGAATTTATAATAATTTCAATGCTCTTTTATTATATTCTATACTCTATACTATAAATTATATAAAATAAAGCAACCAAAAAAAAATAAGTAAAGTAGTAGAAATGAAAAGTGACTAATTAATTACTTAAGTACAAGTAATTAAGTATATCTCTACTTGAAGCATAGCGGAAACTCTTTAGCTATTTGTGTTGTGCTATATTGTTGGAGAGAACAATAAAGTTTCCAACTGGAAATAAAATGCATCCAGATAAAAATAAGAAACATTAGGTGCGGGGTAAAGCTTTATTTCACTTTGCTGAAAATGGAAAAACACCGTTAGGAGGAATCCTGGTTTTAAGAGGGAGCAGTGGGTTATCTTTTTGCCACCGCGGCTCTGACCGAATTGTCGCAATACTTTTTTTTTAATTAGATTAGATTAGATTAAAGAACATTAACTGAAAATTAACTTTTCCGTGCATTCTATGTTTAGGAATAATTTTGTTCGATGTGTTCGATGGTCATTGGAAGCCCATGCAAGTTTTAAATATATGGTTTTAATGGAATAAGAAGTAATAGCCCTCCAGGTTCTAAAAAATGGATTATAATAATTGTTTTATCGCAAAAAATATTTTTTAAAAAGCACAGTTTGCATATTCTCGCTTTAAAATTGGTTACCCTTTTCATAAAATAAACTTTTGTTACAATATTTTCATTATTATTCAAAAATATGTGAATAATAAAGCAAAGACTATTTTGTCAATTCTGTTTTGCCTCGAAATTCTTTTCTAAATAGGCCTCCGTAGTAATGGCTGCCATCTTTATCAATATCGTTGGTTAAAAGGAAATGAAATGGGGCCACAGTAGCTATTAGTGTCCCTATTTCGGTATTTTTATACTTATTCTACCCTTTTTCAAAGTTATTATTGGCTTGAGTGCATTTAATGAACTTTCAAAATTCGATAATTTATCCTATTTGAGAGACCAAATTATGTTTAACCCTCTATAATAAAAACCTAAATAAAATATAAACAGGCTTTTATCATAAATAAGAATAAATTAATTTTTTGGCAAACTATGGAGCCATTTTTTTTGGGATTTTTATTACACTTTAAGTATAAATAAAACCTCGGAAAATATAAATAGAGTTGATACAATTCTGGGAAACTTATGTAATAGAAAAAATGGGGGAATAGTAGTGTGGAGATTACTGCAAGATATATATATTTAAATTTTGGATAACATGTTTGGTCAGCATATAGAAAATATTACTTAAAGTAGCTTTCTATTCACAAGACAGTGAGGAAATACAGAAATAAATAAGTCTTTATTTTACCGAAATTTAAGACAGAAAACGAGATATTATACGTAATTATTGTAACCTCTACAACCGTAAAATACATAGGTATGTTCTAGCAGTTTCTATATTAAAACATTGGAAACCAAAAGCCTTAATAGCTCAGTTAAATTGGAGTTTATGGTCAGAGTTTTAATCCCATCAACAATTTTGCAACAATTTTCAACAGTTCAACAGCTTCACTCTGAGATAATGGACTACTTCCGCAAAATTTAAATAAAAAATTGTTACATTGTGTAGATTTTGACAAGCTTTTTCATTTGTTATTTTGTTTGTATTTTTTAAAATTTATTGTTCGCCAAATTTCATCGCTCCAACCATTACAGTTAAAGAAATATTCCTGCGTAACAAGACTGACCGATGGACGTCTGAGCGAAAACAATGGGCTATAAGGAAACCTAAAAACAAAAGAAAGACGTCAACACTGAGCGTCGTTAAGCACGGCAAAGATGCCATTCTATATAGGGTTCTAAACATGCTAAGAATGTACTGTATTCTGTTTACCTGTTTAATAGCACGCCATTTATTTAAGTTACTAAAAAATTTAACAAAATCACAATTTTAAATATGTTTAAAATTACTCTCAATACCACGAAGTTAGTAAAATGTTGGTATTAAACTTATCATTCCATTCAAAACCTTCGATTTCCAATATTCCGATAATGGGACACACGAAATGTCTATCATATATTAATATATTGTACCTGAAATACTTAGTTGTAAATCATACCTTATTATATTGTTCCTATCAAATAATTGTGCGTCAAAACTAAAACTTAGTACAAGTTGAGCTTTGTTTTACTTAACTACTTTTTTCCTGTTTAATTACTTATCAATTGATTTTAAAAAAATTAACATGGTTTAGACAGAGAAAGAATTGTCTTTCTTTTTACATTATGGTTTAATGCCTGTTATTCTGTTATTATGAATATTTTCTTCGAAAACTGGCTATATTTGTACAAAAAAATATGCTCACATACATTTACCGATTGTTCTAAATATATTATTTTATGTTTCTAGACGACAGCCCATAGAAACAAACAGATGGTTTCAATACTTCAATTGTTTTTAATTTACGTCAGCTACAGAAAATAAAAAAATATATAAACCCAGCTTTTCTCGGAATTGTTTTAATACCCTCGGTTGAGCTCGACAATAACCGAAGAAATTTAATACAGTTCTTTTACCCCATAGTGAGCACACATGCTCCAAGATTATTACTTCATATAAATCGTAGCGATACAAAGGTCCACTTTTATTTTTCGGAACTTTATTTCATTGCAAGCAGCATTATTATGGTTAAATCAGACACTCATACTGGGTGACTTGCAAATGCAGTCCTAAAGAGCAATCACAATGTGACAATGATACCTAAAGCCGGGTCTAGACCAAATGAGCGAGCAAGAGCGAGCGAGAGCGATTATTCCCTCACGATTGCTGGTGTTCGCAAGCACATGATCTGCTTCCGTCTATACCGACGCGATTAGTTTGATGTTCGCCATTGATCGGGGTTCTCAGCTGTGATTATGTCAGACAAAATCGTTGCATGTGCTTCTTTTATTATCTTAACATAGTATAAAACAAAGTCGCTGTCGCGTCTGTCTCCAGCTATATGTGCCCTAATCTTTAAAACTACGCAACGGATTTTGAAACGTTTTTTTTTAATAGATAGAGTGATTCAAGAGGAAGGATTTTATGTATAATAAATGCATAATATTGTAGAGAAACACTGATAAATTTAGAGGTTTGTTCGGGTTTGTATTTATAAATCTTGACGTGATGGTGAACTCGCCTTATTATTATCTCCAGAATCATCCAGAAAATCTGTCAAGAGCGAATTTATAAACTTCAAATGTCGTCCGAACTGAAAATGCAAGAACGCGATTTTCCTTTGAAGTACTGACACCGCGCGGTCATCATAGAGCGCGAGCGCGTGAGAATTCGCTCGCTTCAAACTCCGTCTACACCACGTGAGCATTCATATAAACAGGATCTTGCTCTTGCTCGCTCAGTTGGTCTGGACCCGGCTTAACAATTTACCTTCGCAGTATGGCTGGCGAAAACGAATGCATCTCCTGTTCTTCCTTTACATCGTACTGTATCTTTCTCGTTTTATCGCCAGCAACAACCATAAACTTTGCATTCCTATGTCATTAATGGATTTGTTAGAGTTTACTTCAACTATAGTAAAACACGAAGAGGTATATATTGGAAAATTTTTATTTTTAAAATATAGAAGTTTTTCTTTTTATAGTTATTGATCTGTAATATAATATTCTAAATATTGGGGAAGTCCATCAACTATAATTTTACTTTCATTATAATATATAATATTGTTAAAAGACACAACAACAAGTATAAATAAAAGTAAACAATCGGATACTATAAAAAAATATAACAAGAAAGAAACTAGCAAAAAGAACTACCTACCTAAAAACTGGGTGTTGTCTAGTATTGTTTAATAGTTACAACCTTATTCTACTTATGCCTCAAGTTTTTTCGTTTTAATTCGTTCATTATTTTGTGTTATTGAAAAAATGTATAACAATAAATGACTAGTGACTGTTTGAAGGTTGGAGACAATGATGTTTCTTGAATGATGAAAGAGTTTTGGACTTCCATTGTCTTTATTTGTTTTAAATCACAACGTTTTAACTGGTAAGTATCTCCAGTCGTCTTCAGGTGAATACTAAATAAGTAAAGTAAGTACAGGACTATTTATACTAGCTAGGTGCACTGAAGCATACCCGAGGTGGGTGCAGTCATGCGTTCAGTTGGCACGCGATCTTATCCTAAGATTACATCTATCTAACAAAGATTTCCAGATATTTCTTATGTCTAGGGATGGTTTACTAAAGCAGCCTGGGTTCTGATGAATAGCAGCAGCTTCCTTGAACTTTCTTTTCCTCCAGTGTGGTTTCTTATGTAGGATTTCAGCTTCTGACCACATGATATGGTGACCATGTTTCCAGGCATGGTCAGCTGCACCTGACTTTTCGGTCTCTCCTTTTAACGTATTGTTTTTGTGTTCTTTAATCCTTGTTTCTAAGGGTCTTAATGTCTCACCTATATAAGATTGTTTGTCCTAGGACAACGATACAACATCAACACCGTATTTAACTCTAAGGACACCCTAAGAAGCCACCTGACGAAGACAAAGCCCACAAGTCAAAAAGATAGGAAAAACTGCGTCTACCAGATTCCCTGCGAATGCGGCCAATCTTATATAGGTGAGACATTAAGACCATTAGAAACAAGGATTAAAGAACACAAAAACAATACGTTAAAAGGAGAGACCGAAAAGTCAGGTGCAGCTGACCATGCCTGGAAACATGGTCACCATATCATGTGGTCAGAAGCTGAAATCCTACATAAGGAACCACACTGGAGGAAAAGAAAGTTCAAGGAAGCTGCTGCTATTCATCAGAACCCAGGCTGCTTTAGTAAACCATCCCTAGACATAAGAAATATCTGGAAACCTTTGTTAGATAGATGTAATCTTAGGATAAGATCGCGTGCCAACTGAACGCATGACTGCACCCACCTCGGGTATGCTTCAGTGCACCTCCTAGTATAAATAGTCCTGTAGTTACTTTACTTATTTAGTATTCACCTGAAGACGACTGGAGATACTTACCAGTTGAAACGTTGTGATTTAAAACAAATAAAGACAAAGGAAGTCCAAAACTCTTTCATCATTCAATAAATGACTACATTTGAACATTGCAGTTGACCCAAGAAGTAAAAGGCTATTACAGATGCAACTAATCCTGGTGTTTGCAGAAAAGTGTAAACAAAGGTCTTGATATTGCAAAATAATTTATTAAGCTAAACAAGCATTTTAAAAATTCTATATAATAAGCTAGGTACGATTAAAGTTTTAACAAGATGGGGCTTTTATAAGATATTGGATTTTTCTACATTGTTAAAAGAAAACTGTTTGTAGTGCTGATAGTCGGTCGAGTAGGTTGTTAGGTTCTCTCAAAACGTCGGTTTTCCCTGTACTGCAAGAGGCCTATATACAAGTTGACAAAGTCGATGTAATTTCTTTTATTGTAAAATCCTAAGCCCTCTCTAGGGAGAAAAATCGACTAATAGAATTTGCTCTTCTTGTATTTATTTTCGATTTTCGCCTTTTTGTTTGATTAGTTGCTTTTTTAGAGAAAAAGTTTAATTCGGTTAAACCCTAGAAGAGACACATTTTCACAATTTGTAACTGAAAAATATAGGTATATTAATGTGCGATTCCAGTTATATTTTTAACACGCGTTTATTAGCTTCCCCTGTATGTTTGTCCGTAACCGACTTCTTTGGACCCGATTTTGACCCACTTTAAACGGTCAGATTTAATTTAAATTTTGTAGACTTATCAAGAACCGCTGACACTACAATAATCTACACGCAAAAAATTCTCCTGTCAAATTTTGACAGCTGTCAAGTACAAAACGAAGAAACGATTTTGACGAAACAAATTATGGGGTCGTATATCAAATCAAATCAAAATACACTTTATTGCTAGAAGAAGTACATCTTGTTAACAAAGCTATTATTATGTATGTAAATTACAATGTTCACTATATAAAGTAAGAATAAGTAATCCAATAAACAAATAAATAGATAATCACACATTATAAGACAATAAAACAGTAATGGTAAAAAAATGTACACACAAATCAATTTAAGACGAAGACAAGCTCAATCCTACCAAAAAATCTAGCAGGAATATCATCAGTTTTAATCAAACAAAATTAAAAAAAAAAGGAAATGCCTAGATATTATCATCGTAAAATTCCTGGATAGTATAGTAGGGTCTAGTAATTATTTGCCTTTTTAGTCTTTGCTTTAAATCTTGTCATCAATCACCTGCCGATAAGCCAGTGGTATGTGGTTATAAATTTTGATGCTCTCAAATATCAAGGAATTTTTGGTGAGAGTTGTTTTTGGTATAGGAAGAGGAATATCATTCACAGTACGCATGTTATATTATAGTATTCGATGCGGAGACTTCGGGAAAAATAAGCAAAAAATTTTCCTGTCAATATGTCAAATCGTTTAAAAAAATGATATTAATGACAAAAGTATAAGGTCGTATATATATTGACGGTGCAAAGTTGAAAAAAATACGCAAAAAATTCTCTTGTCACAATTTGACACCTGTCAATATGTCAAATTGTTTAAAAAAAAAATGATATTAATGAAAAAATTTCTGACATATTGACACCTGTCAATATGTCAGAATTATTACAATAACCGATAGTAATGAAACAAACGTGGGGTCGTATAGATATAGTCGCTAAGAATAGAGTAAATTTAAAAAAAGATTCTATCCTTCAAAATAAAATTTTGACAAATTTTTTAAAAAATTTTGGAATTTTTTGTCGTTTGTTCGGGTTTGTCGCTTTGTGCTATATTTTTCGTATATCGAGCACCCCACGCTTTTTTCACAATAATACTAATGTTTATTGTTCATTATTATTTTCTGCCTATATTAAGTATTTCAGGAATTATTTTAAACTATATTCATTTTCCGCTTTTTAGTTTCATTAATTATTATTAAAGCGTGTTTTTTAGTTTTTTTTAAACTATATTTATTAAGTGTACTTATTTGGTTTATAACAACCATGGAGCAGACAAGAGTTTTTAAGGCGTTTTAAATATTCCTGTACTGGTATTTTATAATAAAGAAGCAAGCAGAAATAAGTCAATTAGCAAAGCCGAAGAACCAAGTTCATAAAATATATGGTGAATTTGTTTTATTTACATTTCAATTTATAAAACAGAGCTACAGGTTGGTTAAATTATTATTTGTTACCTTGAATTTAATGCAATATAGCAGTTCTATATGTCTATTTAAATTACATTTAACCTAAAGCTTACTGTTTAGCCTCAATGTAGGTAATAAGCAACTGAATAGAGCCTAAATTACCTAGTTCTCTTTTATGCTAGCTTATAAATAGAGACATAAATCAGCTGCAACATATAACTCAAAATATTTTTCGAATAATATTATTGGCACAGAAATAGGCATAAAATTATAGGTTTGCTAAACGCTCATGGCATTATTCGAATGTCGTTTGACTCTTTGTCAATTTCCGAATATCAAACTTTTAAGGATTGTACTAAATATGGACTATATGGTAATGGCCATAAAGACACTCTAAATGTCACTGATATGTAAAATCATTTATCAGAGGAGAGTACACCAGCTGTTGTCTATTTTTGACTTAGATATTGTTTGAAATATTTGTATTTTCATTGGCTAAATTAAAGTCAAATGATACTGGTATTATAAGCGTTTTCAAGTGTAAACTAAATTATGCTACCGTCTTAAATATTATCCATGTGCAATGAAGCTTAATGACTTCGCCTACGTGCTTATTGGAGTGTGAAGTTTTGGACAAGAAGAGGCTTCCAGATATTGGGGCTATCTACAGTGACCGTCAGAAAGTACGCACCAAAGGGGATGTTTTTAAATTTCAAAACTTACCAAATTTTTTTGGCGGTGGAAAAGTTCTGCATGTCCCTAAACAAAAAAGAGCATAGACAAAACTAGTAAATATTGCGCCGTATACGAGGGAGAGGTGAAAACGTTAAATTTACTCAAGAATAAATTATTAATTATATATTATATATTATTATTAATTAAATATTTTTCACTGTGGAATTTTTTTTATTAGGAAATGTTGTTTGCACTTAAAAGTTATCCATAAATACCAAGTTTCAGCTCGGTAACACAAATAATATAAATATTTTTCATGGCAACTAGATTTAAATGAAAACGAATTTTATTGTAAATGTTTAAACTTTAATTCATAAACCAATGGGTTTAAGAGTTTTTAAAAAATTAGGTACGGAAAATATTGTTAAATGTATGAAGTAAACCCTCATTTGTTTTGCATAAAGTTATTTCGCTTATCCATAGAACAATGTACTGTGTGCACCAGAAATGTTAGATTATTTTTTACGTTATTTTATTAAACGTCCAGTTCTCGCGTATTTAAACAAATTTAAGTAAGTTATGTGTCTAATTGCCCAAGAGCTGTTAAAAAATTGAATTTATAGGTTGCATAGCTTCTATCGATTCGTTATACGAGGGGGCGTCAAAAAAAAAGTAAAAACACTTTTTCTATGCTACCGAGCTGAAATTTGGTATTTATGGACAACTTTTAAGTGCAAGCACATTTCCAAATAAAAAAAAATTCTACAGTGAAAAAAAAGGGCACTTTATTCTTGAGTGAATTTAACGTTTTCACCTCTCCCTCGTATACGGCGCGATATTTACTAGTTTTGCCTATGATCTTTTTTGTTTAGGGACATGCAGAACTTTTCCACCGCCAAAAAAATTTGGTAAGTTTTGAAATAAAAAAAAATCCCCGTTGGTGCGTACTTTCTGCCGGTCACTGTATACTTGGTTTACTAAATATATGGGTATTTTGATTCATGAACCTGCTTCTTTGAATTTTCGTTTTCTCCATAGCTGTTCCGTGTCCAAAACCTTGGCTTCTGACCACTGTATATTATGCTGGTTGGTCCCTACATGTTCCGCTATACCTGATCTCGAGGTTTCACCTCTTTGAGTATGTTTCAGATGTTCTTTAACTCGTACGGGAAGAGGTCTTTTTGTTTCTCCAATGTACGATTTGCCACACTCGCAAGGGATTTGATAGATACAATTTTTTGTGTACGGGGGGCTTTTACTTTTTTAACAAGGCTTCTAAGCATATTTCCGGATTTAAAGGCTGTTTTGATATTATAGTTGTTGTTTATCCTTCTAATCTTTTCAGAAATACCCTTGACATAAGGTAGATATTGTAAGAAATGCTTGCTCCTCGTTCGTTTCTGTATTAGTTTTTACTTCGCGATTTTTAAGTTTTGATATGGTATGAGTTACAAACGTTTCAGGATAATCCTTCTGTTTTAAATCTTTTTTGATATTTGAAATTTCAATATTAAGGTCTTCCGGATTTTTGCAAACGTTAGATGCTCTGTGATAAAGAGTTTGAGTTATACCCTGTTTTATGGAGTTTGAATGATTCGATTCGTGATTAAGATATTGCCCTGTGTGAGTGGGTTTCCTGTACACTGAAGTTTTTATGTTGTCATGTCTGTCTCCATGGTAAATTTAATGTTTTGTGATTTTGGAGACTAATTAAGAAGATGGATCGAGTGTCAAATATGCGAGAATTCGGAAAATAATAATTCTGCAGTTACTTTTCATAGGTGAGTAAATATAAAGTGGGGTTATTTGTAGGTTAGGTTTCAACTGTAGTAGCAAGGTCACAATCAAAGGAAATCCACCGTAATCCCTACTCACTGCCCCACCCAGCTCTTCACCGTCTCGCTCTCACAAACTATGTTGTCAACACATTTTAATATCATTTATGAATGACATATGCCATCTATAGATATAGTTAAATTCACATAAAGTTTTAATGCCAAACGTCAAGACTTGTCATTGTCTAGTTACTTTAGATTTCACCAACTTACTAAATTTCTTATACAGCTGAGATTGGTCAGTGTTTTTCTTTTTCTTTTCTGGAATTGTTCGGCCAACTCTTTTTATTTCTATCTCTTTTTAATCGTATGAAATAATACAAGATAGACATACTTTGTGTGCAGTACAATTATACTAATTAAATTTAGCCATTAGGAATTTATATTTTATGAGTTGCTGCAGTATTTGACAAGTATGACAGAACTGAAATGTCACGGCGGTAAAAATTTATGTGAACTCAACTATAGTAGATCATTGGGTTTTCCGTAAAAATAACACAACGTCCTCTATAATGACAAGAGTAATACCAAAGTAAAGTAATTATTAAAAAATAAATTAAAATAGTTTATGTACCTACAAAATTATTATTTTCTGGTGTTTTCATCTCATACGTTGGTAATATAAATCTATTCCAAATGTAAACATCTAACGGAGTGGGTAAATAAGATTAAATCTGCCTAATCCATAGGATGTATGTGTCAAGGTGCTATACGCTTCTTGGATAATCCTACCTAGGAATATTTTCAGGCTAACTAACGACTTATTTACCAAATTTATTTACTGTGTATTATTCGTTGTCCTATTTTTCTTATATTTATTATCTAAGTTATTAACAATAAAGTCACTGGCAATATAACCCCCTACCGATTTGTAGGTACTTTTATTTAAAAGAAATAACTTCCGGTACATTTTATATCAGAGGTTCATGCAAAACGCTAGCACTAATTCCTGAGGCTAATAGACCCTGGTCCAAAAGTTGATACTTTCCAAGGAAACTTAGTTTATGAGTATGTAGTGCATATGAGTTGTGATTCGAGAATTTCCACCGACATTCGTGTAGGTTAAAGATGTAATTTCAAAATTTTTTCCAGTCTATGACATTCATGTCTCACAAACCTGACATCTGACTAGAAAGAAACGTATTGAATAACTATCAGCCTGGGAACTATGACAACCATATTTCAAGCAGAGGTTTATGCAATTGAAATGTGTGCAAGATTGCTGATAAACCGACGGTATGCAAATAAATCAATTAAGATATTTTCCGACAGTCAAGCTTCATTAAAAGCTCTTGAATCGAGATGGTGTACCTCAAAAACGGTGTGGAGCTGTCACGAGGCACTATCCGAACTAGGTTTGAACAACAAAATAACCTTAATATGGATACCGGGACACATGGATCTGGAGGGTAATGAAGCTGCCGACAAGCTCGCTAAGAGAGGTGCAGCTCAAAAATTCACAGGACCCGAGCCGGCAATAAGTATATCTCATGCTACGGCCAGAAAGGCAATACTAGCTGAAGCAGAAAGCAAATGGGAAAGACACTGGTTGAATTTACCAGGTCTAACACACTCAAAAGCATTTATAAACAACCATATAAACCGACAGTTAACTGACAAACTACTAGAGCTCAACAGGTCATGCCTTAAAGCACTAGTGGGATTGTACACCGGCCACTGAAGACTGCGACACCACATGTATAAAATTGGAATAGCCCCAACTGATGAATGCCGGCTTTGCATGGAAGATGCAGAAACAGCAGAACACGTAATGTGCGCTTGCCCCGCAGCAGGAAGAATCAGATTCGCCCTATTTGGCGAGATGACTCTGCTGCCGGATGACATGAAAAATGTCTCCCCCAATACCCTCATCACCTTAATTAAAAGGTTGGACTTATTGGGGGAAATATAAATACGGTGTGAGCCACATAAGACCGCATGGTCGCGGTGGAGGGTTGGCTGTAACCCACTCAATTTCAACCTAACCTAACGTATTGAATAGAAATAAGATGACACTTAAAGAAAAAATATTTTAGACATTCCAATATACAACTTACTTACTTACTAAACAAGTAACATACAGACGCTCTAGCTAATCAAAATTACCCATAATTAATATTAAGTATCTTCTTAACATAGTATAAAACAAAGTCGCTATCGCCCGTCTGTCCCTATATCAGTATATGTGCTTAAATCTTTAAAACTACGCAACGGATTTTGAAGCGGTTTTTTTTAATAGATAGAGTAATTCAAGAGGAAGGTTTTTATGTATAATTAGCGACCCGCCCCGGCTTCGTACGGGTGCAATTTCAGAAAGTGTCATGCCGGATACTAATATATCGGGTTTGTTCGGGTTTGTATTTATACCAGCGGGTTGCAACGCATGCCGGGTACACGCTAGTTAAGTATAAAATTAATCAATCCGGTTTAAAATTGGTGCCAGTACATAAACAGGGTGTCCCGAAATTAGCGTGCAATATTTCTAGGGCGTAAACTATATCCAAAAATATGACAAAAATGTCCTATAAACATACCCCGAGAAATGCTCCTTTAGGGGGTTAGAGCCCCTCAAAGAGGATCGGGAAGGGAGTCTTTTTTTATAATAGTATGGAAACCCTTAAAGATAATGACATGAAAATTGGTACGTGCCTTACAACCGATAAGTTGTACATAACAGTTAGTTTAGAGTGAAAATATTTCTTCCAGTGGCGTCGCACGGAGTGGGGCTGAGGGTAAATATTATCCTATATTTTTATTTTTAGGATTTTTTAGTTTTAAGTACAATATATTAAGAACCTTGAGTTTTTTTTTAAATACCTCTTGTTTTATTTCGATATGAGGCACCGTTTTCAAGTAAAATTATAAAACGTATTTTTCAAAAGAAAGGTTAGTCCATATGAGTTCAGGTAAATCCGAAAGTCAGCGTGCAATATTCCTAGGGCGTAAAGTACATCCAAAAATATTACAAAAATGTTCCATAAACATACCCTAAGAAATGCTCCTTTAGGGGACTAGAGCCTCTCAAAGGGGGCAATTTTTTTTTTCGTAATAGCATGCAAACCGTTTAGGATAATAGCATGAAAATTGGTACATGCCTTACAACCGGTAAGTTGTAAATTACAGTGAAATTAAAGTAAAAATAATACTTGGGTTTCACGAAGTGGGGCTTAAGGTAGATATTATCCTATATTTTTAATTTCCAAGACTTTTAATTGTAAATTCACTTTTTTAAATTTTTATCTAATAAAAATAAATAAATAGTAAGGTGTTTTATAAACTTGTTGAACATACTAAGAATAAAATAATTAAAAAGAGTTATTTACACAACAAGTAAGGCAGGTGATACTTACAAGTCGAGGACATAGTTTGCGCCCGAGCGATAGCGAGGGCTTGCAAAACAGTCCGAGACTGGTCAAGAATACTGCCTCCCGAGTTTTGTATTATATTTTTTCTACTCCAGTTCCCTCAAATTAAAAAAAAAATGTTTTTTAATTTTATAATTTGAGCTATCCAACTGAAATACCCTGTATGTATGACAGGTTTCCTAGTGTTAACACGTTAATTGCTATCGAATTCATAATGTTCATAATCAAACAAACGTTCTGTCAGTGTCAGTTTTTTTAAGAAATCGAAAAAATGGATATCGATGCAGTTGCGAATGCAAATACGTTTTATTTTAAAACTAATTTTACTAGAAAACGGTGCCTCCTATCGAAATAAAACAAGAGGTACTTTTTTAAAGAATAAACTCGAGGTTCTTAAAATATTGTACTTAAAATTAAAAAATCCTAGAAATAAAAAATATAGGATAATATTTACCATCAGCCCCACTCCGTGCGACGCCACTGGAAGAAATATTTTCACTCTAACCTAACTGTTATGTACAACTTATCGGTTGTAAGGTACGTACCAATTTTCATGTCATTATCTTTAAGGGTTTCCATATTAATATAAAAAAAGACTTCCTTCCCGACCCTCTTGGAGGGGCTCTAGCCCCCTAAAGCAGCATTTCTCGGGGTATGTTTATAGGACATTTTTGTCATATTTTTGGATATAGTTTACGCCCTAGAAATATTGCATGCTAATTTCGGGACAACCTGAATATAGGGAATTTGTTAGATTCTTGAATATATTGTAGCATTACTAGCTTTCCAAATAAAAAAATTACAGGAAGTATAAATCAATGTGATCCAAATTACATGAAACATAGGTCCCATTTTAATGAGAATACAGTGACGTATCCAGGGTTTGATTTGAGGGGAAAGGAGGGGCACCAATTGTGGTATAGTTTAAGTGCCTGAGTGGAACAATATCTACTTTTAAAAAGGCGAAAGGTAAAAACGAAAACGGTAAGAACATAAAATAAATAATTTTAGTAAATTATATAGGTATGGGTTTGTAATTAAAATTATATATAGGCACTAACCAAGGCAATATTAGAAAGCAGACGTTCAAGAAACCTCGCCTGTTCGTACATCCAAATTTTGAATTTAATTTGGATTATTTAAAATTAAAACACGTCTTGCATTCCTAGCTGAGAAGTCAGCGGATGCAGAGCAGATGGCGCTGCAAGAAGTACTAAATGGCTTTTATTTGCCAGTATGGTAATCTTGCTGATTTGTCTTTACCAGGATTAGATCTAGGAATATTTGCTTATGGGGAAATAAAACTATTTTAATATAAATTTGAATATCAGAATTTTATAAAAATTATTGCAGATGATTATTTACTAGAAATTTTATTGCGATATCTGGAGCCTATATGAATTCTAAATTATTTATGTATTTCAATATATTACAGCCAAATTCACAGCTATTACTTTCATTGTAAATTTTCTTTTAGTTTGTTCTAAAAAGCGAGAAAATAAATATTTAAAACTGGGGTTTCAAAGTTGAACCTTGTAATATATTTAGCTAGTTCTGGTTAAATTGTTATTTTCCAGCAAATAATAGTCATTACTTTATTAAAAATACTTAAAAGCGTTTTTTATATTGTCTATTTGAGTTCGTATACTTTTATGAGCTACACTGACTATAATAAAAAAAAATACATTATTAGTTACACTGCAATATTTCCCTTAATATTGTTTTAATGCCAGTATGCCAATAAATATTGTAGAAAGTGTGGTTTTTAATACTGCCAGGCAACTATTCAGCATAATATTAGTGTGCATGATATGCATATTGTGTAAACTTTTACACAATATATTGTTATATGATACGCAGAGGTCTGCAACATTTCGAAATATGTATTTAATTTATTAAGTGATGTAATGTATATTTTAAGTGTATGTATGTTTAAAACAACATACTGTGATGCAAGGGATAAACTAGGAAGTGGTTTTGGGAGGCAAGAAATTTAATAGCATTCAATTATTTATAGTTAATTACCTAGAAGCAGTTTGGAGTTATTTAAAACGTGTTTAAGTTAAAACATGCTAACATAATATAAACAACAAAAATACCTACATTTACACAAACTTCATAAAAACATTATAAAATTTATAAAGACCTTTTACATACATTTCGTACAAAAAAAAGTTCAAGTCGCACAATTCAACGGTCTTATTTAAACTAGACGATATGTAATGAGTGGAAGACTTGAGAAATTGTATACGAAAATTTATTGGATAACGTACTGACTACGCTAATAGGGTTTTAGGAAACGGAATGCAATGGAAATAGGAAATGTATCAATCAATAACAAAGTAATTACGTAGGCAAGTCGAATGACGGGAAACATTGTGGAATATTGGTTCCTCTTTGGTAATTGTATATTGAAACATTTGGAATGGCCTTACAGGCCAAAAAATTACACAGACCAGCAACACTACGCGGGCATGGGCGCCACGCCTGCAGAATGTTGCTTACATAATTAGATCAAACCACATCATATGTGCGATTAGGTTTTTTTAAACTTTGCAATAATTACAAGAATATACGCGTTTAAAGCAACAGCAACATAACTTTATTAAAATACTTGGTTAAAGAACTATGCAGGGGATGCAGCAGTAGTAGATAAAATCACCGCATGCATAAAGGAATCTTTATTATATATAATAATATATTATAATAAGACATTACAGAATTTGATATTATTAAAATTAGAGAGGAAAACAATATACAGGGTGTTTCATTAAGGGTGGCCACCGGCCATATCTCGGAAACTACTAGGCATAGAAACTTGAAAAAAAAATTATGATTAAAGCGGTCATGAGAAAATTCTGGAAATTACTTTTACATTTCGCCGCAAGGGGGCACAATTAAAAAAAAAAAATTAATTCTAAATTTCTCCGAAAAAAACTCTGATTACATCACTCCTCACTCTTATCAAGTGAAAGTGTAAACATTAAAATTGCTGTAACTTCTAAACGACTTAACCGATTTTACTAAATTTAAGCTTGTTTGGAAAAGAAAGGTTAGTATCTTCAATTGTCGTATCCAATGGTACAAGATAGTTTCTAATAAAATGCTAGAGGGCGCAATTTGTATTAAAAATTATTGCTTTGGCAATAGCTCTGAAACGAACAAAGATATCGAACTGCGGTCTTCACATCTTTTCTTGCAAATTTCATCTACTTTTCGATTATGATGTCATAGTTATACCGTATGATTTGAATTTTTGGGATGAAATCGAAAAAACTGTTATTATTACAAATTGCGCCCTCTAGCAATTTTATTAAAGACTATCGTATACTGCTGGATACGGCGATTGAAGATACTTACCTTTCCCTTCTAAACAAGCTTAAATTTAGTGCAATCGGATAAGTCGTTTAGAAGTTACAGCGATTTTGATGTTTACACCTTCAATAGCTTCCCCCACTCTTATCAAGGTCTGTACGCCAATGAGCCTTAAACCAAAATGATGCAGATTTGTCTAAAGTCTAAGCTTTTCGATGATGTAATCAGAGTTATACCTTAATATGGGAATTTTCGGAGAAATTTAGAATTTAAACAAAAAATTTAATTGTGCCCCCTTGCGGCAAAATGAGGAACTTAAAAGTAATTTTCAGAATTTTCTCATGACGTCTTTAATCATAGTTTTTTTTTCAAGTTTCTATGCCTAGTAGTTTCCGAGATATGGCCGGTGGCAACCCTTAATGAAACACCCTGTATAAGTTAGTTTACAGTGCCTATTAAAATCATTAAAATGGAAAAATGTAGATGCCGAACTACAATTCGCTACCAAATGGTGTACCTAACTGCTGGTAGAGCAGTTTACGACCTTCCTAACACTTTATATAATTTATTCAAATTTAAATTTTATAAAAACTGAGTTTTCAATGACATATTTCCAAATTTTAATAGTGTATGTTCCTATCGTTTCTGTTTTCTGCTGTCTCGATGAAACAAGTGCACCCCTTGCCCCTTTTGCCAACGGCCCTATATCCGGTTTAATATTGTTCTCTCACATACGTTCTTGCCTCCAGCACTTAGGATGGTTATATCAATAAATGGAAGGTCTTTGGTTTACCTTTGTTATTTGAAAAAATATTATACGGGAAGGACCAAAAGTTTGTTTTATCTCTCCCACAATATGGTTTAAATATTTTAGACTTTTAAATGTCTCTATTATATATATATAGGGTGTCCGGGAAAATGTGGGAAATCTTCCGGATATGAAAAAAACGCGTGAAAATGATATGTAGTATCAGTAGTTCATATAAACCTCTTTCGTATCGGCCTCCTCTTCGAAGATATGGGCTCCCAAAGAGCTCCCATGGAATTAAGTTTTGACACATAATTATTAAACCAACAGGTATATTTCAATTTTTTTTCATATGATGTATACTAGGTAAGACCCTTCAAATTACTATCCCAGAAAGTGTTGCGAACTACTCACAGCTGCAGGGACGGCCCAGCAGTGATACTAATGTGCCCATTTTTTTACGCCCTGTAAGATAAAAACTTGGGACAACGTTTTTTACATACCTTTAACTATTGACTAAAAATTAAGTACCTACGCTTCATTCATGTCGCTAATCCTAACCGTTTTTGGAAAAAACGTCATTTTATTGCCATTATGTATTTAGCGTATTTCGATAAAAGATACATTTTTGTTCGTATAAGTTATAAATGTTCACTTTTAACTGCTTAATATTAATACATGATGGCAATAAAATGATGTTTTTCCGAAAACGGTTAGGATTAGCAACATAAATAAAGGTACGTTATTTTTAGTCAATAGTTAAAGGTATGTAAAAAACGTTGTCCAACGTTTTTATCATACAGGGAGTAAAAAAATGGGCACATTAGTGTCACTGCAAGTCCGTCCCTGCAGCTATGAATAATTCGCAACACTTTCTGGGATAGTAATTTGAAGGATCTTACCTGGTATACGTTGTATGAAAAAAAAAATTGAAATATACCTGTTGGTTTAATAATTATGTGTCAAAAACTGAATTCCATGGGGGCTCTTTGGGAGCCCATATCTCCGAAGAGGAGGCCGATACGAAACAAGTTTGAACTTAAGTATTATTATTACGTGTTTTTTTCATATCTGGGAGATTTCCCACATTTTCCCGGACACCCTGTATATAACGAAAAATAAATCTGGGCAGCGGACAAATAGATGTAAAAAAAAATTTAATCTGTCTTTACGTCTTGTTGCTTTATTTCTATTTTAACATAAATTAAAAAAAGTTTTGAAAGGTTATTTAATAAAATATTTAAAAGCATTTTAAAAAATAAAATAACAATTTTCGTTATAACTTTTAATTAGAAACTCATTTTATCTTCAACCAGGAATCTAATTAATATTTTTTGTAACAGGTCTTCTTTCCCTAAACTTATTATTTTAGATACCATATTTTTCCTTACTTAAATTAAATATTGTTTTTCCAATCATAATCATTATTAAATTTTAAGTAATTTAAAAATGATATCATTAATGTTTTTAGGTACATTTTTTTTTAATAAAAATCGTTTTAATTATATAAGTTATTAAATTTATATGAAATTACTAAATTCACTGCTCAGCTAAATTATATAAGATTTACCACGATTACAAAAATATGAAGTAACATAGAATTTTTTAATCAATTGTGTTAAGTGGATCGCATTAAAAAAAGTTAGGTTTCGATCTGTTAATTTATAGTCAAGTAGTATATGAAAATTAAAATTATGTCATAATAATTGACTTTCCAAGTTTCACAAGCATTTAAAAAATGAAATTTTGTTTGTGTCTGTGGTTCACTAGGATATTTATTTTTTTCCAACAATTTGATACCATACCCTCCTATGCTATTTAAAAATTGACACTGAACAATTTGCCTTACATCCCAATCGCAAATTTAAAAGCGTTATGCATTATTGCCGCCCTCTCTTTTTTCTAAAAAAATATAAAGGCGGCTTTAAAAAACAGTGGAATGGTTTTGAAAACCAATATGGCTTTAATTTAAAGTTGTAATATCATTAGTTTATAAAACATAAAATACCTACATACAATCTTGCGGCTTCAAAAGAATTTTTCTGGTCACTCCAAAAATTAGAAGCATATCAATTTGTTCATTTCTAGTAAAACTAACCATTTTTTCTGATTTAAAATGTAAGTTTAATAAACGAATGACATTACAATTTTAATTTAAAACCATATTGGTTTTCAAAACCATTCCAATAATGCATAACGCTTTTAAATTTGCGATTGGGACTTAAGACAAATGTTTTCGTGTCAATTTTAAAATAGCATAGGAGTGCATGGTATCAAATTGTTGGAAAAAAATGCTCGTATTAAATATATCCTAGTAAACTACCAGCGTTCCATTTGGAAAAATGGAGTAAACGTCAAGGAAACAAACTTTCATTTTTTAAACGCTTGTGAAACTTAGAAAGTCAATTATTATGACATAATTTTAATTTTCCTATAGTACTACTTGATTATAAATTAACAGATTTAATTAATTTGTAGCACTCTAGATTGAAAAGAAAAAATAAACATAAAAATGTTATAACACGTCAAAAAATTACAAGTGAGGTGTCATTTTACTCAGAATGTTATGCTGAATCCCAATAAGTAAAAAATACAAGATGTCCCATTTAAAATATCAAAATCAAGGTCACTTCCGGTCAAACCAGAAGTGCAAGCAAATTGAAAATTATGCCAATAAATGCAGACTCATCTGTTCTGCATAATCTCAAAATTTCATTTTAATATCTATAAATACAGAAAAGTTATAGGGACTTTTGAGAAACACCCGGTATATCTTCTGACAGCAAATTCTATTAAGCATTTAATATTTAATAAATAATCCTACATACGATCAATGAAGTTTTAAGGGTTCAAAAAATTTTTTATGCAGATGTACCTCCCATTTTTAGCCTTTTTGTCTTAAACGTTTAAAATTATTTGCACACAATAATATTACTGATAAAACTGACAAAGAAATTGTATGTAAAACGTTTACCCGAGTATTTTGTCTATCTGGACTTGCCATTTTGCTGAACAAGGCAGTCAATTTGCCTTCTACAAATGCCAGTGAATATCTAGATCTGATAAGCAATATTATTCTGACCATTCAAACATTTTCCAGGTTATGGACACGTTGTATTTTAAATGCTTTTAACTCGTTTTCGATTAATTCCGCTATTGTTATTTGAAATACCGCAAAAGCCCAATGCGGCAGGTTTTATGAATTTTAAAAGGAAAACATTGCAAAAACAGATAAAAGGGAAATTTCACCCGATAAAATATGTGTATTTCTAAAATATGTTTTATTCGACTTTCCTTAAACTGGTGGTGGTAAAAAAGCGGTGGATATTTTCTCCTTTAGGGTCCCATTAATGTAAATGCCTTGATCCTAACCAATGCTCAAGGGGGTAATGTGTTTTCCTGACCCCTTTTATGGACGTCAATGCTCTTTCGTGTTGGTACATTAACATTGATTTGTAATGTGGAAGAAAAGTGTCTACGTTTGGATATTGCCTGACAAAAACAAATAAAAGTTTTGTCTTTATCTTTATTGCCACATTGAGCTCTGAGTCTATATTGTATGGACATTTTATTTATTTAAAAAAAGAAATACAAGATAGTTGTCCCAAACTTTTTTTTTATTATTTCTATATATAGAATAAAAGGCGTAATGATTACTTCAAAAGGTATGTCAAATGTTTCACCCTAAGAAATAACCAATTAGTGACAATTCCACATTTAGTGACTTTTCATTTGTCATTTTGTAAGTTTATTTAACTTTAAAACATTATTTTGTTATTAGTTTCGTATTTATAATGTTAAAAATTCAATTTAACCATAGAAAATAAAAAAAAGAACATGCTTTTTTGAAAAACTGATTTTTTCATTAAATAGAACAAATTGTATCAAGTTATTTTTTTTCGAATATTTCATATTTGCATCACAAATTTTAAAATTGTTTATGCATTCATCCTGTACTTGTTGTGAGTATCTATCCGCACCTGGGAACATCCCAAACGAACGTAAATAATTAATATCTATTTGTACAGATGTTTTGTGCAAGCTATAAAGTGGAAACATGATGGGTCTGTTTCATAAAGTTGTAGCGTCACTGATGTGGTCATAAGGGCTCGTATTCACACTATTAAACAGTAGCAGCAAAAATAGTATACAATATATTTTGTGCTGACCTTTTTACAAATGACTAGCAAGTCCCTCCTGCTGGACTGGCCACCGTGACGTCAGACGAAATGAATTTCACCATTTTGTCAAGTATAGTTTTTATTTCTATAAGTCATTTTATGGTTAAAAATGTAAGAATTGTAGGTTCTTCCTTAGATAATAATAATAATATAAATTTATTGTTATAATCCATTCTTTAACATTATTACATTGTTACAATTACATAGGAAATATTACAAATTGAGTGGACAACAATAGGCCTTAGGCCTTAATCCAGAGACTGTTTAGGCCCTAATTTATATTGAATAATTTAAAATCTAACTAGAACTAGTAAAATGATTTAAATTTGAGAAGCGCTAATAGTTTAATTATTATTATATAAGTGAAATGTTGCTTGTTCCAAGGTAAAAGGCATGGGAAAGGAAAAAGAAGGGGTATAAACTGATAATGCTTTCTGCGCAGAGCCATATCATGGACATCTGTTCGAAAAGTAATTATATTATATAAGTAAAGAGGTAGTTTAAATCTAAGTATTTTAAAAGAAAATTTGGTAATGTGTAATTTAAATCTGTTATACATACTGAGCCATTCTGACATAGCCAGGTAAGGGGTAATATGATTTATACGTTTAACAACATAAATCAGTCTCAAATACGAATTCTAAACTTTTTAATCCGAGAACGGTCCGCAGCATACAGGCAAGGCATGTAAACTGCACTATAATGGTCAAACTGTGACAATACCAAAGAATCACATAAGAGTTTCCGGGTTTCTTGGGAGAGGCAATGTCGGTTACCATATATAAGTTTAACGCAAATTGGAATCAAGCAATAGTCCCAAGCCCTTACATGTATTAGAGAGGGTAAAGATATGTTATTTAATTTAAGATTGATGTTTCTTTTAACTAGATTAACTTTATTTTCGTTTTCAAATAAAAGGAACTGACGATTTTTTAGGATTAAGTTTGAGGTGAAGATCCCCTGCTACTTCATAGAAATTACTTAAATCTATGTTAATTAGATCCTCCGCTACATGTAGTATGTAGTTCTTGTTCTTGAAATGAGTAATATAATTGAGCATCGTCAGCGTCAACGTGATAATTGCCGGAGGTAACTAACAAATTTTGAGATATGTGGAAAATTTAAATTTCTATACCTTGTTTTGAATACATGTTTTTCTTATAGATATAGTTCCAAATACACAGGTCTGTTTTATTTATAACTAAGTACGTTTTAAATTCAATTAAGTAAGAAATGAGTGAAGAAAAATCTATTTATAAAAATATTTTGTACAAGCTCTGAAGTGGAAACATAATTGGATTATCGAAAACAAGCCCCCATTTAGAAAAAAACGACAGCCTTAAAAATACCCTTGAGTAGAAGGGAAGAAGGATGGGAAAAAAATAAAGCCTAAATTGGCTAATAAATTTATGTTTGTAGATACATTACGTTAAAAGTTGAAACCCTACCACTATATATTTTAGTAAATGTCTTTTTATTGCCCCTTATTGCCTTTAATGTGTTATTATAATCATCATTTAAAAAGGATATTTTTTACGAACAAGTTTATCGACATTTTTATACGCGTTTACTCTCTAACGGAAAACAATTAATGTATATAAAGGGATTAGAATTCAAGAAATTCAAGTAGCATATTTCATCTAGCTAAAAAAATTCATTACATAAGCAAAATCCCTTTTTTATAACTAATAAATGGATAATATTTAAGAAGTTAACACTACATATTTAGGAAATTGAATTTGAACTTTCTCAAAACCGGTAGAAGACTACAAATTAAATTGTGGTAGGATTGTTACACAACATATGAATTATTTATTATCGAACGCTTGAATATTATGTTATACATTACTCTCTAATTTAAAACTCACAATTCAATAAATTTTAATTTACTCACCTTGAATGAAATGATGCAAAAACCGTTAAATTTTAATTTTTACCTGAAAACAGTGACAGATGCCGGGAGGAGGAGTAGGGAAAGTTCACCCCATCTATAAAGCAATTAGGAAATAAATGAACAATTTTCTTAACTTTACAAAAAAATGTTGCCAATGGCCAATATTTCTCCTTTTTATAAATGTTCTGATTCTGATGGTATTTGATAAAAAAAAAGATTTTCTTGTCACAGTTCAGTTTTTTTGTTAGTTACTTATTAGTAGTATATTATCATATTTTAACGGTAATTTTTGCCAGTAGACCTACATACGTAATTTTTATATTGTGCGCCTCCTTTGATTAAGTGTATGGATTTAACTCTGCCTAAAAATTTGTTTAAATTAACAAAATAACTTTTATTTATGAATTTATTTTTGGTAGCCAGAGCCAGTAAAATTAACTGTGAAAATGTGGCTCAAATATTTAATTAAACATCTGGTTTCAAAAATATTGCGAAATAACATCTTTAGAGCCTCTCCTTTGGGCTCCTGTAGGGGATATAGAACAAAACGTGTTACTTAATTTTTATTCAATCTGTATGTACCTTCTATAAATTATGTCGGACTTGACGTTCTGCATAACAAAAATATTATTTCTACTTTTCTAATTTGAAATATTTTCCCGAAGCTTGTTTTTAATGCGAGGCAATGAAAGCATTTCAAAATGAAAAACAGACCTAAATGAAATGTAATAAGTGACAATAAAATTAGGTATGACGCTTATTACAAAATATTTTATTTAAATTACTTTTACACTTAACTAAAAAAAAGTATCAAAAGGAAAGAAAAACACAAAGTCTTCCTTCACAAAATTTAATAGAATAAAAAACTCTAGTTTAAAGGCTTCTACATATTTCGAACGTTGAAACGTTTATCATCAGAAGACAGAAATCTATAAGAAACTTTTCTTCTATATTTAAAAAAAATTTTAAGTCCATAGAAGCATCAGCATAAAATAGATTTCTGTCTCCTGATGATGAACGTTTCTACGTTCGAAACATGTAGAGACCTTTGAACTAGAGTTTTTTATTCTATTAAATTTTGTGGAGGAAGACTTTGTGTTTTTCTTTCCTTTTCATACTTTCAACTCCACTTTAAGTATGAACTATTTCTTCAAGTTAAAAAAAAGTAGGTTAAATTATTAAAACATGCATTAAAATAATTAAAATTTGTTCATGAACAATTTTCTTAAAATAATAAAAATGAAGTTACAACCACACTAACTGTTTTTAAATGTATAGAATTAATGCCTGTTGTACTTTTATCATGCCTATTTGCAAAAATTGTTTGAAATACGACTATCATCAAAATTGAATAAGTTATATGGCCGATGGTGAGAAAATTCAAAATAATAATAGCTCGTGGATATTTTTTGGGATTTTTAAATATTTCGGATAATTTTGTATATTTTAACAAAGCAGAATTTTCTTTTTGTTTCAGGAGAAAGACCAGCTGCAATGCAAACAGGTTCAGCACGACTCTCAAAAAGTTCCCTAAATATTGTAGCACTCTTAATTGTATCGTATATCTATCAAAGGTGTACTTTTAGCCACTGTACTGTTTTGGATGCAACAAGGTAGCTATTTTGCCTATTTTTTAATTTAAATTTGTAAATATAGTTTTTTTTTATTTTTCTTCTAAAATTGTCTAGCCAAAATTAGGTTTCATTTTTAACTAAATAAAATAATATTATATACAAGAATTCACGTTTGTTTCTTAAATTATTACTGACAAAAATCAAACTGATAATATTTAGCAAGTGATATATAAATTGGCAGATACATTAGAATCACTTTGTACAGGATTTAAGAAGAAAATCTGACTAAATAAAGGCGCAGAGAACAAGTTTAGTTGAAGTAAACACTACATTAATGCATATGACTCAAAAGATGTTGGAACTTACCGAAAACTGTAAAAGTAAATATAATAATACAAAAAGGAAAAAGATATATAGGCTAGCAGACAAATATGTCAAATAGGTGTGAAAGGGAAGCCAAAACATGAAATTCCTGGAGCGGATAGACAATATGAAGGCTATTTCGTCCTTATTAAGACTTTACAGGAAGCCCTAACTTAATGCAACTCCACAGATAACGCAACAGCGCATTTAAAGCTTAAAGTAGTGAATACGAAGCATCGTCATCTAGTAGGAATCAACTCCGATATCGATTTCTTTATTAAATGCATATACATCCAGTACCCGCTGATCTCCCCTATTTTTTAGTAGGTACGTGCGCTAGTAACTTCCGAACTATATTTTTTCAGGTAATCATTTGTTTTTGATTATTTTTGTCTCTAATCAAATTTCAATGAAATGATGCGTTTTGGAGATAATTTGAAAAGTGAGAGAGTCCGTAACTGATGCCAACGCTTCTTGGGCAAGTAGTTTCCTAATTTTCAAATGCTAAATTGAGGCAGCCGTTGTGTAATATGTTTTGATTATCTATTATCTTGTTATTATGTTTCAAATTTATTTAATAAGTAATAGTCGATTATTGTCTTAAGAACAAGTGATAACAGTGGGTTTTTACTGTTATGTAAAGAATATTAGCAGTAGTTTAGTACTACAGGTTTTTATCTGTACACCACTGTCCTTACATGATTTTCTAAAAAATATAGTTCATACGTACCAAAAAATAGGTGAAGGGTCAGCGGGTACTGGATCCCCCCTATTTTGAATATTTGATAATTGTCTTTCATTTTGTTTTTCTCAAAAGACGTAACTCTTTCTGCTGAAGCAATGTACCTAATTTAAAATTAACATCTTATTAAATACTCGGATTATTAAAAAAAATCAATTTTTAATTTCAAACTTTGAGGGTCACAAATGAAAAATGGCATTATAAAAGTCATATTATTTCTGCTCAAGGCATATATGGTTAACGGATTGACGTGCTAATATTTTAGGGTGTGTTTCCTCAAGTCATCTTATGAAGAAAAGTTCATATAAACATATGTCCTAAACGGCTTAAATTTTCTGCTACAGGGTGTTGAATTTTTCTTTTTTTAAAGCGTTTTTTGTAATATCTCCGAAAGTACTTTAGATAATATTTTTAATTTGGACATGTGCTAATAGGACGTAAAACCACATATTTTAATCGTAAAAGTTATTTTTTGTCCCATCAGTGGCGTCCCTGCAAGCATGTCCTCTGATATTTTTTAGAAAAAAAATGGTACACCACTGACATTTTTCCATGTGGATATTATTTCTGATTAGCCTCGTCAATTCTACATAAAAATGGTCTCTTGAGTTTTTCTCCTCAGGCACACCGTTCCTAATTAAAATAATTTAATTAAATTAGCTCTACTATTTATTAGATATTATTAACATTGATAATGTAAACTTTTGTTTTATAAAAATTGTTGAAAATTACCACCTTCACTTAATAGGCATGCTTTCGCCCGTCTTTGCTATTAATAGCGCACTCGTTCAAATATTCCAGGCGAATGGTTTGGTTTCACAGAAGGCAATTATTCGCTCATTTAAATTTTCTAAAGTGTTAATGGGAGTATTATACACTAGAGTTTTAAGATGACCCACAAGAAAAAATTCCAAACTATTGAGATCAGGGGATTTTGCTGGCCATTGTTGAGCTCCTCCGCGACGTATCCAACGATTCGGATAAACTGCATCTAAATGGTCGCGAACGATTACACTGAAATTAGCAGGAGCTTCATCATGCATGTACCACATTTGATTCCTTAGCGCATATGGTACATCTTCAAGTAACACAGGTAGTTCTCCTTGGAGGAAATGCAGATAAGACTGCCGTTAAGGCGTTAATTATGTTTTTAAGAACGTCACCGTTCCAGGATAATTATAGATTTATGTGATCAAAAATAATTCGTCAATACTGCAAAATGAAGTTAATTTAATTTAATTAAGTATTTTAATTAAGAACAGTGTGCCTGAGGAGAAAAACGCAAGAGACCCTTTTTATGTAGAATTGATCAGGCTAATCAGAAATAATATCCGCATGAAAAAATGTCAGTGGCGTATCACTTTTTTTCTAAAAAAATCAGAGGACATGTTTGCAGGGATGCCACTGGTGGGACAAAAAAATAACTTTTATAACTAAAACATGTGGTTTTATGTCCTATTAGCACATGTCAAAATTGAAAACATTATCTATAGTACTTTCGGAGATATTACAAAGAACTCAATAAAAAAGAAAAAATTCAACACCCTGTAGCAAAAAATTTAGGCCGTTTACGACATATGTTTATATGAACTTTTCTTTATAAAATGACTTGGGGAATCACACCCTAAAATATTAGCACGTCATTAAGGAACACCCTGTATATACATAAATCTAATTTATAGAGCAAAATTGCACCAATCCCCATTAGAATATTGTTTGATACAAAGGCACGTTTCATGATTGTTTAGGAACAAAGTAGCAGAAGTCAAGAGACAACAAGAAGAAGTAACAATCAGAAATATAACAATAAAACAGCAGATTTAAACAACTTTTAACTGAAAGGGAAATCAAAGGTCAAAAGTGAGAATATAATTTGGGTTGTATCTCTCCCTAGGCTTGTATTGTTTTACTTAATCTTTTCTTACAACAAGTTCAAAAATCCCCATCGAGTGTTTTAAATGATTTGCACCCTGACACTTTTTTTTTGTATGTATGTATGTATCACACACAGAAACATAATTGAAGTAAACTTAATACAGTATGTATCAGCCAAATGGAATAAATTCGACAATAAATACATGATGGGGACGTGTCCGAAAAAACGCTCGGAAACTTCAATTGGTATTTCTAGTTGCGCATTTTTTTCAATAAAAACTTTTTATACAGATTGTGTCATGTAACAGTGGCCTATACCAACTTTCTTCTTTTAAATTAAACACCCTATATATTATTCAATTTTTGGATTCTTCCGAAAATTTTAGATATATTTCACGTAAAATATCCTATACCTCTATCTTCAACTGTTTCGGAAATATTAAGTGTTTTCAGATTTATTGCAAAAATTAACAACACACGCAAGAACTAAAAAGTAATACTGTTTATTTCCTGATAATGTAAAAAACAAAAAAATAACATTAATGTAGATGGGGATGGGTTTGGCAGAAGGAAACAGACAAAAGTCTTTTGAATTAATATCTGTGGTCCGGCACTTGTACCGGTTTTGAGAGCACTCTTGTAAAATTTTCTGTTTTTACAGAATAACCCCTTTACGACTGACCTTTTCTAAGGTACCGTACTGAGACGCAAGATGTCGCACCGGGTTCTATAATTCCCGTCGATAATCGATCCTGACAAGTGATTTGTCTTTGAGCCCTGTTTCCTTCTGCCAAACTGAGCCTCACTGATTAGCCGTAATAACGGCGAAACGCGTCTGGGGATGGGTTTGGCAGAAGGAAACAGACAAAAGTCTTTTGAATTAATGTAGATGTTGAAAATGCTTGCCGCGAGCGTCTGGGCAACATCCTAATCCTAAATAGTGTTACTGAACATCTCAGGCGTGACCGATCTAACCGCAAGCGTTATTCAGCTAAGTCGAGGGGTTTAGTTTTATATACAATATTTTTGACATAACCCCATAAGAAGAAGTCTAATGGCGTCAGATCAGGGGATCGTGCTGGCCATTTCATCGATCCACGCCTCCCTATCCACCGATCTGGAAATACTCGGTTGAGGTACTGCCTGACATTGATTTGGTAATGGGGCGGTGCTCTATCTTGCTGAAACCATATCATATTCGCTGGAAGGGTTTGCTGGATCAGGATATAAGTTTGTCAAAGTTGGCAAGACATTATTTTGAAGCAATGCTAAGTAATTATCGCCGTTTAAATTGGCATTAATGAAAAAGGGACCTATGGTATGATCTCCAACAATCCCTGCCCAAATATTAACCTTTTTAGGATATTGCGTTGTTCTTCTCTAATCCAGTGAGGATTTTCCATAGACCAATAGCGGCAATTCTGACGATTAGCATGACGGTGAACTATAAAGCTGCACCCATCAGAAAACACAACATGTTCTAATTGGATCACATTGTTATATAACATTGCCATCATTTGTTCACAAAAATACGTTCATCAATCAAAATCGTCTTCCATGAGCTCATGAGTAGGTATCATTTTATAGGGATACATTTTATTTTCTTGTAATGTTCGAATAATCGATTAATGGCTAACATCGAACATTGGGACTGTTTTTCGACTAGAAGTATGTGTTGTTTTCCTCAAACTCCAGCAGAATATCTAATTTGGTATCATCACTTATTGCATTGGCAGCTACTTTTTTTATCTGCTTTGCATATCCAAGCTGGCGAAACTGCTATTCTATTTTACTAATTTTCCCTTGAGTTATAGGCGACAAATTTGGAAATTTTTCATGAAATAAGCCAGCAACTTTCATTTGTGTCCTTGCTTTATCTCCATAACCAATCATCTGTAGAAGAAGAAATACCAATCGATGTGTCCGAACGTTTTTTCGGACACCCCCCCATGTATTTATAATCGAATTTATTCCATTTGGCTGATACACACTGTATATACAGGTTCATCCAACCAGGACTGAACAGGGGCCTATTTTTTGGGTTTCCCTGTATTTTTATTTAAACCAATATAGCCATTTAGTTTATGCTTTGCCGTTGAATCTGAAATGACCATTTAAAAAGCGATCTGATTTAAAACAAAGGAACTGTGACGTAAAGTTGTTGTTTTTTTAATGAAACACCCTGTATATTATTTATTTTTATGATACGCCCTTCTTTCCTGATTCCATAAAATAAATATATAGTTTGTCCATTTTAGCTCAAACCGTTTTTAAGATATGAGCAATCAAACATTTAAAAAGCTGTATTCATTTGAGCTTAATACGTCTAGAATGCCTTGGAAAAGAAAATCCCCGTAATGGCGATGCATTAAAATAACATCATAAGAGGTATTGAAAAATAAAGTTTTGATATTATGTCTAGAATGCCTTGAGAAACAAAACTATGCAAATAATAATAATAATTTGTCAAGTTTTTATCAGTTAAAATGAAATATTCCCTGGAAGAACGATTTCAGATTATCACACTTTTTTATAAAAACGGGGAAAATGCAAGAGAAACTCAGCGGAGATATTTCGCTGAAGTTAATAGAATCATATCAGTTGATACAATTTTGACTTTAAAACGTTTATTTGAGGAGACAACCGCAAGAGAAGAGATGGAAGAAGCGTGATCCGAGAACGTGTAATTAATACTAAATTATTTTAGTATTAATCCCATTGGATTAATACTAAAAAATTCCATAGAGGAAGCAGTAAGGGATATCTTGTATGGTCCCAGAAGAAACAGAGTGAGTTTTGGCAACGTTCAAAGAACTTTAAATCGGCACAAATTAATTCCGTTTCGAATTCACCCTATGCAACACCTGACGGCAAATCAAAAGGAACTTCGGTTTCAATATGTTGCACAAATGATTATTAGAAAACAAGGCAGGGATCCTGACCTGTTTAAAAAGGTCCTGTGGACAGACGAAGCAACATTCTCAACATCAGGAATATATAATCGACGCAACGTGCACTATTGGTCTCAAATAAATCCAAGAAAATACCAAACTATTAAATAGCAAGGTAGAACGTCTGTTAATGTATGGTGTGGAATAATTAAGAATAGAATAATTGGGCCAATTTTTTTTAATGGGTCATTAACTGGTTGGTCAACGATATCTCCAGTTTCTTCAAAATGAAGTTGAAGAAGAAGAAGAAGAAGAAGAAGGGCGTTTCATAAAAATAAATAATATGCAGGGTGTTCCATTGAAAAAATAACAACTTTACGCCACGCTTTTTAAATGGTAATTTTAGATTATACGGCAAAGCATAAACTAAATGGCTATATTGGTTTAAATAAAAATACAGTGAAACTCAAAAAATAGGCCCCTGTTCAGTCCTGGTTGGATGACCCTGTACAAGTGTATTAGATAGGATCTTATACTTCAATTATATATCAAAAATTCTTGTGTTATTTTTAACGCCTTGGCTGTGCCCTAAAACAAAATCTTTAGTTAGCTGGATGTGTTTACTTCTACATAAGAATAAAAGGAGGAACACCTTGGCAGTATGCTCTAGAAAACGCAATTATTTTAAAGTCTGGTAAAAGAAAAATAAATGTAATTATTACTTCAAACGAAAAGGTATAATTTTTAAATGGTTTCAAATTTTTAACTAGGAATTTTTACTGTCCCTCTATCTGCCATTTTATGTTCATTCGCTGAATAAACAACCTTGAAATAGTTTTGTCGTAGATATAAATCTTATTGCTCAACGCAGAGCATATGGACATGCTTTGTTTAATATTTATTGAATTTTAAAGTGCGGTCGCCTAACTTCCTTAAATAAGTACTTTATCTAAAAACAATTCAGTAAAGCCTCCAGGGAATTATCCCTTGAGAAATCTTATAAAATTCTTTTCTTTCTCCCGTGTTTTGTTTTCTTCTCATTTCACGACTATAAAAAAAACACGGAAAAGGGAAAGATATTTGTAATATATAAGGGCTATCCTGATTTATTTCTCCAGAAAGCACTCAAAAGCAAAATGTTACAAGTGCATTGTTTGTTTTTTTTTATTAAAAGAACAGCTTTTGATTTATAATTAGTTGGTTATTTATAATAGTTTGTTTTTGTTGGGTCTGTTATGTTCTATTATTCGTAAACAAATCTATAGGCTTTTTATGTTTTCTTCGAATAGTTTAACAATGATACTCCTGCGGCCAAGAAAAGTTTAATCTAATTCACAGTCTACAGTTTCATTCAGGGGTATTTTTAAGTAATGGTATTTACACTGTGAGCTAGATTTTTTTTTAAACCACACCTGTATCCAATTAGATTTTATAATTAATTTGTGTTGGGCTACATGCTTGGTGAAACTGTGGTTCCATTGCACAGGAAGAAAAAATAACTACTTGTTATGTTTCACAAATTTAATCAGTTTCCTGACACGTGTTTCGGCCCTTTCGAGTCATTTTCAAAGGAGTACAAGAATATACTAAATTCTACGTTACATTACAAAGGTATTTATATCGTTATGGTAACATGTCATAAAATTAAAATTAGGATTAGAAGATTGAATGGTCAACTGTGGGTTTTCCAAATTTATTAAAGGTACAAATACATATTTAGTCCTAAATAAGTGTGCTTTTAAGAATTAGGGAAGCACCTGAAGGTATTTCGGTTTGATTATTCACAACATTACATTTGGTTTTTATGGCTTTTTTGATAGCTATTGTTTCTAGTATATTTAGTTTTCTGCTTTTATTGTGTATGTATATGGGTTTTATGTTGTTAGAGATTGAGTGTGAGTGTCGGTGTAGTTTTGTTTGTTGAGGGTGCTTTGAGTCTGCGAGTATGACTATATCTGTGGTAGTTGGTTTTCTATATGAAAATGACCCGAAAGGGCCGAAACACGTGTCAGGAAACTGATTAAATTTGTGAAACATAACAAGTAGTTATTTTTTCTTCCTGTGCAATTAGTTTTTGACAAATTTTCGAAAATTTAATTTTAAAAAAGCATCCCTGCTTAGTAGTGTTTCGTTATTAGTAACAACTATTGTGAACAATTACTTGTAACTTTTGTCTTTAATATTTTTTAACATTTTAAACTGATGAACTTGAACGATTATTAGCATAAGCTAATAAAGACCATTAAGGAATTTTTAAAAATGGAACTATTATAGGCTAAAATAGAAATAATTTTGTTATACTTAAAATTTCAATTATTGTAAATAAAGAAATATTGGAAAATAATATAATATTGTTAAATGTGTGCTTTTATTTGATTTTTAACATTGTTATGAGTTACCCAAAAGTTGATATTGGCTCTTGAAAGAAACAATACAATAAAGGAGAAAAAGATATTACCTAACACGATAAATAATATTCAATATTTTTCTTAGGTTATCTAATCTATTCTACGTGACCAAAACTGATGGCATTACCGCATTGCGTTAGATATATATAGCACAGTTCAGAAAACGCATACGGCGTCAGTGTCAGGTTTGGTCGCGAAATATAGGAAATATTTTTTTATCTGAAGTAACTAAATAATACATTTTTTAATCATTAGCTAAGCAGAAAATCAAATAAAAGCTTATAATGTAGCTAAAGCATGTATAAAATTTAAAAAATTTACAAAAATTTTGTAGATTAAAATCGAATTAAAAACGAAATTTTTCTAAAAAAAAATTAAAATATTAAAAGTTTTCAAGCATTAAGGGTTGGAAAAATTATCTTTTGTTGCTACTTACTCATATAATTAAAAACTCATACTTTTTGTATTGGTAATTTTTCTACGGAATTAAATGCAGCGATTAAAAAAAAAAATTTCTGCTGTTGGAGCTCAATTTGAAATAATTGGTGAAAAGTGAGGCATTGCCATTTAATGTTCTTATCAATATTTCGTTTTCTCCAAAAAGCGGCCGAATACCTGTCTTTGGGTAGCAGTTACCTACAGTTTTACGTTAAAAAATTTAATTGATAAATTAATAACAGCATAAAACGAAATTTTGTTCAATTTCTTTTTCTGCTTTTATTAATTTATAAATGCAACCTTTTTTAAGGTAAAACTGTAGGTAATTATACTGTTGACGACATATAAGTTCGTACACTCCACCCATACATAACTCAATTACAACAAAAATTGGGTAAAACGGGTTTCTCACCTTGCTGCTTATACCTGGATAGAACACCAGCTATATACGTAGCTGTAAATTATTGTTTGTACGATTTTTGACCATAAGTAATAATGGTTATTTCTAAATACTTTTGTGTTTAAATTACAGCCGCAAAATAAGAAAATTAAAAATAATACCAGGAAAACTACAAAAGTATAAAGCCAAAAAGGGTAAATTTATTAACAAACAACAAACAAAATACTAATATTTAGTTGCTGCGCCATTGGATTCTAAAACTAATCGTAATCTTCATGGCATTGACAAAATAATATTTCTGGTGTCATCCGGAGTTAGCCCTTCCCAAATTTCTTCTATTTTGTTAAATAACTCTGTTTCATTCTGTGGTTTAAAATTTATTTTGTACAGTTTTTTTACCATCAATCCCCAAACATTTTCAATTGGATTTAAATCAGGACTTCTTGAGCACAAAGGTAGGCATGGTACGTTGTTTTGTCTAAACCAGTTTCTTTTATTTCTTGCAGTATGCACAGGGCAGTTATCCTGCTAAAATGTAAAGTTATTTCCTTTAAAAACTATCGCGGCAGAAGGAAGAAAAACATTTTCCAAAATCTGAATCCAATCAAATACTGTTTAGTGTTCCACCAATATTTCAGCATACACCTGCACCGTTAACACTTATCCATGCCCACACATTAACGAAGAAACGTCCACTGGTTTGCTTTTTTTAAGTGTACTTCTCATCATATCGGGAATTTGGTGGTCTATATACTCGAATCCTTCCATTATGTGGACTGAAAAGTTTTCTCATCGGAAAAGATAACATTTTGCCGAAAAAAATCATTTTCTGGTAAATATTGCATAGCAAACCCAATTCTTTGTTCCTTATCACTATTTTTTAAAAACGGTTTGGATGAAGCTGCTCGATTTCTTTATTCGGAACATTGTCTTCAGTGGCGTAACTAGGGGGGACAAGGGGGGGCGCCCCCCCCCAGAGGTCTGCCTGCCCCCCCCCCCCAGAATCCGCGAGAAACAAATTTATTCTACCAGACCACCCAAATGCGAACGATAAGTCAAACGATAATTTGATTAATTGAATTTTTGTTAAATATTATATTTTTCAAGTTAATCTTTAAATTTACTGAAAAAAATATTATGTAGTTCTTTGGAGAAAGGAATCGTAAACCTAAACCTAACCTTATAAAATTATTTGTTTTAATTATCTTAAGTTATATGATAAAATTCCTAAAAACATTTTGTTTCAAATATGGCGCGGATCTAATCAGAATAAACATGTCCAAATTCAACTCGAAAAATTTCCAAAAAAAGTTTTCGTGACAGCTGAAAAATCTAACCGATAAAAATCGAGGTCTTGTGATATTACTGTTGATTATTGACCAAATTTGTTAAAATTTGGGTGTGGTCCAGAAAAAAATTTCGCCTGCGGGGCATTTCGCCTGTGACGGGCTCTCCACCTCTACACGAGCCGCCACTTCAAATCACAATAACAGGGCCACCCCCAGGTCAGAGGGCTAGTTACGCCACTGCTTACTCGGCGTTGAGTAGTTCTAGATGAAGCAGGGAATCCTGTTATATGCATATCGGATACTGCAGTTTCAAATGGATTTTGCCTTAAATACTCCACCAAATTTCAGTCTTCTTTATTTGATGATTATCTATTATTTAAACCAGACCCAACAAGACCTTTCAAGTGTTTGATGCGCCATTTTTTACAATTCCTTAAACAGTACTTCTAGGTACTCTAAAATGATCAGCTATTTTTCCACAAGACCACCCTATTTCTACTAAACATATTATTCTGGCTTTTTCAATAATACTTAAATGAGGGATTTTTAAATCAATTAAGATAATGACAATACTTTGCCAGATATCATGATAACAATTAACACGTTACAAAGGTAATAAAGGTAAAAAAGTAGGATTTACAGTGTCACAGTTTAGGTTACGAAATTATCTGTCTTCAAATGTACTCCAAAAAGGGGTAAATGGCCAAATTTTTGATAAAACGAAAAGTAAGGAAATATTGATCAAAAAACGAAATGACGAAGGCATCACTAGTGTTTGCTCTTAAGATAACTAAACCATTTCAATAAATATGGATAGAAAATATATTTAAATTAGGGAAGCGACCCGTATTACTTAATAAATGAAAAAGGTGATATGCAAACCAATTTTTCTCAAAAAATTACAGCTACTGAATTTTTATAAGTTCCTATGTAATTACTGTTTTTTTTAAATTTCAAAGTCTTCGTGTTGCTCCTTGAGATACAATATTATCCACGTTACTTGTAAAATTTAATATATTTACTGACACTGCCTATTTTTCATTCCAAACCCAATGCTAAGAAGATAATATTTACTTTTTTAAGACACTGATGTATATCAAATTCTTGCATTGTAAGTTGTATTAAGGTTTAAATTTTATATTTTTTGACAGGTTAGATTGTTTAAGGACCACACAGGATCAGTATTACTGACAGTGTTACTGGTGTCAATCCCAAAATGATTAAAGGAATACCGTTCGTTACTAAATAAATTACAGTAATAATATCATTATTTCTTTGAAATTCACAGTAATGAATACTGATGTAATGTGTAGGGTCCCAGTATAGCAAAAACAATATTTGTATAAATATTGCTGAATTTTAAACTTAAGAAATATTGGGTATACTCAAAAGATGCTAATAGCTTATATTTTTAGTACTATAGAAGAGGCTTTAAAAATTTAGGGGATGATTCAACACCAATAAATGTTATTTTATTTTGCTGTTTATATAACTAGGGAATATTTTTTCGTATATTTCAATTTTGAATTTATTCCGTTACAAATTTAGAAACTGTTATTATGTATGCCAAGAAATGTTTATTATACACCATATTAGATATATTATAATTTCATTATTTTGAAATAAAGCCTTTAATTTTAAAAACCGAAAAGAACCATGAAGAGCACCAGATATTTTTTATAAAAAAAAATCTGTTAAAGGAAACTTAAGATGACCTAATGAATGTGATTTTAAGAAAGATTAATTGAATTAGCACTTTATAGAGATATAGAATTTTATTATATTACAATTTAGGATACCACATTGTATATATACGTATAGAGAAGATTTTCATAAACTTTTATTTCCTATATAGGGTGTTTTATTAAGGGTGACCACCGGCCATATCTCGGAAACTACTAAGCATAGAAACTTGGGGGAAAAAATGATGATTAAAGCGGTCATGAGAAAATTCTGGAAATTACTTTTAAGTTCCTCATTTCGCCACAAGGGGCACAATTATAAATTCATTTTTAAAATTGCTAGAGGGCGAAATTTGTCAAAATAACAGTTTTTTTGATTTTATCCCGAAAATTCAAATCATACGATATAACTATGACATCATAATCGGAAAGTAGATTAAATTTGCAAAAAAAAATGTTACGACCACAGTTCGATATCTTTATTCGTTTTAGAGTTATTGCCAAAATAATAATTTTTAACACTTTAATCGAAGAAATTATTGTTTTTATAGTTCCAAAGGTATGTAGGTTGGATTAGTAGTAATAAGTTTTCATTTGTCATTTTCCATGCTTAGTAGTTTCCGAGTGGCCACCCTTAATGAAATACCCTGTATAGGGTCGCTGATATGTATGGAAACGATCGATTATTTGTTAAAGTAAGATAGTTAGCGAAAAATGTGGAACACAAAAGTTTTAGGGGTTTTAAAAGCCTATTAGTATACCTACTAAGTAAACAGGATGGACCAAAAAGTCGTAAAAAAACAAAGTTACTTTTTTTTAATGTAACACCCTCTGTATAATATCGATACTTATGTTTTTTTTCAAAATTATTTTTAGAATTGTGAAAAAATATAATTATCGAGTAATATACAGGGTTTTTCCGTATATTTTGGAGCACCCCTGGAGCTTTTATTTGAAGACCTAGAAAAAACTTTAAATTACCAAAGTTGCATGATTTCTCCTGAACTGCCAAAATTTGTTACCGGACAAAACAAATGAACATCGTAAATTTGTTTAATAATGCCAATGTCGATTTTTTTAAATGGAACACCCTGTATATTAATTTTTTTTAACTCCTCACTCTTTTCTGATTCCAAATATGTATATATGTTATATGTTTACTTTAGTCGTTTAGGCAAAATTTCATTTCAAAATATTGCGGATTAGAAAATCTATATTGGTGTGAGGAAACCATGCTAGAACATAATGCTTATTCAGTAACAATCATTAATATTATCTTGCCATTTTCGTAAAGCGTTTGTTACAAAAACCAAATTTTCCCTTTTAAGTAGTAAAACTTCTTGTTCTATTTTTTGACGAAGAATATTTGTGTTTTCTGGCCTATCATAATAAATCTTATTTTTCAAATAGCCCCATAAAAATAGATCTAGAGGTGTTAGGTCTGGGCTATTTGCGGGCCACCTAATGGGACCATTTCTACCAATCCAGAGATTATAATGATTATTTAAATATGCAACCACAGATTGAATGTTGTGTGGAGGTGCCCCATCTTGTTGCCAAATTAGTTCTTGCCGATTTGGGATGTTTTGCAATTCATGCTCAATTTCATGTTCTAAAAAGTTTCTATATCGATCCCCATTAAGAGTTCCTTCAAATATAATAAGCCCCAAGATCCTGCCTCCCAATATTCCGCACCAAACATTTAATGACTGTCGGCCTTGTACCTTAACAACTTGATATTGGTGAGTATTTTCTATTGACCAATACCGCTTATTCTTCCTATTGAACACGCCAGATGTTGTAAAAGAAGCCTTATCTGTAAATATGATTTTATTTGTCAAACCTGCATCGTCTCTCATAAAACGTAAAATTTCTGCACAAAATTAAAATCTTTGACGAATGTGGTCTTCCGTGAGACCTTGCACTGGCGTAACTCTATATGGAAAATACTTATGCTTTATTAACACACCGTAAATTTTTTTCCGGGATTTTTGAAAATGCGTTGCTGCTTTTGGTATGGAACGAAATGGATTTTCTAAAAATAAAATGGGAAATTTAAAAATATTTGCAAACAATTAAAACTCTAATATAACTTACCTACAAAATATAACAATATGTCTAAATCATCTTTACTTTCTGGTACAGTTGGTTTTTTCTTTCAAGAGACTTGCTTTCCCGAAATTGACTAACTATATTCCTTATTGTGTTAATGGACGGCGTTTGTCTATTCGCATAATATAGTCGTATTACATCGAATTTTTCATCTTTAGAGTAACCCATTATACCAAGACAAGACCATTCAAGGTATGAAATATTATTTTTGAGACATAAGTCAGTTGCCATAAGCGATTAATAACAACCAAATTGTTTCTCAGGGCAATCTAGATTTTCTAATCCGCAATATTTTGAAAGGAAATTTTGCCCAAACGACTAAAGTAAACATATAACATATATACATATTTGGAATCAGAAAAGAGTGAGGAGTTAAAAAAAATTAATATACAGGGTGTTCCATTTAAAAAAATCACACATTGGTATTATTAAACAAATTTACGATGTTCATTTGTTTTGTCCGTTAACAAATTCTGGCCGTTCAGGAAAAATCATGCAACTTTGGTAATTTAAAGTTTTTTCTAGGTCTTCAAATAAAAGCTCCAGGGGTGCTCCAAAATATACGAAAAAACCCTGTACCGGGTGGTCAAATAAGCGAGGACTTCGGCTTTATCTCGAAAATCATTAATCGTACAACTTTCGGAAAGATTTTTTTATGAGTAAAGGGGCCAAGAGAAATTGCTGGAAATTACTTTTAAGTTCCTCATTTCGCCGCAAGGGGCACAATTAAAAATTGTTTTTTTAAATTCTAAATTTCTCCAAAAATTCCCATATTAAGGTATACTGATTACATCATTGGAAAGCTTAGACAATTCTGCATCATTTTGGTATAAGGCTCATTGGCGTACCGACCTTGATAAGAGTGGGAGAAGCTATTGAAAGTGTAAACATTAAAATCGCTGTAACTTCTAAACGACTTATCCGATTTTACTAAATTTAAGCTTGTTTGGAAGGGGAAAATAAGCATCTTCAATTGTTGTATCCAACAGTACACGATAGTGTTTAATAAAATTGCTAGAGGGCGCAATTTGTAATAATAGCAGTGTTTTCGATTTTATCCCGAAAATTCAAATCATACGGTATAACTATGACATCATAATCGAAAAGTAGATGAAATTTTCAAGAAAATATGAGAAGACCGCAGTTCGATATCTTTGTTCGTTTCAGAGTTATTGCTAAAACAATAATTTTTAATACAAATTGCGCCCTCTAGCAATTTTATTAGAAACTATCTTGTACCATTGGATAGGACAATTGAAGGTACTTACCTTTTTCTTCCAAACAAGCTTAAATTTAGTAAAATCGGTTAAGTCGTTTAGAAGTTACAGCGATTTTAATGTTTACACTTTCACTTGATAAGAGTGGGAGAAGCTATTGAAAGTGTAAACATTAAAATCGCTGTAACTTCTAAACGACTTATCCGATTTTACTAAATTTAAGCTTGTTTGAAAGTACCTTCAATTGTCGTATCTAATGGTACATGATAGTTTCTAATAAAATTGCTAGAGGGCGCAATTTGTATTAAAAATTTTTGTTTTGGCAATAACTCTGAAACGAACAAAGATATCGAACTGCGGTCTTCACATCTTTTCTTGCAAATTTCATCTACTTTTCGATTATGATGTCATAGTTATACCGTATGGTTTGAATTTTCGGGATAAAATCGAAAAAAATTGTTATTTGTTATTGTTATTACAAATTGCGCCCTCTAGCAATTTTATTAAACACTATCGTGTACCGCTGGATACGGCAATTGAAGATACTTATTTTCCCCTTCCAAACAAGTTTAAATTTAGTAAAATCGGATAAGTCGTTTAGAAGTTACAGCGATTTTAATGTTTACACTTTCAAGAGCTTCTCCCACTCTTATCAAGGTCGGTACGCCAATGAGCCTTAAACCAAAATGATGCAGAATTGTCCAAGCTTTACAATGATGTAATCAGAGTTATACCTTAATATGGGAATTTTCGGAGAAATTTAGAATTTAAAAAAACAATTTTTAATTGTTCCCCCTTGCGGCGAAATGAGGAACTTAAAAGTAATTTCCAGCAATTTCTCTTGACCACTTTACTCAAAAAAAAACTTTCCGAAAGTTGTACGATTAATGGTTTCCGAGATAAAGCCGACGTCCTCGCTTATTTGACCACCCGGTACATACATAATTCCATAAAAAAAAAGTAACTTTGTCTTTCTATGACTTTTTGGCTCATTCTGTATATTTTATTTTTTAATAATCTAATAGACTTTAAATACCCCTAAAATTTTGAGATTAACGTTTTTTTCTAACGAAATAATAGGCCGTTTCCATGCATATCAGCGACCCTGTATAATAAAAATCACTAATAATATGTACGAATTAAATAAAAACAAAAGTACTGCAAGAAAAAATGCTTCAAAGAATATATATATACCCAAAACTTTGTAACGGGTGTTCAAATAAGACTTCGTATTGTTTCCAAGATATAGTGGGCGTCTTTATTTGACCACCCAGTATGTTAATGTTTTGTTTTTATTTAATTTAAAATAGGTAAAACCACTGCTGTACATATATTGAGGTGGCTAATCAATGTACATACGTTTGTTAATATAATTCTATGACTGTAATATACAGGGTGTATTTATCTATAACAGCTGATGTTATTAATATTGTTAACTAATTATTGTTCGGTATTTAATAATATTCGGTTGGATCCAGAGTTTTGCCTACCCCTTTAGGTAACGTACTGATAAAATCTATTAAAGACTTAGCTATTATGACAATTTAGCCTACTACTTTATTTTTAAAAAAATGCAAGATCTTATAGGGAAAGTTTATTATTTTATCATCTTCAAAAAAACAAAAAGAAATTTAAAAAAATGATAAATCGATTTAACAGTAGGAAAGGAAGCGTATTTTTTTAAGATTTGGTTTGCAAAGAGACCTAATGTTATTTCCTGGCAATTCGTTTTTAAAAGAATTTTATAAAAGGTTTGATCCAAATGATTATATCTATTTAAAATGATGTTCACCTTAGAATTTCTAGGCTAAATCAAAAGTTAATTTTACGAATTTTAGTATCTTACTTCTTATTTGATGTCATCTAAATCACCCTGTATATAGTTAAAGTCTACTAGTTTTTATTGTATATTTAAAAACTAATTAATATTTAATTTTATTAAGACGTCATAAATTTATAAATAGTACCCTTACTGGATATGTGTAAATTACATGGATCTGCTTTTAGCAGAAGTTTTTTAATATTTAGTACGCCCTGTATATTTTTATAAAGAATGTAATAGGATTTTACTAATTTTTCAATTTCTTTTACTTACATTGTACATAAAACATTCTTAAACAAAACTACTGTACGAATATTGAAATATATATGTCAAATTTTTGTTAAGTTTATCCTTCAATATTTGTTGATAACTCTAATAAATGTTTTTGAAACGTACTTATATATCGTCAGTTTCAAATATCTCAAATTAAAAATGTGTAGTACCTATGTAATTCCAAGATAAAATGTAATAAACGTTTATTAATAAATAAACAATAAAAAATAAAGATATTTTTTTATTCATAATTTTTCTCCTACAAAAATTAAAGACTGAATTTCCATCAGCAGACCCCGCACCACGGGGGGTCCCGACCAGCTGGGGGCGGGGGACGCATTGACGGCCCCTTTAAAATTTGCTGCCAGCTTTGCTTTTCATAGTTAATTTTATTTTTTTATATCCCGAGAATTGGAAATGCTTTTTTTTGTCGATAAATTAAAATATATTTGACAGTTAGTTACCACTGAGTTTTATTTCTTCAGTTTTGTTATTTTTAATTGTAACTAACTGTCAAATATATTTTAATTTATCGACAAAAAAAGCATTTCCAAAGCCGCCTTGTCAAAATACAAAATATTAAAAAATAACATACTAATAAATAAATATGTATGCCACTGAAAACGTGTTATACTTAGAAAATAGGCATCCTCAGATACCTTTCTTGGGCATATACATATTTGTTTATTAGTAAGTATGTATGTAGGTATTCGTTAAAATACTGTAATAAATATTTCAGTGGTTGATCAGTTTAAAACACAATTTTTAATTTTGTGGATATTCAAATAAAATAATCATTTACGCTTAAACCGTCCCTCGTATCAAGAAAACACACGTGATCTTTTTTGTTCTAAATAAAGGGGGGATTTATAAGAAAAAAGTTAAAATAAAATAGGTCAGTGGTGTAGCATAGTTTTTACAAAAAATATGATAGTGACATTTTGTACCGACGCCACTGGTTAAATTTACGAACGTGTTGTACTTTGAAAATAAGTGTCCTTAGATGCTTATTTAATTCACAAAATTTCATAAAAAAAAAATAACTCGTTAAGGAGTTATTTAAAAATTATTACTATTTCTTTTAACATTTCAACACCCTGTATCTCCGAAACGAAGTCGCCAATGACCACTGTTTATAAGAACTTTTCATGTTAAAATATTGCCAGCAATTACCTCCCGAAATTTGTCAAAGTACTTTTGAATCACCCTGTATAGACAGAAAAATAATGTGTTTAACGTTCTCACTCTATCGTATTGTGAAGGCATTTACCTTAAAACAGATATTCAAGAGAACAGAATCAAATTGTCTAGCCTCTTTCTTCTGTCTACACGGTTAGTAGTTGACATTTTAAAATAATTAACCAAATCTGAAAGAAAACATTTTCGATTGAAAACACAATATCGAAAGGGACCCCAGTCAAATTTCATTCACAAGGCGAAAGGCGATAGATTTTGACTAAATTTAACAATTTTGTATCAAAAATTCGAAATTCGCCAAAAACTTCTCACACAAAAATCATTAATAAAAGTGTGAATTTCATTTCATATCTCTCTTACCAGTTTTAATATTTGACATTACTTTCATAACACCCTGTATATCAACCGAAACTTTATTAGGAAATCACAGATAAAGACAACGGAGGGCCATGAAACTAGTGTTATTGAAACAATAGCATTAAGTTAATAGTCTCAATTATGACATTAGTTAATAAATTAAAAATAAAAAGTCTAATATAATAGGTAAAGTGACATTCAGTACGAATGATTCTGTATGCCTTATTTTGCCTCATTTTATTACACAGGTCTCAGACATAAATTTGGCTATTGAAAATAATTATTAAATGCGGTAAATGATACTTTTCCGCACGAGGTGGCAGTTGCACGAACGGCTCGAAGCAAGTCCGGGCATGCCACTAAGTGAGTGTGGAAACGGAACTTTTCGCACATGTTACTTACAATATTTTTCCTAATTGCGTAAAATTAAGCTTGTTCGTAATAATTTTTTGTATTTTTTGGGTAAAAGGAGCAAAAAATAAAGTGAATTTTTAAATTTTGATATGTCAAATAGAGCATTTTCGGAAATACTTCTTTAAGTTCTTTCTCTTGCACTTTCTATTAATGTAATAAAAAAATTAAGGTTTTTCCCCGGATGACATTCTGGGCTGATCCCTTTATTAAGTCGAATATTTTCCAAACTATTGCAGTTAATTATGCCCCGAATTATGTCAAAAAATAGACGAGACGAGAATGGGCCAATTCTCGTCTCGTCTCGTCTCGCGGCATCACTAAACACCATAGGACAACAAAGTCTTTTGGATTTATCCTTAATCAGTATCGAACACGAGTTTGTTAAACATTAAATATCGATGAAATTATAAACGAGTTTGCAAAAAAAACTCTCGACGATCTGGTCGTTTTGTATAATGCCTTGTATAGTATTTGGTGACATAATGTTTGTGCAAACTTGTTGAGTATTCATGTGTTTTACTATTTTCTGTCTTTTGGATTCTATGAGACTCGATCACTGCTACCCCCGTTACTACCATACATGGTTAGCAACATTATAAGTGGTGTTTTAAAATTTTGATTTTGCATCATGTTTGCTGGAACATTACGTATAATGACTTAATAACTACCTATGTTATGTCTACCAGTCTACCTAAGATTATAAAATAAATTCGAATTGTTTGCTGGCCGATTTTTGGATAAAACGAAGAAGTAACGAAATATTGAGCAAAAATATTTTTGACTTTACAGGTAAAAAAATGTTTCTTTTTGTGCCACCTAGTAAAGTCATAGTTTTTTATCCTTCCTTAACTATTGTATTCACATTTTGTGTATATTTTAAATAATAAGGAAGCTATTGTTCTATGCCACTCCAAAAAAAATCATCCTGTATATTGGAAAATATAATACGCACCATTTACATTAAAAAATAGCAATCAATCAGAAATAACGTTGAATGTTACTTCTGCCGATCCAACATCAAAGCCGTTCATTCGATCTAAGATAGACTTCCTAAATTTAATAACGTTGGTAATAAAAATGCTGTCCAAAAAAAACTAGGCCATGAGGTCCAAAAAAAAATCAGTTTATTAACGCAAGAAATGTTGTTCTTTATTATCGAACAATAGACCCAGTTATCCAAAAAAAGAACCAGAAATTACCAGCGGGGTACCGGCAAGTGCACTGTGGGCGTGGGAGTGCCGTACGTACCAAGGCAATAGGCAATAAGTATTGGGGACACTGACCTTTGCTCCAAGGACTTGCTCTCCTTTTAAGTAATTCACTGTAACTGTGCAACATTGGCATTGGTTTTAGCATTATGAAGAGTGGCGAAATTAATTGATACAGCGGGGTCCGGTTTTTTATATACAGTATGTTCGGCGATGTGGTACCTACACAAGAGGGCAAACGGAACAAAAATTTCATTCTTTATAAGTCATTCTTTATAAAAAAAAAGTTGCTTGCTGAAAAAATACGATTGTCGATGAAATAAAAAATTATACTTACTTCATAAAGTTAAGAATTCAAGTACGCTAATTATTAGAAGATTGCCGGAAACTTTAAGAATATTTAATAATTTAATAACTTTTTAGTTTAATTTAGTAACTGGGCCGTAACAAGCCTAGTACTTGTTTGAAGGTTGTAGACAATGATCTATCTTGAGCAATAGATGTGTTTTGGACTTCCATTGCCTTTAGTTTTTCATATCACAACGTTTCAACTGAAGAATTCACAGCATTTCGTCGAGATGATAAGTGGAACGGAAATTCAACCAGAGGACCGATTGGTAAGCTTCGACGTGGAAAGTCTCTACACTAACGTCCCAGTGAAGGAAAGAATGCAGATCATTAGAAGAAAACTTGGGGAAGACCGAACACTCGAAGAGCGAACGTCGCTACCCATCAATGCCATAATGGAGCTTCTAGAATG